>QNUK01000078.1:907500-1620000 GCA_013621035.1 Clarias magur
AAATACTTGTTAGACTGCACAAGATGATCCCAGAAAACTCTTGGCAGTCATCGATTACAAACTATGTTGTGTTCTCCATGTCTAATTAAATCTGGACGATCCACAAATTCTGCTTATCCCATCAATTAGGAGGATTAAAGATGTCCAAAAACAGGGATGCATAAATAAAACAAAACACACACCAAGTCGCAAAGGAATTCCTTTATGATGCATGTTTTTGTTCTGTGATAATGAGCAAATCAGGAAAAACATCACGCGGTATAAACTTGGTGTCATTATAGGTGTTGTTATAAAACTGGCACAAAAAACAAAAAAAAGTGATGTTTTCATGATTTTTATCCAAGCCTGGAACAATATGCTACACAATTAATGAATTACTAATCTGTTCTAGGTAGAAAATTAAAGACTCATGAGATTTTAAGTTGTACTGAATAAACTGGACATGTATGATCACATTCTTTTTGGTATCGGGGTGAAAAATAAATAAATAAATAAATAAATTTCATTACTACAAACGTCACACTATAAGATCTACTTAAAAAGCTTCCGCCAGTAGGAATTGAGAAAATGTTTTATATTATTAGTTGTTTATTGATTAATTGAGCATTAATCTGTTAGATTACATGTGAAAGAGAGCGCAAGATCAGGCTGATTTACAGATTCCAGTTTTGTGTGCGCCGAGACACTCTGTGTTAGGAGTGTTAGAAAAATCATGAATTTGTGAAGTCGCGTACACACTTGCTCACACTCGCATGTGCTCCTGCTTCTACTCGATCACACTAAATGAACACAGAACCAGTGTTTTAAATTTAAACAGGTCTTGCAGACCATAACTGAGCGAGTTTTGTATTTAACCAGCGGACAAAATGGAGCGATGAAAACTCTATTGGCGAAAAAGAATATCCAAAGTAAGCAGTAACGGGGAACATGAGAGGGAGTGCCATTGTACTGAATATCGGTATGGCTGATCGTTAGCATAATGGTTTTAATCTGCGGTTTGCTGATCTGTTCTATAGGTGATAGTTTTTAAAGAGGTCAGTCAGTCAGTCACCGGTGTTACTAAGCGACTATAGTCAGCTCATTAGTCTGACATACAGGGGCCGAGGTGTGACTGCATTTATGTCAAGAGCATTGTTCGGGGGGGGGGGTAAAAAAAAAAAAAAAAAAAAAAAAACATGTCCAGGGTGACGGAGATGTTCGAATGCGGGAGACTTCATCCCAGTCTCTCAGACGTTCATCGTAAACACTGCGAACATGACACAGGCAAAATTCTCCATGTAACGCCATTGAACAAGCGATGTATTATTGAGCACGGGTGAGTGAGATAATGCGTAGACTCCGAGTGGAGCGGTGAGAGCAAAGTAAGAGGAGATTTTTTTTTCTTCTTCAAAACAAAAACTAAAATTCTTCAGGGAGAAATGGAGAGTATTACAAAAGTGTGGAACTCATCCAGACACACACTTGCACTGCTCCAGATATACACAGACAAAAGAGCCTGGACTCCGACACATACGTGACCTTGGGATAATTATAGGAAAATGAGAATTGTAAGAAATGTAAACGTTGAAGGACCACAGGTTTGTGTTTTTAGCTTCGAACAGCAGTTATGGCGATATCCAAAGATTATCCCGTTGTGACATCAGCAAGCTGGAAAACCGCTCACACAGGAACACAACAGCAACCACCACCAGAACATCACGATATTGCCCATTTAAACTTTTGCTTCTCGCTCCATAATTTATAACCAACTGCAGGCTGTAGCGCCCAAAGCAGACAATATGGAGGAGGAGTCTTACATGTCTAGATAATAAGTGTACTGAATATCCTTGCCACTTCTACACTGCAAGTGTATTCACACAGCTGTACTGAAAGTGCTGCATCAGCTGCCGTGAACAGCTTTAAACATGCACATTATTTAATTATTTCACAGACGGAAAGCTCTCTAACCTGCATAAAGACTAAATCTATTTTCACCCAGTCTACAGTAGATTCCTGACTTTCAAAAGACACCAATGTATGAGATATAAGGAGGAAAATCATCTTGTTTGTTTTATAAAATCTGTACGGAAATACTAATGACGAATGAAAACAACCAAAAGTGATCTTGATCAGAAACTGGAAGCGTTTCTGTGTGTAGGCTCCTTAAAAAACGTTTCTCCATATCAATTCCCAGCTCGCTGGCTCCAGGACACGCTTTGCTCATACTGTGCTCATGGTTGCGATTTCTTTTGCGGTATGAACGAAGGAGCTAGTTGGGAGGTTTAAAGGGAGTTAACAGAGCCGAGACAGAAATAACCCACATGTTCGTTTTCTTCTTACACTTTGCAGGGTGTTTCTCTCCCACCCCCCAAACTAATGCTGCATGTTTCACAGGTTCCCCTCTGTTGAACGTGTGAAGGTATTCAAGAAAGAGAACTTTAAGTGTTAAACATTGGTTTGTTTAAACTTATTTAGCTGCAGTTTTCTTGCTGAAATGGTGCCACTTTTCTTTTTACTGTGAGGAGAAAAATCGCAGTTGGAACAAAATCAACGTATTTATAAGCTGCTTAAGCATCCTCAGTTTTCCCTTCAATGAGACATGAATGAACACTTAATAGCATTAGTCGAGGACACTAACATGTTTCTCCTCCTTCCTCACCCTGCACAGGATCTCTCTCTCTCTCTCCTATTCTATCCACCCGCTCCTGAGATGACGCCGCTCTCACGACACAAAGATGGAGGACACGCTGTTTTGCACAGTCACTCTCCTCCTCTATATCCTTGCTCTGCTCTTTCTGAGCGTGCCGTTCCCCTGAGTAGGGACTGTCTTTGAGAAGCACCAGTGCTCAGCGTGCTTCACTGCCAGATGGTACAAACGTGCAGTGCTCTTTACTTGGCTGTGTATGCCTATAGAAAAATAGTCTCCGTCTCCAGGCATGAACTTGAACCATACCATTTATAAAACCTTTTACATCAACACGGTTAATGTCTATTGTGCATATAGAGCAGTGCATTTATACAGAGCACTAAACATCTATAGACCACCATAGGTGTATGGAGCACTGATTCAAATGAAGCACTAAAACTTGTTCATATAAATTCACTAAATATACAGTACAGACCAAAAGTTTGGACACACCTTCTCATTCAAAGAGGTTGAATTTGTATTATGGCAAGAAAAAAGCAGCTAAGTGAAGAAAAACGAGTGGCCATCATTACTTTAAGAAATGAAGGTCAGTCAGTCCGAAAAATTGGGAAAACTTTGAAAGTGTCCCCAAGTGCAGTCACAAAAACCATCAAGCGCTACAAAGAAACTGGCTCACATGCGGACCGCCCCAGGAAAGGAAGACCAAGAGTCACCTCTGCTGCGGAGGATAAGTTCATCCGAGTCACCAGCCTCAGAACTCGCAGGTTAACAGCAGCTCAGATCAGAGAGCAGGTCAATGCCACACAGAGTTCTAGCAGCAGACACATCTCTAGAACAACTGTTAAGAGGAGACTGTGTGAATCAGGCCTTCATGGTAGAATATCTGCTAGGAAACCATTGCTAAGGACAGGCAACAAGCAGAAGAGACGCGTTTGGGCTAAAGAACACAAAGAAAACTCTTTGAATGAGAAGGTGTGTCCAAACTTTTCGTCTGTACTGTATATAGGCACTAACATGCTTAGGCTGTGTTCCATTCTGAAGTGCACTTCACAGGGTGCTCCCTACTCCCTTTTCCGTTAGCAGGAAATGTCGGTAAAGGAAACTTCCTTCAACAAAACTCCACCATTTGGAACACGCGGTGAAGTCACCATCACAGACGTCACTTCCTCCATGCGTTACCATGGTAACATAAGCACCTCGGATATACCGGTCGCTTCTGCTGTGGAAATTTCACACTACGGACATTAAGCATTTAATATTTATTGAAACAAAAACTGATGCCATTATAAAACATACTACTGAAATGCATACAACTTATTAATAAATATTAAGTTAAATTCATTGTTTAAAGATGTAAGGATATTTATTTTTACAGATTATTAGCCTGTATAATAACGAAGGATTTCTTAATAAAAAAAAAAAATTGTGTCCTTTTACTATGACGTCATCCGCAATAATAATGATTATATATTTATTTATCCTTTTTCGAGCTCCATCTATTTTTTTTCCCACGCTCCAGCGAGACGCAATGCCTTATGGGAGATTTTTCATTCCCTTTTCCGATGAAGTAAAGACCTGTTGTTCACTCGGCCTCTACACCGTTCGCAGTTCACTTTGAACGGAACATTTTCACTCCCAGCGGTTTGGGAATCACACTTAACATGGCTGAACACCCTGTGCAGTGCATTTCGTAGGGTACTTCAGCCTGATTGAAACACACCTCTAGGTCAACTCAGTTCGTTAATTAGCAGAGTAGTTAAACTAGGTGAGTGGGAGCTGAGAACACACTAAATATTCAGGACAGAGTTACCAAAATATACAGAGCACTCCAGACAAACGGAGCACTTGAGACTTTGACGATCATATAAATCTGAGCTTACAACAAGAAGTGTTGATTTACATAAATCAAGACCCACAAATCTTATCCTAAAAACCAGATCTGCTGAAAGAGAGAGTAACAAGGAGTGACACAGACAAAGAAAGACATGGTGAAAACAAAAGTGACAGAGATAATGACAGTGCGTGACCGAGACACCAAAAAAAAAAAAAACACAAATGATAGAGGATAAAAAGTGAGACAAAACGGGCAATGAAGAAAGAATCGAGCCACGGAGACTGTAAGAAAGAAAGAGAGAGAGAGAGAGAGAGAGAGAGAGAGAGAGAGAGAGAGATCGAGTGTGTGCCAGAGTGAGACAGTGAAAGCAAGACACAGTGAGAGAGATTAAAATAGAGAAAATGAATGACCAAGGTGATAAAGTATGAATAAATCTGGAACGGAGAGTCCACCAGAAATGCGCGCGCATACACACACACACACACGATTTCAGCCCTGTTTCCATGGCAACGGTGTGTTTTCCAGGACCCCGTTTTTCTTTCAGAACTAGAATTCACACTCGTCTCATTCTCCTCACACATCCTCCAGTCTGCTGTCGCTTCCTTTTGCGCTGCCACGTGGAGCTGCCTGAGGAACCTAATCTGATCAGGGGCTTTGCTCTGGATGGGATTATCTCTCGTGGATTAGGACATTACTGTCGGCGCATCCCTCACTCCTCTCCCTCACCCTAAAAATTATTGTAAAATACAACACTACATTAACTTGGTGCATCACAGTGTTTCATCCTACTAGACAGGATTTAGAAACGAACACAAAAACTAACAATAAAAAAATTATCAACATAACACCATAGCGCTCAGTAGTAAGGTTTCACCAAACACTGGGTCACTGGATGTAGTGCCGGTCCCAAGCCTGGATAAAACTAGAGGCTTGCGCCAGGAAGGGTTATCCGAAAAATGTCTACCAAGTTGTTGTGCGGATCGGATGGGCCGCTGTGGCGACCCCTCGACAAGAGCAGCAGAAAGACCATCATCATAATCATGACCTGCATCCAGCCCATCAGCAACTAGAAGAACAGTCAGATATCTGGACCAAAACCTCAATTTGTAACCGCACATCATTTCTTTCCACTCGTTCTAGTTTTTCAGGGAAAAGCCCTTTGAATCAAAGCTGTAAGAAGACATTGATGCACGTGTGTGTGTGTGTGTGTGTGTGTGTGTGTGTGTGTGTGTGTGTGTGTGTGTGTGTGTGTGTGTGTGAGAGAGAGAGAGTGATCAGGGACATAACCGTCACATTCACAAGTGGGGTTCCTTCTCTCGTCATCTCTGCTTTTCCAATTTTTTTCTTTCTTCTTGTTTTTAAATGCTAATTAATATTTCACAGAGTAGATCTGAAAAGCAAGACGACATGGATAAGAGCACACAAATCTTGCCTAAGTGCCACAAAAAAAAAAATTAATAAAAGACACACGGTTTTCCGAATGACGCAGTGTTCCTCCTGATTTATTGATCCGTCCTAATCAGCTAAACAACTCAACACCCTTTACTCCCAAGAGCAATCACAGCATTACTTATCACATTTTATCAATTCGCATCTGGAAGCGCTTTTGTTGCTTAATCGGAGTAACCGCTCTTCATGGGTCTGCGCTGGAGTTCTTCGCCTTCGAGATATTAAAGCTCGATTGAGCCTCTGAATAACAAACAAAAAGACAAAGTGCTTTTCCTAAACGATCGTCAGCGTAGCTTCCGCCCCGGAGTATGACGCGCATGCAGATGTAACTGATCTCTGAAATGACATCTTTGATTTAAAGCCCAGAGAGACCGGCGCTAAAAGTGGATGCACTGCGTACACACTTTAAAGGCTTTATGACGTCCAACGCCAGACAGTAAAATGCTGCTGCTGCAAGACTGAAGACACGTATTGAATTTTGCATTAAACAAAATTAATTATCTAGCTCTCTCTCATAGAACAGTCACACAAAGCCAAATCGACCACTTTTTTTTCCCTTCCTCATTGCAGGGCAGAGCAACACACCATCCTGCCATCCTTCTGCACTCCCATGACGGGCTCGTGCTGCTGAAAGTGAATGACCGATGCCTCCACCATGAACACCATGACATGTGAGCAAAGAGGACGGTCCGATCTTACTCTCCTGGACTACGGTTCGAAAGGTCCCAGGTTCAAGTCCCACTACCACCAAGTTGTCCCTGTTGGGCCCTTGAGCAAGGCCCTTAACCCCAACTGCTCAGATGTATAATGAGATAAAAATGTAAGTCGCTGAAGAAATGTAAGATGTAGAACGAGAGAGAGTGCGAGTGACCCCATAAACATCCGCAAGGTCATGCATGAGGTGGAAAGAGATGTTGTGCTTCCTCAGAGTGTGTTGCGCTATCCCCCTGTGAGCAGCAGACAAGAGGCAATAAGCCGGTAACTAGTATAAAGCAGGAAGTGTGGGTCAGTTTACAACTACATATAGAAAAGATCAGGAAGCTGTAACTATGGATTGATGTATATGGATCAGCAGCCGGTAAGAAAAGCTTCACAAAAGGCTCCTTCTGATCAAGAAGGACGGACTTACAACATTCACATATCAAACGCACAAGACGTGAGAGACCTCACAGCTTCATGGTCCTGGTCTGACCTCAAGCATGAGGAGCTGTCTGTGGGTCTTCATACGTTTTGTCCAGATTCTCTTACAAAAACATGCAAGCTGATAACTCTGAAGTGAGCCCATGTGAATATCAAGAGTGATTCGCTTTTACTTTTAAATACACAAAAAAAAAAACGTCTTTGTTTTCTCAGTTCTACACCTTTACTCATCATGGTCGCATCAGTCTCTGAAGAAAATGTGAATGGTGCTTGCCGTGGCAAAACTCGGGCCTTTTATACGGGATCAGTTGCCGTAGAGGGCGTGGCTTGACAGCTTCACAATGATCCTAAGAGACTGATTAGTTGCCGGAGTAAAATGAGCCCAGCCAGTTAGGTTCAGTTTCAAAGTTCTTATGGAAGTTACCAAAAAAAGGAACGCAACTGTGAGCACTCCCTGTGTCAATGAGGAGTACCTTTATACGTCCACCATAATACATCAATGGGGCAAAATCTGGGCATCTTCTGCGTCCCAGGGGTTCAACTTATACCCTCTTGCGGGGTATGTTCTGACACAGCTTGCAAGCCTCTTCAAAATGTGGTAAATTTCAAATATCTACAAAATGTTTTCTCTGTGCTAGAACCCGTCAAAGTTGGTCTCAAGGTTAAGTCGCTGGGATTTTTTCGGGCATTAACTTGCCCCCTATGAGGGCAATTAACCCAGCCCTCTTAAAAAAGTCAGAGCACCCTATTACGAAATAAACCGCACGATTTGACACCTCTTTCATAGGTCTAAGACAAACGGGCCAAGACCATTTATGCGCCAAGTTTTGTATTCAAGATTAATATAAATAAATAAATAAATAAATAAATAAATCAGCATGCCTGAAGATAATACATGATTATTATTATTTCAACAACAACAGTATTAATGTGAACGCTGGCCAGTGGGGGAGTGGGGAGCAAAAGCGTTCCTGGGTTTGGTACAAATCAACTGAGCGAGGAGAACTGATCAGGCCAATGAGTAAATGTCAAAACACATTCAAGATTAAATAATTTTTAGAATATGACACTAAGGACTGATTAAAAAAAAAAATATTTTTTTAAAAAGTGGAAGGAAATTACTTTTGAGAAGAATTTAACTTCTAAACATGGGATTAACCTCTAGTAGTGTCGATGTGATGTACGTCAGTGTCACAAAGTCCCATCTGTAGGCACGGTTTAGTGCTTCTCACTCGCTGGGCAGCGCTGGACACGGTGCCAGCTCATATGAGCCACCATGTGAGTTATCACACACACACACACACACACACACACACACACACACACACACACACACACAGTTAATAATCCTGAATGTAGAAGAAAGCAGATACTTGAAAGGAAGCCACACACAAAAAGCTCGTGTTGCTGGTCTGATTGTTTTAGCTGAAAAGTGTAAGAGCATCAGAAATGGAAAAAAAAAAAAAAAAAAAAAGAAAGCTTTTGCTGCTCAACCAGAGCCATTTAGTGCTCCGTCTGAATCCTACCCTCATTACCGTTCATCTAAAAATGGAAACGCGTCTCTGTCTCAGCAACCTTGAGCTACAGAACGGACGCAGAGGTCACGGCGCTCAATCTCAAAACAGCAGACTACTTTCACAATATACACACAAAAACAATCATTAGAGGGTTAAACTTCATTATAGGCCTGACCTCCCCCTTCCACATAAAAAAGAATTTCACCACAGGTGTTAACGGAATAGTGGTTAAAAAAAAAAAGTATTGCTTATTCTAAAGCCAAAACTAAGAAAAAAACAAACAGAAAAGTAATGAATGAAAAAAGTGGAAAGAATGAATCCCAATGTAAAACATTTTTTAAAAAAAGGAATCAAAGAAAGCCCAGTCTCCACGTAGTGTTGTATTACATAAACAGAGGTTAAGGAGGAGTTTATTATACACTTAATAAATGGAACATTTTACATTTAAAAGTGACGTAGTCTTAAAATCACGTGTGAGTAACAGCAGAAAAAAAAACTGTGAGAGAGAGAGCAAAAAAATAAATAAAAATCAACATATTTCGATCCTCTTTTTTTGTACTTCAAGGTTATATACACTGTTGTTTTATTCCCCGCTGTTTATGAAATCTCACTGCTATTCTGATCTGGATCGTTTTTAAAAGCATTTCAGAAATCCATCACAAACCATCCGAAGACAGAAATTGGATTAAAAATTTCTCCTCGTGCATTAATCTAAACTCACAGGCACCTCGACTGAGTGTAAAAGGAACAGCCAGACCTCCTTCCAGACAGCAATAAAACACACACACACACACACACCTCTCGTTCTACAAGATTTTACATGTATGCACACATCTAATCAACGGTTTACAAATTTCAGCTTCCCCGTTACTCATTGTTCAGTGTGTTCATTTTAATTCCTGTAACAATATGGTGACTTAAGATCAAGTGTCATCCAAATTATTCACTTAACTCACTCAGGTTACAATCCACACACACGCGCCCGTGCATGCGTGCGTGCGTGCACACACATATATACACACACAGAGTTACTTTTCACCCTTCTCTCGTCGCATTTTTACGCTAATCTCTGCTCAGCTTCATGTCCCACTCTATCAATCGGTTGGACTGTAACGTCTTTCGTGGTGACTGACTGAATCGATCAGCCAATCAGGCTGCTTTCAAATTAGGAACTCCATGTGCACATTCCTTGTTTTTTTTGAGTGGTTTGAACACACTGGGCGTGGACTGGTCGCTCCATTCCCGGGTACAGTACGGAAAAAATAATAATAATAAAAAGTTCTCCCAAGCCTGGCACAGGGCACCTTTTTTTTTTTTTCTTCTTTTTTTAGAATGTGGCACCATCAGTTTCATCCTGTTCGTCTCTGAAACGTGTTTAAACTCATAGCACTCGCTGGTCTTGTGGTCTGAACCACATGGCTGTAGCTGAAAGAAGGAAGGCATGCGAGAAGGCCGCTCTTCTCCATAATAATCAACACTATTAGGTGTCAGTGCAAAGACCAACTCCACTGTACTCTTCTTCACTTCTGTTTGTTTCTGTATCACCAAACCAACTAGGTGCATATGTCCACATGCTGTTTCAGAGAGTGCGGCAGAACCTGTGGGGTGCAGAACAACAGGGTAGGCAGTCGTACTTTGTGAGTAATCACGCCTAGCGTGAGACCAGCCTCAGTCAGCGTGCCGAGAGATCAAGAGGTCATCTGCAGAACAGAGCCACCGCTTTCTCCTACAGCCCCCAGAACTAACGCATCATTTCATCCTCCAGCAACACAAGAACATTAAAATTATGAGGTTCAGAGGAACTTGAACACAAAGCCAAGGACAGATGACACAAAAAAAGGGCCCATTAGTGCTGAGGAAAACATGTACAAGTGACTTAAGTAGATGGACAGAAAGAAAGAACAACATGTGCTGAAACTGGACTGAGGAGTTAGACGACACTATTGATGATGTGTGAAAAGAAAGGACAGGAAGGAAAGAAAGAATGAACAAAAGAAAAACAGATTTGACAGAGGAAAAAGCAAAAAGTGAAAGTAAAAGAAACACTAAAAAGAGAGAGAAATGAAAAAGAAGAGATGTAGAACAACAAAAAACAGGAGGGAGAGAAAAACAAACAGTTAATGCTGTAAGCTTATACGGTCAAGACAATAAACCTGACACAAAAAAAAGGAACAAATGCAATGATAAAAGAAAGAAAATTTAAAATAGACAAAGAAGGAAAGAAGCTGGAGGAGGGACTGGATGGAATATGATGAACTTTTTACTCGTTTACTTAGAGCCAGTTTTTTTTTTTTGTCCTTTGTATTCTAAAGCATAGAGCGGGCACGTCCTCATCCTCACGCAAACACGGCCAGAATAAAAGCGAAAGAATCAGAACAGCATATCTGTGTCTCTCTCTCTCTGAGGACAGGATGCTCAGTCACTCCAGTTAGCACTGTGAGCTCACGTGCTAACACTCACACACACAATGCATAATCAACACCACTTGTTCACATCTACATACTCTCCTTCTTAAAACACACACACAGCACTTACGAAACAGTTGAGCATGGAGCAGGAGACGCGGTTCACCCGGCTCATGGCGAGAAAGGGCAGGGCTCTGTCGCCCCGGAGACATGCACTCGCAGGAGCTGCTTTATCGGCAAAACCATCCTTCCTTCTCCGGCTGCTCTGGCGGCTTTCTCTTCTCTCTCTCATACACACGCGTTCCAGACACACCCCAGCCGCCCTTCGGTTTCTCTACACACACACAGACTGCCGGGTCAGAAGAGCACGCACCGTTCCGTGAAGGAGGAAAGAAAATACAAACTCACAAAACACTTAAAACACCAGCACGTGTGTGTGTGCGTGCGCGCGTCTTAATCCTGTTGACCTTGCTGCTCAGATTGTTAACGGTGAAGGATGAGGCAGTGCGAGAGCGAAAGAGGAGAGAAGCGGCGGCGGCAGGTGGACTGAAGATGGAGAGCGACAGCGAGGCAGGCAAGGCGAAAGAAACAGGGTATTGCCTGATGCTAAGCTCCGCCCCCTGACAATCGCGTCCTCTTCGCTCACGTGCAACTCCTGCTCCTCCTTCCCCTCCCCACCCCCCTTTCTTCCTTGCTCACCCTTCACCGAGATTTCATCTGCACTAGTCTGCTACCTCAGCAACAGCAACCGGCATGCGTGCACGCATGCAGCTTTATCTTTAGAAGGTTGTTCGTTTATCTGAGCTCAAATGTATATATGATTCCCATGTTCACCTTCAACAATGTCTAATAATCATCCAATTTCATAATTACCCCTTTAAACACACACACGTTGTCGTGGACGAGAGATGCACTACTTCGTGCTGCGTGGCTGAAGGAGGAGGAGGAGGGGCGACGCTTCGGCATACAGTCACGATGTTCGACAGCGGTAGAGAAATAAAAGGGAAAGCAGCAGAGAGAGCGCGCTAGTGAAAGAGGGCGCCAGTGAGCATGCAGAGTGCACCAATGACACAGCAATCTCGAACACCACAACACCCCCCCACCCCCACCTCTCCCAGTCTCCCCTCCTCAGCTCTCTCGCTCACTAAGCACTCTGCAGCGTTTATGGCGCTAGAATGCGCCACGTTACTCACGCTCCTCTCCGAGGACACGCCGTACCGGTCGAATAGCCCATAACCTCTGCGCATCTGCCTGTGCTGATCGTGACCCGGTGTGCTGTACCCATGACACCTCTGCAGTGACATCACAAACACAAAACACAAACAAACTCCTTCTGTTCGTCCTAGCAAACTGAGCTTGGGGTCAGACCCCTCTCTCTCTTAAATCTGTAACCGAGATCTTATTTAATAAACAAAAAATAACAAAAATAATACACTGCGATGTTCAGGTTTTCAGCTCCTCTGTTAGCAGTGTTGGGGTGCTTGGTACACAGAATGGGGAGCAGCACTAATGGACTGGTAATTAGTTGTTAGGATTAATATCTGGATCAATGTGTTAACCAATAGTGGGGAAATCTTTGGGTGTCATGTCCCTCAGAGAAACTGAAATGAGTCCACATGGTCAGTACGATGTAGAGATTTTTGCTGCTGTGGTAAAGATAAGTGCTTTTTTATTAAATTGGTTACAGCCTATAGAGTTTTGCTTTAGAAGCTAAGAATTCTATGTTTATTATTTTTAATGCTTTCTACAATTCTTTAATTAAAAGTAGGATTTCTAAAGCATGATTCCCCAACGATGGGTTTAATTTCAGTTCTTGGCAACACAGATCCACCTATTAATACACAAGACGCAGCAGCAAATCAGAAAAATTCCCCTCATAGCACACCGAGTCTATCTGCTGCCAAACTGAGGACGAGGGGTGGGGGGGTGGGGTTGTGGAGACAAACAAACAAACAAAAACACCAAGGGAAATTGATGGATTTCTTAAGCCTATGATTGTACATTTGTTTCTTGTTCCTGAGTAAAAAAAACTCTATAAACCAAAAAATAATTTCCATTCTAATCTGAACCAACCAATCCATGAGTTTACCATTGTATAGACTCCGATTGGCTGATTTTACTGCAGAGTTCATCAAGCACAGATTTTTTTTAAAACTTCCTCCCAAAGTATAAAAAAAAAGAAATATACTTTTCCGAACATGAACGAGGCACAAATACAATGCCACAGTAGGCTAACTGAGCTTCTTCACACACTGTCTAGTAGGAGAAACCTTCAATCAGGTTAGATAGATCCACCCCCTCCATCCATGTGTGTCCTGAACTTTGATCTCAGACATGAATTTTTCAGTTCAGCTCATCACTACTAATCATTACTGGTGAACGATCAGGTGTGTGTGTGTGTGTGTGTGTGTGTGTGTGTGTGTGTTGGCGGTGGGGACATTACATGTTCTAACTCTCTCCCTCACTCATGCACACAAACACAGTAACTGAGCGAATCCTGATATGACCCCATGTTTGTGGTTATTTTAGGAAAGGAGGACACCCTGAATTCTACCCCACTGCACACACACATTGCACTCTCGTTCGTGTCTCATGCCATGTGAAGAAATATCACCCTGCTTAAATATGGCTTGTCAAAAAGACTGCAGGTAACGTATTGCACCCATTGTCACAATAATTTTATTTATAAGTCTTTGCAGCTTTATGGATTTTTCTCCTCCATGTTTAAACTTGTAAATCAAAACCAACTACATGATTACATTCCAGCCAGCAGCGGACTGAACCTTTTTGGCCAAAAGGTTTGTAAACACCTGACCATCACACCCGGATTCCTTTGTTAAACTCTTGCTACGAAGTTAGAAGCTCACGATTGTACAGAATGTCTCCGTATGTTGTATTGTTACAATTATCCCTTCACTGGATCCAAGGTAACAAAGTGAGCTTGATAAACACACTGTATGGTTTGCCAACACTGGACTGGTAGAACTCGAGAACTGACTCCAACATAACTAAAAAAATTAATTTTAATAAATAATTAACTGGTACACTGATTGCACCTTAGACCTCCTTACCAGACATCTTTTGTCACCAGACAAAGCAAACATTTTATAAATTATAATTTTTTATTTATTTTTTTACATTCTGTAACAATTCTAAACAAACTTAGCAAATAATTCACTCCTACCACATGGGATGCTATGCTACCCGTCATTGTGTAAATAGTTTAGGAGTGCACCACCTGCAGGATTATAGAGGATTTTATTTATTTATTTACATCCTCAGATGTAAACACCTCGAATTATAACATTATAACACCTCAAATTAAATGTATACATTTATTTTGAACAACATATATTTAACATATTTTAACCATGAACTCAATTCTTCATCAAAGTTGTGTTAATGAGATATTTGCAACTTCCCCATATTTGCACCTGGGTTTCTCCAGCACAGATGACCGGTGAAGAAAAATCAATCAGCTTACAGCCAGAGCGCTCAGCTCACTCGTGAGCTGGTTTAAAATTTCTTCATTCCTTGATGCAAAACAACAACAGCTTAGTTGAGAAAGAATGTGAAAATTACAAGCCAGAAGCATGTTTGTATTGAAGTGTAAGAAGCACAGCGTTTCACTGGCAGGAGGGAAGAAGTTGGCGTGACAACGAAATGGTTACGAAATATTAAGACCGCTACAGATGTTTGGAAAACGGGGTGAAATAGCAGGGAGGGATGCATGCTCTGCTCTCTTCATGACTCGTGCTCTTCTGATGTCATCATGCTGCTTTCCTTTAACAACATGGGCATACATGTCTAAGATTTGGTAAACCAACCTACCGAGAATGCGGAGGTGAATACAGATTCCTCCATTGCAACCACTCACTTCACCTACTTCACTTCACCACCCCCCCCCCCCAAAACAAGGGAGCATCTCAGCAACATATCACCAGGGAGCAGGATACCTAGGTGTTGATCCGATTTATATAGCGATTATGTTAGTATCACAATTTTAGAAATATACTGATATATTTTTTTTTATTCATTCGTACCACACAGGATGCTGTGCCGCCTGGCAATGTTTTAATAGTTTAGAGTGCACCACCTGCAGGATTAAAGAGGAATAGCAACAGTTTACCACCGCAAACACAAACATACAGAATATAAACTTTGAACATTTTTAAAGAAAAAAATACCCAATTAAGAGCCAATATGGCGATACATGAATTTCCTCTACAAACTGTATAAGAAACTGGATATGAAAATGAACTGATTTTCCCCATATCGCTACAGTTTTCTGTTTTCCAATAACACGCACATTGTGTTCCTTTAACTTTGTTCTGTAGACCCAAGTCTAAGCAGTCGGACTTGTTTGAAAACTAAATGGAGATTTACAGGAAATATTTTAAAATGATGATTACATACATACGTACATGTGTGTGTGGGTGAGTGAGTGAGTAGGGGTGATTTTCCTCAGAAAACCATGTGACCGAAAAACAAAGCAGAAACCGGAACTGATTTTGTATTCCACTGAATTACTGAGAATTTCTCAAAAAATCTGGAATGGGTGGGATGTGGCCTCAAAGAGAAAAGACGAAATTATTCAAACATTAAAAGCCACTCTACATAACTTACCTCTCCCTTTTTGTTTTATTTTTTTTCACAATTGATCAATCTGACTAAATACATCTTTATTAGTTCTAATGACAATAATAATTAACATTCTCTGCTAGGAGTGGAAAGGTTTAGAGCTCACAGGTCAGAGGTGCGCAAGGGTGCGTAACAAATCCTGTACTTGAGTGATAGTAGACCTTAGGGTTAACATCACTCATGTATACATAGGAGGTCCACATTTACTTTCGTACTTAAAAAAAAAAAAAAAAAAAAAAAAACTAAGCTAAATGTAAGCCCTGTAATTTTTGACGCTTGAAAGTGAATACTTGTGTACTTTTACTTAATATATTTTCTCTCTCTCTCTCAATTATCAACATGCTGTTTTTGATGCTGTCGGCAACCAGTTGTTGATTTCAAAGACCCGTCTGATTTCAATTATGTATAATAATCAACAGGTGGCGAAATTCCCAATTGATTATTACACACCACGGTCGTTAGGCAACGCAACGTCATGCACAAATGTAATCAAGTACAGATATTTGCCGTACATTTGAACAGAGTAAATGTAAAAAGCATCCTCTAATAAAACTACTAAAATATGTACAAGTAAATGTACCAAGTTACCTCCCACATCTGCTCACTAGTCAGATTTAACCCAGGAAAGCAATTATTGTATATGAGAATAAAACGCATGATTATGACGATGTACCTGGTGCTGCGTACATGTAATTCTGATTTTGATCACTGAACAGATTGTTTAAATATCAGATCTTGAACAAAGCAATAATCCTTTTCCACTGACACTGACTCTAGTTCAGTGGGTGGCAGTAAGGCACCTCAATACAGGTAAATGGAAACAAAATAATAATAATTTTAAATCAATTTGCATCAGTATGCATTAACTTGGCATATTTTTCCATGTTACTGATCTGTTCCATGTTTTTCCATGTGAATCTTACTTGTAGTGATGGGAATCACCAGTCAACACCCGACACGATATCATCACGATACTTAGACCAGGTCGATACCTTATAAATATCCTGATACGATATTACTCAGCCAGCCTCCCCCCCATTTTTGATACAAATTTAATACCTTTTACGTGTAAAAATTTATCATAGAAATAAATAAATAAATAAAAATCTCTACTTCTATTAAAATCTCTACCTCTACTTATTTGTAAAACTAACAGAACAGAAATGACCTCTTCCTGTCCACAGTTGCTCAAGCTACAGCCCTCACTCGTCCAACTCTCTTGCAATATACACTACGGAGCTCCTTTGAAGCTTAATTGAACCTGGTAAAGGCTGCTGTATTTTTCTGTCCTAGACTGAAATCGATTTCAAATCCCACTCCCCGCACACTGTTTTAGAGTTTCTGCACAAGAAATCCTCGTACGGTATGATTTGTACCCAAGTATTGACTTCAACTTACACTTGAGCTTTGATCTGCATTAGAGCCGCAGCGGCTGCTTTGTTTATTCGATGTGCCGAGTGTTTAACGATTACTCTAGCAGCGCACTCAGCTTTATAAACAATAGGGTACTTATTCATATAAGAAGTGTTAAATTATAAAACCCTGGCCGGCAGCTGCTCTGTTACCACACTTGGGTCTACAACCTTCACCCCAAGTGTGTGTATTCCATCAAAGAACTGCATATTTCATCAGTTAGAAAATAAAACATAATACACAGAATACAAAATGCACTTATTGATTTAAAAAAGGTTTGTGTTTAATATCAAAATGATCAAGTTGGAGTAAAATGTATTCAGCAACAGAGATTTTTCTGAAGACCACAAGAGGGCATTAAACTGTGTGTGCAGATTGGTGTTCAGGTAAAGTCCATTAACTAGAGAATTATAATTTGTTCATAGTTTTGTAAACAGCTGTTCTGTGTAGAGTTGGGTTGTACAATTTATTATTTTCTTACTTTAAAATGACTGCAAGTGTTCGCGCTGGTTAAAATGGAATAAAGCAATGCTGCGCCATCTGAATTGTTCATACTTGCATCTTAAACATTTATTAACAGTTAAAGCAGTATAAAACAGACTGTAATTAAAAGTATGACAACACAGTACATGCACTGAAGGAATTCAAAAATCATTTCCTCTATCACCAAACTGATTTAACCCCCACCCACTTCTTCCTGTTTTCCTTTTTTAACCCCATGTCTCATTACACGTCAAGTCAATTACCGCAAATTACTCTTTAAATTCCTTGCAGGTTTAAAACTTGCATAATATGTAACTAGTGCTATCAAGTGAAAATGAAAGTAAAAAGTTTTCACAGTAGTGGGAACAAGAAGGAGTAGGTGTTGCTTGATTGCCTTTCCTCTCATTGTATACACAGAAGAAAACATCCTAAGAATCTGCTACGTAATCTACGGCAACCCCTGCATCCATAAAACAGAACAAGAACCATCAGAGTTGACTGGAAGTAAGGTCAGACCAAACGCAGTGTGGTACTTTGCAGTGCAAAAGAAATACAAATATAATAAATAAATAAAATAAATAAAAAAAAAACACAGTCCTCTATTCCTACAGCTTAAGGTTGGGCCATTGTCCTGAACTCCACAGAATAACCATATAATAATTACACACTCTTTATCAGGTACTGCACTGAATTGACACCAGAGTTCCTAAACCTCACCCTGTGCGTAAACATGACATCAGCTCACTCGGTCTTAGTTCAAGTCACAGCGCATGACATGAAGAAAGATTACACACTGTGCTCACATGATCTCGAAGCACTGAAGTTTCACTTGCGTTTTGATCAGCAAACTGTGCGCAATACATACAAGGCTTGTTTGCTTATAGAAATCCAGGGAGAGAATCTGAGCTCATGCCACGCAACAACCCATGCATTTAAAATAGCCACTTCTCTCATACACAGATATCCTGTGTGTGATTATAGGTCTCCATTTCAAAGAGAAATGTGTATGCTTAAAGTGTAAAATCGAGAAAAACAAACATGCTTTTCTCCCCAAAACAGACACATGTACCTGCTCAGGCTAAAGCTGGATGTTGTCCATGAGTCAAGCACACGCTCAGTTTAGAGTTTAGATGCAAACTTAAAGTGATGTATACTGTTCCAGTCACATCAGTGTAGCATCTGCATGTAGTGCAAATCCACACCTGAGCCATCGGTCTGTCTGTCCGTTCTCCCACCTTCCTTTCAAATAAACAGCAGCAATCATGAGCACCATGTGTGTCTTGGCACCCAGCAAGGTTTGCTGGACAGAGTAAAAATGTTGTCTTACAGCAACCAATCAAAGAAAGAATCACCCTTACACACACACACGTCAGTGAGACAGGTCTGTGGGGTGTGTACAGTCAAATCAGCTACAGTCATAACTGCAACCAAATTTACTTAATACGCAACATGAAAGGGAGGGGGGAGAAAAAATAAAGAAAAAAACGAAACAAAAAAAAAAACAGCATATATGGCTTTAACTTGAAACACTCAAACAACACAACACAACAGTGGAGCAAAAAATAAACGACAAACATTATAATCCAACAGTTGTTTCAAGAGCATGGTCATTATGGATATTATGGACAACTCTACAAAAGTGACTTAAGTGCTAATATTCAGAATAAACCGACTCCACCTTAGTCATAAAAGATTTACAACAAATGTATATTCTACTTGTGCGCACAAGTGAACGTGTTTGTACAGGTATGCTCCCATTACAAACCCAAACAAAAATAATCTCCATCAGCACACTTTAGCCATGGACGTGAAATACAGGTTGCGGGTCTTCTTGGAACCTCCGCACACAAGGTACACGTAAACAAACACACTCCTACCATGTTGTCGACAGATGTCTTAAGCGGGTCTGGACTCTGTCTCCTCCAGCGCTCCTGCTTGCTCAGTCTGTGGTTCCACGTGGGTTCCTGTTGAAACAGAAAACACAAGTCAGGTCCAGACAACACACACACACACCCAAGTTGTAATCATTAAGATGATGATTGTATAAAACCATAGAAAAATAAAATAATAAAAAATCACCCAGATTAGAGTTGGTGACTAAAACAAAAAGCACGTTATCATGGGATACTACTGTTTGTTTTAGAAAGGTCACATCCAAGGGCGTGAAAAGTAAATCCAAATCACCAACATGGACCCAAGCAATTCCAAGTCATAAAGAAATTAAACGAACAGACTTCATTCAGGAACACCACCCGTTTTTTGAGGGGTTAATCCTCATCATTGTCTAGGTTCTCAAACATGATTGACAAGCAAACAATTTGTGACTTGATTATTCTTTTAATTTTAGTAAAAAATAAAAAAAAAAACACACTGTCTTGTTCTGTTGGAAAAAGCGACTTTGTATTGGGGAAAATAAAAAAATAGCAATGGAAATTAACTATTAAGTAAAATGACAAAGCCAACTGTAATTATTTATAAATGTTGGAAAATGTGTTTTGGTTTGTTTTTTTAAATGTCATGTCATTGCCAAATATTTTAGATTCAAAAGCAGTGTAATGGGTTTACACTCTGTGGACATATTAATTACGAATTGAAACACTAAAAGAATTCACTGGCTTGAAACACTGCTCTAGACAGAGGTCAGTTTCATTTCTTAACCTTTACACCGAAGGATGTACGAGTCAAACAGGGACTTATAAAATAACAGAACACAGTGACAAGAGTGATCTATATATAAAAAAGAAAAAAAGAAAAGGTATTTTTACACTCATACTTGCATGGTTATTCTTCATGATCAACAGACCAGTTTGACTTAACCTTAAACAGAACAGATTTGGATCGCCACTGACCTTGTGTAGCAATTTCAAATGTTCTTTATAGAAGAAATCGCTTGTTAAATGAAGCAGGAATTGTGCATGAATCTTCCAGCTCAGATAATGACCGGTTAGCTGAAATGCACCCCAAACACCAGGTGCAGAAGGTTCGAAGTTGTGCAATTATCTTTACTGTCTGATCTACTCCTAGTATGCTGGCTGCTTGTCAGCATGTGTGAGCGTGCGTCACAGCATCAGATATGTGCTTGGCAATGCCTGCTGCTCCACACCACCGACTCTACCTCGATCAAAACACCTTTAATGGCTCTGATTTACAAGAAAGAGAAACTGAAAACTCGCAAGAGCCCAGGCCTCACCAGGGAGTTAAAAAGAACACTGCACAATTACACACCTTGTTAAGAGCTGCACTGATCTGAGGCAAGCAGTGCACTTTTTCAGAGAGATTCAAGTTTTGAAAAACTGATCTAGTGTCAGTTTAAAACGCTGTTAGTCAGAGTTAGGAAGTCTTAAAGACCACAACATTGTACAGAAATGGGAAGACCTGCCCACAGAGATGCACTCTTCCACACACACACACACAAAAAAAAGAGTGTTTAACCTGCCTTCATTTGAAGGTTATACTAAGTCAGAAACAGACAACACAACTTAGTCTGACTGAGGTAAAATACATCAAACCTAAACGTGTACAGGAATTTAAACACGGCTAGCTAACGTCACCAAAACAACCAGGGGTATTACACCAAGCTTCGCTTTTTTTAAATAAAAAAAACACAATAAAGTAGTAAAAGATAAAACACAAATTCCCCCACAAAAAAAAAAAACAACGGAATACCGGTTTCCTGAACCACCGACAAACCCGCCTCGAGCTTGCGCTTAGCGCGCGCCTGACTGTCTACGTAGGTATGCACGTACGTGTGCGTACTCGAAGCACGTGCGCTTATCTAGCGTGGAAAGCCAACGGGTCCAAAAACAACCTCGTAATACTATACATTAACCGTGTCATTCAAGTGCACTTTTTGGCCTTCCGTAACCGGGGCGGGCGCGGGGGGTTGGCTATTGAGTGAAGTACGTGACGATTCTCGGCGCGCGCTGTACCGCTCCTGCCCCAGGGTATAGGCTCCGTGTCCTCGTGTGAAGAGGATGTCTTCAGATGAGCTTACAGACTAAAACATTTCACAAAGCCACGGTTAGGGCAGGGTCAGGGACCAGCTCATTCATGACCAAGTAGATTAGGAGGCAAATTAATCGATGAATAGGTTCACCTGGTCAACTGTTTACACAGGGAATCATTACACCTACATTTAACGCACAATGGGTGTGTGCACTTTTCACCACGATGAGGATGACACCAGTTACCTTATAAATCTATGCCAAATGTGTATTATATTATCTTGCTCAAGGTTTTTCCTTTTTTTAAAATAAAACCATGCACATTACCAGCATGATATGTCTCAATTCAGTCTCAATTAAATTTTTCTTCCCCACTTATGTGACAATCTGATTTTTTTAGGAATGTTTGAATGCACAAATCACGTTTTACAGCTTGGATCTGGGTCACTTTTGTACGTGGTCCTAGATCAAATCGGACTGGAATGAGAACCGTCACATTGGAATTCAATTGAAATTGTGTCTCTGCGCACACATACAGCACCAGTATCGTCAGTCAGCAGTGGCAGCATCATAGTGGCAAAAGGTGAGGCATTTGGCTTTCTTCCATCTTCTGGACCTCAACAAATACAGACGAGTTACTGCTTGCCGTATTCCAAAATTGTATTGTTTTTACTTTTTTTTTGCTAATTTGCATCTATTGTTTGCAGTGAATAGGCGGTCACACAAATATGACGTGTTCTAACCCAAATTATGTGAGCCGATGGGCGCACGGGTGCCATTACAGAGGACAAACACAGCCATGTTTAAGGCAGACAAAATAATAATAAGTTATTTATTATTATTAAATGTGAACCGTCATGACATGCAAATCCAACCAGACCAAAAAAATAATAATAATAATCTGAATTGTACAATGTGGATGTAGAGACAGGGGATTTTCAAAGCAGATTCGAGAGCTAGGTTCAATGATGGCACAGATGCATCTTTTGATGGAGACTATGTTGAGTATTACCTTTGTCTAGAGGGAGATTTAGGACATTTTCACATTAGGCATGATTGATTTGTACAGTGTCCAGGACGACTTCCCCTCCCCTCCTCACGCCTCTGCTGTCCAGTGTTCACATTGCTTTTCGGCTCCTGCTTGCATATTTACACCCTCCGATACAGCAGGTGGCAGTATGCACCTACTTCATTTGTGAGTCCCCATTAAACACAAGAGAAGGAGAGAACAGAGGAGGTAACTTTCGCGCCATGCCGAATATTATAGATATTTCGATAAAACCGTCGAGTGACGCTCTCGCATGCCTTCCTACGGTGTCTGTTATGGCTGTGTAAGTTAGCCCAAGAGGTAGGCGCGTGCTAGATTTAGATTATAAAGGTAACTGATGACGTCGTGTCTAACCAGAGATCAAATTCCGTGTTCAGATATGATTGGCTTCCATATTTGATCCAATCCGTGCTTGTGTACGCTGTAGCATTCTCAAGACCACCTTTGACAGCTGACTCTGGCACGGTTCCCAAACAATTGTGTTCTCACTGATCAAAATGATCCTTACAAAACATTTTGAAACAAACAAACAAAAGAAAAAGACCTTACCCTATAAACATGTACTGTTTTTATCCATTTCGGGATACCCACTTTGGCATAATTTTTGGGACAGCCCTTGTAGTTAACCAAGTACTTAAATAAATGATCAACAAAAGGTGCAGAGAATCTGCTACAGAAGCCACAACAGTTTACTAAAATCAAAACTACAGTCAACAAATGACAGCCAGTTATGTTTTATCACGTTGATCCACTCTGCAATGGTATTCCATTTCCAATTACCCGGTTTGATCGGCTAAATGATATGCTTTTCAACTCCTGGAGCAGTGGACTATGTAGGTCAAATTGCAAAATCATCATTTAAAAGATTTTACAAGTAAACCAAAGAATTCAGCCACCCAAATAAGCCGACAAGCAGGTTTTACCCAGCCCATACAAGAATAATTTCATATAATACCTTGACAAATAAAAGGTGATTATTTGTACTTTACTTAAGAAAATGACATCTGAGAGCTCGTCACTCATTTCATTTGCCTTGCATTACAAATTCCTAAAGTACACACAAGTCTGAGATCACCCTACACCTAAAACAAATTGTTTACCATGACTTCAAAACCTAGGTGATCAGAAACATCATATTAAAATGGGAAGTCAAATGTTAAGATGTAGATATTACCACGCAATAATAAACTGTAGAGGGAGCCTAGGTGGCTAAGCGCTCAAAAACACACACTTCCCTGAGCGACACACCCCCCTCCAAGTACACACACACACAAACTTCTGGTCGAAAGTCCTTTTCACATTTTACACACACACGCGCACACACGCAAAGAGCAATTTCCTACCTGAGCAAAAAAGGTAACGCGCCAGCTACGCAGTTCAATTCTCACAGAAGAGTTGTACCAAACTCTACACACTTGCTCTAGTACTCGGCTTCCAAAGAGCTAGTGAACTCACTCCTCCCATGTCCACGCCCACTGACGGTCTCACACACACACACACTCACTCTCTCTCCCTCTCAAGCTTGTTCTTTGTTTATTTCTTTTTCCACCCTCGGCTCCTCAGCACCCTCGCCTCTCACACTGCGCCTGCACTGCTCTCACTACTGTTCACCAGAATATAGAACATGCCACAAATGCTTTAAGCAAGTCTAGACTTTTTTTACAAGGTTACAATAAGAAAGACTGTACCCGCCTTCCCCTGCAGTCACACTAAACGTGAAATGTTGAGGCAAGAGTTCATGGTGAAAAAATAATTGAACAATAGGAAAAAAAAAAAATTGCAACTAACAATGAGTGGGGCAAAGCACCTGCGCCATCGCAGCCCGGGTGTACCGCCTTGTGCAAAACCCTTGAGCTTTTTGAGCACGCCAAGACCCGATCAGGAAGTCATGTGCCATTTTTTTTCATCACAAGTTTAAGGCATCATCAAGGCTGGACGTGTCTTCCTGCTATCACTGTGTTGTCGTCATAGTGCTTGGGCCCTAAAAAAATAATCTGGGGCTTAGACAGGCTGGTAAAACAGTAAGCTTTGATCGGACAAAAATCATTTCACTAGTGCCAATATACTACCATAACAGCACTGGGATGTTTAACTATATGCATCACTCCACATCTCAGGTGTTCTAACAATCGTGAATGCGTGCAAGTTCTTTCGTCTTTAACGACTTTATCTCCTTGAACTGTTTATTTGTTTGTGCATAGCCTCTGAACTGTCCATCTTGTTTTGTTCATGACTTACCCGAACTATAAGGCTAACTCGCTTCTAACACAAGGCTTCATCCTAAATCTCTCGCTCTCTCTAATCCCTGATCAAGGGCACTACTGTGTATGGAACAAGAGATGGTACATGTACACAGCACACTAGCTATGCATTTAATGTTATTCAGGATTCAACCCTTCAACCCTGGAAGTTAGCTGATATTCTAAAGTGGAAATATAAAGTAAATCTCGAAAGTTTCTCAGGACTGTCCAACACCTCCATGGTTTCTCCTCACCTCATGTTGAATTTAAAACAACTTTCATCGTTGATAATTATACTAACTGTCGTTCGCCAGATCAACTTTGATTAAATAAACAAACAAATCAGAACTGTATTATAAATGGTGTATTGGGGAACGGTTGTATAAAAGTGATATCACACTTGAGGTTATGCTGTACTACTGATCTGATATCACAGCCGTGCTGATATTTGTCACAACAGCACTCCCCATCAGGTGAAAAAAAATATATATTTCTGAAAAGACCCCTGCAAGCAAAACAGACGAAAGACAAAGAAGAACTCAACTGTATGAAATCAGACTAAATGAACGCGCCAGCTCTTCATACAATTACTAGCTGTCTTTTTCTGACACCATCGCATTTTTTAATAAAGGAGTTCGTTTTTTTTTTTTTAAAACACGCTATAGAAAAAAAGACATTATCCGAAATGGGGAATCAAATCCTTCATACAAGTCAACAAACATACTGTATCAGTGAACTGTTGTAAACAAAAAGTGAGCAAGCCATTACTGAGTCTTCAGTTATGAATCCAATCATCATTATGAATATTATTCTTAGTAGGTTGTGGTGTTATTTCATGCTGGCCTAGGATTTCTTCTCAGTCACACCCTCTATAGTGTAAAAGCAGGTTTCTGCACACTCACCTGACTGCACCCTGTATTGTATTAAAGTGCATTGCGCACGTGCATTTGGGTTCTTCCACCTGTTATTCATTTGAGATCGTGATATGTTCTGCACACGCATCACCAAAAAAACGAAAGCAGTATTTTCTGACTCCGGTATTTACAAAGTGGCAAAAGCACAATATATCCTGTTCTTCTGTTTTTTTCCCCCCTTACCTAAACTCCAGTGAGTCTATGGTAACACAGGCCACTTCATTAGTTAAACCATGTCACATATACTTTGCTGAAAAGTAAAATTCTTTCCTCGTGCATCTCAGCTTGGGGGCCAGCGGCAGCCACAATAGGCGCCCCTGGAGCAGACAAGGTTAAGGGGCTCACTGAAGGGCTCACACAATGGAATGGCAGCCTGGTAAAGCTGGGGCTTGGACTGCTATCTATCTGATCAGTAACCCGGAGCTTTAAACCACTGAGCAACCACTGCCATCAGAACTGCCATAATTTTTCATAGCTTAGATAAATCCCTTAGAGAGTCTGGTCCATACTGACACGATAGCATCACACATTTGCAATGGATTCGTCGCCTGCACATCCATTATGCCAATCCCCATTGTACCACATCGTAAAGGTTGAAAACTGTAGGAAATTCCAGTACTGAACTACTGAGTGACAGCGGTCAAAAGTCCATTTTATGGATCATCGTCCTCCCCACTTTCCTATCTTTGATTACATCTACCTGACATTAACAAGACATTGTCGCCCAGAGAAATTGAGGTTCTCTCTTTTACAGACCATTCTGTGTAAACCCTAGTGATGGTGGCGAGTGAAAATCCCAGCAGCTCAGCAGTGTTGGAAATACTCAGACCAGCCAGTCTGGCACCAACACCCATGCCACGTCCAACACCCCAAGTCATTGAGAGGGAAGGAAAAAATAAATAAACAAAACCAAAAAATATTAATAACCTTTCTTGCCCATTCCAATGTTTGGTTCAAACTCTACAGAGGTCTACATGCCTACATGGATTGAGTTGCTGCCATGTGATTGACTGATTAGACATAGGCATTAAAGTGCAGATGAAGTGCCAAATAAAAGCTCCAGCTGTCACCACTGGCACATGGCTACATGAACATTTGTCTTTAGTGTAAACAGAACCACATGCTACTGTGCTTGAATTGCCAAACTTTAGTTTTATATTTCTAACATCAACTTTAGAAACTGCAAAAAAAAAAAAACTGCATGATGACTGGGTCACTTCTTTCACTTCCTCTACAGTAAAAACAAAGCAAGTTTTGATAAAAAAAAAAAAAAAAAGTCCGAAATAAATGTTAAAATCATTCATTTTTAACATTTCACCGGTTACCATGTCTGGATCGCAGACCGTTTTGTGCATGTTAGGTTTCAAAGTTCGAGCCACAACGAATTGCCAAAGTGCACCTATTACATAAGCATTAGTGCGGCTTATCATGCGCGAGATACGCAGGCGGAGACCTCCCCACACATACACGCACGTACTCCCACGCACTGGACCTGAGCTATTCTAACTATGCAGCGTCGACACGGTTACGAGACGAATGGCACCACACAACAGTTGAGGGTTTGATAGCAAAATAGTGCTTACATGTGCGGCAGACATGACTGCATGCTAGACGTTTCGCATGTGTGTAGATTGTGTAGATTTCCAAGGAAAGTTGGCAGTTTTTTTTTGGTTTTGCGTTTTTTTTTTTTTTTTTAGGCCAGAGATGCAATCTGCCTTCTCCAACTCGTTTCTTTTTCCTTAGAACACAATTCTCTAAAGAAAATTCAGCAACGCCGCAGAGCCTTCCTGCACAAATCGTACAAACAGATGTTATTTATTTTTAAAGCAGCTTGATGAAAAAAATATCAATACAACTTAAAACACAATTTTTAGAATCCGATACCTCACTCAGCATATAGTATCATGGTACATATCAGTTCATGCTAAAATGTACCGTATATAAACTGTTTTCCACTTACCAAATACAAAATAAATAAATAAATAAATAAATAAATAAAAATAATATAAAAACTGAATTCTAAACATGTTGCTGTTACACAACAACCGTTCAAAGAACAACCGACATCAGACGTCCTTGACCATTTTTACATCTGTTTGTGTCAGTCTTGCTCCTTACCCAACAGGAAGGAAAAGGATAGCCTAAGCAATTGAATGCAATTGTTTGTCCATCATTTGTGTGAATTATTTATGGTTTTGCATAGTAAAGAAAAGCCTTGATACAAGTGATGCTCATTAATGCACACAACCTCACCACGACCTGAATTACAGCGGCAGACAAAAGTATTTAAACAGTAGTGAAACTCGGTTTTATTTTTATTAATTTTCTATACTTTCACTTATCCTGTACAGGGTCACGGGAAGCCTGGAGCCTATCCCAGGAGACTTGGGTGGAGTGCAACCTATGGAAAATTTGGAACATCAATTAACATGATCTGCATCGTCTGTCTTCAGACTGTG
Organism: Clarias magur; assembly: GCA_013621035.1. NCBI lineage: Eukaryota > Metazoa > Chordata > Actinopteri > Siluriformes > Clariidae > Clarias > Clarias magur. The sequence continues at coordinate 935,614 of QNUK01000078.1, forward strand.
GGAGGAAACTGGTGTGCCCAGAGGAAACCCACCAAGCACAAGCAGGACATGAAAACGACGCATGAGAATCAAATGAAGGTGCAAGGCCACTACACCACTGTGTAGATGAAGTATGAAGTAGTTCCTCAAAACTGGATCCTGGATCTGGTCAAAAAGACACCTACAGTACTTTTGATGTTGACATGAAATTATGTACAGAAGGTGTTACCAACTACTTCACCATTGCCCAACAGTTTTCTATTGGGTTTAGGTCTGTAGATGACCCAGGCCATGGCTCCAAAAGCTCAACACCATCGTCACAGACAATAACTAAATAGTGATGCGCGTCTTATTACATTCGAGTCCCATGCAAATATCCACTCAATAAACAGCATACAATAGTGAAACTCATCTTGTATACCGCTTATCCTGTACAGATTTGCGGTAAGCTTGGAGCCCATCCCAGGAGACTTTAACATTAGGTGGGTTACACCCAATCCGTTCACATGAATTTGATGGCCACGCGGTACATGTGTAATCCAGTCCTGTCCTTGGATACATCACACGAACCGTTCTCGGTCTTATATCTGTATATATTGGGACAGACAGGTCACTATGTCCACCTAAATAGTTTCCCTTTAAAGTTAACTTTAAAATGAGCTCTCTAAATCACATCACTTGATTCACATGATCGCTCAGGAGGGTGTCTGGTACACATGATAACAGTCTGTGGATTTTAGAATGTCTCAAATGACCCTGTGTGTTTCATTGTTTGAAGGACAACGGCGTTAAGGCGACTAACACACACAAGTTCCCCTTTGACGTCTGATATGCAACTGTTGATGCTGGCAGCTTTGGGGAAACACTGCACACAGTTTATGACACCTTTTGAGTGCAAGACCACAAATACATTGCAACACACACACACACACACACACACCACAAGTCCTATTAAAGCTGCTTAGTAAACATCTTTGACATTTCTTTTACATTCCATGAACAAAACAGTGTCTTGACTTTTTAGCCTCACAAGCATTTATCATCTTCAACACGGTGCTCAGGGCAACAAACTAAAGTTTCTAGCAACAAGTTATTTCTGATTCCAGCCCTGTAACTATCTGCCACACACACAGGCCGAGAACAGCAGCACACAGCTACAGTATTACTATGGAGAAACACAAACACATCCTCATAGAGCATGCAGGCCCAAATTCAGAGCGGGTCATGTGCCTATTTAAAGTGGAGACCTGACCTGTAACATGATCATGGCACATCAGTTAGGTATTTCAACACAGGCAGTGGAGCTTGGAGGGTTTGGCTGGCTTGGCTAAGGAAACGTGGGGATGAAATAGGTACAAGAAAAAAAAAAGGAACTATTAATAAGTTACCAACAACAGTTTGCCAACAGGTCAACATAAAATGTTTAGTATTAAGTAGTGATCAGAATCTTCAGGGACCAGTCGATACAATATTGTCACAATGCCCAAGTGCCAATTTGATAAATACTGCGATCCCCTTAGTATGATTTTATAAATATTCTGATTCAATATATATTTAGATTTTCTTTAATTCTAAACAAATGAATCAGATAATTTGCTCTTACCACACTGGATGCTGCACTACCTGCCAATGTGCGAACAGCCTAAAGTGTGCCACCAATTTTCTTTATTATTATTATTATTATAATACAGCTTAAATTGAGTTGGCAGTTGTTAGAAAGGTTGTAATTAATAACGCTACCTTTAAAAAAAGAGAGATTCTCCATCTTTCCTGTAAAACCTAAAATATTAGAGAGTTTAACTTTCACATTAAAAGAGGTCCATATTCCTCAAATTTAACCTTATTTTAGGGTTCGAACTGAGGAACCTGGAGCTACAAAACACCGATGTTGTACCCCGATGCCAACCTTATACCGAAACAGAAGCTAAAATTAAATCCTGATTACATAATCGAGATATATCAAACACAAATAATCTTTTCTTGCTCACTAACATACTGGAAGACGTTTTACATTTTTAACTCAGCGTCTGGGATTTGTGGTAGAAACCGGGGTAACACATGGGGCGTATACAATTTAGAACATGGTGAGTAATGAATATGATGATCTGACTGCATTAGCATTCAGGGTACTTGCTGTAAACACATACAACATTAGGATGAGGATTTAAAACATGAGCCAGACAAACAGTAAAAATAAACATTTCAGAAACATGAACTGGTCAGAGATCAGAGTGGGTAGTAAGGGTGGCAGTTGGCTCTAGGCCACCCTGGGTAACCCCATGGCCACGCCCCTGAACTCAATCGAGCTTCATATGGTGATGAAGAGACCAAATCTGCTGCACTTTTCTGACAAACACAAGGCGGTTCACGTGATGCAAGATTAAACTTCAGTCACCTGAACTCCACGGCTAGGCTAGGTTAACATGCATGCAAGGCTTGAGCTAGCCCCAGAAGTACCCCCTTGTGATAGCGGGGTATTGTCTTTTCACTAGCGCGCGCGATGTTTTAGACACAGCCCTGAGATTCAGACACAAACCTAAAACACTCGGAGAAACGGGAAACGCGAGGGCTCAAAATAAGGTTCTACACAAAAACAAGCCCATTCGACATAAACATGCGCTAAAGGTTACGAATTAAACGTGCATTTTAAAATAATACGATTTAGTCGAGACGAGTTACTCACTCAGAAAGAATCAGCTGACCCAACGGTGACTCAGTATGGCCCACACGACTTCCGCATTCACTCGCGATGACCTCATACGTCAGCCAATCGCGACTGAGTTATCGGCCTCGCACGACCAATGGCGAGGCGAGACTTACTCACATGACGTAATCCGCTCGAGCCATACAACCAATCGGCTCTTACGACTGGGGGCGAAGCGGTCGCCTTGATGCCGGAGCGCGAGGCGCGAACACACCCACACATCCGCCAATCGCGCGCAAGCTCCTGGGAACAAAACCGACCAATAGAAAATCACAGCGCGGCACTATCGGGTCACGTGTCCCGGCGCGTGCTTAGTTTAAAGGGATGGCACGGGGAAACGCAGTACTACTGTATATATTAGTGACAGTGTGGAGGATAGACGTAGATGTGTAGATGAATGTATAGTATCAATAAGTTAATTGTTGCGTTGTTATTTATAGTCAGTCAGTCAGATAGATAGATAGATAGACATATAGACAGATAGGTAGATAGATAGAAAAGGGAAAGTTACCTAGATGGTATCAACGAGTTAATTGCTGCTTTATTTATAGTCAAACAGACAGAACAACCAATAGATAGGTAGATAGATACATAAAAGAGAGAGAAGTAGCTAGGTGGTATCCATAAGTAAATTGCTACTTTGTTATTTATAGTTAGTTAGACGGATAGATAGATAGATAGATAGATAGATAGATAGAACTGGACCTGTTGTAAACACTGATCATTCAAACAGACAGACACACGCATATATTGTACATACGTAGAGAGAGAGAGAAAACGAATAAATTGCTTCCTGCATAATGCAAAAACCCATGCATGTTCAAAAATGATTTTCATACACCTGTCAACAAAAAAACAAATTACATGTTTATCAACCCCAAATAAAGTTAATCTGTTTCTGTAGGATTCTCTTGATATCTTTTGGGGTTTTAGCTGTCTGTTGGATCTATTGGCTACAAAGAGCCTAAAAAAGCATGTATGGAGCTCATTGTCAAAAGTTCTCAATCAGGGCAGGGCTTGCAAAGGCATTTATAAAACATCAGATGTACCATGGAACACCATGCCCAAGGCAAGTGGAGAAAATAGGGCACCACAGTGACATTACGAAGAACAGGACTTCCCTTCAAAATTGATGAAAGGATAAAAAAGATGTTAGGAAGGGTGACAAGAGACCTTCAGTAACATAAAATGAGCTGCAGGAATATGACACAAGTGTTCACTCTCTGCATACCGCAACAATTTTTCATATTTTTCAGGTCAGTAGTAGGTGGATGCCAAAAAAGTATTCTATTACATGCAAAAGGTGCTTTAAGTACTAGCTAAGAGGTGTAAACACTTATGCAAACAGTTTATATATAGTTTTTATATTTTATTATTATTATTTTACATTTTAAGTTTTTTGTTTGTTTCAATTTATTCTTTCCTTGTTTTATCAAAAAGTAAAAAAAAAAAAAAAAATTTTAACAATTTTCTATCCACTGCAGATAGACTGAAGCACAAGTGCACAAACACAGCATCAAGCACAACATTTACAAAAAATATTTTGCATTCAGTGCGTGTGTGTGGGATGTGAGATTTTCATTCTTGTGTGAAGCATTCAAATGTGTTCAAAAACATTGGTGAAAAATTAGAAAAATGATCACTGAACCAATAAATATTATTTCTTTATTGTCATGGAAAGACATTTTCTTCTGCTTTTTTTTTTAGGTTAGTGATAAGAAATAAAATGAATTTGCATAATCATATGGTAACTTCCTAACTAATTAAAACATTTCTAAAAAGAATATTTTTCGCTATTTTATTTATGGCTTTCCTCAAGTATAGTCAATGTGAATCAGCTATAATGTGTCTGAATAACCAAAAAAACAGCTTACATTTACATTTACAGGGAAGTGATACTTGCATATATTTAGCCCAGTTTCATATTCAAACTGATAACAATAAAACGTTCTAATGTTTAGTTACTCAGTATTACATACTGTAGGCTTGATCTGATTGCTTATTATACACAAGAATAACACATATGTGCAAATAATTTAGAATTTAGAATAAAATGTGACAGTCAGAACAAATCAACAACTGTTATTAGAGCGATTGACCGACCATTCCGTCTGTGTCAGTAATAATTACTTCAATCCAAAGTTTACCAATAAAAATAATGAACTGGGAAAAGAAGATACTTGCAAAGATTATTATCTAGACAAGATAAAGTTTGACCCCAGATTATCTTATATAATAGGAGATTCCACTCCCCCTTTCCTGATCTTTTTAATTTCAGTGACAAAAACATAATTTATTTGCACGCAAGCATTTGCAAGCATTTTGAGCCATTTTAGATTTGGCAAGCTACAAGGTAATTTAAATCATACACAAAGTTTAAAAACACATTTCCAGCTTCGAGTAGACTATCAACTCCTCTCCTTGCCTGAAATGCACCCAAACCCAAAGGTGATTAATTAAATTAATATGAAGCTAATATTTGGTTATGACAGAAGATTGAAAATGTCAATGCAATTGCGATTTGTCTTTAGGGACAAGCTCACTGATAATCTCATCACCTGTGATTATTCAAGCCACTTTTTATACTACAGTCCTTTAGCAATAGTGATGGAAAGTGTAGGCTTTGTATTCATGAAACAGTTAAGACCCATCATGACCGCATGGTCCTCAAGGCATTTATATGAATTGATCCAGTCCTGGTCCATATACATGACATTGATTAAACAAGCGGCTAATCCCTCAACAATCAACACTTCACAAAAAAACCTCTCCATCAAAAGCAATTCCAGGTTAATTATCAGGTCATCTGCATTGTATTGTCCTTTATTAGAGCAAAGCAGCAGCTGAGGAATATTTAATCATTTTATTGTGCTTGAATGTCTGCACCATTTAATCCGCCCTCGGTGTAACATAATTGCCAAACAGCTCTATCCAAGGCAATTATTAACATAGGATAAACAGAAACGGTCTTAAAGAGAGAGGTTATTAAGTGGTGGATTCGTGTTGTAAGTGGGTGTTGGTGCAACGTGGGAGATACACTTATCTCTCTCTCACACACACACACGCATTTGCATGTGAAGCCTTTTGTGCTCATTTAACAAAAATGAGCCCTTATTTCAGTAGACTGTAGATCGACCCTCAGCACCAATAACATAAAGTATTCGTTTAGTATTGATTCAGTTCATTGAGGTTTTTGGACACAACTGTTATGGTCCCACCACAGCATTTCAACTGGGTTGAGGTCTGGACTTTGACTAGGTCATTCCAAAAGCTTGATACTTTTATTTAGACAGCCATTCTGGTGTAGATTTACTGTTGGTTCAGATCATCGTCCTGTTGCATTTCCGAAATTCTATCAAGCTTTAGCTGTTGGACAGATGGCCTCTCATTTGATTTTAGAGTTCCTGGTCGACCCAATGACTGCAAGGTGCCCACGTCCTATGGTTGCAAAAACAAGCCCAAATCATCACTCTTTAACCGTCATGCTTGACATTGGGTATAATGTGGTTCTGTTGAAGTGCTTTTTGGTTTTCAGGGGGCGGGGGCGAGGCTTGTAGGACGACTTTCACACACACACACACACACACACACACACGGAATCACTGCTCTCTGGCTCACTGATTATATAAATTGTCTGAATAACGGATTACATTTTTGAAAATATAACTAAAAACCTGAGTACTTAAATGGCGAACCTAACGCATTAGACCACTTTGTTATTTTGTCATGCGTTACACCCAGCACTGCTTAGGACCAAGAAAATCCACTTTAGTCTCATCTGTTTCCAAAGCCTTGTGGTTTGTTTAGATGTAGCTTTGTGAACCTCGGTCAAATTTCCATGTTCTTTTTAGACAGAAGAGGCTTTCTCCTGGCAACCCCTCCAAGCAAATCATACTTGTTCAGTCTTCTTCTAATTGTGCTGTCATAGACGTTAAACTCTTGCATGCTCAGTAGAGTTTCAGATGTAGCTTTTTGTACATGGCACAGTCTAGCTTTTGGGGTAAATGTACTGGGACGTCCACTCCTGGCAACTGTCTTGAATGCTTTCCACTTGGGAAAAATTTTCTCACTGTAGAACTTTGAAATTGTTTGGAATTGGTTTTATATAGTACAAGGTACAAGAAGAAGAAAAAAGGAACTATTAATAAGTTACCAGCAACAGTTTGCCAACAGGTCAACATAAAATGTTTAGTATTAAGTAGTGATCAGAATCTTCAGGGACCAGTCGATACGATATTGTCACAATGCCCAAGTGCCAATTTGATAAATACTGCGATTCCCTTAGTATGATTTTATAAATATTCTGATTCAATATATATTTAGATTTTCTTTAATTCTAAACAAATGAATCAGATAATTTGCTCCTACCACACTGAATGCTGCACTACCTGCCAATTTGTGAACAGCCTAGAGTGTGCCACCAATTTTCTTTATTATTATTATTATTATTATACAGCTTAAATTGAGTTGGCAGTTAGAAAGGTTGTAATTAATAACGCTACTTTAAAAAAAAAAGAGAGATTCTCCATCTTTCCTGTAAAACCTCAAATATTTGAAGGATTTTATAACCCTTGCCACATTGATGTGCAGCAGCAATTGCTTCTCTAAGACCATTGCTTATGTTTTTTCCCTCCTGGCAACACACACCTCAATGGCCCAGATCAGCAAACTGTCAAAACTTCAGCTTTCACAGAGGTCTGCACACCTGTTACTGATGAATTAATCAAGGGCTGATGATTAACAGCACCTGCTGCAACTTACCCTCTTAAATCCTGTGGAAGCAGTTAGGGGGTACATAGTTTTGCCACATGTTTTTTTTCTCCCTTCCCCCCCCCCCTGTTTTTTAAATAATAATGGCACTGTGAAAAAAAGAATGGACAGTAACTAAATATACAGTGTGTGTGCAGGTGGTAAGGTTACACAGTGATCACTCACTCACTCTCTATACCACTTTATCCTGTATACAGTGTCTTGGAGGGCCTGGAGCCTAACCCAAGAAAGGGGAACATCCTGGACGGGGTACCAATCCATCACATGGCACACACACACACACTCTACAGGTAATTAGCCTAATCTGCTTATTTTATTACTGTGCCACCCTGTTAATTGTTAATATTAATTGTAATTGTAAACCTGTAAACAGGTTTTACTCTTATCTCTCTGGCTGCTCTCAGTTTATACATCTCAAATCATTCTGTTCTCAGCCTTCTTTTCATCATTTATCTTCTCCCACTTGGTAATATCTTTCGTAAATTTAATATCCATTTTCACTGTTTTGCTGATGACACCCAGCTCTATCTCTCTTGCCATCCTAATTCCTCACTTCCACCCTCCTCCCTTACTAACTGCCTTTATGAAATAAAGTCTTGGTTTAGCCATAATTTCCTTAAATTGAATACATATAAAACAGAAATCCTTCTCATCGGCACCAAATCCTTACTATCCAAAGTCAACAGTTTTACCCTCACAATTGACAGTTCATCAGTTTCTCCATCCCATCAAGTTAAGAGTTTGGGTGTCATCCTCGATAGCTCATTATCATTCCAATCTCACATTAACAATATTACTCGCTCTGCCTACTTCCATCTGCGCAATATTAATCGTCTTCGTCCCTCTCTTTCCACCCATTCTACTTCTATCTTTGTCCACAGTTTAGTGTCCTCTCGTATTGACTACTGCAATTCTCTTCTCTTTGGTCTTCCCCAGAAATCCCTCCATAAGCTACAACTTGTCCTAAACTCAGCAGCTCGCATCATTACAAAAACCCCTTCTTTCCATCATATCACCCCTGTTCTGCAGCAACTCCACTGGCTCCCCATAAAATACCGAATTCAATTTAAAATAATTTTGCTCACTTTTAAAGTAATCCATAATCTTGCCCCTCCTTATCTATTCGATCTACTTCAAATTGCCACTTCTTCTCGTTCTCTTAGATGATCTGCTTCCATTCGCTTGGCTGTACCCCCTGCCCGTCTCAGTACTATGGGGAGTAGAGCATTCAGTCACTCGGCGCCCATTCTGTGGAACTCCCTTCCACCTGACATCCGTAATTTAGATTCTCTCTCTCTCTTTAAAACCAGACTCAAAACCCATCTATTTACCAAAGCTTACTCTCCTTAAATTCACTGTTTTCCTTTGTACATGCTTGTTTTTTGTGTTGTTTGGTTGCTTGTACTTATTGTTTTTTGTACAGTGTCCTTGAGTATTATGAAAGGCGCTTATAAATAAAATGTATTATTATAATATGGCCATTGTTACGACCCACAAGATGTTGGTCGCTGTATGTGTTTGTATATGTGCTATGTGCGCGTGTGTGTATATTGTCTTCAGGTCGCGCGCGGCTCCACACTTCACTCCAGGTTTTCTGACTCTCCCTACATCGGCGTCTACCTGGCCGTGTGTCCACGCGGTCGCTTCCGCCCTGAGAGTGACGTCATCAATCAGCGCGACCATATATAAACCACAGAGAGACGCGGAAAAGACGAGGTGTTGGTTGTGTTGAAGAGAGATTCTAGTTGGATTGTGATGTTGGCGGTTTGATATTTGATGGTGTATTCTGATTTTGACTTTTTGCCTCCTATGGCTTTGATTATTGCCCTGTCACTTTGTTTTGGTTGCTTGGCTCTTTGTATATATTTGTAGATAATTTCACTGTATGTTTCTGCACTCAGCAGTAGTAGTGTCACGGAAACACCAGGCTCCACCCTCAATCTCCATTCCCAATCACCTGAGTTCTGAGCGCACACCGGATTCACATTAGCATCACACTTTATATACACCTCACTTCCACTCACTCAGCGTCTGACCACGCATATGGAAACAGACTCCGTTACGCACCTATCTGCAAGCCCTGCTCCGTGTTCATCTCGTCTCGTCTCGTCTTGTCTCCTGGTTCGTGTTTATATCGGCACTCATCCGCCAGCTCCGTCATATCCACAGTTAAGACAATTCAGTCAACAAGTAACAAGTAGGGGCGTGGCTGCTATTTATTTTGGGAAAAGGGAATTTATTCATTGTTTTTGATTTAGGGAGTCAGGGAGGGTAACTATTTTTGTTTGTGTTTCTTTTTTTTTGCATTAATTTAGCTACTAAAACAGATACCCACTTGTTTATTATTTTGGCCTGGGTCCACATGAAGCTGATTTTCTGTGTATTTTTGTAATGTAATACAAACCTCATTACATCAGTTAATGACTGGGTCTAGTTCTTTCTGCCATTTACCACCATTTCCATACAGTTAGATAGAATAGAACCCTGGCCCATTCTTTTGCTGTATGGCCCAACCCTAGACTGGGATGTCACACCATATTTAAGCAACCACTTTGATTTTCAAGCATAAGAAAGGTGATTGCTTTATTATGCAAGTGTTCCTTCAATTAAAAACTAGTTTGAGGTTTAGATCCGCTTTTCCTTTTGAACTACACTAGAATCCCCCATCCCAGCCCCGCTGTAAAAAAAAAAAAGAAAAAAGTATTAACTCAGTAACTTTTAATCTGAGTAAATTTTTAATGAGCTACTTTTTACTTTTACCCGAGTAGACTTTTATAATGGCAACTTTACTTGTACTTCAGTAAAATTTCACTGCAGTAACAGTACTTTTACTTGAGTGCAAAAGTTTATTACTCTTTCCACTTCTGTTTATTGCTTCGGTCCTGAGATATGGCCAGTTTGTTTATGAGGAGCACCATGGACCAAAATCTTGCTTTTAAAATACCTAAATAAGGATTGTGTGATGCACTGTAGAAAGAAAGCGGGAACCCTTGGGCTCGTTTTGACCCCATGATTTCCCTGCTTCTCCTAAAAATAACTGAAATGAGATTGTGAGATGTTTTTTATGAAATAAAAAATGGATAGTGTTCATTAAACACTGGTTTTAGAATTAAATCTTCTCCACTCTGTTGAAGGATCACAAAGATAAGGTATTTATCAACCGATTTTTGCCAAATTTGAAAAGACACTATGCCCAAATTTAGACCTGTTCAAGCAGGTGAATATAAAATATCTAAATAGCTTAACTGAAATTCTGAAAAATGGTAGGGTTAGTGGTGGAGGTAATGCCCATTTTGTAAAAACATTACTTTAACATGAATTTGTTTTTTCACAAGATTGTTTTTCATTTGAAACAAAAGGATCCTAACCTTTAAGTATACTGGAGTCAAAAACAAATTAATCACTTATTAATGCTCTATTGGCTCCATTGTCCGTGCATACAATACGCTCTTTACAACTGCAGTGGCTCATACCGGGAACTATGCCCAATTTCTTATAAAAGACAGGTGGATTACGGACTGGGACCTGTTGACACTGCTCGCCCTCAGTTAATCCTCCAGCGGAACCAGTTTCTCTTTCCAAAATGTTGTGGCCACACAAAGCTGTAACATGGCTCAGGCTCAATGAGGACAGATTTGCTGGAAAGGAGAATTTAAGCAGGAAGCAATAGGATGTGGGCAATAAAAACCTCTTTATTTCTGCTTTGAGAGTTTTTTTTTTAGCATAATAAACAAATAAAATCTTACACAGGTCTTTGGATTTGACAATGATTTATTGCTTAAATTAAGTTTATATTATAAGGAAATCCCGGGCTTGGATTATCAGAGACACAGACAGGCAGAGGATGAGAGCGAAGCCTTTGGAAACATAGCAATGCTGTACTAAATGAATACTAGTAACATTGCTCCCTCTGTTGTTCAAGAAACATAAAACACTGTCTTTATTACTGTTACCAGGCATTACAATAGGGTTCTATTCTGCTTTCTTTTTTAAATTTATTGCAATTTTTATTAAAAATTATTTTACTGTAAAATAGTTGAATATTTAAAATATTTCCATGAATTTTATTGAGGAATGTCCCTTTTTGCTTTTAATGAGAGTGTGCACTGAAGCTAGCAAGTTTGCACGAAAACCTTAAGATCCTTTTTAGATCAAATCTAGAGTGTTGTCTAATCACTTACACGGATAGAAAATATTCTGACCATTTGTACAAAGTAGTTAATGTGGTCAATATTTGTTTACACTCTCACTCACTTAATTAGGGCACGAGTATGTATGTATGTATATATGTATGGCGTTATATTCCTGCCACAATTCTGAGACATTTTGAGAGCAGACAAAGCACTCTATGCGCGTGCAGTGTCTGCCCTGCGCGCTCAACAAGTTCTCCGCGCACGCTCGACTCGGCGTGTGCAACGGACCTGCGTGAACTTGGCCCCCCACCCAACGCAAACTAAGGAGAAAATAGTGGCATTCGTTTGTGCTGGTTTGTGCTGCAAAAAGTTTCGTTTGTGCTGCTATGGTTTTCCAGATATTACAGCTTGTATTATTGCGATGACGTCACTCAGCCCCCCAGATAGCCCAAATTCAACAAAAGTGGTGTCGTCCGTTTGTGCTTCGTTTGTGCTGCAAAAAGTTTCGTTTGTGCTGCTATGGTTTTCCAGATTTCCAGATATTACAGTTTTTATTTCATTGTGATGACGTCACTCAGCCCCCCAGATAGCTCCAAATTCAACAAAAGTGGTGTCGTCCGTTTGTGCTTCGTTTGTGCTGCAAAAAAGTTTCGTTTGTGCTGCTATGGTTTTCCAGATATTACAGTTTGTATTTTATTGCGATGACATGCCCTTTTTTCTAATTACACTCCGACGTGCCTTTGGGGGGGGATTTTGTTTTATTCAATAAATCACTGCTATTGGTAACCCTTTACGTCTGTGTGTCTTTTTAACAAATATTTAGCCACTTAAAGGCATTAAAAAGTGCATCTTTTAGAACTGCTCAATCTGTCATTCAAACTTCACAACTCCGCCCCCTGAGTGCAGCAAACTTAATAGCATTCAGAAACAGATGAACGTCTTCGACTTGTAACGGTAAACCATCTTGTTGTTTGAATAGGTGCAACGTTGTCTTTATTAAATAAACACTAGGTTCATATAATCTATGTACTGTATGCATTTGAGTTCTGTGACTGTGGCCATCACCACACCGGTGATGTCGACGTATTATGTGATGTCGTCGTTTTAATAATGAACAAATTGCACACATTCGCTGCCAGGGCCGTGCACAGACCTTTTGAGGGGCATGTGCTGAAATTGCAAAAAGGGACCCCCCGCCAAAAGTGCAAAAATGGGCAAAAGTGCCCAAAAAAAGGGCACTTCGGAGTGTAATTAGAAAAAGGGCATGTGCTCTGTACAGGTTGAGGCCTACCTGTGCACGTCCCTGTTCGCTGGTCAAAAACCAGAAAAATTTTTTTCGAGGGGGTCCCCTTTTTTCAATTTCAAGCACATGCCCCTCAAAAGGTCTGTGCACGGCCCTGCACTGTAGTATCTTGCACTTAATTGATATGTACAATTGCATGACGACATGGATCAAGTTCCACATTTAGTTAATTTTAATTTGCATAGATTTGTTGTAACAACATTCCATTCATTTTCATAGTGCCTTTCACAATTTTTATGAAACTGATTTACAACAAATAATTATACTTAACATGTTTTAAAAAAAATACAGTGATTAATACTAATTAGATATTTTCTTCTTTAAACAAGATGCCCAAAAAAGCAGCGGTAGAGAAGGATGCTATTTTGAAAGTTCTCTGCTCATCAAAAGAGGCCATACTAATAAATGGCAACATAGCCACTCCTGCTGCCAATGTATGGACAGAGCTGAGTGAGCAGCTGGAATATAAGATCTCTGCAAAGGCCCTGTACACTTTTGTTAAGTTAAACAGACACAATGTCTGGTCAGTGATAGGGTTCAGTGATCCTAAAACCAATGAGGACACAGATTCTGAGACAGATTCCTTTTCTCCTGGACTAAAAGCTTCTCATGCTTTCCAGCTTGAAGTTCCATTTGAAAAATGGAAGGAATTTGTTCCAGAAGACATTCAATACAAAGACAAGTACTCTCCAACTCAAAAGAGAGAATACACTGTTTTGAAACCTGGCTCCTGGACTCATATTGTAAATGACCAGATTTGGAAGAGGGTGAAAAGTACATGTATATTTGTATTTAAAAGAGCCAAGGTGCATCCATCAGCCACAAACAATTACATTGTTATAAACGGTTATTGTAAAGAGTGTCGTGGGCATCTTAATATGAAATGCAAGAGAGAGCCTGTAATCAACAGTCCAATGGTGTTCAAATGCCACATAAGTAACACTGATGACTCCAAACACACTGGAACGTCCAAGCGTTTTTTGGCTGGTCAGCTACGTGTGCAAGTAGCCGAAGAACTGTGTGAGGGGAGAAAGGAAGCCCATGTATGGCGGGCATCACAGGCAACAAAGTTGATGGACTTTGGAGATCCAGAGCCAAGCCATCTACCCAATTTGGCCACCCTGCGAAAAGCAAAGCAACAGAGAAAGGACTTGGAATTAGCTGACAAAAATGCAATTTTGTCACTGCAGCTATTAAAACATAGTGTACCTCACAGTGGTAGCATTAGAGACATTGGCCTGGACAAGTTTTTCTGTCACTACTGGAGTCAAACCCAAATGCATGTCTATAAAACATTATCAAAGAAACCTCACCAGACAATGTGTTTTGATGCAACAGGCTCTGTAGTCAGGAAACTGGTGAGACCAAATGGCTCATCTGGGCACATCTTCCTGTATCAGGGAGTTCTGACAGGGCATAACAGCTCAAGTGTCCCTGTAGTACAAATGTTGTCAGAGAGACATGATACTAATGCACTCATATAAGATATGGTAGCTTAAACAAATATTACAAAATATGATATTATAGCATGGACAGTGAATTCATGACCTACCTTATCTGACACTTTAGCATGGTTGTGTAGAGTTGCTGAGTGATATAATTAATTCTAAACCATGGTAGCAAAAAAGAAATGTTTACCGTATGAAACAGCACAAAACATTGTCACATGAGTTAGAGGAAATTGGTTACGAATGCTAAATTATCAAAGACTTACTTGTAATAGATGTAGCCAGACCACAGAGGTTGAAACCAGACATCTAAAAATGTTTGCGATGCAAGGAGGTGAGGGGGAGGAGGCGCCAGCGCGTGCTCGCGGCTGAGTGACGTCACCAGAAATAAAAACTATAATATCTCAAAAACCATAATGGCACAAACGTAAGTTTATTCAGCAAAAACGAGCACAAACAAAGCACAAACGGACGACACCACTTTTGTTGAATTTGGACTATCTGGGGGGCTGAGTGACGTCATTGCAATAATACAAGCTGTAATATCTGGAAAACCATAGCAGCACAAACGAAACTTTTTGCAGCACAAACCAGCACAAACGAAGCACAAACGAATGACACCACTTTTGTTGAATTTGGAGCTATCTGGGGGGCTGAGTGACCTGCGGGTGACCTTTACATTATTGTTTAATATCTCATAAACCATAGCAGCACAAACGAAAATTTTTGCTGCACAAACCAGCACAAACGAATGACACTATTTTCTCCTTAGTTTGCGTTGGGTGGGGGGCCAAGTTCACGCAGGTGTGCAACGTTTTTTTTTTTTTCCCCCTGTGTGCGCTCGACATTGTCCAGTGTTACAACACTGCCACAAAACTAGCCAATCACAGACTTCCACACACTACTTCTGATTGGCTGTTTTTCCTCCAATCAAGTGGCACTACTATCGACTGCACTACTAACGAAAGCGTTGTAAATAAAGTTTGATAAGTAAAGCGAGCGAGTTGAAGTTTTAGACAACGTGTCTTCGGTGAGTATTTAATTATTATTTTTTATTGTTATTATTATTGAATTATGTATTAGAAATACCAATTTCATTTGTCAGTTGTGTCTATTTACGTACTTATCTAATTTTGCTTGGCTAGCTCATTGTTACACAATGACGGCTGAACCTGAACAGAAGTATGCAACACCAAGGCCGAATGTACTGTAAGTAGTTTGTCATTGGTATGGCTCCCTACTTCTTTTATCAATGTTTATGACATTCCGTGTGTCTATTTTGGCAATCACATTATAATTATTTGTTTAAAAACTAAAACTAGCTACCTCGGTGGTAGGTCGCTTGGTATCCATGAAAACGGAAAGAATGCCACCAATTCACTCATCTGAATTTATAACCAATATTTAAAAGGTTCACAAGGTTCTACATCATATTCTCTTATGTTATTATGTACTTACTCTGGTTACCTACTCTATTTACTAAATCCCTCTCCTTTGCTAAAATGACCTTTTTCTCCCGCGACCAGGACATTTTGAGACAGCAGTTGATGCAGAGACTTCTTACCGATCTGCAATCAACCAGCAGCCACTAAATATAGATTATTTGCAGTTTCTGACTTGCCATGATTCCTTATGACACATAGGTGGTCTGTCAGAGATTACAAAAGTACATCAAAATCTATATCATTTGGTCCTGTGTGAAACTAATGCCAGCTCTGGACCCATTGTAGAACACCAAACAGAAGTTGGTCCTGGTTCAGGTCATCCCAAAATTGTGATAGAGAGAGAGAGAGAAACTAAAGAATTTGTTGCACATGCACCTTCCAGTCCCCTCCATTGCTAAACGTCTAGGTGTTTCAGAACCAGACGGATGCAAGAATTTGACTTGTCTGTGAGAGGATCAAGACCAAGAGCTAGACAACATTATACTCCCTATCAGATGTCAGATGCCAAATGCTGGTTATCGAATGATTAAAGGACATGTGGTTTCAAAGGGTCTCCGTGTTCAGTGGTGGAGAACGAGGCCTCAGTGCACAGAGTTGATGCTGCTGGCATCTTCTCACGTTTGTCCGAATTAGGTTGTGTTGTACGGAGAAGTTATTCTGTGCAAGGCCCTCTCTCCATGGTCCACATCGACACATACCACAAACTAATAAGGTAAATGAGCCTGGTTATACAACTATGTAACACAGGTTGGTTAGTTTGATGCATGTCATACCTACAATTGCTTAAATAAATTTGAGCTTGTTATTTTATAGTACAGTATATTAAGAGCACCATAGTTAAGGGTAATTTAATCAAAGCCTTTAGGAAAATGTCATTATAAAAAAAAAACATTTATGTTCTGTGGACATGGCTGATATCATCGACCATAGATTGGAGTTTAGGATAAAGCCTTCCATAAAAAAGGCATTTCTGTATTTTATCTTGAGCTCATAACCAAAAAAAAAGAAATTTCAACTGGATTTTACAGATTATTTATACATTTTTGGGGATGGATAACTGTTCTTGTCAGTGTGAGTATGAGCCTTGCACTGTGCCAGATAAGCTTTTCTGTCACCAGCAGAGACTCACACAGACATGTCTGTCAGAAAGGTGTGTGTTTATTAACAACAAAAGATCGAGTTTTTATATGTTTGACCAAATGTCTGTGCCACCAACTTCTGTTACTACAAAGAACATGAACCATTGTAAAATCCAGCAGAAAAGAAAAAAGTGGGAGATGGACTGATGTCCATCCAGAGATTAACCAGGAAGTGGTTCATCTGGCTTGAGATAGGGGGTTGGGCCAAGAAAGAGAATGAGAAGGTGCGCGTGGGAACGTTAGCACCTTAAGAACAGATGCCAGTGGAGAAAGTCTGATGTTAGGAAGGAAGATTTAACATGTTAACATCAGATTCACGAGGAAGAGAGGAAAATAAATTTATTTTATATAAAAAATTCAAAACCCAAACAATATTTTAGTTACAGTCCATGTCATTTTAAAGTCGTAGCTTTAATTTGAGGATTATGGCTTACAACTCATGAAAAGTAGCAGATACATCTCAATATCAACTGTTCAGAGGAGACTGTGTATTTTGGATGCATTATGCATTGTTTTACAGTGTAGAATTAATCAGGAAAGAAGATGTTTCCAAACTTTGACTGGTAGTGTACGTACAGAATGTATATATGTACGAGGGTCCTTTTTGGTATAAGGACTTTTAATACAGATAAAAGCTTACTTTTTTTTTTTTTTTCAACGTAGTCTCCTAGCACTGTCATGTGAAAAAAGAAGTAAAACAAACAAAAAAATGTTTTTAAAAAAGTAAGCTTCTATCTGTATTAGAAGTCCTTATACCGAAAAAAAATCACTTTATTTATTGAATGACCCTTGTATGTAGTGTGTCAACAGGTGAACTTAAGTATTATCTTAAGGTCAATGGCAACACGACAAATGCACTCTAGTCAGTTGTCAGGTACACATAGCAAAAATTTATGAGATCTAATCCAACAGTTTTGCAGTACATAATGCCTGAACTACATGATTTGTTTAAAGTTGTTGTACTGAGATGAAAGCAGTTTTTTTTTCCATGTGGCTTTACTGCAGATCTTGTACTTGGATGCTGCAACAAAAAACAAAGCAGAAACAGCATTTTCAATCTTCTTGAGATCAACTCGATTTAAAATTATATACTAGCAACAAGTTTAATGAAAAATTTACTTGAGCTTACAGTAAGCCTTATTGATGTCCTTCAAATCTATTTTATTTTAGGGTAAGGGGAGATCAAGGAGTTAAAAATGAAGATGTTTAGTGGATGCATAAATTACAGTTTAAACCTAAACTAGTTACAGTTTATTACAGAGTGGAGCGACATTGGTGTGACGTCTGGGTTGCAGTCACTAGGAAATACCATGATGTTCTTCACACCTCTGGAGGAAGATATTACGGATGTCATACATCTTTTTGGTGTACATTACGTATTTGTCCCTCGCCTTAAGGCAGATTTGGACACGTTTGTTGGAGGATGGAATGATCATCCTCTACGGACAGAGGGAGGTCTCACCCCAGAGCAGCTTTGGTGTATGGGACAAGATCTGGATGAGGGAGAGAGCTCAAATCAGGCAGTTTTCTTTTAGGATGCGGTGCACAAACCCAACATTTTGATGCAAGCAATAGTTTACCATATGGTTTAAGGTTTTAATCAGTGGGTCTCTGTTATCACCAGATGCAACTTTTAGGCGTTTACAATAATTTCACCCTTATGCGGGAGCTCTGCTGTGGGGATTAGTGGCATTTTTGTCAGTGTCCAGCATTATTCCAGTAAGCTTTTTTATTAAATAGACAAGTACCTAGTCCTGACTGGGTTGAATGTGTTGTGTTTCTGGATTAAAGGAATTTCAAGGCCCCGTTATTGACAGGGAAAGTGCTGTACTGCGACTGGTTCAAGATTGCATTTCAATATGTATGACAAGTATTAAATATTTTTTATATTTTAGTGTGTATATACTTTTTTGTCTGACTCTGTATATTACACACACATACAAGTGCATTAGTACACTACATATATTAATTCGACAAAACATGGTATTGGTTCTAAACAGTGTCTCACCTAGGTGAAAAGGTGAATTTTCAGATAGGATCATTTACCACCATTTTTTATAATACTTAATGCTTCTTATCTCATGATCCAGGATTTGTTTTTTTGTAAGTATACATACAGATTTATATTTTATATAATCAGAATAAACACATTAAAATACAATTTCATGACCTTTTATGTCTGTAATGTCTGAAACTTTTTAAAATTAAAATCTTTTATTTATCTTAATTATCATTCAGATTAAACTTGGCCAATTTAGATTTCACATGAAAAGATAAGCAACAATTTAAGCAACATTTTTACTGGTCATATACGTCTAGAAGCTTCTACCAATATTAGTAACAATACTCAAAGAAATATGAGTATATATACAGTATAAAGCTCTGTATAGTATAAAATCATCTTTCAAAAATGGCTGAAGTTAGCAACTTGAAAATTTTTTAGGGAAGCGAGATTGGTCACTTCCACAGTGCATAAACTTCAGAAGTAGATTCACACATTTTCTGTATTATACGTAGAACATAAAAAATACAATCGGTATCAGTACTGTGTTTTGGCAGTAATATGTATACTTTTTAAAAATCAACCTGAAATTTTCATTATCAAGGTCTGTCAAAGATTTTTACCCTGGCTCCCAGATCCTTCAAAGAACCTCTTTTCAATACCTGAAATCATATTTTGATTGTAAGTAACGAATGTAACGAATTACATTTACTCGCGTTACTGTAATTGAGTAGTTCTTTTTGTGTACTTATATGTTTTAAAGTAATTTTTAAAATCTGGAATTTTACTTTTACTTAAGTATGTTTTGTAGTATTGTACTTCGCTACATTTTAAATCATATTTGCTACTGAGTAAAAAAAACAACGATGATGGGCCCAAGCACCCTGCGCCACTGCACCCCGGGGGCGCTGCTCAACCTGTGTATTATTTGAGCATGTTAAGACCTACAAAAAGCCATCGCCGCCCGGGTACTACATAGGGCTGATGTCAGTTTAGGCCCTAAATATTTGTTGAGTGTGAGAGTGTTAACGTGTGTAATGTGTGTGTATGAGTGTGTACATGCTTGTGCGTGTGTGTCTGAGTGAGTGTGAGAGTGTTAACATTTGTAATGTGTGCATGTGTGTGTGTGTTAACATTTGTGATGTGTATGTGTGTAAATTAGACCACAGATGCTGGAAAAAATGCATCACACTATGATGTTACTCAATGTGATGTCACTGAACGTGTCACTGAATATAATGTCACTCAATATAATGCCACACAGAAAGTTATTAATTATTTTTCAGTGTAAGTTTAAGGCATTATCATTGCTGACCCGTTTGAGATATCAAATATCCATCCGCAATTTTGCATCCTAAATGTCTTTGGATCACATCGGCCCGGTTTGATGGCGATCGTATTAATCCCCTAGGAGGAGTATATCAAAATCCATCAGGTACGTTTTTGCGATCGACCCAAAATAACCGGCCTCCTGTTGAGTTTAGCCCAGGACATGCAGTGCGAAAGTTGTTTGGCTCAATGAGCTCTAAATGAGTTTTGTGTGCCTACGTGCATGTGTGTATGAGCTATGCAACAAAATCTTGTTTGGGCAATGAGACTCTCGGGCATTCTAATGGCAGCAGATTCCATCCTGTTTGACAATTTTCATGACTTTTCAAGCATGTTAAGACACCCAAAAAGGATGGAAAAAATTAATTATCCTTAGGAAAACAAGAGGGTCCTGCACACCCTATTGTGCTTGGGCCCTAAAAACAAGAGGGCCCTGTGCACCCTATAGTGCTTGGGCCCTAATAATGCAATGGGGAAGGGAAGGGAAAAAAACCCTGAAAACCGCTGCACTGATTGATTGATGGACGGGGAGGACAAACGTGCTAAATCCTCACTGTAGCTTATTGAGAATATATTATAGGAGTGCTCTGCCCTCCTGTGGTTATGCTATGCTACTGTTTCGCTCTTAACCTGTGTTCTGTCTTTTTCCAGTAAAAGTGCCGTGCCGAGTCCGTTGTCCATCTGATTTACTTAATCCACGTCAATATATTACACACACGAACGAAATGCCATCAAATTCTTATAAAGCAAACCCCTGGCCTTTGTTACGATTCGCAATATGGTCGCTGTATGTGTTTGTATTTGTCTGTGTTGCTGTGCTTCGTTGCGCTCCCGCGTGTGTATATTGTGTCCAGGTCGTGCGCCGCTCCGCACTCCACTCCAGGTTTTCTGACTCTCCCTACATCGGCGTCTACCTGACGTTCCACACGGTCGCCTCCTCCCATAGAGTGACGTCATCAATCAGCGCGACCATATATAAACCGCAGAGAGACGCGGAAAAGACGAGGCGTGTAGGTGAGGTGTTGGTTGTGTTGGAGAGAGATTATTTTTTGAGATGATATATATTTGTAGATAATTTCTCTGTATGTTTGAGCACTCACCAGTAATAGGGGCATGGCTGCCGTTTATTTTGGGAAAAGGGAATTTATTCACTGTTTTTGGTTTAGGGAGTCTTTTATCTTTTTTTTTTTTTTGCAGGTAATCTAGTTACTAAAACACAGATATACCCTTTTGTTTATTATGTTAGTCTGGGTCCACACTGAAGCTGATCCTCGTTGTGTGTGAAAGGCAATTGCTTTATTATGCAAAGGTGTTACTTCAGTTAAAAACAACTAGTTTGAGACTTGTCTCCGCTTGTCTTTTTAAGCTATGCTAGAATCCCCCATCCCACCCCCGCTGACCTTTTTTACCTTGAGTAAATTTTTAATGAGCTACTTTTTACCTTTTAACTTGTACATCAGTAAAATTTCACTGAAGTAACAGTACTTTTACAGGAGTACAAAAGTTTATTACCCTTTCCACCTCTGAACTGAAACTAATTTTGACTAGTGGTTGTGTATTTGATTTTTTAAATAATTTTTTTTAACCCACCTCTCTGGTGTGCATACTGGCCTTTGAGTAGGTACACATGAACTGTTGTGTCCTGCAGGCACTATACTTTCAGTGCTATGTATAAAATAAAAATCAGTCATGGCATTTGTTTACATAAGCACTATTCAGACGGGACTAGTTTCACTGGGGGACATTTCAGTTGGAATTTTTTTCAGCCGACGTCTGTCATTTCATATATCGATTCGGACGGGACTAACATCTGTGTTTATTACAGAGGTAGGCGTGTCTGTGGGCGTTGCACAAGACCACGTGTTGAGGATGCGTGGATTGCATATGGTCACATGACCATGATGATGAAATGGCGGCGAAATAGAAAGCGACACGACACTGGAGTCGGGAGGAAACATTAGCTCTAATTTCTGTTTGGAGCGAAACTACTTTTCAGTTTCAATTTGAACATTGTATACATAACCACAAGGTTTGGGAGACGGTTTGTAAAAAAAAAGTGAGGTTTGTCCATCAGTACAAAATACCTTCAACTGGGTGAAGTGCAAACACCGCATAGAATATCTGGAATGTGTGAAGCATAACAAGAAGATGGGGTCGGATCCACAACGCTGCCCATTCTTCAAGGAACTGGTTCTTGGTTAGTTGCTACTTTTAAGAGTATTAATTTTGTAATGAAAATAATACAATAACCTTGTTTATGATTAAGTAATTAAGCCATTACTGTCGATATTAAGTAGACATTTCTGTTTCGTTAGCTTGTCGTCCTATGACTAACCCCCGGGATGGACATATTGATGTGTCAGGTTCAGAGGAAGGTGAAAACTCTGGTATGTTTGTGAATTTTTCCCTGTACAAAATATCAATGTTACTAGTTATTTAATATCTTGCAGCTCTCTCATTTTCTAAATGATATGTTTTGTTACAGGTACCAGTTCACACTCATCTGGTATAGCGGAGCCATCAGGAGACCAAGCAGCTACAATTACAGCATCTGAAGATGACAGTGGTCAAAGGTCAGAGCAGACCTCCAATACTGGCCAAACTACCATTATTACAAGTACAGTACAGTCCAAAAGTTTGGACACACGTTCTCATTCAAAGAATTTGTATTATGGCAAGAAAAAAGCAGCTAAGTAAAGAAAAACGAGTGGCCATCATTACTTTAAGAAATGAAGGTCAGTCAGTCAGAAAAATTGGGAAAACTTTGAAAGTGTCCCCAAGTGCAGTCACAAAAACCATCAAGCGCTACAAAGAAACTGGCTCACATGCGGACCGCCCCAGGAAAGGAAGACCAAGAGTCACCTCTGCTGCGGAGGATAAGTTCATCCGAGTCACCAGCCTCAGAAATCGCAGGTTAACAGCAGCTCAGATCAGAGAGCAGGTCAATGCCACACAGAGTTCTAGCAGCAGACACATCTCTAGAACAACTGTTAAGAGGAGACTGTGTGAATCAGGCCTTCATGGTAGAATATCTGCTAGGAAACCACTGCTAAGGACAGACAACAAGCAGAAGAGACTTGTTTGGGCTAAAGAACGCAATAAAGAACACAATAAAGAAAACTCTTTGAATGAGAAGGTGTGTCCACTGTACTGTAAGTGAAGACAAGCGTGCTCGAGATACCCAGCAATTCATGGTTCAAATTCTGCAAGTGCTTAGACCTGCATTGCCACAGTATGGCCCCTTAACTTAATTTACACAATATCAACATCCTGCTCAGCACTATTATTCATCTGATCCATTTGCTTTTCCACCTGGAGAAGCCTCACACCAAAATCCGTCAACATCAGTTTGCTCACTGTCTGACCAAAGAAATGACCACTAGTTTTCAATGTTTTTTTGCAAAAATTATTGTGCAGTTGCACTTGATTATACTAATTAAAAGAACTGTTCTAGAAACAGCAATGTTGTGAAAGTGTAGGAAGTAATTTTATTGCACTATGCAACGTTTACACTTTAATGCCTAATGGTAACTTGAATATGTTAAAATCCAGTTTTAAGAGTAAAGAGACAAATGTCACAAACTTTATTAGGATTTTTTTTTGCTTCGTACAAACAGTTTTGTTCTTACAAAAAGAGCCAGTTACAGAGGTGCTTGAGATCTACAGAACAAAAATTAAATAAAATGAATAAAACTAACAAAATAAAAGTGAAGATGTGTTTAATCTTCGTAAACATCAACAGTCACTGCTTTTCAGAAATGTACCATACTAATGCTTCACAAATTTGCTTCGCAGTAAAACTGGCCTGGTCAAGCTGCTGGGGTGCAACAAAGCTACCCTCATCATCTCCATGTTCCTGCTCTGTTTCTTCCTCTTCAGGCATCTCAAGTTATGTATGACAATGCAAGCTGCAACAACAGCTTGCATTAATGTTTTTAGTTTGACTGTCATTGCGCTTCATTAGGCAGCGCCATCTGCCCTTTAGACAGCCAAAAGCATTCTTCTACATGAATTCTTGCCCTACTCAGAAATGCATTGAATTGCAGTTTGGGGCCCTCTTGCAACTCCTTCTGGGAACGGTTTCATGACATTACGAGATAGGCTATAGGCAGAGTCAGCCACAATCAGTAAAGGAATGTCAACACCTTGTATTGTTTTGGTGGAAAGCATGAGCCATTTTTTAGCTTTGCATGTAGTTTTGAGTTTTGAAAAACAAAAGAGTCGTGGCACTTCCCTGGCCAGCAAACATCAAAATCTTGAAACATGTACCGGTGGTCAACCAAGCCCTGTAGTATCACGCTGTACCACCCCATTCTGTTGTAGTAATCAGTGTGAAAACTGTAGGGTGCTAGGATAGGAATGTGTGTTCTATCCAGCACACATGGGAAACCCTGACTTCTCTTCAAATCCTGTGATTACGGTCTTCACATCTTCTTCACTTTTTGGCATTCCAATAAACTCTCTTTTCAGTTGACAGAGACCCTAACACACCTTCCAAACCACATCAGAATCAGTGCTCACCCCAGTTCCAAAGAGGTTTGTAATATCATGGAATTCAATGTCAATGTTACTTGCTAACTTGTAAAGTGTCAGAGCAACCATTTTTTCCACACTCACAGTGGTTTTCATTGTTGTGGTTTGCTTTACTATGTAAGGACGAAGATGGTCACAGAGATTTAAGAAAGCCTCCTCTGGCATTCTGAAGTTAAGGTACCTCTCAGTTTCCCCAAAATTCACATCTGTCTCCCAGAAGGTACTGGTGCGCTCCTTCCTAGCACTTGGTGCAGTTGCCATGCTGTAAACTATATAAAAGTGCGTTTCAGTAATATAATTGAAAATCTGCTATTGAACACAGATTATGAAATTTGATCAAATGTATTTTGAAATACAAATGAACAAAATGTTAACATTATATTGATTTTATTAGAACTTCCCATAAAATTGTATATTGTATGTATATATATATAATACAATAATATATATGGAAGCGGAAGCGGGCTCATATTCCAAAACATTCGTAAACCAAATAGAATTTTCCCATAAGAAATAATGAAACTCAAATTATTCGTTCAACAGCCCAAAACAATAAATACATAAAAATAATTAACACAATATATAAAGTAAAATATTTTAAAAATATCTTTAATAAAAATTTTTAAAAATAATTAACCTGCACTTAACATTTAAAAAAAGTAAAAATTAATCCCGAAAGGTAAGTGTTTCCGTTTGTTCGTGCAGGCACCGTGTATTTGTATATGTGTGTGTGTGTGTGTGTGTGTGCGTGTGTGTGTGTGTGCGTGTGTGTGTGTGTGTGTGTGTGTGTGTGTGTGTGTGTGTGTGTGGAATTAGCCCCTTGCCTCGTCTTAAACAGGAAACTCCTCCGTCCTCCCCCCACCTTGCTTTTTAAGTTTCACAACTAACACACACAACGCAAACACTGTTTTAACCGGGGAAAAAAAAGAAATCTCTCTAATGATACTCACATGAGTGCATACTAACAGAATCACTGCTGTCAGGTAAAAAAAAAACAAACAAAAAAAACAAACAAATGAACCAGCACCTTACCTTTGAAAAGAATTGCAACAGAGAAGAGTTTTCTGTGTAAAGAAAGTGTGTGTGTGAAGCCGGGGAGAGTGTGTGTGCGTGTGTCGGTGTCAAATTACGCGCGCACACACACACAGGACTGTGAGTAAAGTGTGTGTGTGTCAGTGTGTGTGGGGCACAGTGTCAAATTACGCGCGCACACACATAGGAGGGAGAGGGAGATGTTGATTATACCAGTAAGAGACGAGCACTAAGACACAGCAGGGGAGGCGATTATCCATAATTCCGCAGCGCGCGAGAGAGAAAAATCATTGGCTCATTTGTGATCACTGGACGTTCAGTGTAAAAATAAGAGGCTCATACGTGATACATGGTACTCGCCACAAATCTTTGCTTGTCTTGCGGAACACTCGTAAACCACGTTACTCGCAATCCGAGGTCCCAACTGTATATAATTTTCACGTTATGTAATTGACTGCAGAAATGAAAGTACTCTTATCTGAAACTGATATTACAGTAGCCAGTCTTAACAATTTATGTAATTTGGCTCTTCTTGTTGATTTAATTAATCGCAGGGTAGCAAACACATCTACATCCATTACTGAAGCGTAGAAAGCAGAAACTCGAATACCAGAGATTGTACGGTAGTTCACGTCATTTGCATTCGGACGGGATTAGATTTCCAAGAGGAGCGTTGAGTTTGCTGAAAAACAGTAGGTAATTTGCTGTGGAATTTTTACACAGGTCGTGTGAGAAAAAGACCGACATGGCAGATTCGGACGGGATTAAAATCACAAAGTACCTCTGTGAAACAGAAATTTCAGAACGTCCTCCAGTAAAACTAGTCCCGTCCGAATAGTGCTATAGACTGTATTATTAAAAAGTACTTAAAAAAAAAGAGCAGATCAATACTGATTACCTATCTTCACACAGACTTGCACGGACTGTGATCTCATCATCTGGAAATTCCTTGGTGTAAATTGGACAAAACACCTGAAGTTTGAAAGAAAGTGGCATGTTACAGGTAGATGAAACACATGATTACAAGAGATTTTAGTGATTTTTAGAAATATGTCAGGTTACCTTGCACTTGCTCTCCTCGATGCATAACTCAAAGTCCTGCAGATTTACAAAACAGTTATTTGAATAAACAGTGCATGTTCTCTCATTGCTATCATACTCAAAACAACAACAATCTACTTTTCCCTCATTATCAGTCTCATCAGAACGCAATTTCCCTTTTCAAGTCCTGACATGTACTGCAACATTCGCAAAGGCATGACACTGGTAACATGTCTTCTTTGGCATCTTTGAAAAGTGCTGTGAGTCAGGAGGCAGAGAAGTCTCCTGATGTGGCACTATGTAAAAACTGGCTTTGCCAGCTCCTGACACAGCTTTGAGAGCTCTGAATACCCTTCTGTTTCTGGTGGAATTACAGTGGAGCTTTCTTCGACCAGTGCTACCTTTTGTAGAGAAGGAGGGAAAAAAAGAGAAAAAATAAGAATGTGTTTTCTGGAGAGAAGTGCGTGATAATAGTAAATTACAAACCTCTTGCTGCAAACCTGCTGCTTTATGCAAGAGCCATCCACCACGAAGATCCTTCATTTCTGGAAAGGTTTCAGTCAAAAGCCTTAAAATCTTATTTCATAAAGTAAAAAGAGAGAATACAATAAAACAAGGGTTTTGACTTATGTTACTGATAGGATTTAGTCCTTTTATGTCCTTTTCAATTGCACCTCTGCATGGTCACTGTCTTCAGGAAGACGCACTGTTTGTCTTCCCATTCCAGCTTGGAGAAGTTCAAGTTTCTCTGCTGGTATAGGTGTGCGGGTTGTGTTTTTTTGGTAGCAGAGAAAAATTGAAGGCGGTGATCTTATTGATTGTCATAACAAGTTGCTTGGTGGGAGTTAAACACCCCTTTTTACATGACTGAACTGGGATTTAAAATACTCTGGGAAACATCTGGGGGACAAAATAACAATAATGAATAGCTGTAATCGAATTTAAACGTCCTCTATGAGTGAGACAGAAACCCTAAGAGAACTATGCATTCATGAAAGAATCAAGATGCCGCGCGTGTGCGCACAGATTAATTTATTTCAATTATTCAAGTTGGAGGGAACAGTGGCAAGGAAAAGAAACCTTGTGTGTAGCGAATCCATCCCCATTTGGGTGATACTATTGAAAAAAAAGAAGTTTTTTTTAAACAGTGTACCATATGGTCAAAAGTACAGTTATATAACAGTAAATTAATTTTAGTTAACATGGTGTCCGATTTTGTTAAAGATACCAACTGTTCATTAATGCAGACTTGGGTATAATTTTTTTGCAGCAATTTCAGTCTTAAAACTATCAGATGGACTATTAGCAAAACTTTTTTAATGCAGCTCAAAGTTTAAAGTGAAACTAGTCACTGTATGTATCTTTAACCAAATCTTTAATCAAATCGTTAATCAGATTGTGCCATTCTCAGCAGCAGTACGATGCCTACATGTGATAGGAACTTCAAACAGAAGTAGGTCACCAGGATGGATTTGGCAGGTCCGAAGAGTCAGAAGGGTCAGGATGCCATGTGTAGCTTGACAGAGAGAGGGTTGAAAGATAAATAGGTATGCTCACTGTCACGTAATGGATAAGGTCAATGTACTGTACATTTTCTGTATAGTGTAAGTAGGGATTGCAGCAGGGATACTTGAAAAGAGCCAGAAGAAAACAAACCCGTGGGTATCCTGGGACATAAAGCAGCCAGCTCTGAGTTTGGCCTGCTCCTTAACTTACGCTGAAAAAAAATGCTTGACTGAAGAACTATTTTTCTACCACTGTGGGGTATTGTTACTACTGTGGGGATGCCTTGCATCTTCAGGGTCCAGGTTCGATTCCCGTCTCTGTGTGCATGGAGTTTCCTCCGGGTACTCCAGTTTCCTCGTACAGTCCAAAGACCTGCGGATTACGCTAATTGGTGTTCCCAAATTGTCCATAATATGTGAGTGTGTGCATGTGTGTGCCTTGTAATGGATTGGCACCCCGCCTTGTGCCCTAAGTCTCTTGGGATAGGCTCCAGGCGCCCCGCGACCCTGAATACTGGATAAAGCGGTATAGAAGATGAATGAGTGAGTCAGCGTATTGTCTGAAAGAGCTCTGGTCCTTGTCTGTCGCCTTCATTATACTAGGTACCAACAAACAGCCTGCACCTGGTCATCAAAGTAGGCATGACAGACCATAGCATACTAGTAGTTTACTAAAGGTGGTCGAGACCATTCAGTCTTTTGTAATTTAATAGTAATATTTTAAATTCAGTGTGGATAAGATTGAGTGATGTGTTCATATCTTCTGGTTCTAGTAAGCAATGTTTATTCGCTACTGACAGCTCCATTTGTATGAAATCAAGTAGAGACAGTGTTGATCCAGTTTAAGTTTAAATGTGAAATGAATAAGATTTTTGTGATACTAAATCTGACCACTTCTAGAAACCCCATAATTCTTGCCCGCAATCTCTATGCTAGGACTGAAGCCTCACTTTTAAGTTTCTTTGGGATTATAATTTAGGCATAATATTAGGGCCTCAGAGTGGTGAAGTGCTTGCCCTATTATCCGGAGATCGTGAGTTCAATTCCTGGATGATTCTGTAACCTCTTGCAGCCGGAGGTCTAGAGAGAGCTGATTGGCCGAGCTCTCTCAGAGAGGAGGGATGAGAGGTACTTAGTGCTCCCACATTAATCACGGCTCTACAGCCAGTCAG
Organism: Clarias magur; assembly: GCA_013621035.1. NCBI lineage: Eukaryota > Metazoa > Chordata > Actinopteri > Siluriformes > Clariidae > Clarias > Clarias magur. The sequence continues at coordinate 965,149 of QNUK01000078.1, forward strand.
GGGCGTCTGTGAGCTCACGCAAGCGGAAGGAGCGGATGGCGCTGTTCAAGATAGTCTTCGGCCCTCGCGACTGATTGGTAGTAGTAGCTTAATGTGGGAGCCCCCTAGTGACAGGGAAGACATTGGACATGACTAAATTAGGGAGAAAATCGGGGAGGGGGGGAACATAAAAATATGATCTCATACTTTATGTTTCTGGAGGGTTGTTTCTTTCCTTTTAATACCTAAAACGAGATTTGTAACTGAATAACTTCACTGATATTTTCTTTTACCATTCTCCCTTCAATAAACTTTTAATCAGTTTTTATCATTAGATCTGTTTTTCTCCTTGTGCAGTGAAGCCTTTTACCAGTGCGTCCTTGGACAGACAAACTAATCTAAATAACAAGCACCCGTTCAAGAGACAAACAGGTGAGCAAAGACAGAGGATCAATAACAGACTTGGAAAGTTGATGGCAAATGTCAAACAAAGGAACAGAAAAGAAATCAACCCTTGAGCTTGTTTAGGATTATGGTTCAAGTGGCCCTACGTTTTTTCTTTCTATTGGATTAATCTATGAATGATATGGATATGAATGTGAAAGACCTGGTTGCAGGATCAGCATAAAAGTTTATGTGTGTTTGTGGACCATGACTGGAAAGAGGGGTGGTTGAAGGGGTGTTGAACTGAAGGCCAATCAGCGTCAGATCTGAGACGAGTACTTACCTGTACATGAAATCGTGCGATGATTGCTTTTGATTCTGCGTCCTGGTGAGAGTGCCCATCGAGAGCAGTAATATGGTGAGTATGAAGCCAAACCTTCATATATTCATAATATATACAGATCTTTTTTTTATTGGGGATCGATACAGAAAGCAGAAAAAGAAATCATTACATTTGTGTGAGATCATATGATTGAAGTATAATATATGAAGATTCTAATGTGAGAACTTTATATAAATTCAATATAGAAAAGTAAGATAACAGTTGTTTTTTTTTGTTTCTAGACAAGCTACACTGACAAAGGGGAAAAGGTAACATAATCAGTTTAACTCTCACATACTGACCGTTTATGACATCTACTCTTTGGTTAAAACAGTATTGCAGAAGTAACTGTCATAACAATGAAAACTCATGATAAACAAAGTATTAACAGGATTTGTGTGTGTGTGTGTGTGTGTGTGTGTGTTACAGCCAGAGAAAGGCAAATTTGTGAGGTTCCACCATTTGACGTTCTGGGTGGGCAATGCTAAACAGGTAATTCTAAATAGAATGTATAATTTTTTTTTTTTATAATTTGAGAAATAAGAATAACAAACTAACTGTTAGGCAGTTTGGGAATATTTTACCATTTTTTATTTTAAAAAGTGCATAATTCATACATATATACATATATCCAGACACAAATAAAATATATAAGACAAAAATGGTCACCATGAAATGGCAAAATAAGTCATTACTACATGTATTTACACAGTAATCGATAGCTAAGTACACTGACCAAAGTGTGACCTTAGTTGTATTTTTCTCTTCTGTTAAAAGCTAACAAGGCTTTGCAACAAACTAACAAAAAGCAAAGAAAGAAACGATTCTAATTTCTTTGTTCATTTTCTCCACTACGTTTAAAAAAAAAAAAAAATTATGTAGGTCAAATTTATACCCTAGAAATTCTGAAAAAAAGAAAAGAAAAAAAAAAAACCTTCTATGGTCATGAAATATTCATTGTCCTCCAACAAGAATTCATATTCACAAACAAGATTTATCTTATGTCAGAGTTTTCCTGTAACTGTACAGTTGCTAGCATACATGTTGGAAGTTCAGGCACATAGTAACTGGTGAAAATGACAACAAGTGTTGTAGATTAATAATTATGTAGTCCTTGTTATATATTTTGCAAAAAATCATAAAACATTATTGTATTCCAGGTATATGTATGCCACAAGTTACAATTCAACTTAAGCAAATCTACACAAGTACTTACCTTTTGAATTTACCGAAGTATCACCTCTGTATATTTGTACATGACATTAGCAGTTACTAGAATACTAGATGAATTTTCAGCAATTATTGTACTGTATATATAATTACGCGATTCTTACTCTATTCAGTTGGATATGCAGGTATATACTGATATAGTTTTGGGGCACATGTACATGTATTTGGCGAACATGTACACCCTATTTGTTATTACATTAAGTTGTATAGATTTTATGCCTTGTTACATCTCATGAATTAGGTATGACAAATAATAACAAAAAAAAAAGAAGAAAGATTAATTAATCAATGTTGTGGTCAATCACAAACACGCTTTACACATCATTTCACAAATCATACATTATGTCTCGAGTACCATTATACAAACTGATCAGCAATGTATGTACCAGAAATTACTCGCAATTCCAACATAATTACTATATAAATACATAATTAACATATTTAATGGAAATACATAATTACTTCTCCAAATAACAAAAATATGGGGAAAAATTATATTCACAGACAGTTTTTAAGAATTTACAGATCCGCTAAGGTGACCTTGTGGATATTTTTTAGTAAAGTGTGTCCAGGAATAATATATTACAGCTACAAAAAAACTATTATTATTTTTTGTGGTTACAAATCAATAAACTGAGAAAAAGTGTGTCAATTTATTGTATCTTGTGGCCATGAAGTTAATGGAAGAGAAATTAAAAAGAAAAATTCATAGAGTAAGACATACTTCAATCTTAGAATGATGAATAAAGACACAATGACTGCAATTCAACACTGTAATTCGGTTTGATGTGGAGAGACTTTCTACTTGACATTAAATTGTGGGCTACACAGTTTGAAGCCGTACGTTTGGTTTTACGCACAACACAATCATAAGATAATTGGGCTCAAAATACTCACTTGTGGTTTCGGTGTTTTAATTTGCGGCCATGCTTTGATTAAAAAACATTCATCATGTCAAGTTATATACACAACTCATATAACATAAAAAAATTTACAAAAAATCTGAACTACAGAAACGTCCCGTTTTGCCTTTGTCCTACTCTAGGCGGCAGTCTTCTACTGTGATAAGATGGGCTTTGAGCCTCTGGCCTATAAAGGCTTGGAGACCGGATGCAGAGAGCTGGTGTCTCATGTCATCAAACAGGACAAGGTGTGTGTATGGACAGAGACACAGACATCATACATCCTCCTTACCACGCTGACACTTACTGTCAGAGCATCAGTCACTGTTCGTATCATCCATTATCAAATGCGTATTTACTCATAACCTTTCCCACAGATTATATTTGAATTTGCGTCTCCTCTAAATCCCGGAAACAAAGGTATAGTTCATCATCCTATACAGTATTTACCTATAAGATATATGATCTGTGTATCTGTAAAGGCTTTGTAATATACAGTACATAATCATTAGTCTGCATATTTAGTCTGATGTTCTGAAGTTTGTATCTCTCTTTACAGAGATGGGGGAGCACATTATCAAACATGGCGACGCTGTTAAGGACATCGCCTTCCAAGTAGAAGACTGTGAATTTTTAGTCCAGGTAAATGGTATTATATATCAAGGCGTCAGATATACTGTATGGATAGACAGATCAGGATTTTCACGGCCCATCTTTGAAGTCCCATTAAAAAATGGATTCAAAATATTTTTTAGCGAAATTCATAATCAAAGTGTCAGAGATGCGCCACGGAGTACAGCTTCCTATTCCACTGAACACATGCACTTGTTTCATGTCTGTCTCATTGGTTGGTGTATTTAAGATCCGGTTTTCAGGTGTATACAGTATCGGTGTCTTGTGTTTGTAACGCTAAGTGTGTTAGCACACTGTGCCTGTCTAAGTACATCTCAGGAGGAACCCTAACGCCGCATGTCATTGTCAGTCTTTCGGCTGCTCCCGTCAAAGGGTCGCCAAAGCGGACCATCCGATCCACACATCCAAACATGGCACAATTTCTATGCCATGCCCTTCCTGATGCAATTCTCCCATTTTATCCAGGCCTGGGAATCGGGTGAGAATTGTACCCGGACCTTCCGCATGGAACCCAAACGCTACATGGCATTTGATGAAATGATGTTATGATACAGTTGAGTGAACGACCCCAAAAAAAACAACAAAAAAAAAAACAAGGAAATTTCAACCTTTAGTTAGAGCACTGATCCAGATTAACATCCATTTCCACAATCACTGTCCAAATCCAAAGTCTGTTAAGTTTTGAACAGAGTTTAGAATTCCCTGTTGGAATTCATCCCTAATCAGATATAACAGTGTGTATCTCATGTCATGCATCTCTTATTAGTATTATAATGTTGCCTCTCTTTAATTATTCAACATCTGTAGCATTGCCTCATTAATATCACAACAATGTTTCGATAACTAAAAATTCGTGCTGAGGATGTGACTCCTTTTTTACCACGTCTATTAAAAAGGAGTTTGTAGGCATCATTGTCACCACCTGACAAAGTTACTTTATTACTTTACTTTATTCGGGACAAGCTCATTGTATTCAGTCTGCGTGTACATGGGAAGTTAACCGTCCTATTGTCCTATTGTGTTTTTAAAAAATTATTATTTAAAATAAATCAATCAATCAATAATTTAAGACCCATCCCTCAATTTAATTAAATCAACAGTGCCATGTTTATGTATTTAATGTTAGCCTCGGATCTCATCGGCATGAAACATTGTGGTTACGACTGTCAGACGGAGGGCATTGGCCTTCATATTGATCCTCACTGAAGCTGATGTCACACTAAGGAAAAAATGTGGCTAAGTCCAAGGACAGGATTGCATCACACCCTTGAAAGATGAGTTTTACAGAACACGGGTGCTTTGTGTGTGTTAACAGAAAGCCAAAGAGAGAGGAGCAGTGATTGTTAAAGAACCGTGGGTAGAACAGGACAAGTATGGCAAAGTGAAATATGCCATAATACAAACGGTAAGCTGCAAACACAAACACAGACATGTGCTTTAATAGTAAATCACTGAGGTCTCATACTTTTCTTTCCCGCTCTCAGTATGGAGACACCACCCACACATTTGTGGAGTACTTAACTCCTTATAAAGGCCTATATCTACCTGGCTATCATGAACCTCTCTTCAGGGACCCACTGCTCCCTAAACTGTAAGTGTGAATGTAAAACAGGAACATACTGTAGTCTAATAAGTCCAGATATTTATACTGACATACTAATATTTGTTCTTTTTTTTTACTTTTAGGCCTGCAACCTCCCTGAACTTCATCGACCACATTGTTGGAAACCAGCCAGATGATGAAATGGTGCCAACGTCAGACTGGTGCGAGTCTGCACGCAGCTCACGTAGCGATGGCAAAACCCCAGAATAAGCAATCAATAATAACTGTTTCATAGAAATCATTTGACAGTAAAGGCAATGTCATTTTCAAGTGAAGGCAAAGTTACCCTTTAAATCAGGCCATACATGATTGTCACCTCTATAGTTTTAATCTTCTATAAATCCTCACCTTTTGTTTCATTCTGCTGTACATACATAATGACATGATGAATCTATGACGCACTATGAATCAATCTTGCATTTGTGTTCTTTTTTTTTTTTTTTACTTGTAATTTTGATTTTTGTTATATTTCTGTCTCTTGTTTCAGGTACCAAAAGTGTCTGATGTTCCACCGGTTCTGGTCCATAGACGATAAACAGATCCACACTCAGTACAGCTCTCTTAGGTCTATCGTGGTTGCCAACTATGAGGAGACCATCAAAATGCCCATCAACGAGCCGGCGCCAGGGAAGAAGAAATCACAGATCCAGGTTATCAAAATTGAAGCAAAATTCTGTTTACTGGTGTAGGAATTGCACTTTGTAAGACAGACAGACATGCTGATAGACAGACTGCCAGACAGATCAACAGATTAGAACACAGACAGGCAGACAAGAAGATATACAGACAGAGGAGCATGCAGACAGATAGACATACTGATAGACAGTCATATAAAAAGGTAGCCAGACAGACAGACAGACAGACAGATAAACAGTCAGAAAGTTAATTAGGCATACAGGGAGATAGACAGACGTACAGACCAACAGATAAACTAACAAATAGACAACAGACAGAACGACAGACAGACAGACAGACAGACAGGCAGGCTGATAGTGAGATGGCCAGATAGAAAGACAGACAGACAGTCAGTCAGACAGTTAGACAAACAGGCAGACAGACAGACAGATGGACATATATAGAAACAAATAAGAAGACAGACAGGCAAACAGAAATATATACAGACAGACAAGTATGCTGTCAGACAAACAGATAGATGGACGTAGACAGACAGACAAACAGGAAGATATACAGACAGGCAAGCATGCAGACAGATAGACATACTGATAGACAGTCAGAGAAACAGGTAACCTAACAGACAGATGGGTAGCCAGACAGACAGACAGATAAACAGTGAGAACTGACAAAAAGTTAATTAGGCATACAGGAAAAACAAACTAACAAACAGATAACAGACAGACAGAGACAGACTGATAGACAGAAAGGCTGGCTGATACTGAGAGGACCAGACAGAAAGACAGACAACGATAGATAGGCAGACAGACAGTTAGACAGATCGGCAGAACGAAAAATTAGAGATACCCAAGATACCTAGCTTGATAGCTAGATAGATAATGAGATAGACAGACATACAAATGAGTGTGTGTATGTATAAAACATACTTCACTGGAGTTTGTTCTTTGTGTGTATGTGTGTGTGCTCGTGTACACCCTCAGGAGTATGTTGACTATAACGGAGGACCCGGAGTTCAGCATATTGCCCTGAACACCTCAAACATCATCAAAACAGTGAGTCCTGTTCAGATTTTGTTTTAGCTTTGCTGCTTCCAGACGGCACAGCCATCAGTTACACACATGCATATTCTAAGAATGCAGTGGACGAGTCTAGTCACATTATGTCACGTATTCTCGATAAATATCATCTCCATGTTCACTTGAAATCAGATAGTGAACCTGAAAGCCCGAGGCATGGAGTTCCTCTCCACTCCAGACACCTATTATGACACCCTGCGTGAGAATCTCAAGGCTGCCAAGATCAAAGTGAAGGAGGACCTGAAGACCCTGCAGGTGAGACATCAGACATACAAGTCACATCTAGTTGGGATGCTTTTCGCCTAGGGCTAGTTTACATACATAAAGGAGACTTGACATTTTTAGATAATCGAGAGAACACAACAATTATTTTTGATGCCATAACATGATGAGTCATTTTCAGGAAAACTTCCACAGAATTTAAACATTCATAGATCCAGAGAACATGCCAAAATCTCAGTTCTGATTGGTCAGAGAGTGTTGATTAATTTTCCATAAAAGGAGCTTTGGCCAGGGCTGCCAGCTGCAAGACAAATATTCTATAATGACAATTTGTCTGGTAGACATTGGACATTGATATTCTGATATTCATTGATTTTTTTTTTCCTTCACCTTCTTTGGGTCTATGTATAGGAGCTTAAAATCTTAGTAGATTTTGACGATAAGGGCTACCTGCTGCAGATCTTCACCAAACCCGTGCAGGACAGACCCACTCTGTTCCTAGAGGTCATCCAGAGACATAATCACTTTGTAAGTATCTGAAGGAAAATGCATGCATGTGCGTGCCAAAAGCTGTCTATTGTCACATGCAATCATTCTTACAGGGGTCTTTTAAAGAACTAATATTACATTTACAAAAATAAATGGCATCCCTAAAAACATACATTTAAGAAAAATGCTTCCTTGAATTTTTTTGTGGTTGCATACCTTGTGACTTGCACCTCCAGGGTCCGGGTTCATTTGCCACCACTGCGTGTATGGAGTTTGCATCCTCTCCCCGTACTTGGTGGGTTTCCTCCCACAGTCCACAGACAAGCAAGTTAGATTACCTGGCATTCCCAAAATGTCCGTAGTGTGTGAGTATGTGTGTCCTGCGATGGATTGGCCCCTCAGGATGTACCCTGCCTCGTGCCCTAAGATTCACGGGTTAGGCTCCAGGCCCATTAAGTGATATATCATTAAGTGATATAAGCAATGAGTGCGTGCGTACCTTGTCAACATTGCTTATTTGCCTGTTCAGTTTAATGATCAGGTCGCAAACAAAGTTTTATTCTGATGACTCTTCCATGCAGGCCTTACATTTTGATCTTGATATCTTGACCTTTCCTGATTGTAGACATCAGTTAGCTTCCCCTACAGATCCTCAGTCAACTGCTGAGATGAACTCATGATAGTTGAATGTTACCACAAGGCTTCAAGAGTCGAAGAATGTTCTTACACTCTGGAATTGTTACGAGGGATGTTCGAGTCAAATCGGGACTTTTGATAGTGCATAATCGCCAAACACAGTTATGATGGTAAAACCCTCCCATATTTATCTATACTGGTTAATCCGCTGTTACACTAATGCACTAATCCTAGAGTTTCACAAGTGTAAAAATGTAAAAGGTTTTTTTGGAACCATGATCGGATTGATCTGAAATACCGGCCTGCTATAGACTTCTTTAACGGCCGAAACATGTGGAAATAGCTTGGAGTAAGGTCAGGACTGTACGTGGGATGTGGCAATGACTACGTGCAAGTGGTTTTGATGAACGATTGCGTGTGCAGTTGTATCTATTTCGCAAGTCGGCAGCGTGTTCTCCATTGATTTTCAAGAATCAGGCGTTCCACTTGCTGAATGTTCACACGAATGACTACAGACGGCTCCGAGCCACCTCAGCCAGGATCGTCATTCACAGACGCTTTTTTAAAACATATTCACCATGTAAAAGCTGTACTGCGGCTAATAGTCTCATCACCGTCCTGAGCTTGAAGTCTTCAGTAAATGTCAAATGGCTTCACGCCATCATTTATGAGAAATTTCACACAAGTCCCAGATTGACCTGAACACCCCTCATATTTCTGATGATAATTCCTGACCTACAGGATAAGTTGTAATAAGTAAGTTAAGTAAGCAAATTAATGTTCTGAGGCATTACAACTTGAAGGCCATCCAAACTTTTATGCAGTCCATTTACTGTTGTTTCTAGATCTTGAAGGTAATTAAATATATAGAAAATATGCATTTATATGCATTTATATTAAAATATGCATACTTGTAGAAGTAAAATAATAAAAAAATAACAGTTTTGTTGATGCAGAGTTAAAAAAAATTTTTATGTAATTTTGATAGGCGTGCACAAAATCTGTTTATATACAGTATAATCATAACCTTTAAGAACTAAACATATTTTGAAATTAAATATGCATAAGGAGCCAGTTGTATGTTTCTAATATAAATCAGTTTTTCTCAATTCCAAATTTGAATCATGTAACATAAATGTAAATGTTTTAATAATGTGAAACAATATTTTATTTGTTTTACATTATTTATAAATATTATGAGCTAATTAATTGCATTAATAATCGCTTAAATGCACAAATAGTCATTTTAGGCATACTATTTTAAATATTACTTTACTAAGCTGTAGGTTACTGCAGTTTTTGACAAAAACTTTTTTAAGGTTAAAAAAATCGCAAAAAATATAAGCAAAGATTTGGCACAAAAGGGATTCCAATCGACTTGGTTATATAATATTTTGTTATTAGTTACAATCTATTTAATATAATAAGTAACAGCATGTCTTTCTCCCGTAGTTAAACTAATATCTTCAGTGTTAATAGCGATGTAGTAGCTCGAAGTACTTGAGCGTAACTATGCAGAGCACGAAGGACTTCAGGAGTGGTATAGATCGAGTAGTTGCCTCTGTTTGGACAGGCCCGGTGATTAACTAGGGGCATTTTCAGCCGTATGAAGCAGAGGAAATGCCCGAAGACAGGACATTTCTGCCCCAACCACACCAAAGAGGTGCTGAGACTTAAAACAATCTCTTTGACATTCAAAACATTCATTGCAATTCCTTTGAAGCGGAAAACTTTCAAAACAACCCCCAACACCTCGACGGTTATTCCACTCAATTATCACATACCGTTTTCAGAAATAGAGAAACGACTCCATGACGCAGTGAATCATTCGACCAGTACGGTCAGTCCTTATGTACTGTATGGTTACAACAAGTTTTCTGATCCAATCTAATATTTCCAGGGTTTCGGGGCCGGCAACTTCAAATCCTTGTTCGAGGCCATCGAGAAAGACCAGGATGCCAGAGGAAACCTCACTGTCCTCACTGCCGACGGCGTGCCCAAGATTTTACATTAACAAATTTGTGCAAAAAAATGTGTAAAAGAGTCATGCATAGATTCGCACATGACTACTAACGTTGCAGGAATGCGTGGAATAGAATGGGAGAAAGCCGCCAGGTCACACACTTTAACCTCGTAAAGTTTTTGCACTTACAGTGACATAAATGTGACTGTAATGTTTTATCAATAAAATAACTGTGACAATAAAATGTATCGGGATCATTTATTGCATGGGATTTTACAGATGTTTAAGATTACAGCTGTGTTCTTGAGCATTCTGTTTGTCTTTCGCATGGCCATTCATTATTTGCTGAAGTTCTGGAAGTGTACTTTAGTGAAAGAAATGCTGAAAGTCCAGTTTGGAGCGAAATGTTTACTCAGGCAGGTCAGTCTGGTGGAACAGTGTGTTCCTAACAGCAGTTTAGTTACTCTTGATCCCTGCACCACATTATATAAAGTTCTACTTTCTAAAAAAAAAAAAAAAAAAGCTCTAAGTGCATAATTAATTAGCTGAGACTTTTTCAATATGTATGAAAAATGTGTATTTTTTTATTTATTTATGAAGACAATTTATTTTCAGATTAAATATACATCACAGCGCTTAAATCTCAATGCTTAACAATCTAAACTGTTTTTTTTTTGTCTGTTTAGCATAAAAAGATGAGAAAAAATATGCTGATGAGGGAATGAGCTGTTTATAGCTGATATAATGTAAGTCATAGGAAGAATTATAAAAGATGCCCATTAATGTACCCATAAGTGGGCAAACAACACTATATGATATAATAAATGAATGAATGTAATAAATGAATACAAAATGAATGAACATTAGGGTGGTAAGACTTACTCCACTTTACACCAGGTGACATCACACCATTCAGACGTTGTTTATTTTCTTATATCAGCCATCCCTACTGTTTATTAATCGTTACTTAATCCGTATTGTTGTATGCACTTTTGCTCATTAAATACAAAGTGTCATGGGTTTGTCATGATAAATCATTTTTTGTAGTTGCTTCAGAGTTAGCAAATTTCCTAATTAAAGCGGCAGCTATTTCCCTCTATGTACCTTGTCGCGACAACGTTCTGGGACTTTCTAACTGTTACGTGATCATTCGTGTGTGCTTAACAATGCACTTCATCACAACTGGACAATCATACAAAAGTTTGCCTTGTGTTCATGAGCATACGAGTTCTAAGCTTGCATAATTATAAACGTCCATGAAGTTATTCAATGACCGAAATGCATTGCTCTATTTAAAATTATCTTGGGCTAGAATGAGCTTCAAGCCAAAAAAATCCAGGTTTCTGGTATTGGAGAGAGGGAAAGTGTTGGAAGCTTGAAGCCTGGGTGTCGGCAGTAGACAAGTCTGGTTTACCTGGCAGATTCAAGGCATGGATCTTGCCACGTATCCTTTGGCCACTTTTGGTTTACGAAGTGTCTATGTCTACAGTAGAGACCCTGGAGAGGAAGATCAGCTAGCATCTCCAAAGATGGCTTGGCCTGCCTCGCGGTCTCACTACTGTAGCGCTGTAACGCAGGAGCAATAAGCTTCAGTTTCCCACCATAAACCCCAGAGGAACTCTTTTTTTGTTTATAGGTGTCTAACCTGTCCTGAGCCGCAGGTTATCCATGTGATTTATGCTCAGACATTAAAGATAAAGTATTTACAAACCCAATCTTACAGACAGACTAATATGCAGTTAAACAACAGCAGCATGTGGTGCTTTTGTGCCACTACTTACATTATATTTGTTCAAACCTTTATTTCGGTGGAAAGAAACTACCAACCTTAAGTAGTTCTTCAGTGTGTCCCATCAAGGACCGCCTTACAGAAAATCAGAACAGTTTGATGGCAAAATGAGATAACTGGGTCTCGAGCTGCAGAGCGGGTGGATTGGCAGGCACTTACGCCACAGAGTTCTGAACAGGCAGAGCCGCAGTTACCTAGACATGTGGTTGCTAGGCGACCCTGCCGTAATGGCAATCAACGGGGACTTGCTGCACCTGGCGGCAGGTCTATTTAAGAGCCTTGATACCTGTGAACTAGTGATGGGAAGTTTGAAGCATTGTAGTGACTCGGTTCTTTGAATCTCGTTCATCAAAATGAATGAATCTTTTTTTTTTTGAGTCTTTTAGTTCATTTCGTCCTTTTGATCAGAAATAAAAAAATAAATGTTTTATTATCATTTTCATTAAACAGACCCCCAGCACGTCTATATACCCAAATTTTGGCTGTAATTCCAGTAAGGCAGCTAAGGACATATATTATGATAAACAGAATGAGCAGCTCACCTCACGTATCTTTTGGTCTGAATTGTTCGTTCTTTTGAATCTATTGCACCGCATAGCATCTACAGGAGTCAAGTGACAAAAGAACGAACGACTCGTACTAGAAGACTTGTTGCGAAGAATCGCTCAATTCTGTTTCCTGTGTACTGCACTGCATAGCGCCTATGGGGGTCACGTGACAAAAGAACCAACGATTCGGACCAAAAACTCAAAGGTGACGACTCATATCTGTTTCCTGTATATAACCTACGGAAGTTTTGCGATGCTTTGCGCATGCGCGCCCGGTAGAAAATGAACGAATCACTCTCCGATTCTTCTGAGTCACGTTAAAGACTCGTTAAAAAAGAACGAATCGTTCATGAACGACCCATCACTGCTGTGAACTTCGTGCGATCATTTAGGTAGCACAGGTAGGGTATCAGGGCCACAGACAAAGCGCACTACACCCAAGACAGAGGCAAAACACACCCTCTGTCTCCACAAGAAGCCGGCGACTCAGAAACGGCACCGTATGATCCCAAACTGGAAGGTCTTCCCATGCACGTGTTTTCATTGACCCCCTCAGAAGACCTGTGTAAGGGCACTTATTAATATTATTACATCCCGTGGTGCAGGTTAGAGAGCCTTAGCTCTTAGCCATAGACTGCAACTCCTTTTCATAGTACAGTTATGTACTGTTTAACCAACAGCTTTCCACACACAGCGTGTGCATCTTACATCCACAAATGGCTCAAGCATATTTTACATTCTGTAATATTATTTCTCTGCTTCACCACAGTGCTTACACTACAGTATCCCATATTATTATGTAAAGTGTATAACACAGTGTTTGAACAACATCCAAATCATATGATGTGCTATTTCACAGACCGTATCACGAACATTAAGCGACACATACATGCTTATTACAGCTGGAGTGACAGATATGGCGATAACAGAATGCAAGGTTGTATGTGTTTTTTCCTGACTTCAACATTCTCCAAAAACCTTTCGAACACATTTAAACTACTTAGCGGTCGACGCTGTGTTGCACAGGAAGTATCTGCCCTTGACTGACCACGTGACGGAAAGAAGCGATGTGATTGGCTCGTCATGATGCATCAGCTTTTGCTCAAAACATCATGGCATGCTTTGCTCAAAATGTTTAACTATAAAGTTTCTAAAATTAGGTTATATAGCTATATAAATAGGAATTTGTAAAAAAAAAAAAAAATGTAAAATGGTGTTCATGTTTTGTTCATGTAATACTGTTCAATATGTTAAGTGTTTAACCCATGTTTCCCTAAAAATTTCAAGTTTTTGGAGAGTTGACTTTATATGTGCCCCAAAATAGCTATTATTTAGTGGTATATTATATTATACTGTATATTGCTTCAAACAATAATCATTTAAAATGCAAATTTTTCTTATTTCTTTGAATATTGATAATAAAATTGGTGCAAGTTTCTATAAGCATATGACCTGTAAAAATTGCAGAAATTAAAGCATTCTGTGAAACATTTTTGTATTTTCTCCCCCAAAAGATCTGTAGGGTCCGTAACCATGTAAAATGTTGCAATTTCTTAACAATTTTGCATTTTAGAAGAATACACTTCTTTAAGTTTGTCTTTTCATGTGAAATCTAAATTGGCATCTGAATAACAATTAAGATCACTGAAAGATTCGAATTAAAAAAGGTTACAGATGCTACACCTACTGTAGGTGAGACACGTTTTTAGTACCAATACCATGCTTTTGTCTGTTTATCCCTTTTAAAGTAAAATCTCCAAATTGTAACTGGTTCCACCAGTTACCTGGTCTAATGTGAGCTAAACTGATATTTTTGGACATGGAACAAGAAATCCAAACCTCCTCATTTCCCTGAGAATACAATCTGCAACGTGAAACATGGTGGTGGTAGGATCACTTGCAACTAGATTGCCTTACTGGCTAGTCCTTTCTTTACCCTGCAGTTGGTTTAGGATCTCGCGATTATTGCTAATATGAATATTTGTAGACAATTATTGTAAATATGAATATTTGTAATTATAAATCAAAACCATAACGTTTAACCACATGTTTAGTGAAGTAAAATAGACCTAGACCTCAGTACAAAAGCACAAACATCTGTAAAAAAAAAAAATTAAATATATATATATTAATAGCACATGTTGCATATTTTTATTTAAAAATAATTTATTTGCATATAATTGGAATGATGCTAAGTTGATACATCTATGATGGCAGTCATAAAGTTTCATAAAGATAAAATAAAAAAAGGGGAAAAATGACATTTTTCATGTTCTTAAACCCGAACAAAAACTGGATAAATATATTAGTAAATAAATATATTAATGACATTACCATATTGAATTTTATTATATAAAAATGTCTATTATATATAAAATACAACACTTTATTTCATTAAGGTTTTTTTCTTTCTCTCTTTTTTTTTTTATTTTACACAAAATATTGAAAAATATACTGGCATATCCCTTCGGTTTTCTGGAGGGAGTTTGCTCTATTCAAAAGGCAGTTTTAGCTCATTCGCCATCAGAAAAGAAAGCAAATGAACAAAGTTAAAAAAGAAATTATTAAAAAACAATAATATTAAACAACAGAGGAGATAAATTCACTCTTGGTGTTCACTGACATTTCATTGATTTTGATGATGTTTCCCAGTACTGGAAGCTACATAATGCTTAGCTTGTTTCGCTTCAGGTTTAAAAAAAAAAAATGAAAAGAAAACAAAAGAAAACAAACAAAAAAACATTTTTCCAAAGTGCTGGCTGTGAAATTGTAAATTTAAGACAAAGCCTGTAATAAAAGAAGGTCCAGGCTGACATTACATGACTATATAGGCAACACAGAATTGCAAAGCAGGTCTTCTGTTAGGCAGGTTCACGGTCATTTAAGGCACAAAGAAAGATTCCTTGACAGCATGACTGCATGAGACAATCAAATGACTGACTGACATTCCATCTTATATCCTTTTTATTATTTGGAATTGAATTGTGAACTTTGGTTTACATAAGCCAGTTGAAATGTATAGGATCACTAGTGGTTTAATTTCTTTATAAATACCATAAAATTAGCCCTTTAGGACAAAATTAGCCTAAAAGGCTAATTTTATGGTTTATCTATTTGCAACATTTAGCTCTGATGTCCCCTTCTTTTTTTCTTTCCTTTTTCTTTAAAAAAAGAGCATTTGTGATTTTGCTACCTTTTAAAAAGGTGACTAATATGGCATTTTCCCCTTCTAGACAGTTTTTAATTTCCATTTAAAAAGGAAATGAAAAACTTTGCATGTAAAAACCGCACAGGTTCAAAACTACCGACTCAACAAAACTAAAGATGCAATGTTATGCCAAATTTGGCTACTACTACTACTACTTATAATAATAATTTCGCCTAAATTTATTAGCGAAAATCCATATTATATAAATCATTTTTGTGACAATTGTCAGTATTTTACTTTATAACTATTGTATTAAAGGGCTGTTTATTATTATTTAGACAATAAACATTGTCTGCTGGTTTGATGCATAATAACTGCAATGTGTTCATATATTCTGAATTGAATATATTGAAATATATTTCCAAGAATAAAAAATACCAACTTCTGAAGAAACATTAAATACAGCATCTTGCAGCAAAAAAAAAAAAAAGGATGCATCTTTGGCAAGCTTGCAGCTGGAGACCGTTTCTGAAATGATCCATATCCATAAGGATACATGTGAGTCATACACGAGGTAAAGGGTAAGAGGTAAAAGCATTTACTCATGGGTAATCTAGTGCTTCCTCAGCCCGAGCTAAATGACAAGAAACTGAAAAAAAAGTTTCTGAAAGGTTATGAAATCCTTGCCGACCTTAAAGTTTTCAGTCGCTTTGTTTTAAACTGAGAAAACAAAAAAGAACACAAACGACAAACATACATACAAAAAAAAAAAAAAAAACATGACACAAACGTCAGCTGCCTTTCTCAAATTAACGAGCACGAGACCCGAAATCTAAATGACCTCCAAACAGTCAGTGATCCTTTGTTTTTTCCGAGGACAGATTATGTAAAGCGCCCTATCTCTCACTTATCAGAAGTAAACAGAGAGGGTGCCAGGCAAGAGCTTTACTTTTAAAGTACCGTGATATGAGCAGGACTTTTCTAATTGGTTATCTGAGGTAGGCTGGAGAAAGAAAGAAAGAAAGAAAGACAGGCACTTTTTTCATGTGCAGCATGAACACTGAGTGACATCATCGTTTCGGATGACATCCTAACCGCAACCATGCACGCCCGTTCTCCCATTCTGATCGATGATATCATATGTTCGGGTTTGTTCGGTGTTCTGCTAAGATAAGATCGGATGATTAAAAGGGAGCCACTGGGTCTAATTCCAAGTTCTAATAACAGACAGGACATTAAGTCATATGGAGGTTAAGAGTATTACTTTACCAGTAATGGCTATATAAAATCAACAAAAGGAATTCTTTTTTTTTTTTTCTTCACTAACATGAAATACTGTCATGAGCAAAATGGATTGCTACAATGTACTGTGAAGCATGAATTCCCAAAATGGGGAACAGAAACATAGGGGCCTGCTTCTGCTACCCCAGCTTGCCATGATGCATGGAGGTAATGAACATATTGAATGTAATTTTAATGAACAAAGTGAGTGGGCTCCAAAAAAAAAGTCTAACCAACATCCCTCAGTTCACTCAATGATGCATGGTAATGCTTACATGGAAGGCAAAACAAAAAACAAAAAAAAACAATAGTACCATTAAAAATGAGTTTTCACCTGCTTGAAATTAAGTGTGAACCGACATACTTTTTATAAAACGTTTCATCTGCCTTTTGAAGTTTTCACTGCCTTTTGAAGAAACCTATATATAAAGGTTCCAATAAAAAAAAAAAACAAATCTTTAATCATCATAAGAGGAACCCTTTTTTAACTTAAGCATCTGACTTAAGTTACAGAACAACTGTGGGAACTGAGCGACGCTGAGAAATGATGCCTGTCTTGAGCTGTGGAATTATTTTGGAAGACTGTGAAAAAAAAAAAGTGAGTGAGTAAGTGAGTGAGCGAGAGACAGAGATAGGGAGAAACGGCCGATTCATTTGTCCATTTCGGCTCTTGGGTAGCAGCGTGAGGTTTGGGGGATGGAGAGAGTTCTCAAACACCAGACTCTTCCTCTGATCCTACACAAAGTAAAAACAAGACAAGAGGCACGCACCTCAGGATCAAATAGATCAATTAATCAAAATACATGTAACAGCCATTTGTCTTTATCACTACCTTTAGCAAAGGTACCTTGATTTTTTTGTTTGTTACAAACGTACTGGGAAACTGGTGCTTGATGTATCAAACTCACCCTGATTATTGCGTACACTTTGGCAGTAGAGACAAATTTCTGTGGGCAACTCGTGCCCGGCACTGTGATGCCCTCTGCATAGAGGTGTGTCCAGTAGAGGCCCTGTCACCATAAGCTGTGGC
Source organism: Clarias magur (assembly GCA_013621035.1). NCBI lineage: Eukaryota > Metazoa > Chordata > Actinopteri > Siluriformes > Clariidae > Clarias > Clarias magur. Next base: position 983,077 of record QNUK01000078.1, read on the forward strand.
TCAGAGTGAGCCTGCTGCACCTGCTTTTGCCACCCCCTACGTGCCCCTCTGCAGCAGGGCCACTCTGCCAGCCCACTCGAGTCCAGGATTACAGGTACAGGCAGCAGTGTGGACGTTGCACCCAAAGGAGGGGGGCAGCAGTAACCTGCGGGACTTTGTCCATAATGGATGTGAATGCTGCAATCGTCCTGTAAATCCACTCGCTGATGGAAGTGCACAGCTGGCACAGCTGGAGTGGAAGCCTCCAGACTGCAGCTGGTGGGTTTTTGGCAATGCGAATGCCCTGGGTGGCAGCAGGCTGGTGCAGGGATCAGCACTGAGGTGCCAGGTAAGGAAGAGTTGGAGGATGAAGGAGCTGCGTCCTGATTCTCTACTCCAGAAGGAGGTCCGCACCTGTCTATAGGGTCCGTTTTGGGGCAGTGGCAGGCGAAATGTGCCCCCTGACACAAAGTTGAGTCCTTACTCATGGGAGAATTGCCAGCTGCTACTCCTGAAGTCCCTTGCTCCTCATCAGAGCCTCTTCCTGGTCCTTGGCCGGGCTCGCCCTCTTCGTAATAGTGGTGTCTGTGTCTATGGTAGTGCACATGGCTGAATACAGCCTGTTGCTGCTGTGGTTCTTCAAACCCAAGCCCTCCACTAGTCTGATTAACTCCTGAATCTAGAGATCTGGGCCTGGTACTACCTGTCGGACCTTCAGAACCGGCACTGTGGTAGACAAATGGGTCGTACTCGCTGCTGAGCGAACTACGAAAAGTGGAGAAGCTACCGTAGACTCCCTGCAGGCTGACATCCGTGCAGTTGAGTACCGAGTCACTGGATGAGCCGTGGCATGGGCCTGAGCTTGAGTCACTGCCGGGTCCATCAGGGAAGTAGCCACTCCGTTCGGTGCCATAGCTGGCCCCTGAGCAGATGCCTTCGTCCTGGCGCCCCTGAGAGCCTCCGTGGCGTGGGTTTTGATGGTGGTTTTGATGCCTCGTCCTGTTGGTATGGCAGTGGTGGCACGGTCGACGCGGCGATGTGTAGTGATGCCCGATGTTGCGGCAGCTGTGTCGAGGTCGGGCACGGTGACCGTCAGGGGCAAGATGATAACTGCAGCTAGCGTTCACTAAGCGAGTGTGGTAAGGAGGGGAGCCACTATAGGTTCCCAGCTGGGGATAGGGCCCCGAGAGTGTGCGGGGGTAATGAGGTCTAAGAGAGAAAGGAATGGGGTGCTGGGCGAAAGATTGAGAAGCCAGGTAATGCTGTGAGTGGGGGTGAAGAAAAGCCTGGGTGTGCTCTGGGGGCGGATGTCCACGAACTCGCTGAGGCTGACGGCCACTTGGCTCTGCACCTGCTAGAAATCAAAACATTGATTAGGAAGGAAGACAGTGGTGTAGCAAAGTGTAAAGCACTCCTCTCTATCTGTTCTTCTGAACGTACATGATATCATTGTGTAAGGAGGATATCTTAAGTTCACTGCGGCACATAATCTATGAAATTTAATTGCGAGATTAACACCATTTTGAGATTTCAGCATAAACTGAGCAAATGTGTTCATAATACTGGTACTTTTTAGAAATTGAAACTTTTCATTCGTTGGTTATTCATTTTGCTGGATCCTTATTTCTTTCATGATCTTCTCTTGTGGTATTTACCCATTATATTGTGCATGCAGAGCGGACAGGTCCGGTGCTGAAGCAGCCAAGGGTCCACACAATCCTTATGGAACTCATGTGCACATGAGATGATCCTTAGGTCCTTATAACAAGAAAAAAAATAACATCAGAAAGCCTGTCTATCATAAACACAACAACATGACTGTATCCATCATCTAATCGGAAACGGTTATCCAACTATTTTGAAAAATTGTGTTTGCATTATTCTATCTTCCCATGGGTTGCATTACATATTTCATATTCTGGAAAATTCGACCTTCTACATTTCTATTTATCACTACTTTTTTTTTGGTCTCTCTTCTTTATCTCTCCTCTAACCTGTCCATCCAGGAAATCCTCGAGGCAGATGGCACACATAGGCCCAGAACTGGAGCTGCTGTTTGACCCTCGGCCGCCATGTGGATGACGGGATCCTCCCGAGCAGCCCTGAGAGCTGTAGGTACGGGTCTCCAGCCTGCTAATGGCTCGCATGGTCTGCTGGTGTACCGAGTCCTGGGTGGGGTGAGGAAAGCAAGAAGCATTCGATCTGTGGTCTTGTAATAACTTACAAAATAACACATACAGGGTTAGGGTTAGAGTTTAGGGTTAGGGTTACTGCAGTAAACCAGAAACAGGGCGCCAGACTTGACTTCAAAACTGGGTAGGTTGATCATCCAGTGACCGGAACAGGATGATTCGAACTATAATTAATACGATTCCGTATTCTGTTTCGACTAATTTATGATGTCATTCCCTTAAAACGCTAAAAGCCACAAATTTTTCATTAGTTGTTTAGGCTGTAGTCTGCCTTATTCCAAGGCGTCTTAAACAAAACCCACAATCAGTAAGAAGCACTGGTCTAGTGAAAATACCCAAGGTTTTATTTTGCATGTCCATTTGCAAATTGTGTAGCTACATGCTGCCGCTTCAACCCTCTCTGCTTGACAATAGTGGATGTTTTTATGACATTTACATGGATTTGGTTACAACAAATTCCAGTCTACTGTCACCTGTTGGTTAAACATTGTGAGGCAGATTAACCTGTTTGCATACAACTTCACCAAACAGTGAAGTGCAGAAACACTGGCAGTGGCACTGGCAGACGTGGCAGAGCATTCTGGTGAAGAGAAAGCAATGTGAACCTAATTCAGCTGCAACTTATCTAACTAGCGCGACACTACAGGCACCAAAACAGAGCATGAACGTGACACCCAGTACACCCAGTCAACAGAGCAACACTGATACTCAGGGACCCTGTTCAGGTCTTATAGACTTAGACATGGAAATTTTGTAAGATTTTGTTTTTTTGGGGGGGATTTTTCCCCGATTTTCTCCCTAATTTAGTCGTGTCCAATTCCACTCCGTCACAAGGGGGCTCCCACATTAAGGCTACTACTACCACTCAGCCGGGAGGGCCGAAGACTATCACATGTTTCCTCCGAACCAGGTGATGTCAGCCGACCGCATCTTTTCGAACCGCTCGCTCACGCACCGTTGGGAGCATAACGCACTCGGAGGACAGCGCTCAGGACGCTCCTGATTGGCTGTAGAGCCGTGATCAATGTGGGAGCATTAAGTACCTCACATCCCTCCCCTCTGAGAGAGCTCGGCCAATCAGCTCTCTCTAGACCTCCGGCTGCGGGAGGTTACAGAATGGAAATTTTGAAAGATTTGATGTAGACTTTAAATTTGACTTGCTCATAGGATTTGAGTTGGATTTCACTCAGGAATTTACTTGAACTTTGGATTAAACTTTGGGATTTGATTTGGACATTGGGTTATATTTGGTCTTTAGATTTGACTTGGATATGATTTTGACTTACATATGACTTTGAGTTGACTTGGATTGTTCTTTGGATTTGGTTTGGATATGGCTCCTTTCTTTACTTGGACTTTGGAGTTGACTTGGCTTTTTTAGTTGGGCATTAGATTTGGCTTGGCCTTTAGATTTTCTTTGGATATGACGTTTTGGATAGTTCCACTCAGAATGTACTTGCTCCGGCATGTAACAGACTGCAATGTGATGTTCTTACCCAAGTTCTGTTGGACCTGCAGCGAGCACGGAAGGCAAAGATCATAATGATTGCCAGCACAACCAAGACGACTGTCAAGAGGATTCCCACTTCATAATGGGACTAGAGTGGGAGAGAAAGCAAGCGTGTCAAAATGAACATTCTTTGTGTCCATGCCTTGTGCTTATGCATCTACATGTTTGTGTTTGTGTTGGTGCGCCCACCCATTTCGGTGCCTCCATCATGATGTTGATCTCGACCTTGGCCTCCTCGTTCTTATTAACCAGTCCCATTAGCGCATCAGCGTCCGCTGCCTTCACCATCACTACCGGCTTCAGGAAGTCAGAATTCAGCTGCGTGAGAGAGTGTGAGGTCACAACTTATTCATTTTTTCCCATCCTTTTATTTTATTATTAGTTACGCTGATTTCATCAAACACACACACACACACACACACACACACACACACACACACACAGTTACCTCATTAGCAGCGTTAACATCATCACTGATGTCAAAAATAACAGCCTGAGCTCCCCTCTTTAGGGCCAGCCGAGCCTGAGAGAAAAGAACGGGAGGGAAAAAATTGCGAGTTAAGATTAAGCGGATGTTAATATTCTCAATGTTTAATTAATATTATAATATTGATGTATTCCACAAAAATCCCTTCTCTTCTGTATGTTTATTTTGTTTATTCTTGTATCTGAAAATGTTTTCGATCTGTTTCAACTATAATAGTTGTGTTATAGTCGTAGTTTCACGTTTAACATGCGGTGACATCATTTCCGGTCAGCCCGCGCTGCTTCCACTTAGATAACGTTTTGTGCATGGATGGATGTTTTTTTAGTAGTCTACTACTGATAACAGCAATGTTAGTCTGTGAGCTTCCAGAAAAGTGCTAGCGCTGGCTAGTTAATTTATTGGTTCTCAATTTCTACAGGTATACGAAGTAGGGGAGAACAAATGCACAGAACCGAATGCTGTATTCTGTTTGTTCCATGTAGGTATGGTTTGTGAACATTTAATTTTTTTTAGGTGTCCTTTTTATGTTATCAAATTCTCTAATTTTTTATTTAATTTAATAAAATTTCTAATTGTCCATGTTATGGTCTGGGAGGCTAAACTGACTGGATAACTGCCTGATGTATTTTTGTCTGTCTGGATAATTTGAGTAATATACCATGTTCTTTTTCAAATTAATGTATTGTAATGTTCAGAAAAACGAGACCGCGCTTGAGCGTGCTGAAAGGAGGTATACAAAGTAGGGGAGAACAAATGCACAGAACCCAATGCTGTATTCTGTTTGTTCCATGCAGTTATGCCAATAAACTCTCCAGACCTGCAACAAATCCTGTCTCCAGTGAATTGACGTTAACACAACGCAGATCGTAACAGCGGTGCAAGCAGACCGGTTACATTGGTGCCGTGACCCGGATGGAGACCGTTTCACCTGGGGTCTTCACCTAAAGCATCAACACCATTTGGTCACCGGGAGCACAGGTCTTCAGTTAAGGTTTCATCCCAGAGAGACAACAATTATTTCATTTCTTTTCATATGCCATAACATATTGGGTTCCATTGTTTTATTGCCATCGCTCGACTATTTTAATTGTTCTGCCGTGTTTGTGTCTGAGATATTTAGCCGCCTTGAAATCTTATTCCATGTTAAGTGACTTTCATGTAAATGTTAGATAATGGCGCACAGTTTTAATGCAGACAGTTCTAATGCCAGTGGTAGCATGTCAGATTTAGGTTTTGGGAGAGGAAGGTTCTCCAGTGACGTCCCATTTACTCCTGTTGTGGGGAAGAGCGGTGTGGAACGAACAGAGCCAACGTTTTGTTCCACTCGAGCGACTGAATCAACACCCAGTCAGTTAATGAGTAACCCACTATTAGCCAACCAAGACATAAGTGATACCACATGGTATAATCTCATAACACACATTGCTCAGGAAATAGGACAGACAATAATTTCTGCTCAAAATGGGGTAGGGCAGGGGAGAAAAGAAACCAGTGATGCACAGGCTTCATGAGCAAGTCACTCGCTCCTAGACGCGCCCTCCCTTAATTTGACCGGTGTTAAATTAGTCATGCAGTCCGGTGCTAAAGAGCCTCCTGTCTTTCGAGGAGATGGATCTGACAAGTTCAGTGTTCATGAGTGGGAAGATTTAATGGACACTTACTTGCGAAAGAGGGATATACCAATAGCCGAACATCATCAAGAAGTCATAGCAAGGCTGATGGGAAAAGCCAAAGATATTGTTAGAATTACCCTCCACAGTAATACTTCTCTGAGACCTTCTGAGAATCCTAAAGTGATATTTGACATATTAAAACAACACTTTAGTGAAGTCAGATATTCCTACATGCCTTTAGCCGATTTCTATGGCACAGTACCTTTAACGGGGGAAAACCCAGTCGAGTATTGGGTCCGTTTAAACAAAGCGGTTGATGTCGCAGAAGACGCCTTGAGGAGGCCTGGGCGGCAAATGGACCTGTGCCAGGAGGCAGCCTTGATGTTTATAAAACATTGCCCTGAACCAGGTTTGTCCGCCATTTTTTGATTAAAGGCACCCGATAGATAGGACAGCGAGTGAGATACAGGAGCATCTAGACTGATATCAGGCCGAACAGAAAGAACAGATTGCGGTTAAGTCAAAGCGTAATATCACCACGAGACATGCTACAACTTATGTCCAGTCAGCCTTGGATAATGAGAACACATTGATGGGTTGTCCCGTTGTGCCGACGGAGGACATCAACACTCCCACCCCCTCTCGCTCCCAAAATGATGACAATTGTATGAAGGCGCTAACTAGTTTACTTGACCGTGCCCTATCGCAGAATAATCAAGAGGTGAGTCTCCCTCGACCAGGCCAGCCATCTAGAGTATGCAAGGTATGTCATTCTCGCGAGCACTCAACTTTAGCGCGCTGTCGAAGACATCGACTCTGCCTTGCGTGTTTCCTGCCTGGACACATAAGGAGGAACTGTGCAAACGTCCCATCTGACTCTGACACTCCAGCTGGGCGACCGTTGCAAAGTCAGTCTACTTTAAATTAGTTAACCCACACTTGGGGAGGGAACATGTGGGTAAGGTGGAACAGATCTTAAGCAAAGTTACGAAAGTTTATGTATGCAAGCCCCAGCTAAAGTCACTGTGTTTGCTCAAAACATGCAAACTGTTGGAGCATATGACGAGTTATTTTATATTTCGGTGACCGTGAACGACAAATTCCACATGAAGGGGATGTTGGATTCGGGATCTATGGCATGCACTTTCAGTGAAGAAGCAGAGAGTAGAATGCTGAATGAAAATGTGTTGCAACATTGTTGTCTCAAGAGATAACGTTAGTGAGCTGTGGAGGTAAGGCGACCAAGCCTAAATGCATGTATGAAGTTGAGCTGAGAGTTTTTGGCATGAAGTGTATAGCACCTATCCTTGTTGTACCTGGACAAAGAGATGACTTAATTATTGGTACCAATGTAATTAAATTTCTCATGCACCAAATGAAGGTCAGTGATGATTACTGGAGAATTCTTTCCAGCAGTACTTCAGAGTCGTCATCGCCATGTGAGCGGTTCTTGGACCTTATGGCAGTGGTGGCTCAGAGGGCTAAGGCACTGAGTTACTGATCAGAAGATCAGCGGTTCGATTCCCAGCTCAGCCAGGTTGCCATTGTTGGGCCCTTGAGCAAGGCCCTTAACCCTAACTGCTCCAGGGGCGCTGTACCATGGCTGACCCTGCGCTCTGACCCCAGTTACACTGGGATATGCAAAGAAGGAATTTCACTGTGCTGTAATGTATATGTGACAAAATAAAGGCTTTACTTTACTTTACTTTAAATACATGCCGATGGAGAGGTGCCAGTCTACCAGAGAAGGTAGGGACTGTTAAGCTCCAATGTTCAGTCACTCTTATTCCAAAACAAAAGCACCTTGTCTGGGGAAGGCTGCCAAGTAACGCTCCTATGTCACCAGGGAGTGCTGTTGTAGTAGAGGCCACTTCCTCCAAGTCCATGCCATGGGGTATTCTCGTTGGCCGTGTCGTTACATCCTTGTGGGGAGATCGCTGGGTTCCCTTGAAAGTTACCAACCTCTCTGACAAGCATGTCATCCTCAAAAGGAATCGTAAGCTGGCAGATGTGTTTCCGTGTCTCGCTGTAGAGGATTTTGAGCTGCTGCAAAATTTCAGCCACACTCAAGTGCTTACGGCAGGGCCAGGTTCTCAACCTTGTACTACAGCTGATCTTAAACAGAGACTAAATACTGTGGGTCTCAGTGACATTGACATCGACTTTAGCTCTGTCAGTGATGCAGCAAAGGAAAAGCTTGTCCAGTTACTTGAGAAATACAATGACGTATTCTCCCAGCATGCTCTAGATTGTGGGAAGGTCAAGGGCTTTGTTCACCACATTCGTTTGACTGACGAGCGTCCATTCCGACTTCCATATCGCAGGGTGCCACCTGCTCACTACCAAATCTTACGGCAAGTTTAGTCAGAAATGGAAGAGCAAGGAATAATTCAGAAATCCGTGAGTGAATATGCATCACCTCTAGTTCTAGCCTGGAAAAAAGATAGTAGCTTAAGAATTTGTACGGATTTCAGGTGGCTGAATGCCAGAACTCTTAAGGATGCGCACCCACTGCCACACCAGTCTGACTGTCTTGTCGCGTTAGGAGGGAATACCCTCTTCAGTACTATGGATTTAACATCTGGATTTTATAATATCCCCATGGCTGAAGAAGATAAGAAGTACACAGCGTTTACAACCCCGGCAGGACTATTTGAGTTCAATAGGATGCCTCAGGGACTGTGCAATAGTCCAGCATCCTACATGGGGATGATGCCAAGTATCTTTGGAGACCTAAACTTCAGTAGTTTGCTCTGTTATCTAGACAATTTATTAGTGTTTGCGCCAGATGAAACCGCAGCTTTGGTGCGGTTAGAAGTGGTGTTTCAACGATTGAGATCGCATAATCTCAAGTTAAGCCCGAAGAAGTGTCATTTGATGCAAACATCTTATTAGGTTTATAGGCCATATTGTTGCTGAAAACGGAGTTTCCGTAGATCCTTCAAAGGTGGAAGCGATCGCTAAGTTGTCAAAGGTCGACCCCATGGAAGAGGACGGGCTTACCCCATCTGTGCGAAGGATCAAGTCTGTGCTGGGCATGGTTCTGTATTATCAGCATTATATACCAAACTGCTCCTCTGTAGCCAAACCGCTCTTTTCTCTAACAGCTGGGCAGAAGAGAAGAGCTAAAGCTGGAACCAATGTTAAGGCAGGGACATACAGAAAACTCAAGCCTGCCGATTGGACTTCAGAGTGTGATGAGGCCCTTTCTAAACTAAAAGATACATTATTGCACAGTGTCGTCTTAGCACACCCAGACTTCTCACTTCCTTTAATCTTGTCGATTGACACTTCGCCGGATGGGCTGGGAGCGTACCGGCAGGTGAAGATAAAGCCCGCCCAATCGCTTTCACAAGCAAGACGCTAAGTACTTCTCAAAAGAGATACCCTGCACACAAGCTTGAGTTTTTAGCACTAAAATGGAGTGTGTGTGAAAAATTCAGTCATTGGTTGAAGGGTCATATCTTTACTGTATGGACTGACAATAACCCATTTACATATCTTCTGACAAAGGCTAAGCTTGACGCTTGTGAGCAGCGCTGGGTGTCTAAGCTCGCTTCGTACACCTTTGATCTGAAACATATTGCTGGGAAGAAGAATATTGTAGTGGATGCTTTGAGTCGGGTCCCTTTCACAAAAACAGTCGGCCACAGACTTATCACAGAGTATTATGGCAGTCTACTCACAGAGGCTGAGGGTGTCAGTGAAAATGGGATTCAGGACACCTTCCGTTTGAAGGTAACCAGCCTGTACATGGCATTTCAGTCACATCCTCTGGTGCCTAGCAACCACCTGGTAGTCGACGCTCAGTTAGCACTTCATAATCAATGGGAGTCTGCAACTGCAGCAAGGGCCATTCAAGCAGTCCAGTGTATTCAAAACACTCCCACGTCTGACTATGAAGCAATTGTAGCGATCCCTCTTGACGAAATTAAACACGCGCAAGAATTAGACCCAGCAATCTCACAAATCATAACTTACTTGAGTCAGAGAAAATTACCATTGAGACGAGAGAGGGCCAGAATGGGTACAAGAGCTTTAATTTTTCTTAAGCCGTGGGATCGGTTAAAGATTCTAGATGGAGTTGTGTATCGCACCTCTAAGGATCCGTTAAGCAACCATAAGCGATTCCACCTCGTACTGCCCTCAAGTCTCAAGGCTAAGGCCTTGAAAGGTGTGCATGTCATGGCCGGACATCAGGGACAATCCAGAAATCTTCACTTAGCTAGACAATGCTTTTTCTGGCCTAAAATGGAGCATGATGTGAGGGAGTATATTAAGTGTTGTCAGCGATGTATATTGGCCAAGACACCAGAACCATCGGCACGTGCACCTCTTGAGAGCATTAAGACTACTGCTCCTATGGAGTTAGTGTGTTTAGAGTTTTGGAGTGCTGAAGACAGCAAACAGCGGTCTGTTGACGTACTAGTTGTGACCGATCACTTTACAAAATTGGCTCATGCCTTTCCATGTGTAAATCAGAAAGCTAAACAAATTGCCAAAAAGTTGTGGGATAACATCTTTTGTGTCTATGGTTTCCCAACACGCATCCATACTGACCAAGGAGCTAACTTTGAAAGTGCACTAGTAGCCGAATTGTTCATACTGGGGGGCATTGAAAAGTCACACACCACAGCTTACCACCCAATGGGAAATGGTGGGACTCAACGGTTCAATCGAACTCTGAGCAGCATGCTCCGTTCATTACCTCTCAAGGAAAAGCACAAGTGGCCCGTGCAGATACAGACCCTGACATTTGTTTATAACGCTACAGTGCACGAGACCACTGGATACGCTCCATTCCAACTCATGTTTGGCCACATCCCAAGGCTTCCCGTCTCCATCATGTTTGGGCAGGTGTTACGTGACTCAGTGATCGTTGACTATGGTAATTATGCGAAGACACTCATATCTTACCTTCATGAAGCTGCAAGCATTGCTCAAAAACACACTGCCGTGGAACAAAGAAAGCAGGCCAGGGGTTATGACAAGATAATTAAGGGAACATGTTTGAATGTTGGGGATCGAGTGCTTATTGCAAACAAGAGTGAGAGAGGAAAGAGAAAGCTTGCTGATAAGTGGGATCCTAATGTTTATACTGTGAAGGACAGGAACGTTCAAACAAACATATACAAACTGATTGATGATGAGGGAAATTTGAGGGTAGTACATCGAAATCTGATTTTGGATATCAATTTCTTGCCAGTAGAATCACCCCTGGAAAGTGAGAACATACAAACCAGTGCTGAGGATGGTGAGAGTCAGTCTTATGCTACAGAGACACCTGGGTCATCGAGAGAGATGTGTACGGAGGATAGGACGAGAGCATGGGTACTTGATGATGCAGAAGGGTCTGAGAACCAAGAGTTTTTGGATGATTGTGATCCAGAACTTGAGCATTTAGTCCGGGGTCGAGGCAATGCGAGCGACTTGAATCAGAGTGAAGGTGTGGGTGTCTTGGGTTGTTCTGACCGAGTTGTTGATATAGGGGTTGAACCTTCTTTCGGCAACCCTGATGCACAACCCTGATGCACAAACAGAAACTATGGATGTCAACTAAGAATGTCAGGATGCTTGTGTGCTAACACACAAGCACAGGTTTCAGCTGACATTCAGGGTCTTAGGACTCGTGCAGGAAGGGTGGTTAAGAAAGTTAGTCGTTTAATTGAATCGCTGACACAGAAACCATTCCATGTTCAAGGAGTAGGGCTACCTCGAGCAAAAAGGTCAGGATCATCTATTTCCTTGTTTTGAGAAAAATTTCTTGTGAAAGGCGGTACACATGATGTGAATTTCAGTGTATGATACATACCAGATTATTGTATGTTGTTCTAAGAATGTCTAAGAATGTTCTAGGAATGTTCTAAGAATGTCTAAGAATGTCTAAGACTTGATCTAAGAATTCTTAGATCAAGTCTTCTAAGACTTGTCTGTTCTAAGAATGTCTAAGACTTGATCAACCTTGGATATTTCTTAACCTGAAAGTAGGTAACTTAATATGTTGAACTGCGAATGAGATTCTCTGAAAGTCTGGGTTGAGTATCAATCGATCATTATGTGATCGGGATTTTGTGAAATTCAGGAGGGGAGAATGTAGCAGATATTAATATTCTCAATGTTTAATTAATATTATAATATTGATGTATTCCATCTCATCTGTATGTTTATTTTGTTTATTCTTGTATCCGAAAATGCTTTCGATCTGTTTCAACTATAATAGTTGTGTTATAGTGGTAGTTTCACATGCGGTGACGTCATTTCCGGTCAGCCCGCGCTTGAGCGTGCTGAAAGGAGGTAAGCTGATAGCGGCGCCGATTTCTTAAAATGTTTAAAAGTTACATTAAGTGTGTGATATATAAGAAATATTACTGACAAAAGTGTTCGACGTCGGTTAGATAACGTTTTGTGCATGGATGGATGTTTTTTTAGTAGTCTACTACTGATTATGAGCTTCCAGAAAAGTGCTAGCGCTGGCTAGTTAATTTATTGGTTCTCAATTTCTACAGGTATACGAAGTAGGGGAGAACAAATGCACAGAACCGAATGCTGTATTCTGTTTGTTCCATGTAGGTATGGTTTGTGAACATTTTATTTTTTTTGAGGTGTCCTTTTTATGTTATCAAATTCTCTTTATTTTTCATTTAGTTTAATAAAATTTCTAATTGTCCATGTTATGGTCTGGGAGGCTAAACTGACTGGATAACTGCCTGATGTATTTTTGTCTGTCTGGATAATTTGAGTAATATACCATGTTCTTTTTCAAAAGAATGTATTGTAATGTTCAGAAAAACGAGACCACGCTTGAGCATGCTGAAAGGAGGTATACGAAGTAGGGGAGAACAAATGCACAGAACCCAATGCTGTATTCTGTTTGTTCCATGCAGTTATGCCAATAAACTCTCCAGACCTGCAACAAATCCTGTCTCCAGTGAATTGACGATAACACAACGCAGATCGCAACAGCGGTGCAAGCAGACCGGTTACACAGAGATTACACTTGCCACTAGATGGTAGTGTAACCATACAACATTGCAGCTTTGTCCAATTCTTGTCATTACACAATCTCATACCCCTTCACAGTAAGTGACCTTGCGTGTGATATATTGTATTGTGTGTTGAAGCATTCAATATTGTTTTACCAGACTCAAGAGAAAACGAGGTGTACCTTCAAACAGAACAAGAAAAGTGTGAAATTTTGCATGTGTACCAAGGATTAGAGGAAAAACCCAGCCAATACACACACACACACACATGCTGCCTTAAACTCTTTAGCCCATCTAACTAGAGAGAGAGAGCGAGACGGGCATGACTAACAAGTCGACAGTCATTCACTTCCACCCCCAGTAGACACCAATGCTCTGTATCCCGCTATCCCCATCCTGTCTGCTTCCGGTCTCTATTCTCTATCAGAGGATCTGACTCATAGCTCTGAACTTTATCGCCAATAAAACACAGTAATCTACCTGACTCAGGTGAGCATGTCTGAAAAAAAAAAGTCTTAAAAGCTCTTTCAATTACACTACACACTCAGGAAATAGGCACTGGTGTTCGAGTTGATGGGTTTGACTGGGGGCTGACTTCGAAAATGTGCTCGCCCTCAGGATAAAATGAGAAAGCCAGAGAAGTGAATGCAAAATTCCATTCAGATCACAGCCAGAAATGTAGAATTATTATTTTTATTCTTAGAAATATTATACGATTATTATTACTGTAGAATTAAAACTATTCAGAAATAACATAATAGCCGCAAACACACACATACACACGGTGAAGCTTGTCTTCCGCCGGCTTTGTGACATCGTATTGCAATTAAGAGCAAGAAAAGAAAAGTATTGGTGTTTAAAGGCAGCAGTCTAGACATTATGAAAAACCCCTGTCTCTGACAAATCTACTCAAGAAAATGGAATTTGCATAAGCAGATTTTAATTCCTGGTAATTTCCTTGTGCAACTATTGAGGCATCTTCTGAACTTCTGTTTATCAGAAATATTCATAGTGAAAATGATATCTAGTCGAATATTTATGACCTAATATAAACTTCTCTTCCATCCATCTGTTGTCTATACCGTTTATCCTGGGTAGGGCCTGAAGTCTATCCAAGGCGACTTACGGCACAAGGTGTGGTGCACTCTGGATGTCTTTGGAGTGTGGACGGAAACCCCAAAAGTGCTCATAAGAAATCCACCAGTCGAGGGGAGAAAACATGAACGCCACATACACAAGTGAGGGCAAGATTCAAACCCACAACCCTGATGGTGCGAGGCGACAGTGCTGACCTTTTTGTGTGCTTATTATTACTAAAACAGGAGACTGAATGCTGAGTGGTTGGAACGGACAAGAGGGGAAATGAGGTTGCTGCTGAGATTGTTACATAAACAACCGATTTTTAAATTGTAGCTTTAGGCACTTTGCAGCCTGTCACAAAAAAAAAAATAAAATAAATTCTAGCAAAGATAAACAGTCGGTTTATCCCTCAGCAGCACCCATTTCTCTCTCTATCTTTCTCTGCATCTCTTACTCTTCCTTTAAAAATGCAGCTTGTCCGTATACTGCTTAGTGTTTGTCATGAAGACATTGTCAAAGCATGGGGACTGTTACAAACCACCGACACGCGAGACTACGTCAGTAAAAGTTAAATCGAAGTGTTTCAAAAAATTTCAACATTTCTTAAACAACTCTTTAAAAATATGAATTTATTATTAGTCTTGGAATGTTATTCACAACTGCCGCAAGCTGTCCTTGTATAAAATGTATATATTTCTTTTCCTCCATGAATAAAGTTGACTTTAAGATGAGAGCTCGGGTATTTGGTCACTTTCTTTTCGTGGCTTAACCATTTTGCTATTTTCAGCCTTTATTTTGGCTCAGTTTGTTTTGTTCCGAATGAAAATTGCATTTTGAGCAATAAGGGGGTCGGCTAAGTGGCCACAATGCCACAATTTACTTGTTTCCTTCCTATCATGGGAACGTTTCATCCCTGTGAAACGAGTAACGGTGACCACACACAAAACAGGACGCGGGACGTTCAGGATCCCAGCCACATGTCCTGCTGATGGCATAGCAAAAAAAAAAGAAAAAAAAAAAAAAACGCTAGGACAAGATCAAACACAATGATTCACCTCATTACTCCCAGCTATTAATCTCACATAGTTCAGGGCTATGACTGACTCCAAGTAGCATTATCCTTATATGACATTACATTTATTCATTGGCTGACATTTCTATCTAACGTGATCTCCAGGTGAGGCAGAATCTAGAATCTACTGTAGGACCTTGAAGGACCTTAACCACTGAGTCAGTGCTTCCTCTATTCCTGCTCGCCAAACACGCCAACGTTTTTGTTTCATATTAAATGCTGTTTAAATCACATTTGTGATATACAATACCGTCCTAGCTTCGCAGGACCTCTGGGGGTGTACTGTGGTGTCTGGCACCAGGATGTTGGCGGGTGAGTTATTTGGGTTCTGTGGATTGTGAAGTGAGGCTTCCATGGATTGAAACTGGTGCATCCAATGGTTGATCGATTGAATTGGGATCTGGGGAATTTGGAGGACGGGTCAGTAGTCCAAAAAACAAACAAACATGTGGGCAACACCAAATACCCCCATAATTTGATAGCCTGGAGATCCACCTTTAGCAGCAATTACTTGAAATTGTTTCCTGTGTGACTTTATCAGTCTCTCACATCGTTATGGAGGAATTTCAGCCTATTTACATTCACAAAATTGCTTCAGTTCATTGAGGTTTTTTGGGCGTACCCTTTTGAACAGATCTGTTAATGTCCTGCAACAGCATTTCAATTGGGTTGAGGTCTCAAGTTTGACTAGGCCATTTTAAAACATTAATTCTTTTTTTTTTGGTGTAGGTTTTACTGGTGTGCTTTAGATCATGACTCAATTTCGCCCAACAGATTTGCATCTAGAATACTTTGATATTCACAGGGGTTCATGGTGAAGTCAACGTGTGGCTACAAAAAAAAGCTCCCAAATCATCACCCCTCCACCGCTATGGGTATGAGGTGTGTATGCTGAAATGCTGTTTCGTTTTCGGGCAAACATTAATCCAAACAATACTGCGAACCTCGTGATCCTGTGTTCTTTTCAGACAGACAGAAGACGTGTCTCCTGGCAACCTTGCCAAAGAAACCATAATTGTTCAGTCTTCTTCTAATTGTACATTTAACATCTTCAGTGAGGCGTGTAGGGTCTGAAAATGGCAACCGTCCTGAATGTTGTCCACCTGTGTATAATCTGTTGAAATAGTTCAGAAATGGTTTTAGAACCTTTTCCAGACTGTTGTACAAAAATAATTGCTTGTCTAAGCTGCTTATGTTATGTTTTTCCCTCTTGGTCTGCACACTGTCATACCAGGACATAGTGATGGGTAGTTACCTCTCGAATCTTTTGGTCCGAATCGTTCGTTCTTTAGTCCCGTGACTCCCATAGACGCTATGCAGTGTGTTACACAGGAAACAGAATTGAGTGGTTCTTCTCATGAGTCTTCTAGTCCGAGTTGGAAATGAAGGAAATGAACTAAATGACTCCTAAAAAGATTCGTTCATGTTCATGGACGAGTTTCAAAGAACCGAATCACTAAAATGATCCAGCAAACTACATTGCATCAGGTTGAGAAAACAAAGGAATTAGGACGATTGTTATGGAATTATTATACAGGCAGAGAGTTCATTTTTAGAAGTAGCAGGATTAGAAGTAGGTTTAAAATGCTTAACTGTCCCCTTAGGGTTTTTGCTTACACACACACGCACGCACCCACGGACACACGCACGCACGCACACACGCACACACACACACACACACACACACAAAACCATTGTGCTCAAACAGCTGCAGGAGCCCTTAGGGTGCGGACAATCACAGGAACATACATACACACACACACATAAACGAGAACGGAACTTTCATCTACTTTATATTTTTACTAAAAAATGGATTTAATTGTGTGATAGACAGAATGAACTAATTCCGCCAATAAATACGTGGATGAGACAAAGTCACCCAAACTGCCAACATGGAAACATTTTACTGACAAAAAATGACTGTGTTCATACACCATAACACTAAAACTAACACAGTTACAACAAAGTCCACCTTCTGATGAGGTACGGTACAGATTTAGAGCATCGTTTATAAATCCCTTTGACTTCAGCGTTCACGAAGGCATTCTAGAGTTCATCCAGTTCAACCGATGCCAACTGTAAAAAAGCTACAACAGGTTCCTTATGTGTCAAAATTGAGTCATCGTGCGACTCAAGGTGTTTTATACTTTGCCAGTGATTGTTTTGTAATTACGAATGAAAAAAAAAAAAGGCGCAACCATAAAGTGTTACCGCCTCTCTATCCTAGACCAGACTTTTCACTCAAGATCACAAGAATTCTACCATTACTGTTCAAATAAATGTCACCATATAAACTATTAAACCTCAAACTATTAAACCTCACTCACTCATCGTCTATACCGCTTTATCCTGTGTTCAGGGTCGCGGGGGGCCTGGAGCCTATCCCAGGAGACTTGGGGCACAAGGCGGGTACACACAGGACAGGGTGCCAATTCATCACAGGGCACAGACACACATACACTCACACACTCATTCACACACTACGGCCAATTTGGGAACGCCAATTAGCCTAATCTGCAGGTCTTTGGACTGTGGGAGGAAACCGGCGTACCCGGATGAAACATTTTGAAGTAAATAAAGGTAACTTCTAAAAGCTGTTTGTTATTGATTTTAGAGTTGGTGGCGTGTGCGGCCACATATTAGAACAAGTACATTAACAATCCTCGCATTTACGGTACTACTTGAACGCATCAACGCCAAATTGCCCAGTTACTATCCTTCCTGGTTGTATAGCCCTCACACATGCTCGCGCTTTTCCTCTCTAAACTAGCAGAATGATACGCGAATTGGTGTGTTTTCCTGCGATCTGCTCTCTCAGGGTGTGCAGACTTTAGCTTGGCTTTTGTGCCCGACGTTGCCATGGCTGAGACAGCAGAAGGGAGAAATGGACGGAGGGTGTGTTAAAGACGGTAATAATAGGGCTGCTGGGAGACCAGGCCTCACCCGAAGCAGGAAACGTTCCTACAGGCCTGTTATTTCCCTAATAGCCCCAGTGCGCTGTTATAGACATACACACACACACACACACACACACACACACACAATATTAGACACTATGAGAGATCATACTGCCCACTGGAAACAAGATTTCAGCCAGCTTGGTTATGTTGAGGTTACGGTGAGACTCACCAAAAGAGAACCTGGCCTGAAACTAGCTTTTGACTTCTCCCATCAGAAATCTGCAGATCTGCTGCTTGCTAGATGTGTTTTGTTTTAAATGTGTGTACCTGGCAGATGCCCGACTTACTTTCTTTTTTTTCTAATTTTACATCTGAGCAGTTGGGGGCTGCTCCAGGGCCCAACACTGGCAACGTGATGGTGCTGGGGTCTGAAACTGGGACAGACCACGTCACGATCGAAGTCACGACTGAAGAATGCTGATTGACCTTTCTCTCCGTTGTGATGGTTGATGTGGACATTAACGATTTTATGCGTCATGCTTCCGCCGCGTGAATAAACAAGTGTTCCTAATAAAGTGGCCAGGTGTCAGTTTGCATCCGCAGGCAGGAACACCAGAGTGTGTTTATCTGTGTGTGTGTGTGTGTGTGTGTGTGTGTGTGAGAGAGAGAGAGAGAGAGAGAGAGAGTGAGTTCGAACAAGAGCGAGAGTTCGAATGACAAACATGCAGACAAACGCTTTAATGTTTATAATTATCCCTTTCACTACAGTACACACCTTTATTTTCCATTCTTTTCCACCTCTCTCTCTCTCTCTCTCTCTCTCTCTCTTTCTCTCTCGCCCCACACCTGTTCGTGCTCTCTCGGCCTACACTCTGACACAGATTTGAATTGCAAAGTACAAGGTGACAGAAAAAGGCCACAGTCATCTGATAGGCTATCGGCACTTTTGGAGACATCAAAGGGTTACCGTTGGTGACGGGGTAGATAAAAACCATAGAGCGGTGGGACCTTTTTCCTCTCACACACACACACACACACACACACACGCACACACACTCACACACACACAAACACACACACACACAAACACACACACACCACACATACCACACACTCACTCACTCACAAACACACACACACGCGCGTGACGCCGGTACTGTTCTTCAAGGGAACTGTTACAGTAATCTACACAAAAGTATACATGCATAGTCACACACTAACAACTATGCAATTCATAATGCGTACTAGATATTATAAATATGTTTAGTTTGTATATTTTTTGAACAAGGTGATACAGAGCAGCTGCTGTTTAGCCTACTTCTGTGTACATTCGGTACTTTATAGCTCTCTTGTATTATCCCTTGTTATATGTGTGTTTGTGTGGATGTTCTCATGTAATGGCGCATACTGTTTTTGGATGGCTTTCAAATTTTATTCAGTAATCAGCGTGATTGGGTTTGTTGCGCAACCGCGCTCCACCGCAGAGCCTTGTATTACTGTCCTGCGGGATTATTTCATCAATATTTCAAAATATTGCTATTGTAAACTCACATCAACCCCCCCACCCCCCCCCACCACCTGAAACCATATTACCCACCGCCCTATTTCGTCCTGGCACCGACCCCGAGTTTCCAATCGTTTTTTTTTTTGCTTCACTGCAAATCGAACGCTCTTTACGCTCGCGTTCCCAAGTTGTAATTCTAGCAGTGTGTATATGAAATAATGACATTTCAACAGCCGCAGCTTTGCTTCTTCTGATTTCCTCCGGCTCCTTTCCAAAGCTCTGATTCTCCCTCATCTATATGTCATCGGACATCCAAGTCTGGAGCCTCCCATTTTCTATAACCTCTCATTAAGCTCTTGTCTCTTATCAACCCCTTGATGCACACAGCCTCAGAACGATGGAGGCTACTCGTCCCGAAGCCACGTACGTACTGTACCACATCCTGGCTTCCTTCTTTCCGTACTGACCTTATAGGACACACCGAAACGCACGCAAGGCTCTCCATGATTAGGATCGACGTGCATGAACATGGATCATTCTGCAGAGTAGAAGTAGAAAAAAACGCGGTCAATGACCTTCTTTGTTCCGGTGTTTGTGAACATGATCCAGCACTGTTGGATTTTAATGGGAACACTACATTTAGGAAGTTCCTGTAAAGTGACAGATCATGTTAATGTCCTTCTGAGGTTTAATAACGAGACACGATATGCCGTGAAGTACCGCTCCAGGCCCTTTCCTGTTCTCTTATTATAGTCAGCTCAGGTATGTACACGCCAAAGCCATGTTATTTTCCGAACGTAATATTGTCTTTCACTTTTAAACAGATGATCCGCAATATCAGTTCGGCCACGGTGAGAGTAGACACAAAAAAAAAGGAAGACTTTCCGAATAATATAAGGGTCCTGAGTTCATACCAGAGCTTGGTAAGTCTAGTTCCTAAAATGTGATGCCCATCATTTCGAAAAAAACTAAATTTTATCAGTAGACACAGCTAGTCCAAATGATATATACGCTAATCCAAAACTTTTATCATATTAACATTGAGTACCAATGAATTTCCAACTTACTGTAAGTGGAAACTGTTCTAAGCACTTAATGTTTTACTCCCTCACCTTCTATACCGCTTTATCCTGTATTCAGCATCACAGGGGCCTGGAGCCTATCCCAGGAGGCATTAGGCACGATTATCCTAATCTACATGTCTTTGGACTGTGGGAGGAAACCGGAGAACCCGGAGGAAACCCAGCAAACACGGGGAGAACATGCAAACTCCATGCACACAGACATACTTTTACACAACATCTGGCTCTAAACATGTGCTATATGAATAAAAGTTATTATGTTTATTATACAAAGGTGAGTCAAAAATTATCCGCACTCCGGGTCCTATTAAAACCCCTGTCTTATCAGTGGTTTCCATGTAAGGATACTGTCTCTTCAGTCACTGCTGTGCAAGTGTGCACGTGTTACATCAGATCAATTGTAACTGCGGTGCGAGCAAAAACGGATGCCTCACTTGCACACAGGAAGAGCAGCGTTTTTTTATTGGTCTGAGGTGCCAAAACTACTCACTCAAAATTTGAACTGCTACAATAAAGAAAGTCTTAGAGTGAAAGAGAATAAGCACTGGTGACGCGGAGTCATCGTTACGAGCCGGAATCGCCGACCAAAAAAAAATTCTCAAGTCAACCGTCAACTTGGAAAATTGATGCATACAGTTTTCCGGGATTCTCAAGGGCCATTATCAGAAAAAAGGTTCAACAATCAAAATTTCTCATTACAGTGAGACTCGTATCGAGGGGTTGAAGCCTAAATTTCAGACTGTTGTCCAAGAGCGTTGTGATCTTGTACCCACACTGCAACTTTGTCTTAAGATGTTAAAGCATCCTGCTTATAGTCCTGATTTTGCTCCATATGACTTTCACCTGTTCGGTGTCCTGAAAGCACACACTATGAGGACGAAGATTCACTTCTGATGAAGAAGTGATGACAGCGGTGCATTCGTGGCTCGCAGCTCAGAATAAAACATTTTGTTAATGAGAGAATACGAAAGCTTGTCGACAGATGGACGGAGTGTATCTTGAGCCGCTTGAAGCACGGAGTGTATCTTGAGCCGCTCCGTCCATCTGTGGACGGAGTGTATTGACTAGCACAAGCGGATTATATTGAAAAAGTGATGTATTTGCTGTAGCCAGAGTGAAGATCGTTTTTGACTCACCCTCACAATTAGTGGTAGTACAGTATTACCAGCAGTACTACAAATATTTAATTTGTCCCCTTGCTGGGGAAGTTAATTGACTGGGCTTCCTGGTCTTTGCCGTAGTAGACAGATGTCTGATTGGATATCCTGTTTCTTTTTTTTTTTTTTTTCCCCTGACATTCTAATTTCACCCAGATGACCAAATCACCTCCTGGCGCCGGTTTTAACAGAAGCTTTACCATGTTTTATTAATCTTACATATTACACTCCTCTGGTTCATACTTCCATCTAAAAGGTCAAAATGTGTAGTAAGCAATGCAATTAGTGCTTTTCCTTTTGCTATTCTTTAGTCTCTAGGCGTTACATAGAGATTAGACCACCCTGCCATTCTGGCTTTTTTTGACCAAAGATTACTTATGCCATGCGAGCCTGGGCCACTGCAATAACTCTCACACAATGCGCAGCTACTTCGGCACCACCGCAAAGCAGCAGACTGAGGAAGTTTAAAGAGGGATTGTGGGAGAAGTTGTCTAGACTTGAAAGGGAGAACCGAGTCCCGGGAAGAGAAAATGGAAAGGGGGAAAATGCCTATTTTATAGGTTTTGACTTAATCTCCTGTAAAAGCAGCCTAAACCCTTCCTTTCTCAGTGTGAGTGTATTTGTGTGTGTGTGTGTGTGTGTGTGTGGGAGCTTCACTTCAGAAACCATTCTGCATGCCTCTGCTTGCTACCTCCTGAAACGAAAAGAAAAAAAAAAAAAAGAAAAGTCTGACTGTGTGGAGCAACTAATTCGACCCAAACCCTTTATCCTAACCATAACAACAAAACTGCTCTCAGATCAGTGGCCAAAAAAAGGAAGAAAAGCAAAGACAACATCATGGCAGAGTTACACCACTAGAGGTCAAAAAAGAGTTGCTAAATGGAAAGCATCATTTCCTGACCGGCCTGTCCGGAATGATTTGAGCTGATTTATAGACTGCGCGTTCGTCTCGTCATTCATCGAGCTGCCAGAAACGACTGTATTATTAGTGTAGAAATAGATCTGGGATATTGACATTGGTCAAGCACATATAATTACGAAAAACCGTCCTGACACTGGCTTGAAGAAAACATCGCCTGGAGGATTTACGTCTCTTTCGCACACTGGCAATGTTCAGTGTCTCTTAGTGGCACACGCTCACCAGCTCTCTATCCATCATCCAAATGCATCCTCCGGTCTTCCTCTTACTGGCTCGTCTGAGAGAACGTCTTCTGCATAGTTTGCTCGTGAGTCTGAGAAATGGTGCAATAAGCAGCGCTGGAATGAAGAAGACGAATCGGGAGACTTTGATGTGGCTGGAGCCTTTTAAACACTGCTAATCAAATCATTTCACTGATTATGTGTGCATGGTCGTGTTTTGTTTCTTCCCTCCGTGTGTGTTTGTGTGTGTGTGTCTGTGTGAGAGAGATAGAGCTAGAGATGGAGTGAGAGAGAGAATGAGTATACACCTTATAGTGGAATCTAAACAAGCCCGTCCTTGGCTATTCCTTCATGCTTTGAACTGCGTTTTTACGATTTTAAACACACTTTTATTAGTCCCCAAATACACTAACAAATACTAAACAGCTGCTTATGATACAGTCTGCCGATCTTCCGGAAAAAGGAAATTCATCCTTTTAACCTCTTTTACCATTTCGCAAACATATAAAATGTTGTTTAATCCGAACTTGGGTAACACACCACACGTTCCAGAGAAACTGATAGGAAAAAAAAAAAAAATTGTGTAAAATCTCTGGGCACGTGACTCCCTCGGGGTATTGTTTACTAAAGCTTATCATGGTTTCAGCCGAACGCAATCACCCCGTTGAACTGTTCTAAAGAAATAATTAGAAATCTCCCCCTTAATGCTGGTGTAGGCCATCTATCATCCATCGTGACATGTTTAGTCATCTTCTATACTGTATATACAGAGCAGTTTCGCATCACACATGCGCATCAATGCATGGCTTAAAAAACATGCATGTAAACAGTAAGCGCCAAAAAGTCTAAAAAAAAAAATAAAAACACTGCAATTATGCACACTCCGTTTGATTTGCATGAAACTCGACCCAGAAAATCAAGAACTAAAGAAGAAATTGTTGATTTATTACATTTTCTTGTAACTGTGCATGTGCGTGTGTTTCATTTTGTGCATTTTCATTGTTACAGGGGTTAGGCCTATTTGCATAGATGGATCAAGCTTTTCTAAATATCTACCTTTTTGAAAAGAAAACCATCTGTGGAGTGCCTTTAAGAGTTCCCTCTAGAAACATCCTGTGTGTCAGATAATATTAGCGGCTCGGTATGCTGTAAAGGGTTCTATGCGATCATTAAACACATGACAGTACATGTCACATTGATGTGTGCGGTAAAGTTACTGTAACTGGCATGAATTGAAATTCTTGATTGTGCATTAACGATGAAACTGTACGATGGGCTTACGATTCTGAGTGTGATATGACCTACGTTCACATCCTAAGAACGTTTATTCAAACGTTTCATTCATTTTCACCTACGAATTACCTACAGTACAAACAATTCATCTATAAATTATCCACACTTACATTATGACTTCATAATGTAATCACTGAGAATCTCCAGAATTCAAGGACAATTTAGGCACCAGAACATTCGATAAATCGAACCTTTATTTGATAATTTTCTGTTACGCATTAAAGAAAAACAAGTAATAAATCGTCAAATAATTCGATTCGTCCAGCTCAAACATCAAAAGGTACACTTTTTATGAGATCTTTTATTTATTTTGTGCTCTGCTTGGCGCAACCCTGTTACAAATAATCAGAAACCTGCAAAAAGTGTATTTGAAAATATTGCTTAATAAGTCTTTTTCCCGTAAATAAAGTTTAAAATTCATTCTCAATTCTCATTTAATTTCAGATAAGACATGCCTTATATTAATTTCAGCATCTTTTGAAATCTTTCTCAACTTTTTGTTTTTTTTCACTCATTTATCTTTACTTATTTAAGTATTTCTTTTCAAATATTCAAACACTCAAAAACATGATGCTTGTAATCATTGAAACTTTTACAATGACAATAGCTTAAAAAAAATCATTTAAGATTATTTTGTGGAAAAATGATATGATAACAGGGTCGAAATTAAAGTAACAGGGTTGCGCACATGATCAGTACTTGTACTAACATTCATTCCTCACTAACCAAAATTTCTGCTACTGTTTGAGAGCGGACTGGAGGGGTGTTTAATCCTTCAAGTACCTTTTTCCTGGCCTTACTCCTCTCATGACCCTCTCTCCACTTTCCTTCTTCCCTGTTTCTACATCTTTCCTCCACAGCCTTGCTGTCTAATCTGTTCCTCAGCATCATGTCTGGCACAGTAGCGCTTCTGCTTTTCAGTTGCACTTAGTGGTGTGCCAGAACTATGTAGAAATCAATTTAAAAAATTTTGACCACCATTTAAACAGTTGAGTGGATTTTTTGAATGAATAATTCCATGCAGGCAATTGTTGCAACTTTAACATGCTTATGATAACTGGTGGAAACAGAAAGGGGGGGGGGCGAAGCTAATTTATAAAGAAATTTATAATTATATTATTCTATATTTAAAAATACAGAACACATTTAGAACAATTTTCTAACAAGATCAAGGACAAACTTAGTTATATAAATAAAGATAGAAAGATAGGAAGTGCATAATTTAGTATGGATTATTTGAAATTTTACAGCTGGGACTAAAAATGTCCTCCAATTCTGGAATGTCTCAACTACTAGAGCAGTTTAATATTTATAATAATACATTTTATTTATAAGCGCCTTTCATAATACTCAAGGACACTGTACAAAAAAGAATAAATACAAGCAACCAAACAACACAAAAAACAAGCATGTACAAAGGAAAACAGTGAATTTAAGGAGAGTAAGCTTTGGTAAATAGATGGGTTTTGAGTCTGGTTTTAAAGAGAGAGAGAGAATCTAAATTACGGATGTCAGGTGGAAGGGAGTTCCACAGAATGGGCGCCGAGTGACTGAATGCTCTACTCCCCATAGTACTGAGACGGGCAGGGGGTACAGCCAAGCGAATGGAAGCAGATGATCTAAGAGAACGAGAAGAAGTGGCAATTTGAAGTAGATCGACTAGATAAGGAGGGGCAAGATTATGGATTACTTTAAAAGTGAGCAAAATTATTTTAAATTGAATTCGGTATTTTATGGGGAGCCAGTGGAGTTGCTGCAGAACAGGGGTGATATGATGGAAAGAAGGGGTTTTTGTAATGATGCGAGCTGCTGAGTTTAGGACAAGTTGTAACTTATAGAGGGATTTCTGGGGAAGACCAAAGAGAAGAGAATTGCAGTAGTCAATACGAGAGGACACTAAACTGTGGACAAAGATAGAAGTAGAATGGGTGGAAAGAGAGGGACGAAGACGATTAATATTGCGCAGATGGAAGTAGGCAGAGCGAGTAATATTGTTAATGTGAGATTGGAATGATAATGAGCTATCGAGGATGACACCCAAACTCTTAACTTGATGGGATGGAGAAACTGATAAGCTGTCAATTGTGAGGGTAAAACTGTTGACTTTGAATAGTAAGGATTTGGTGCCGATGAGAAGGATTTCTGTTTTATCTGTATTTAGTAGTTTAGAGCACCGGGCTTGCTCCGCCACCTGTCTAAGAGCTTTTTACGAGAGCTCCAACTCAAAGCAGTTCCCATCAGCGCTAAACAGGAAATGCTGAATATTTTTGGATTCTGTCCATTATCAAGCGGCAAGGACAACCTACGGGATCTATGAACCAACCACAAACTACTAAAATTCATTTTCAAATAACTTTTACGATTTTTCTTGTGAATGAAGGAGTAAAACCAATCGACATCTACGGAAGACCCATGGTGAAGAGACATTTAGTGGCAGTACGGTGCAAACTTTATAAAGAAGCTCGAACATCCTTGAATGATGATCCAGGCCATTCAAGTGCACTTGCTCGGAGCCCAGGGCACTTGTTCCTGTGAATCACACCTAGAGAACTTTTTTACTTTTTGCACACGTTTGGGCCATTAAAGGAGTTCCTGGGAGGCCAGTGTTTCGGATGTGAAGCAGGGATTCCAATCATGGCTCCGGTGTAACTTGATAGTATTCAAGCACTAGTGAAACACTGGGGTAATGCATTAGTGTAGCATGGGATTATACTGTATAGTGTTTTGTACTGTGTTTTGTTATTCTGCACTCACTGCATCAAATGTCCTGGTTTGACTTGAACACGTCCATTTAGAATTTTTGAGCATTTTGGCAAACTTCTGGCAAACGCGTTGTGATGATCTCTCTATTATTTCCTATCATCTTAAGACTTTCCCATACGATGTCCTGAAGATCTTCCCATGGCAGAAAAAATATGTACAGCTTACTACCGCTAAATTTCCAGAAGTGAAAATCTAGCACCAAACTATTGTCCTCTTGAGATATTAAGCATCTGAAATGCAAACAGAGTTCAGCAAAGCAAGGTAAATTAATGCCACCCTGTGAGGTTCTCTCACACACACACACACACACACACACACACACACACACACACACACACACATACACACACACATACACACACACATAAACACCCGTGCGCCTCTCATTCCAGCTTGCCGCTCCCTCTACTTATCACTGTCATCATAAATCAGCTACTGTGCATTGTTTCACCAAATCTTTCATCTGTTTACGGTATAGTAATTTCATATTGCATCAAGTTAATTCTATCTTCATTTTCTCCCATACTGATATTTTGCCTTGAGCAACCGTCTATGTAATAATTATATCTAAAATAATGTTTTTTTCCCCCCTTCGGTGTATGAAAGGTGCCATGCAAATCAAAGTTTACTTCAATAACTGTTACCTGTTTCAACAACAAATACAAACTTCTTAACATTTTGTCAATTCGCTGCACGATTGCATCTTTAAACTGATGTGGGAATTTACAAACTTCTTTCGGAGGCTTAATGATCATGTTCCCACACATGATTATTTAATGTACATGGCACAACCTTCTCTTCTGTAACACCTGAATTATTGAGTTATCTGACACCACTAACACACACACCATAAACCCTTGTCATCCACCCTGCCCCCAATCCCTATATCTCTATTGCTCACTCCAATAGCTCAAGCAAGCCCGAGCCTGAGCCGCACAGGCATTTCACGGCCAACTAAAAAGGCAGGCTGATCTTCAAACGCGCCCTGCTGCACGATCAAAGAGATAATAAGGTAGATAGTAAAAGTTCTTGCTGAATGCTCCAGGACTCAATATAAAGAGCTGAACTAATAGACATTTTAACATCCTGTGTGTGTGTGTGTGTGTGTGTGTGTGTGTGTGTGTGTGTGTGTGTGTGTGTGTGTGTGTGTGTGTGTGTGTACGTGCCTGAAGAAATTTAGAGTTTCTAAATTCAGGGCATATTACTGGAGAGAAAGAGAAGGAGAGCATGATTACATGTGCACTTCACGCACAATACACTGATGAGCTGCAGTAAGACATTTGATTGGAGCAAATGTTTTAAAGAAGGCCGTACGTCTGTGAATGATGATCCCGACTGAGGTGCCTCGTAGCCCGCTGCATTCAGCAAGGGGAATACCTGATCATTAAAATCCGATATATAACTTTACACCAACTTGTCGATGAGGTGCATCTGTCTGTGGGAAGTGTACACACGATTCAAGAACGCTTGCACATTATAGGAATTCAGCTGGGAGTTATAGCCAGGCCATTTCTACATGTTTGTGCCTTTAAAGGAGTTCCTGGGAGGTGAGAGTTTCAGATGTGAAGCAGAAAATTTCTAGCTGGAATACTCTAGGATACGTGCATCAGTGTAGCCAGGAATTATATAGAGAAATAAAGTTAGTTTTATCTCACATAACTTTGTTCTGTTATTCTGCACAACATTTTAGGTCAAAGAAAAGTCCTGGTTTGACTTGAACACCCCACATAGTATTCAGTATCAAGTCTGAATCACTATGCATCATGAAACCAAACAAAACACAATAAATTTTTCTCTCAAAGGAATTTACTTTTTTCTCTTCATTTAATAGAGGAGTTATTTACGATGAGAACAAAGAGACTCTGATCTATTACAGTTCCAAATAACAGGTACTAATTTGCGTGTGCAGTTGAGAAAAATTGCAAGCGCAGTTAGTGGGTGTGTTGCGGTTGATTCACAAAGAATAACTGCATGAATTATGTGACACGGAAAAACAGTCAGGGAAAATTTATAAAATGTCGCTGAATATTTTGAAATGATCATTTGTTTTAGTAAATGGTATCATTTTATTCACAAATTTAATACATGCCCTTTGGCTGTTTTCATAAAGCAAATAAAATGCTGCAAAAGCTACACTGATTTAATTTTGCACCGACATGTTGAGGTATTTCACATGATGCTTTAAAAAATGGTGTATCGCACACTAAGGATACTAAAGATAACAAATAAAACCGATGTTGTTGCGATCCTTCGATCGGCTTGGACAGTTTGACTCTCGTCAAGCAAGTAGAATGGAACCTAAGCTTTGGTTTGAGTGGAAAGTATAGAGCTCTTAACTAGAAAACGTATGGTAAAACACTAGCTAGTTAGCTAAAACAACACTAGCAACACTAAAACAACACTAGCTAGCTAAAACAACACTAACTAAAAAAACTATTTTATAGTTTTGTACAAGTTAATTTACCTTAAAACAAAATAAATGTTTTTTATAAAATTAGCTAGCATATATACTGTATATATAGTTGCATAATAAATTCAACATTTGTGCTCTTTAGTGATCTTCACATGCTAATGTTAACACCTGACATGCATCTCTGTTAGCTACCTCACCAATCTCTAACGTAACTACTGTACTTTAACCAGAACAAGCAGATGTTTCAATTGATGCCAGCTAGTTATATATCAACCTGGCTTATATCTAACTAATTTTAACCTCTACTAACTAATTTAGCTAATATTAGCTAAATAACTAACAAACAAAACTATATTACACACAATACAGTGATTGGTAAATAAACCTAGATCCAGTGTTAACGTTTTGTTTTAATTGATGAATGACAATGTTTCAAGAAATGGATATAAAGCTAGCTAGCTAATACTGTTTTTTTCAGCTTAGATACTGTTAGCTTGCTAGGGAGCCAGGAAGGCGACTACTGAAAAAAGTAGGCGAAAAATGGGACTACAGTTTATTATTAATGATATATGATTTAGCTAAGTGGGGACTTTCCAAGGTCATATGACTGCAAATGTTGACTATCATTACATAATTTCTATACGCTTCCCTTTCCTGTGGGTTAAAAACTTTTTCTGGCATTTGCTCATAAAACCATGAGCTTTTGCCCAGCATGAGGGCTTTGTGTGCAGGGCTGCAGCTAGAGGTCACTTCGTACAGCCAAACCACCCCTGTCCCACAGACAGAGAAAATGAAAGAAGGAAAAAAAAATGCTAATGAGGGCCACAAGGGAGCCAATACACACAAACACACAGAGAGAAAGAGAGAGAGAGAGAGTAAGTGAGTGTGAGTGGTTGGTTGAGGCACTGAGGTATTTTAATAGCAGTAATTTAACAGTTATTCAGTGGCAACATGTCACTCTGTCCCCACTGTGAGGCTATATTTAGGGATGCATTCCTCTCAGCTCGTCTTTTACAAACACTCGCACTCTCCCGCTCTGCACTCTTTCCAGTGACATGCAAGAAATGTGGCATCTGGAAAATGGATGTCTTTAGATGCAAACACTCTGCATTCTGGGATACCAGAAGTGCCCAAGCTTGGACACTGAAAGAGCAGAAGCATGCAAACACACACGCACACCCACATGTCTGCAAAAAACTAAATAATTTCAACTAATTCTAAGGACACAATGCATGATATTAGCTGGTTCACCTGTTGCCCTGATCTCTATTTCTATATATTTCTATATTTCTATATATGTCTCTACAAATAAATGCAATACAATAAGTTCTGAGTGGGAAAAAAAGATCCTTGAAGATCCCAGCCAAGTTACAGCATCTAGGTTCTGTAAGTAATGTTTATCTAGTACAGCGACATACTGTTTGGGTAATGCAAGTCTTAATAACTGTCTGATTTCCAGCATTTTTTAAGGCCTTCCGACAGCGAACACAGAATTGAAGTGAATACCGTATGTTATTTATTGCTTAGTGTCCTTTGCACAGGAATAACTACATACGTAGCTAGATATGATATATGTTACAGGGAGCTACAGTAGATGTGACTTGTGTGTACCTATGGTACAGTAAGTAACAAGCACTGCACTAGGTGTACAGTATGTAAGCACGCTAACATTAACTGTATTCAATATCTAATTTTTCATGCTATTTGCATATTTTCTACACTATATGTACTGTAGAGAGTACAGTCCAACCCTGTTAATTATTCAATTCAGGTGTATCAATCAGGCCCCTTATTCCCAGTGAAGGGAAATCTTAATGCTTCAGCAAACCAAGACATCTTGAACAATGCTTCCAACTTTGTGGCAACAGTTTGGGTAAGGTCCTTTTCTATTCCAACATGACAGTGCCCCAGTGCACAAAGAAAGGAATATAAAGACATGGTTTGATGAGTTCAGTGCGGAAGAACTTGACTGGCCCTGACCTCAACTGCATCAAGCACCTTTGGGAAGAACTGGAACGGTGATTGCGGGCCAGCCCTTCTTGTCCAACATCAGCCTGAGCTCATACATGCGCTACAGAATGATTGGGTACGATTTCCTACAGAAACACTTCAAAATCTTGTAAACAGCCTTCCAAGAAGAGTGGAAGCTGTTATAGGAGGACCAACTCCAGAGTGAAGCATGTGCATTTGGATACATTTTCATTGCAGGTTTGGCCAAATATTTTTGTCCATATAGTGTATGTATGCTAGCTACAGTTATGCTAGCTAAACATATAGCTTCTTTCCCAGACCATGTACTATTGCCCTGTCATTTCTTTGACACTGGCCTTACTTCATATACTTCATAGACCATGTCCTCCATGTTTTTTTTGCCCTTGTCATATTCTTGTCTGTAATAGTTTTGGTATTGTTCTTGCTTTGGAATTGTATTATTGCTTTTATTATGTTTAAATATATTTCCTGATACTGATTACTATAGTCTGTTATAGTCTGATACAGGACTGTATACTTTCTAAATTAATTTCTAATCGCTTTCCTTCATTGTCTTAAATAAGGTTTTAATCTCTTGATTCATCTAGCGTTAGTTAAAAAAAAAAACTAGCATTAGCGAGCCAATTCTTATTTATTTGAAATGACTAAAAAATATTTCTAATGAATTTTAACAGGGCTCATAATTAAAATGCTTTGTAATGCTAATGCAGTGTGGTACGGTTCTCTACGAAATATCAGACCCTGCAAGATCGACATTTGGATTTGGTAAGTGATATTAAAGGGATAGTTCAGGTTTTTTCAAAATTGAGGTGTACATAACAATAGATCTTGGTACTGTAGTTATAAATAAAAATGAAGTTTACTATCTGGAATGCAGTTACAATTGTAGAATTTTGCCCTGATTACGTACACTCTACTGGCGTGCAGAATGAATTTGTAACAACCAAGCCCTACTGTAATGTACTTACATACACGTCAAATTTAATTTAAGGCAGACTTGAAACAAACCCAAACTATACCTTTAAAGTACAGTAAATTCCATCTATTTTCTACTCTTTCTACTTTTAAACCTGTAACTGATACACCATATTGTCCTCTATACCTGGTTTATTATTATTTAAAAAAAACTAGACTACCGTTGTTGCGATCATGTAGCATATGCACAGCTCCATTCAAGTACTAAGAAGACAACTTCCCTCATGCACATGCTGTTACACACAGGCTTTGAGAGCAAGTAATTCACTGATTACAAGCAACTTACTCTTTCCTTCTTGTAAACACATACGTACAAACACATATACACACTCAGCTATTTCAGTCTGTGCGGCACTGCAGATATAGTTGAGTTGAGTGGAAACACACCCGGCTGTGACCGGAGTTCCAGATTTGTTACACTATGCTGGTCTGGGATCAGCTTTCCTCACCCTTACATCATAATACAGATGGAATAAACTGATGTCAGGTCAGTTGCAAGGAGCAATTTCAATAACAGAAGAGCAGTGGTGCTGACAGGACAGATGATATGTTTCATATTAGAGAGAGGCAGAGGAAAAAAAGCGGAGTGGGAAAGAGAAGAAGTGTGGAGAGAGAGATGGTTGTAGCACAACACACAGCTTTCGCTTGTCAAATTTTTTGATACAAATGTGTTGTACAATACAGTTACAACCGTAACTGTATTGACACATAATAACAGATTTTCATTAACTTCAAGGGTCGAATTCATTTGAATATTAATATGTGGGAAATATTATAGTAAAATAAATAATTATATGATGGCGGCCTGGTGGTGTGAAATAATTATATGGGGCAGGGGTGGGAAAAAAATATCACAAGGGTACCTTCTATACATGCTGGAGGGGAACCCATTAGTGCATTTTATCATGTATGCTCAAACACAGAGGCACCCTACAGGGTACTTAATGCATTTTCTTCCAAGAACTGGGAGCTCTGGGGTTCATCAGTGTGCAGCAAAATGATCATTTAACTTTAGACTGTAACATTGTTTCCTCAATTTAATTCATTTGCCAACAGTATCATTTACTCATCACTGATACTCAGGGCCTATAGTGATATAGAGTACCTATACTGATACTATAGTGGGTCAAGCACTGTGTAAACATCTTGAGCCACCCCTTGTTTCTTCATATTTTGCTTCCAAAGAGCCAGACTTAGAGAAATAGTTCATGGCTCTTGTTTTCAGCCCAGTGGTTAACAGACGAGTGGGGAAATGAGGTAGCTGTTGAGGTTGTTACATAAACAAGCAAACTTGAAATTGTATCTTTAGGCACTTTGCAGTCTTTCACCATAAAAAAGGTCTCTTTTATTTAATTAAATAAATAAAAAATTATTATTATCATTTAAATTTAATTTACATAATTTAATTTAATTTTAAATGAAGAAATGGAAGAATGGGTGGCCTCAAGACTTTTACACAGTCCAGTATATACAACAAAAAGCAAATAAACAAAGAAACACTTTCTTCATAAAATTAAATGAGCCAGAGGAAGACCTGTACAGTTCTCGCAATGTGAGGAATGCTATGACTGAAAACAAACTGAACTACTGGACTGTAATGTCAATCGAGCGCGACCTCCTGTACCAAATGGATTTTAGTGGTCTAAGCAAAACAAGAGAAGGACCCTATAGGTGAGTCCATTTATTTCAATTGTATTGCTAGTGATTGCGCAATAAGTGTATTGTTTTATTGTTTTGAGCATAATTATGGGTGGTCAAGCACTACTGTACATAGATCATAGAATGAGAGACAAACGCATATAATACACTATTACCTCTGTGCCCTGGGATTCTTATATGACTGAATCACCTGTTCAGCGTTAATCAGTCATGAATGTTCCTATTCTCCATATACAGTATATGTACTGTATAGGATGCACACTAGGTTACAGTACACATGCCAGTGTAAATGGAATAATTTTTTAAAAAGATTTACCTGTAAAAAATTTAAATATAACACACGAAAATAACGTATAAGAAAAAAAAACTTAGACTTGGATACTTTAATAAACTGAAATACCTAAATAAATACATAAATGATAACACTACAAAATGAACATTACGTTTTTTTTTCCTTTTGAACACGCACCTACAAAGATCAGAACAGTATTCGAAAATTGGTCCTGATGGGCGCGGTACACACTTAAAGAGAACCCCGAGGAGAAGAGTTGTCACAGCTCTTTATTACTACTGCCTAATGATTTAAAATGTGCCGAGCATGAAATTAGATTTAAAGCATGTTGACAGCTTATAAAGATGAGGCTTTTTTTTTTCTTTTTTTTTTGAAAATGTTTGTGTTTACAGTTTTTCTGTGCTTGCGTCACATGATTTATTAAGAACAATTACAACATGCGCATAAACACACACAAACATGCAGAGAAAATAGCTGATATGATTACATCAAGGCACAGACAGACTCATGTCCATTATGAAAGATTGATGGAACGGAATACAAAAGATACAAATGCAGATAGGAGGCACAGGGTTCATTGTTTTTTCCCGCGGGGCATCTGATTGAGAGTAGACGTTTGCCGGACCAAAAAAATATAAATAAATAAAACGCACACACCAATTGGAGGTTTTTACTTTCATGCAGAGGTGAAAACACTCCGATAGGAAGAATGTGGGAAAAAGAAAGATCCATGCTGCTTGAGGCATTCATACAGTAGTGTTTATTTATGGCCTTCTTACAAGCCTGCCTTTTATACCACTGTTTTTTCCAGTGTTTCCGAGGGCATTTTATTTAATTAAAATGAAAAAAAAAAAAAGTTTGAAACTCACATCAGCTTGGAGTAGTGCGAATGCTGCATCTGAGTATAGTGTACGCCCGGCCTTCCCTTGAACGTCGGGAATGACCAACAGCTTTCTACTTAGCCATGATCTCTGACAGCTGGAAGTCAAAGGTGATAAAAGAAAGCTGTCTCTTCTGGAAAAGGAAGGCCTGACAAGTTGTTCCCAATTGAGAGCACTGAGCAGAGTGAAAGTTCAAAGGCACTGACAGGCTCATATTTAAAATGACTAATAGGAACTTTAATTAGAGACCATAAAAAGACTCGCAAACATACACTCACATTCAACATGTCTTTTTTTTTTTAATGACATTTCTGCCCTTTTGCCTTCATTCCTTTACTAATTCCATCAATCACCCTGCTTCACTCGATCACTCCTCACCTCACGCAAAGCCGAACATCTCGATAAACACACGCGCGCACAGGAAATATTTGCTTTTCTGATTTTCCCTCATAACCTGAAAGCGAGAGGACCCAGATGAACACCTGAGTGGCACGCCGCATACCGGCCTCTTCGTTTCTTTAAACAAACGGGGCCACAAAGCCTGGAATGTAAAGTCCTCATGGATAAAGGAACTTTGAAGCATGCGGAGTATTGTCTTGCGAACTGCAAAGTTTAAAGCAGCCTTTATTCCTCCGAGAAACGGACAAAGGAGCAGCTTGGAACACACAACGTGCCGCTAACGCTAAGTATACACTACACCACTTTCAAAATCCCTCGAACCACTGGACCGCTCACATTACACCACGCTCTTTCTTCATCTTGTCGTCGCGAGGACGGGCGCACACAGCATAATCATGCACGGACAAGCTTCCTAAATAACAATTTCTTCGGGAAATACTTTTTATAAACTCGAACTGGGTACATCTGTCAGGTGTAATGTGTGCATGGAGTTTGCATATTCTTCCTGTGCTTGGTGGGTTTCTGCTTTTCTGTACTCTGGTTTTCTCCCACAATCCAAAGACATGGTTTATGTGTTAAGTTTGTGTGTCAGTAATATAGCTGTACAGTCTTGTATTCTGATCAGACCTGGAAGTCATAAAACCTTTGTGAAACCATAAATAATTTTAATGATTTTTTTCCTCCCTAGCTTTAAACAGTACTGTTGAGCAACTTTACAGCTATGAGGTCATGACAGTCCCTTCACAATAATAGAAACATGTTTCATAATTTGGACAAATCTCAAATGCATTTCTTTCATGGGAAGGGCGTTCGCATAATACTGCCCTGTTAAAAGTTAAAAAATCATGATTGACAACTGTAAATGAGGTAAAACTAGGTAAATTCCAGGTTTAATCATGCAGATATTTTAAAAATGCAATTTCATAACAATATTAATAACAAGTGATGAGCCTCTTAAGCGAGTACTGTGATGTTAAAAGGCATTCAATAATGGCATATATTCCTTAAACAGGCAGTTATATGACCGGTCAGCGAACCCGGAAAGGAAGACACCCATGGGTCGTGTTACACCCTCTTGTGCTGTGCATTCTTTTTCAAGAATGAAAAAGGCTGGTTGAGAGCATGGGCGTGTTGGTTACACAAAGATCAGAAGGAAAAAGTGGCAGGAACTACTGCTGAGAGGTGAACTAGGACCAGCATTGAGAATATGCAGCGTGTTGGACTTTCTGATATCCACTGATCAAACCAGGACTTTTGATGGTGTGGAATAACAACACAGTCGTTAGAGTGAAAACTACTGTACCTTTATGTCTCTATGTAATCCTCTGCTACACTAATGTACTTATCCCAGTGTTACACTAGTGATTGGATACAAATAAGGGAGAAGGTTTTCTGAGCCATGATCAGACTGTCTGCATCATATCAGGAACTCTGGCCTCCCAGGAACTCCTTTAATGGCCCAAACATGTGGAAACCCAAACGAGTTCCTGTAATGTGCAAGTGGTGTGGTGGCCAGTAAGGAGTTGTAAGAATGCCTTTGGTGATCAAACCTGGACATTTTTTTTCCCACTACAGCAAAGATCTTCCTCGGACGCAAACGTTTCAGCAGTGAAGTTGGCATGCAGCAGATAGTCCGATCATGGACCTTTTGCATTGACAGTATCCAGGTCTGAAACACTGGCCTCCCAGGAAATCCTTTGATGGCCCAAACATGTGGAAATGGTTTAGAGCAAGGTCAGGATTGTATGGCGGGTGTGGGAATTACTCCCAGCCGAGTTCCCTTAATGTGCAAATGGTGTTTGTGAATGATTCTGTGATGACTGTATTGTCCCCCAGACAGATTGATCTCTTCTGCAAGTTGGCAAAAAGTTATACCATTGATTTCCATCAATTGAGCATTCCACACGCTGAAAGTTTACGGAAATGACTGCCGCCGTCTCCGAGCCACCTCGGACACCATTCACGGACGTACGGACTTCTTAAAACATCTGCACCATTAAAATGTTTTACAGTGGGTAAGAGTCGCATCACCATATTGTGCTTGAAGTCTTAAGGTGTAAAAGTGATTTAAAATCCAAGTAAAATTACGTTAAGTGGTTATACAAGGTAAAACTCTTTCCAGATCTGGTCTGTTTATAAGCCTGCTTCCATGTCACATCCATACCATGTCATCAGCAGCGTATATGAAATGGAATATATAAGTGCAATGGATATAAATGACGTGGATTATGTACTTGATCATCTAATTTTCAGAGGGTTTTCTTTTTCTTTTTGAAGACTGGTCCAAAGTACAAATTGCACAAGAAGACAAATGAAAGAACTCTACATTTTGTGGTTCTTGGTATGAATGAAAGGCAAAACTGGCCAAGAATTAACCTCTACCGTGGACAGCAGGGCAGTGCAGACGTAAAACACTTGAAAAATTAGGAAGCATGAATGCAGCTGTCGATCTTTCAGTAAATGGATGCGTTTCTATGTGCATGTGTAATAGTTTGCCCCCGTATCATTGTTACTGTGAGCTATTGTGCACATGTGTTGGTATTACTCCTAAAATCCCATACAGCAACCTGTCTCCATATCCACTATAACAAAAGGATATACACAAGCAAGATGAAGACTTCTATTGTTTTATTATTGTGAGGCTTAGAGATATGATTGCCATGTCTTAGCAACCTATAGTACTGAAATATTAAACTGGTGGTTATTTCATGGAGCTAATTTTCTGTTTAGCAAACTTTATTATAGTGGATGAAGTTACGTTAATAATTCCGTACGAATCCCACAAACATTTAGACTTGAAAATATACAACATTTACAACATTAGGAAATAAACAAGGTCGTTCAAGTTGGACCGGGACTTTTGATTGTGCCGAATAATAGAACAGAATTCCGAAAGTAAAAAACTACCTTTATGTCTCTATATAATCCCCTGCTACACTAATGCACCCATTCCAGCATTTCAGTTGAGTGCTTGGATACCATCCAGGCAGAAAATTCATGATTGGACTGCCTGCCTCACCACGACGCTGGCCTCCCAGAAACTCCGTTAATCGGCCTTTCCTGTTGTTGGACACTCGCACATTACAGGAAATCAACTGGGAGTTATTGACACATCCCTCACACGGTCCTCACCTCGCTTCAAGCAATTTCTACATGTTTAAGATATTAAAGGAGTTCCTGACAGGCCAGTGTAGCAGTCAGTCCAATCATGGCTCCGGTGTATCTAAGCACCAGTGAAACACTACGATATGTGCAATAGTGTAGCAGGAGATTATATAAAGAAATAAATGTATTTTTACTCTCATAACTGCGTTCTGTTGCCCTGCACAATTAAAAGTCCCGGATTGACCTGAATGGCCCTGTATTTTCCTTTAAAAAAATAAAATAAAATCATTAATTGGCTGCAAAATGATTTGTCATGGTTTGAATTAAAAAGTATGAGGAACTAAAAATCTTTGTAATTGTACAGATCATAAGGTCGAAATTTCTATCCTCGTGGATGCTGGAGTTAGCTTCCCTTGTCCATGTCCCAGGGTGAGTTAGTAGCCCATTCACACGGGAATCCACTCCACTGCGTGTGTGCGTGTGAGGGGGAGTGAGTGATGACAACATAAGACCTATCAAACCAAGCCACACTGGCCTTGGACTTCAAACACAGCAGATGCACCGCTGGAATCCATGACAACTGTGTTTGCTGTTGCTCGGAGACCGGCTGAAACACAGTCTTGTATACACACTCCCAAACACACAAACACACGCAGACATGTTACAACCATACTGTTAATGCCTGGCTATGTTACACACACTATATATATATATATATATATATATATATATATATATATATACACACACACACACACACACACACAAAATCTCAATCACACAAAGCCTATACACTCAAACACACACCACAGGACACTTTTGATGGCCATTATATGAAAAGCTGACCACTTCCTCCAAATTCTTTCCTCCATAAGGAAATCTGTCTCTCTTTCTGGGATGAAGGGAAACGCAGGGGGCCCTTTCACAAAGACAGCCATTCTTGTGTCTTTTATCGAGTTGTCTACGCCGTAGTGATACTATCTGATTGAAAAAACCTTGGTACATCGAGACAGATGGGGCTCTAGAGAAAGAGACAGGGTGTACTAGCACAAACACGCATTCGATTAAATACGGAATGCCTTCGTCACACTCTGGCAACATTCTGAATTAACGACTGAGCGGCACCTTGCTTCAAACTGTGATACTTCTTGGTTGGGTCAATCTTAATTTGGAAACCAATTGTCATCTCCTTTAAATGCCAATTTAGTGTAGCTCTTCCCCACTAAAACAAGCCTTGATGAGATTTAAATAAATGCCCTCGGCCATTCCGTCGAAACAAAAACAACTCCGAGTGGACGGGGGAAATTCTTCTCTTCTTCTACACACCTCCTCCGTCAAGAACGTGCCTTCAAGAGGAACCATTAAGTGATTTTTAAAAAGCGCTCATCCCAAAAAAAAAGAAAAAAGGAACAAACACAGAGGCTCTGGAGGGGGGGGGGGGGGGGTGATGTTGTATTGCGCTGGAGAAAAGACGACATGAATAG
The DNA here is from genome assembly GCA_013621035.1 of Clarias magur. Lineage (NCBI taxonomy): Eukaryota > Metazoa > Chordata > Actinopteri > Siluriformes > Clariidae > Clarias > Clarias magur. Next base: position 1,023,032 of record QNUK01000078.1, read on the forward strand.
GGCTGAAAGTTGGCCATGGCGGATCAAAAAGACCAGGAATTGTATGGCGTGAACTACATAAAGAGGCTTCTTAAAGGGGCAGTTTGTCATTTTTTTCCTAGTGTTTTTCAGTGTTTCTAGATCTATAATAATGATAACAATTCAAAGATTAGAAAGAATGCCTGTCAATTTGCAATACTGACACGCGAGGGATAGGTGGCAGGGCTGAGTTCGGCTCTGTTTCCTTATCCTAAAGGCAAATGATATGTACTCAGTGTGTGTGTTTCAGCAGCAGGGGGTAAAGAAATAAGATGGGAAGCCACACAGCGGGGAATTTTGGTTGTCAAAACATTGATGGGATTTGGTTGCTTTTGGAAGTTCGAAGTACTTTGATGAATCGATGTTGGACCGACGTTGACTTCATGACCTTGGGATAGCATGGAACAATTTACCTCAACACGATGATGGCAATCCGACTTTAAAACAACATTTACTCATTTCGCTCAAGTGAAATACTTCCTTGAATTGCTCAAAATGCTGTTACTAGGGTTTATTTATCTGTAACAAAGCCACTGTTTGGATCGGGACTCTAACCCTGCGCTACAGTTCTGAATCCTAGTGACTGGCCTACTCAGGAACCTCCTACTGAGACCAGTAAATGTACAAATAAATAAATTTAACTGAACATATACTGATCAGCGCTAAAATTAAAACAACCTAGGTTCTGGGTTTGCCTTGTGCCATTGGGGTGGCTCTGGCCCCTCAGGGACTGGCTCTACAAGAGCTTTTGGGGTGTCCTGTGTTGTTTGGTACCAGGACATTAGTGGTAGATCCTTTGTGTGCTGTGGGTTGCGGGGTGGGACCTCCATAGATTGGACTTGTTTGTCCCATTGGTGCTCACTCGCTTTGGAATTTGGGAAGTTAGGAGGCCAAGTTGGTGGCCTTGGGTTTTTTGCCTGGTGTGCCCAGTGTGCAGTGGACTGCGGTGCAGCGGACGTACTGGTGATTTTCTATCATGGCCAGCATTGATTTTGTTTTAGCTATGCACTGTGCTGCAATGTGTTGTTTGTAAGATTCCCAACATAATTTTTATCAATCATTTTACTTTCTTTTTTGAAAATCTTCAAAGGATGTACTCTTTTAAGGTCCCGTTTATATATTCCCATTGTACATTAACCTCCGTCTTGACTGATCCAATCAGAAGTGGACAGCTGAGACGCATAGCCATTCAGACCTGGCATCTGGAATGCGCCCGAATCCTGCGACCACTTGCGTTTGGATTTCTGCTGGAGGAATGGCGTGACATCCATTTATTAGGGCCACTTTCTGCTGTATTTGTTTTCAGGCAGAAATATCCAGTAAATCCTATTTAATGTACATGTATGCGCGGGTTCAGATTCTTTGCCCGTGCAGTGTGCTAAATAGACTTAGAAATGAACAGCAGATATGATGAAGAAGAAAACTTCATAAAGCAGCTGCTTTGGTTTCTGCTGTTTACGCCTTGAGACCCAGAAAAATGCTACAGTAGCACGCTAGAAGTGCGGCAGAGAATTTGGACAGGATGGCAGGGTTATTGTCAGTTCAGTATGATTTCCAAACAGACTATCATTAATTACGTAGTTATAACTCCTTCTCCAGTTTTATTAAATCAGGATAGTGCTAGCTATAAGATGTATGTATGTTTCCATACTGCATGGAATAAAACTGAATTAGTGAATGCCGACTGTATAAGGATGAATGGCAAATAAATGTAGCTACCTTGTGGCTTCCTGTCCTCCTGACGCAATGATAGTGACTGAGCCGTTGAAACAAACTCTCTAGATAGAGAATGTGAAGTGGATGTCACGGTATGTTAAATTTTGGACACGTGGGGACGATTTGTATCTTGTGCACATGCGGTAACATTTTGAGTGTCTAGTATATATATAAAAAAAAATCTGGCTGATATATGTGTTTTCCGTTCAGATCAAACTGGGACTTTCTGGGAAAAAATGGGGAACTGGGAAGCTCATAAATGAAGACATAAATGCATGATACAGGAACTCGGCTGGGAGCTATTGCTACACCAACTGTACAGTCCTGACTTTACTGCAAGCCGTTTCCAGATGTTTGGTCCTTTTAAGTAGTTCCTGGGAGGCCAGCGTTTCAGACATGAAACTTTCTACCTTGGGGATATCTGGCACTGGTGAAATGCTGGGAGAAGTGGATTAGTGTAGCAGGGGATTATAAAGACAGTTTTTAACTCTCATAACTGTGCTCTGTTATTCTACACAATCAGAGGTCCCGGTCTGACTCGTGCTATTATATTAACTATGCGCAACCTTTATTCACTCATTTTCAGTAATGGCTTTATCCTGCTAAAGGTTACAATAGATCTCAGGAAATCTAGGCGTGACCTGGGACGATGTCCCGGATGGGATGCCAGCCTATCACAGGGCAACAGGAACACACATTCATACCGAAAAGCAGTTTATAATCGCCAATGGGAAATAGGAAAGCCTAGGAAAACCCAATCACGAACTCAAGTTTCAAGACACTGTGATCTGTTGCATAGTTTTATGCTGGGGCTTTGTATACCATTCCATGCCAGGATCAAGCTGCTGCTCCATTTATCCTCGGCGTGTTCAGACTTTTTGAGACGTCCCACTTTAGTGCAACCTATTCAGAAACAGATCACGTGACCGATGTATGTATATCCGAGCTGGCACTTCAAGACACTGTTGATGTAAATAGAAACAAATTGAAATGAGGGAGGATAGAGTGAAGAATGGGGGGAAAAAAAGTCCCTCATTGATAGGACCGAGCAACAAAAACAGGATATAGCAAGTAAAAGCTGGTTTACACTTCAGTCTTTAGGTGTATTTGCATTACGACACGGAGAGAGGGGGTTGTAAGTTCAGCGTACAGAAAAGCATTGACGTACAGGCCTCAATAATCCAAACGTTTCGTACGTCTCTTTTGTGCGTCACTTGTCCTTCTGGCAAAAGCTGATTGGTTGGCGTGAGCGGAGGTGTGCCCGGCTGTAGTTGAGTACATGGAAACGACGCCATGAGTCACTTTCTATCAAGGCGTTTGGGATTATATTATATAGAACAGAATATAATTCTTTAACCTGACTGCAGACGCCACTCCATGTAAACGCCTCTAAAATATGTGCAGCAATATAAGGCAGTAGAGGTAATATGACTGCATGAGAGCCTGGCAGAAATACATGCTATATATGAAAATTAATATTGATATAAAGTGCAGTAATATATCGGTATATAGATATCCACGTTTTATGGGCAGGCCAGGGTGGATATACAGTACGTTGCCGAAAAGCTTCTTCTGTACATCGCTTACAGCTGCCTGGATACACATGTATACAAATTAATAACGTCAAAAACCCAATCGGTCTCTCATACAGAATGAGATACACAAGCGAGAACTAATGTTCTCACATAGTAGATGCTATGATCTAAGCACATTCAACAATAGGCCCAAACAAACCGTTGGCAAACTCTCCATCAAACCACAGCTCCCAACCCTTCCAAACTTTAAACACTCCCTTTCGCTTTCTCACACACACACACACACACACACACACACACACACACACACACACACACACACACACACACACACATGCTCATACACACACATGCATACTTTAGGCTTGCCTTTCATTCCTTATTTCCATCTCAAAAGTAAACAGGATTAGAAATGGCTCAGTGAAGCGTTGCCGCATCTTTAAAAGGGACAAAAGCATCGAATCAAGGGCCTGCAAGTTCAGACATGGGGCTAAACTCCAAACACACTCATGATTCATTGATTTTATAAAGAAACAAAAAATAATAATAATAAAAAAAACCACATCTTCGCTCATTAAGCTTCGGCCTAGTGCAAGGCAAGAAAAGGAATAAGAAAACAATTTCTGCGCTCGGTTCAAGCCTAGCGCTAATAATTACAATGCCGCGGGATGTATAAACATCTTACGTCTTCGTTAAGAGAGATATATCTCCGAAAATTGAACCCAAGGGGATGTTTGGATTACATGAGCGACGATGAGCTCCTTCCCGTAAATATTTGGAGCTCTTCTCATTCCGAGGACAGCGCCGCTGGACGAGACTACTCCGAGCTGCTTTCTGGGAGACGTGTAGTAGAGTTTAAAAGATGCTTTCATTCAATCATTTAGAGAAATGACCACAATTTGCTGCAGGGCTCATAATGGCAGGATTGCTTTTATACTCAGGAATTCCTTTAAAACTATTCTGAACAGCAATTTTGCACGGCATGTCATGTACATGTCAATGAGCATCACGTAATGAAGCAATATCGCATGAGAGAGGGAGTGTGGTATTGCTGGCTATAGCAGGGCTCAGATGTGGACGTACCGTAGGCACAAGGTCGCAGCCCGAGTGTCAAAGGCAGAAATTGTCCTTTTCGCAAAACAGCTTTACAGAATAAAAAAAAAAAAGAAAGAAAAAAAAGAAAAGAGGAAATGAGTTTGGAAATATAATGCTCTTTATGCATAAAAAAATTACAAAACACTGGCAGACAGACAGACAGACAGACAGACAGACAGACAGACAGACAGATAGATAGATAGTATAGAAATTTCAGAACACATTATTTCCTCATTTCCGCATTGGAACCTGCTTGTGTGCACACATCCTCCAAACCACCCACCAGCCCCTACACACAGATCTGTTTTCTGTTCCCTGTGGGTACCTCGATCATACCATGCCAAGCTCGATACCACCATGTGCTTTATCACTGAGCAAACACAAATGTTCCCTGTGTCTCCACTATTGGAGTGGGTGAGTTTGTATGTGTGTGTGTGTGTGTGTGTGTGTGTTGTGGCAGGGGGTGTTTGCATTCCAAGAGAGCTCCTACCTTTTCCAGAAGTGGCAGGCACTGGGGCACTTTGCTCTCTGGACTCTCCAGCTTAACAATGCTGATGAAGAAGCTTTCTTGCCTCTCATCCTCGCTGGTGTTACACAGAGACAGCGGGTGAGACTGGAGAAAGAGAAAGAGAAGGGGTTGTGTTTAATTATATACCAGACACATACAAAAAAACAAAAAGGAACTCAAGATTGTGTAGATTGCCAACAATCAATAAAAGTATTGACTATTAGGTCAATTAAAGGTCCTTGAGACTCAACATAAAACCTCCAGACACAACTTGTTTCTGCTAGTTCTCATTAATTTGAACTTATGTGCTAATCTTGTGCTATGTTAGTTTGTTTGTTAATTCATGTTAAACTTTGGGCTGTTTGTGTTTGCTAATTCATGCTAACTTGAGATCAATCAGATTGTGTTTGCCAATTCCTGCTAATCTGATAGAAGACCCTGCTTGGTAATTCATGCTAACCTGTGGTCTGTTTGTGTTTTCTAATTCATGCTAACCTGAGATCAGATGGTGTTTGCTAATATATGCTAACCTGAGATCAGACTGTGTTTGCTAATTAATGCTAACCTGATACCAGATTGTATTTGCTAATTCATGCTAACCTGAGATCTGTTTGTGCATGCTACATTTACTTCTATATGAGGTAAATTTGTGACAATTCATGTCCATCTTTTAAAGAGTGATGCTAAAATGGCCATGACCACAAAATGCGATTAAATTTCACATAAATCACCACAAAAAAGCCATATTTCTTTATCCTGACATGAGTCAACCAAAGCAATATTATGGACTCTTGTGCTTTCCTTTCAACACAAATCTCCTCTAAATCCTTTTTAAAAACTCCAGGAAGGATTCTTCAACAGGGCTTAACCTAGCATTCTGTGGTAGGCCAAGAGATGGGGATCCGTGCAAGGGGAGTTCCCCTGACCTCAGGGAGAAATCCTTAAAACCAATATTCATAAGCATGACATCAACAGTGGGCGAAACATGTCAGAAAATATGACATTATGTGGAACATGCAGCTGGTGCTGACAGTGGACCCAGTGGTTGTTAATGGCTGTGGAAGTGGACGAAAGAAGTAAAATAAAAGAAAAACTGGTGGAAGAAGGGATGTCTGAAACCATGATACAGACCTACAGTATTAGGAGCAAACTAAGTGCTGTAAACTGTCAAAGATTTATAGAACATGTATGTGAAGTATTCAGAAAAACTAGTGCAAAGTGGGCTTACTAAGAATTTATGTGTGAATGTAGGAATGATCATGATTTAAGAACAAATATGCTAATAAATCCCATCAAGTATACAACAATCATCATCATCATATTTCAGAGGCAGCAGCTTCTCCTTCTGGTGATTCTCATTGCTCACAACTGGACATTTCTCAGTTCTCAGCGAATGACTTATAACCTTTCAATTACAAATATCTAATGCCTTCTTCCACTTTGGATTTGGAACAGATTCAGAGAAATTAGTGTATATATAACTGGGTTGTCTCATGAGGACTTCTAGAATTGGTCATTTTTCATTACTTGTCTTAAATCCTGGTGCTTTGAACATTCAAGTAATCATAATGTGATGAGCATTTTAATATTTAAGAAATTCATTTATTTTCCTAAGTGCAAAACATGCCAATTTTACTTAATGTCAAACTGCCTCGAATGCAACCCCATGATCTCAGAGTATTTTTACTCACAAGTTCAAAACCAGTAGCCTCTTTTGAGACAGCGCTCTAATCCAGTGAGACAAAACTTCTGTAGGGTTTCATAAAAATTAAAAAAAGGGGTCTGGGAACCAAAAATTACAGTCTCAATGTTAACGAGACGGGAATTCATAATTTGTGGAGAGAGTTCGATTTTTCAGGCTAGTCCCAAAAACAGAGGCCTTAATCATACAAAGGAGATCTGGTTATGAGTCCATTTTAAAGCTCACCATTATCTTTATTGTAAAATGCTGAGGGGACTCTCGGAGATAGTTGGAGAAAGCAATACAGTCTTGTCTTCCAAGGGGCCTTGGAACTGAAAATCACAGGTTTGATTTCAACTGGGAACCCAAATCGAACCACAACATGTGCATATAGTCACCACCCAGAATGTTGACAGCCTGAATGTTGACAGTGGTCAGTTCTGGCTGTCTGTCTCTGCTAGAGAGTGGACGATATGTCCCCATCCTGCGCCTTTGAACTCGCGATTAAAAGCATTCCGCCGCCGCCGTAGTTAGCCAACTAAAAATAGAAAAAAAAAAAAAAGACTTGACAGCCTCAAAAACAAACAGTGGTGCAGAGAGCAGGGAAAAATAAATAGTGGCTGTGGTGAGAAGTCAATAATTTTTTTTCCCCCTCCCAGTTTTGCCCTACGGGTCTCCTTTTGTCCTGTGCCAACACTGGGGCCAGTTCACGTCCTGCCAATTGAGCTAAGATGCAAGAGTCACTCGCTTTGTCGTCCTTGATCTGTCTATTTCTCTATCCCCTAGGCCTTAGATCATCCTCCACCCTTCAATTTACTTCCATTCAAAGCTTACAGATGGAAAGGGCTTCTCTTAAGACTTCTGTTTCTGAGGTTACAAATGTTGTCTCTGTGACAAATTGGCCACTTCTGTGCTTCACAACTAATCTCACCAAATCCTGCATGCACATTGAGATAGATACAACTGTAGATTGTTTTATTTATTTAGTCAAATGAATATCAATATGCAGTAAACCTATATGGTAGTGCATGCAGCTGGGGCTTTTTAGCATGCAGAGGGGGTTCGGGGTTTGATTGACAGGAAACTGGGGTCAGGGAGGCCCTTTATCCCCATTTCAAAGGCTTCACCCCCTGAGGGCCAGAGACTCAGCCAAGTCTAGTATGTGTCAGGAAAGAATTCCGTTCCCCAAATCCCGCGCCCAGACCTCTCCCTCTCTCCCTCTCTCTCTCTGCTCTTTCCAACAGAGCCAAAATACTTGGCCAGCAGCCGGCGTGTTGTTCCGACCCAGTTTCCCGTGACAACTGTCTCTCTCACTGTGTGTGTATGTGCATCTGTGTGTATGTCTGTGAGACTTCGCTCAGCGAGTCTAATCCAAACAGCGCTGTTATGCTCTACAGAACCCTGCCAAGCTTCTCTTTCACACACAAACACTCATGTCTGTGTGAAACACATCCTGAGCTTGTTTTCTTGGTAAGACAGGTGCTAACTGTTGCATATGAACATTTCTGAAGACAGCAAGCATTGGGAGGTTGTGGCTTTGAATCCTGACAATGTATCTGATTAGAAGCGGTCCTACTCTCTGGGCGGGAAGCATGGCATTACTCTCCTGTCAGTTGACACTAGCTAATTGTTGGTGACTTAAATTCTGCCAAGATTTTCCTCCAAGTGCATTCCACTGTTCTGTGATCCTGCATGAGCCTTTCTTATTTACCCAAATCTTTGATGCCATAAGTACAATAACTATCTACATGTGCAACAGCGTGGTAGTTTTCAGTGGTTCTGAATGAGCCTGAAATACTGTGATGGAAAAGATAACAGGTTGATGAACTTTTGCTGCATGACTTCATGGAAATCCTCAGAGGATGTGTGACTGACGTTGGAATTTCTTATTCTTTTTTTTATTGTATTAAATGTCCATAATGAAAGCTCCCAGCTTGTCATTTTAAAGACATCTTGTTACACCGAATGTTAATCCAAATCTAGGACAGACTAAAGTATCTCAATTTAAATCAAGTCAAACCCATCTAATTATCCTGTCCTTGAACATTTCTCTTAAATCTACCTTATGATATGTGGCGCATTCAAAACAAACCGTGACTTTTTTGATCGTGCAGAATAACAGAACAAGAAGTCTGAAAGTCTGATCATGGCTCCGACGTACGGAGAAAACTTTCTACCTTGATGGTATCCGAGCACTACTAAAACGCTTAGTGTAGCAGGAGATTATATAGGGAAACAAAGGGAGTTTTTACTCTTATTCTACTCTATGTCCTGTTATTCCGCATAATCACGTCGGTTTGGCTTCAACGCATCTTGTAATTCATAGATAATAAAACACACAAGGCTTAAATTCCTACATGATCAAAATGATAAGTTTATTAAACAAAATTCCGATTTCAAATGAAATCCCTGGCAGGGGATTTCAAATGAACGGGTTTTCAAAGCACCAAATTCTTCCATGCTACCAATTGACTTAGCTGCTGTTTTCTTGATAGCTATCAAAATCCTAGCTATTATCTTGTGTTTACCAACTTATCAGCAATGACAAAATAAGACACGCTAAGTGTTTTTCCATCTCTACAGTCAAAGACCACAAAGACTCCCCGCTCAGATTCACTCAAAGAAACGTGTATATTCTCGATGTGCTTATTTATTAAAGTCTTAAGTCCAGATAATGCTGGAAAAAAATGAGCTTGCAAACAATAATTAGATTGAAATATTCCTCGGTTATTATTGCAGCTGACGTTAAACATTTTTTTTTCTTTCTTATTTTTTACCAGAAGCACTCCCGAAGCCTGGGGATTCAAACCTGCTTCCTGGTAGAGCATTAAAACATGTACAAGGTGTGTATATTGTATATGTGTGTGTGTGTGTTCAGAGAGAAATGAAGGACATTACAGCACTGCTGCTGTCAAAACAGCAGCAGAGTCATGTTTCACCTCCTTCCTTTAGTACCCTGAGACAGAGAAGTAAGGGGGAGGGGGGGGTGCACAATCTGCTGAGAAATTGATACTATAATGACGGCGGAGCAATTACTGTACGAACCGAGAAAATGAGAGAAAGAGAGAGAGATGGAGAGAGACGTCGGATTGTCTGTGGAGTCAATGAGGAGGATTTGGAGGTATTGTGGCAGTTTCCGAGAAGCGGAACAGCAGGTCGGGCGGGGGCCTTGGGGGGACGGTGTGGGGTCATCGGATCGGAGCAGGCAGAAAGGAAGGCTCTGTAATCTCACCTGCTGAGAAGAATGTTAAATAACTTTGCATGCAGAGCCAGAGGATACCCTATTAGCAGCAAATTACTGAACTCTACCTGCAAAAAAGTGCAGGACGTCTTGGGTGTACAACTATAACCCAATAACGCTTTTAACACTCTTCCATTCTTAATCTAAGCTTTTAATTCTGCCGCACATTCGTACTGCTGCGATCTATTGCTGGATCTGCGTTAATATATTAACTTGTGTAGCTAATTCAACTGATCCTGGGTCAGTCCAAATTACTGTGTCAGCTAATATAAATACTATGCAAATTTTTATCTTCCATAGGTGGAACAGATATGAATAGTTGTGAATAGGATGCTAACTGAATGATAACTGAGGATCCTACAGATCTCGCCATTAAGAACGCACGTTTCTTGAAAAGGGATCTCGCGCGCTTCCGTGGCAGCTCGCGGGAAGATGTGAAAATGCCGTTCATTGCTTGTAGGGGGCAGTCGTGTTTCAATCTGACGTATTGTGTGTCTACTGAAGCCAAAAATTTGTTCTCTCTCTTAGGCGCCCATTGACAGGAAGCGACAGAGCTCATAAACGTGTCAAGCTCAAACTTTAAATACTGATATGTATTTATTCTTCATTTTCTTCTCTCCTGCAATGATGATACTTCTTTGACTGCGCTTTCTCCATTCAGTATTATTATCATTATTAGTAAAAGTGAAAACTCCTGCTGATTAACTATCTCTGCAGTAGTTAAAACAGCGGATTAATTTCATTTGGTGTATTTCTAACAGTCAATCTACTAAATAATAATAAATAGATAAAATTACCCAGCACTTTAACATTTAACCCAGCAGTTTTAGTGTGTAACATAAAAATATTCTATTTGTAAAATAGCATAGGTGAAATTGTAGGTTGTGTATAGTGATTAAAAACAATAGAACAAAGCTTATAGTAAATAAATTCTCAGACTCTTCACTGCAGGTATTAAAAAACAGTAACAATGTCAATTTTAGAATCCGTAGAAGCTCAGTGGTCCGGACAAAACCTCTCGCGGAGGAGCCTTTCCCTGAATTCGCCATTTTCACGGGGGTGGGCATCTCGGTTAATTCATACAGATGGACAGTACTGTACCTATTTACAGTACATGGAATTTTACGGGGTTGTCGCTGACCGATTTACAGTACCCTGACAAAGAGCAATATAAGAATAGAATAGAACCTTAGAAAATAATTCGGCATCTATTTAGAGTCTAAATTATTTTTTTTTAACTTGTGCTACTGTTGTTTACTTACAATATTTGTTAATTATTATTTTTTTCTTTAAATGAGGCTTGGGCTCCGGGATGTTGAGCCTATTTACTAGTATACGTAGTCTAATCAGAACTCTATCTAATCAGATCTCTATGTAATTCATAAATTATGTTTATAATAATGAAATGAGATCGTGCTTTAAAATTAATCTACAATTCATTTCAAACCCACGGCTCGCACTTTCACTTTACAAAATGCAGCGTTTTGATCAAAAGGTGATAAACGCATGCGATTTATCGATAACAATACTGCTTTGATGGATGGATATTGTTGATAAATATTTAAAATGATAATTAAATAAATAGCTGTCCATCTTTTTTGTGTTTAACTTTTCGGTATATTATACACCTCTGCACCACTTATTATAATAAATAGTTTTAAATGTTAGTAAAGGTAGCAAGATGCTGTAATTTGGTCATGTTCACCCATGAGTTAAACATATGCGGCATTTAATAGCATTCGCTAGTTATCAAGTTGATATACAGGTCAATCTGCATCAAATAGAATCTCTCCGAATAAGTAAGCATAATAATAAATAATGAATCATCATAGTGTCAGCCCATGGGTGAACATGACCAAATTACTGCATAAACACTGGAACACGAGGATTTAAGAATTTAATTAAACACGAATATCCTTAATGTGATAAAATGTTAGATTTTTATTTAAAAGCCCATATATATATATTATATGTGTGTGTGTGTGTGTGTGTGTGTGTGTGTGTGCATTTTAATTCAAATCCAACATTTTAATGTGCGTCAAGGTGCATGGGCGTCAACTCGCACGTTCTGTAATATTCCATTGTCATTCATATTGCCGCTGTTTTAGAGCCCTTTACTAAAGCATTCGCTAGTTATCAAGTTGATATACAAGTCAATCGTGAATTACACTCAACTCCATATCAACTCCAATTATGAAGTCTGATTTCATTTGCTGGGGAAATAAATTTAGGCAGAGACGTCCGCACTGTCTTGTTAATTCATCTAAAACCCCCTACAGTATTTGCCAACAGCGCACCCAGTTTGATAAATTCACACATATCTTGAATGAAAGGTGAGAAGAGATTCAGCAGAATCTTCTGACACTGTGCTTGCTCTGAAGGACTATATTCGACAAGAATATAGAGAATAAGAATTGTATTTCTAATAAGATAATTAATGAAATAATAAAATTATATCAAATAAGAACTTTATCAAAACCAGACCAAATTTCTCATTCACCGCTGAAGTAGTTAAACATGCTTATACTGTAGATACGTAGGTTCTATTTTAAAAGTACAATTGCAAGTAAATTACAAACTGCATGTAATGTAAAATATGAATAAAACAGTACTAGACACACATACATGATATGGGAGTATATACAATGAAAAAGCTATTTACACATGAGTGCTCAAATGTAAAGCAAACGCAATTATTAATTTATTGTATATATTTAACTTCATTCAACTGCCCACTATTATTTTCTGTTCGAATTTAAAGATGCACGCGTGTGCAAAACGAAGTAAAACAAAGAATACAAAAGTGTATAATTTTTATTAAAAGTTAGCCTAAAACAATATTGTCTCCAATGCTGAAGCAAACATTATTTTGTTTTTGTTTTAGTCTTCTCACTGAATACAGCGCGCTCCGAGGTGAACACATGCAGACCCCCAGTTACTGTAATCCTTCTTCTCACCTTTCATTCACAATAGGTGTGAAGTTATCAAACTGGTTTCGCTGATGGGGGAATTGGCAGAATTGAGGGGTTTAAAAAGAATTAACAAGACCGAGCAGACGTCTCTGCCTAAAATATATTTCGCCAGCACATTGTACTCGAGCTCAGAACTTCTTCTTTCCTTGTTTTAATCTGTAATATTGTGAAATAATAAGTGAAATGTATTTCGCGTATATGCTTAAATATTCCTTTTTATTTAAAGGACATATGTATTGTGTTTGATCTGGATTATCGCGAGACGCGATGACTTTCTGGCATTTTTATTGATAAATCGAACCGGTTTATCAGGATTTGATCAAAACGCTCCCTTTTGTAAAGTGAAAGTTTACGGACAAATCGGGGGTTCACGCACGCCGATGAACAGCTTTATTTCAGTCATAAATTCACATAAAATCCACATTCCAGCTATTATTATTCTTGCTGGACACAAACACAAACAGCAAGAAAACATTATGTTTATTATTATAAAAAGCCCGAAGCACTTTGTGTGAATATAAGAATATTTTCAAAAATATATAGATTTTTTGTTCATTCGTGTCTTCTGATGGCGCTCAACGTCGACACATTTTTACGTTTTAACGAAGATATTTTGTCATATTCACGAATCAGGACATTCGCATAGTTAACACTAACTGAACAACAGGTCTTTACTTTGTAATACACCTGTCCTTAAAAAGGAATATTTAGGCAAATACGCTAAATATATTTCACTTAAATATTACATATTAAAACTAGAAAAGAAGACGTGCTGAGCTTCAGTTCATACAAAATGTCTAGGAAGGAAACTGTTGTCGTTATTTTACTAAATCTGAACATATTCAGTAAAGATGTGAATTACACAAAGTATCTGTAACAACGCGGGTGGCGCGAGGGGCAGAGCCGCGCTTAAACTGTTCAGAACGGGCGGATCCACAGGCTGCTACCGCGCGGAGTTCTGAACAGCCCCCGGCGCGGCCACTTATACACGCGACTGCCAGGCAGACTAAGCAACAATTCAGCGTGCGCGCTGAGTTTACTACTGGCACAACATCCCACTCTCTCTCTCAAATAAAAAAGGGCATAACCCCCGAGAAGATACAAGTTTTTGCTTTAGTTTCCAGAGCTCGTCCGTTCTCACGTAGAGACGGCGGAGCTCTGTTTATTTTGTGTTTTCAGTTTCCTTTTGTTTCCATTTAAATTGTCAATTAATAATCTCACGCCATCTCCAAACGGAAAGGTCTTCCCGTTCGTATCACAAGCACTCTCACATACTCCTATTTCGTTTACCCATCTAAAGTCCTGCGTATAGGTAACATTTTAAAAGTACAATTGTAAGTAAATTACAAACTGCATGTAATGTAAAATATCAATAAAACAGTATTAGACACACATATATGATATGGTAGTATATACAATGAAGAAGAGTGCTCAAATGTAAAGCAAACGCAATTATTAATTTATTGTGTATGTTTAACTTCATTCAACCGTTTAAGTTACATGGAAAAATAACGTGCCTACCAGCCCATTATTATTTTCTGTTCAAATTTAAAGATGCACACGTGTGGAAAAAGTCGAAGTACAACAAAGAATACGAAAGTGTATAATCTTTAATAAAGTTAGCCTAAAACAATATTGTCTCCAATGCTGAAGCAAACATGATTTTGTTTTTGTTGAATACAACGTGACTGCACGCTCAGAGGTGAACACATGCAGACCCCCAGTTACTGTAATCCCTCTTCTCACATGAGAAGATAGGTGTAAACTTATCAAATTGATTTCACTGATGGGGGAATTGGCAGAATTGAGGAGTTTAAAAAGAATGAACAAGACCGAGCAGACGTCTCTGCCTAAAATGTATTTCACCAGCAAACCATATCATTAAACATTTTATTTGTTTCTATTTATGTTTATCAATTAAATCAGACTTCATAGTTGGATTTGATACTTTGAGTGTATTTCATACATTTACTGAATATATTCACATTTTGTAAAATAACGAAAGCTGTTTCCTTCTTGGACCGCACGTCTACTTTCTGTGTTTTAGTCTGTAATATGTAAGTGAAATACATTTAGCATATATGCTTAAATATTCCTATGTATTATGTATGTAATATTTATGGTCTAGTGTAGTATGTTTGATCTGCATTATTGCAAGAGGCGATGACTTTCTGGGGAAGTATGTCTGCACCTTTTGTAAAGTGAAAGTACGAGCGGCGGGTTCACGCACGCAGCTTTATTTCAGTCATAAATCCACAATCACATTCCAGCTATTATTTCCAGCCGTGGTCAAATAATGGATGAAATAATTATTCAATGCTGGACACAAACAGCAACAAATCCAGATGATTATTTTTTATAAAAAGCCCGAAGCAATTCATGTTTGTTTTTTCATGTCTTCTGATGGTGCGCGACACATTTTTACGTTTTAACGAAGACATGTTGACATATTCACGAATCAGGACATTCGCATAATTACTGTATATGTGCGCGCATCTCATAGGTGTGTGTGCATGGAGAGTTTGTGTATATGTGCGCACGTCTCATAGGTGTCTGTGCGCGCGCATTTCATATGTAGTTGTGTGAGCAGTTAGTAGTATATATAGATGTGTGACTGTTTCATATATGTGTATGCAAGTGTTTCACGTGTGTGTGCATGAGTGAAGTTTGATTTAAGCCCTATACGGCGCCTCATAATTTACGGCATCTCTTTTCATCATTATGAACATAATATGAAGCAGATATACGCACATTCAGCATAAAATATTATTATTGTAAAACAAAATAAAATTCATGTTTGCTTCAGCATTGGAAACAATATTGTTTTAGGATAACTAATTATACACAATTGTTCGTTGTACTTGGTCTGGCTTTTAGATAAAGTCCCTCCATGCGCCATCTGGCGGATATTCAGTGAAGCACAACACATTTATTTAAATTCCCGAATGTTGCTTAAGGGATTTCGCGGCATGTCGTGAGCCAAATTGTGGGATCTCACGGGAAAAAGTGCGCATTCTTAATGGCGAGATCTGTAAATCAATGATTTAATCTTTCTGTCTTTCTCTTTATCATGAGAGAGAGATATGGTAAACATAAAGCATGTTTTATATTGTGGATCAGGTATGATGCTGCATCAGTAAAACCTTAAATAGACGAGTAAACATGTGAGACCAGTGACACCAATACTAATGACATTTAAACTAAAACCTATAAGCAAACTGTCTTTTTTAAATCAGTCAGTTCGACTTACTCTGGGATCTCAGTTATTTTTGCTTAAATCTTTTTTTCTTTCTTTTTTTTCAACATATAAATGCTACAAACGCTTCAAATTAATTTTAACTTCTATGCTAACCTTATGCTAAGTGAGTTTGTTTGTTAATTCATGTTAAACTTTGGGCTGTTTGTGTTTGATAATTCATGCTAACCTGAAATCAATTAGATTGTGTTTGCCAATTCCTGCTAATCTGATATCAGACTGTGTTTGGTAATTCATGCTAATATGCGGTCTGTTTGTGTTTGCTAATATATGCTAACCTGACATCAGATTTTGTTTGCTAATTCGTGCTAATCTGAAATCAGATTGTGTTTGCTAATTCGTGCTAATCTGATATCAGACTGTGTTTGCTAATTCATGCTAATATGGTCTTTTTGTGTTTGTTAATATATGCTAACCTGACATCAGATTGTGTTAGGTAATTCATGCTAACCTAAGATCAGATTGTGTTTGCTAATTCATGCTAATCTGAAATCAGATTGTGTTTGCTAATTTGTGCTAATCTGATATCAGATTGTGTTTGGTAATTCATGCTAATCTGTTTGTGGATGCTAAATTTACTTCTATATGAGGTAAATTTGTGACAATTCATGTTCATATTTTAAAGAGTGATGCTTGTACTTCAAATTAAATGGTCTAGAAAAATTATTAAATGGCACTGACCACAAAATGCTATTAAATATCACATAAATCACCACAAAAAAGCCATATTTCTTTATCCTGAGTCAACCAAAGCAATATTATGAACTCTTGTGCTTTCCTTTCAACACAAAATGCTGGGATAAAGTTTTTTAAAAATATTTTATAAATACCATTATACGAAAATTTAAAAGAATTTAACCAACACCATTGACTTTAGTAGAATGTGTCATACTCTTTTCTCCGATTTAATATTTTTATAAAATAAATAAATAATAAACAAAAAACAAATACATACAGTGTATATAATAATTATTTTTATTTTATTTATTTATTGATTGATTATTTTGGACCATCCATGTGCCATCCGACACAACGTGCAACGGCTACATTCTGTGTCATTTCTGTGGCAGTTACTTAAATGATCGGGTTACCATTTCGATGCCCAGTCGTCAATCACACTAAAGGCAATTTGGCAAAGTCAATTAGCCCAACCTGCATGTCTTTAGACTTTGGGAGGAAACCGGAGTACTGGAGGAAACCACCAATCATGGGGAGAACATGCAAACTCCATGCACAAAGATCCCCAGGAAGAAATTGAACCTGGACTCTGGAGGTGCAAGGCGACAGTACTAACCAACTGTTGTATTTCATTTACATAAAATGTTAAAAATTTAAAATTTTTACAATTACCAATACAATATTTTTATGCAACATGCATAATTAGTATGTATTGCAGGTGCCGATTTTTATACGCATTTCACTTTTCTTTCACACCAAACATGCAAAATATAAGCACTTAATTTAATTATGCTATACATGTAAACTGCATAACTGGAGCATTTACCATTGGGTTTGCACTACAATGGCCTGGTCATACATTTATACCCTAACCAGTCTAACTGCTACACACATGGTACCCAGCAGGGGGGGTATAGACACTCACACAGATTTGTTAGACTGGGACAGACCACAGACATTCTTTCCTGCACTAGTGACCTGTCCGAATCCCTATGTGAAGGTGAAATAGCATAAATGCATGCACACACACATACACACGCCTCTCTCTTTCTCTAAAAGTTAAGCATATTGATTGACCGTAGACTCCTGACCCAGGGAGAAATCAACAGTTACACTGTAGAATGTAATTAACCTCCATGTCAATAATAGTTCAATAACGAAGAAGCACAGTAGTTCTCCATGTCTCAATTTTTTTCACTGTGCTGGCAAATCCTCCACATCTGCATACCCCTTGCACTCCCCCCACCCCAACCCCTGGGAAATTTCTCATGAATGAATGTATAAAACCGATCGAAATTTCAAACGGTGTACGGTGATGAGATTCTTAGCTGCAGTAAAACGTTTGAATGGTTAAAATCCAGCGATTGGAACACCTGATCCTTAAATATCAACAGATAACTGCAACTTATAAAATAGGTGTGGTCGCAGTGATTCACAAACACCACTTGTACATTACAGGAATTCAGTTTGGAGTTATTGTTACATCGCCCATACAGTCCTGACCTCAAGCCGTTTTCACATGTTTGGGCCATTATGAGAGTTCCTGGGAGGCCAGCATTTCATATAGTACGTGACGCAGGCAGTCCAATTATTGGTCCGGCGTACTGAAAAAACTTTCTACCATGATGGCATCTAAGCACTAGTGAAACGCTGGGATAAGTGCATTAGTATAGCAGGTACATAGAGAAATATAGCAAATACATAGAGAAATAAAGGTAGTTTTTACTCTCATAACTGTGTTCTGCTATTCTGGACAATCAAAAGTCCCGGTTTAACTTGAACATCCCTTGTAAAAATGTGAATATTGGCAAATTACTTTGGCATATGAGGAATAAAACATCTTCTGATATGATTTAAATAATACTCCGATAATAATACTTAACAGGGAAGTACCACCCTGTCGTTGATTGAATCATGTAATAGCCCATCATGATGACATCCCCTCCCCCACATATCCTTATACAACAAACTCTATGAACATATCAAACAGGATTTCATGACGGTCTAGGCTAAAGCAGAGCACCACTCGCCTTGCTGTAACTCCCACTCTTAGTTTCCAGCCTGCATGTGCGCTTCATTGCCTTGCTTTTCATTGCTTACAGACAAAAAAGCGACGACTGGAGCTTTGCCACTTGAGATTGCAGAGGAGCAGTCTATCTTGCTTTCTCCCTGACACACACACACAAAAACACGTACCAGCTCCTACACCGTGTGATGGCGCCACACTGACCCGTACCCACATTGCGATGCACTCGCTACCCCCAACATCACACGTTTTTCATTTCTCCTATGAAAGAGACACCCGGTCCACCAACACTAACTCTCACACTCTCTCTCTCTCACGCACACACGCTTATTCCAATTCAGGCTCATGTCGACATTCCATCAGGGGCCAGAATAATGAGTTTTGCATAGTGTCAAGCCTCTGGGGCAACTTCATTGATGAAAACTATGTTGTTTCAGCTGCAAATGGGGTTACTTGAGAACACCATCCAGCGAGCGAACGTTGAGGGCAAAAGCTAATGTTTGGTAAAATGGCCACTGAGGGAAACGATCGGCTTTCGCGTTAGGGGAAATCCCGCTATCTTCCAGAGCTCGGAGTTCCGAATGAATATGGCAAAATATCAATCAGCGCTAACAGCTGTGGCCTGGTATGACGATGTTCAGCTACGGATGTAACTGCAGAAGTGTGAGGAGAATTTAGTTGGTTCTAACATTTCGTAGCTCGCCGATACGTACTTTTGTGATATGATACTATAAGAAATGTTACCATGATATAGGTACCATGGTATCCTGGTACTTGTACTAGTACAGTATATAGTGCCATGCTATTTTTGGCTGACACATGTGTTCAATGGTACACACTTTGGTACAATGGTAGCAACAAATATGTTATAGACGTTTCTGTACAATAATGGTAATATTGTTATATTAAACTCCATTTTAGTACCATTTTAGTTAATAAACAGTTCTTTATAGAATTCCATGGTACTTATTGGGTGATACAGAGGTCTAATATGGTACCGCTTGTACTATACCATACAGTACCAATAGTACAGTATGTACTAATATATCTAATAGAGTACAATATGTATAGTGTACAGATACCATATTAGATACCTGCTGAACTTTGGATGGCTTTGTGGTACCCAAATTATTATGGTACATGGCACAGGTATGTGCCATAGTACCTTCACGGGTACTCAATAAAAGTCCTACGCTGCCTACCATGGCAATGTCCGAAGTACCACGGTTATAGCATGGTATATTATGGCACCATATGTACTTAACTCCATTCCATAGTAAAATTTCTTATGGGTGCATAGTGTGACTGAACTCTGCATGAGGATAGCTTTTGAATGAAGTGAATGAAAGAACGAGCGCTTTGCATTGGAGAAACAAATCCCGAAATGCCAGAACTACGTCAACACGCGCAAGCCTTTTTTGTTGCAAATGAAGGAATGCGCTATCCTTTTTCCTCCCCTCACTTCCTGTTGTTATTTCTCTATATCCTGTTGCCACAACTAATCAAGGGAGAGATGCCGTCATGGTGCGTTTACACACATGGATATAAACACACACATTTAAAACGCCACATCAAGGAAGGACATTTTATTGTTGTTTCTTTTCCGAGCGTAAACACGACCGCTTCATACAAGCCGGTCCCACGGCAACACACACCACATGATCACTGAGTACCAATCGTTTACGCGGAACTCTAAACAAACAGCCAATTAAAACCTAAACTTCTTAGAAGCGGGGTTGCGAAAACAAACCTTATATCTTAGCGCCATTATCCTTATAAACTTTTTCTTTCGTTTTTTTTCAATCGTAAACATGCACACGAAGACAAGAACAAAATACCGCCGTGGTCGCATCGCATTTCCAGAGGAGGCCGCGGCTCTTAAAAAACGTTCCTTCCACAGGATCGCAGACGTCAAGAAAAGGCCACGAGATCAGAGGCCAATAAACAAACAGAGCACAAGTGAGTCTAGTAAAAGCTCCATGTGGCACAAGAGTGTTATGGAGGCAAATGGGGTGCTCGGGTGCTTCCATTTAAGGGTGTGTTTATTTATGGGTATGATGGGATACCACTAAGAGTTATGCTTTACCAGTATGACATCAGAAACAATATGTGACTATTATTTCAATAAGACGATTTTACATGATCGAACATGAAAGATTTTTGTTTCTGATTTCATCATAAAGATATCATCATAAGACAAAAAAAAAAAAAGAAAATCATTACTTTTAGCTCAATATGAGTTTGAAGACACTTAAAAGAAACCAGAGGAACCACTCTCTCTCTTACTCATTCATTCCCCATACTGCTGATACTGTACTGTAGGGTCAAGGAAAGCCTGGAAACTATCCCAGGGGACAAATCGGGATACACCATAGACGGGATGACAGTCCATCACAAGGGAGACAAGCACACATAATACAGGGAATTTTGGAAATGTCAGTTAGGAAACCCAGCAAATACGCGGAGAACACGGAAACTCCACGAATACAAACCCGAGGAAGAAATCAAACCCTCGCCACTGGAGGTGAGAGGCCACAGTGCTTGCCGCAATGCCACTGTCCCGCCCAATTATAAATACCAGTTCCATGCAATTGCTTTTCCTTGCTTTTCCAATAATCTTCTTATTGATATGAAATTTCTTGGGTTGTCTCACCTGACCTGACAGGTTAGTCTGTACACAGTCACGAGGGGCCTAGAGCATATCACAGGAGACTCACTGTACAAGGTGGGGTACACCCAGGACAGGGTGCTAATCCATCTCAGGGCACACAAACATACACACGCTCATTCAGATTATACAGAAACTTTGGGAACACCAATTAGCCTAATCTGTATGACTTTGGACTGTGGGAGGAAACCAGCGTAACCCACCAAGCACGGGGAGAATATACAAACTACCTAAACACAGACCCGAGACGGGAATCGGGAGAATATGCAAACTCCCTAGACTACCCCAGGATCCGAGGCGGGAATCGGACACGAACCTAGGAGGTGCAAAGTGACCATTGACCCTCAATTTCTTACTCAATTGAGGTAAACACTTATCCTGACCAGGTTCACTGTGGATCCCAAGCGAATTCTAGGAACGCAGGTACCATTCCGTCCCAGGCACAACATTTTCACACTGACAAACGGTTTCTAACGGATACAGTAAGTTCTTAGGAGGTGAAATGAAACCAGACGAAACACTCGAGACAGATGCTGGGAACAGAAACGTACCAGTCAAAAACTCACAACTTACCATAAATTTATCATGCTGTTTCCCTATTAAGGAAAGATCAGTTTAGCGTCTCGGATTAATCGAATGAGCCCAAGTTCATTGAAATAATGAACTGGATTATTGGATAACTGCAGGTAACCCTTGTGACCCCAAGCTAACCCTTGCCGCAGTGAGGTTTGGAGTACATGAGGCTATCACCCAGAGTGATCCAAATGTCCTTTAACCCTGTTGGTCACAAGGGAGCGAGTGGGAGAGAGAGAAGAGTGGAGAGGAGGGGAGGATGGAGTAGAAGGGTAGCAGTAGTTGTAAGATCCATGGCGTACAGCCAGAGAGAGAGCAAGAGAGAGAGAGAGAGTGAGAGAGAGATCCTCATGGAATGCCGTGGAAAAACGAGAGGCAGGAATGTCGACTCCTCTCAGCAGTATAAACATCGCCAGCCTGCAGAATGCTGCCGCTCCGCTTTGAAGTTACTGATCCGACCTCTATATCGCTCTCCTTCCATTTCTCCATCTCCCTCCCTCCCTCCCTCCCACTCTCTTTCTCTCCATCTTTTGCTTGTTCCTTGATCTGTTCATTTTGCCATACTGATCTTTATGGCTGAGTTACATACGCGTGCACACACACACACACACACACACACACGAATTAATATGTACTTGCACTTGTTTCTCATGTACAGTTAGAATCTAGGTCTAGCAAGGGCAGGGATTTACAGAGGCTTGACAAATGCAATCAAATTCTCCCTCTATATCTGATATGAGACACTTTAGACTCAATACACAAACATGTAAGATACTTCAGTAATGGTTCTATTACCCATGTCAGTATTCTTAGCACTAGTCAGCTGAATCCCTACAGCCATATACTGTACATGCTATGATTTTGACAAACTACTAATCTAAGTGTCTTCTACAAGCAGATTATTAATTATACAGAGTATCAATTTTTACAATCCTTGTCTAGTAGGCTAACCATCCCATAAGACATTTAAACACGTTATAGGTACCATGGTATTCCAATGGTGCCTGTAGAATGGTATTTTAGACAGTACCATGGTACATATTTGCTGACAACGTACACGTAACACCTTATGGTACATGGTCAATATTTACTATAGTATGGTACATGGTTGACAGTGGCTACCAAAGTTAAGCTATAGTCAGTAGTATATATCACTAGCATATGGAATATGGTATCTTTTTGCATATCCCATTTACGGGGCTGGGGTCAGAGTGCTGGGTCATCCAGCAGTCTAGCAGCACCCCTGAAGCAGATTGAGTTAAGGGCCCTGGGTCACACAGTGTTGGAGGACACACTTGGTGGAGCTGGGGCTTGAACCCCCAACCTTCCAGTCATTAACCCAGAGCCTTAATCGTTTGATTGCTCCACCATTGCTCACATGTTAGTCACCAAGTATTCACCAAGTATTATGGTGCACAACATAGTTACCCAGAGTACCACAGTATGATGGTACAAACCATAGTATTGCCATGGTAACCAGTGAAAGAGCCATAGTACCAAGTCTGGATTGGTACCAACTCTGTATAGTCATATGGTGTCTAAAGTACCATGTTACAACTACGGTATATTATGCTATGTTATATGGTAAACTATTGTACATACCATAGTAAATATTCTTATGGTATTCTTAAGATCTACCATTCTGCAATTGCTTCACATATTCCTTGGTGGCTAACGTAACATGGGACTGCACAAGCCTTCCTGGAGCGTTCACATCCTTGGTGGGCTAGCTACCAAATTGATAATTTCTCCACTACTTTATTAGAATATGCATACTTTGAAGCAGTTGTGTTATATCTTCTGACTGTGTATTTGCCCTCTTTCCACCCCAATCGATACGTCTCTGTGTCCACACCAGTCCACACAAAGCTCACGGAGGCCATTAGGAAGCTTCTCAAATCAGACCTGTCTGACAGACTGCTTAATTGGTCTTAAGATTAAGGAATCGAGTCCTGCCCCACCTGCTAAACCGAGACTAAAACACTCCTGACATGCAATTACCAAAGCCACTTAAATCCTAGTCTCTGTACACTTCTATACAGCTGCTTCCAGACAGGAAATACACATAGCAAATGAGTGTTATAAGATATAAGATACCTCCACATGCACATGCTCTGTTTAGGTAATGATTCTGCTTGGACACAGATGAGGACAGCTGCAGAAATATTGGACGCACACCAATTACAAGAGGGCCTCTATTTTCACAAGCTGGTGCCACCTCGGTCGAATCAGAGGCTTAGGCGCCAGCCGGGTGGGGGGGGTGAGGGGGTGGGGTTGGGGGTACTAGCGAACGAAAGAAGAAAAGGAAAAGAGAAAGCTCTCAATCTCCATTTGTCCTGCCTGCTTCTTTGGCCTCGTTTCCTAAACCCCATCAGAGCAAACGGGAAAGCCATCGTCCTACAAGGAAAAAAAAAAAAAAACCCTGCGTGCAAGTGTGCGCCGCTCGTTTCCCCCATTGCTCCTCTTTAAAGTATATTTTTGACATAATTACAGAAGAGCACAAAACGTCTTGAGTCATCCTCAAGGCCTACACGAAACACACACACAGAGCTCCCTGCTTCTACCACAAGTGCTGCCTTTCTACGCCACTTTTCCCCCGAAGCTCTTGCTTTTTTCACCCCTCCCTCCTGTTTTCTCCTTGGGCGTTTGGGCCACAAGCAACAGAAGAAGCAACAAACAGGTCTGCTCTTTGGCATTCCCGCTCGCTTTATATATAATTGTGGCGTGCTTTATATATAAACAGACCCTGGATCCCAGCCGAAATCCTCCAGGGACAGACTGGTTTATCTTGAGGACAATGCCAAAACGTGGAACCCCCCAAAATTGCCTGGCGTCCCCACTGATAAAAGACTCGGTATAAACCTCGGCGCTCCATCGCTGGTCTGAGACATGTGTTTTTCCGGAGATGAGATTCCTGGCACAGTAGCAGAAGCAGACACAGGCCTCGTGTTTTGAGCACCGTTTTATTGGCACGTTGCTCCCGGAACGGATTGGAAATCATTCTCTTCCTTCACGACATATGGAGAAGAGAGGGAGAAAGTGAAAAAAGTAAGAGTCCAATGAGAGTTTCACGGGGCTCCTTAACATATTTCCTGCGGGCATATTTATTTCAATCTCCTCTTCTTCAAAGGACTCCAGTCTACCGTACAGCATGATTTGGTGACTCAGAGATCAGAGCTACCTGAACACCAAGGTGGGTTCTGGAAACTTTTTTTTTTCCCCCTAAAAATATACAAAATCTAAATACGATGTGTATGTCTTATCAGAAATTGTTAGGAAGATGATATGTGCTCTTAAATTGGCTGTGCTCTTTTAGTGTGCTTTTGGGAAATTGTTCCAGGTTATTTGATTCAATGATCGCAATCCATTGGAAGGTCATGAGTTTTTTTTTGCAGATTACTTGCGCAGATATGCGAGGGTTGTTCAGAGATCAGCAGTTCCTGGAATTCTATGTCTAGCAGCTTGACTGCAGTGACATCTGGCTTCAATGCCATTCCTTTTTGGAAGAGTGCAAGAGAACTGGCTGATCGCTAAATTCAACACCACAAAACATCTAAGAGCCAATTATCTGTCAAATATAAGTTCATGGTAATGCAAACAGACTTACACCGAGAACATTATCCAGGCTGAGCTGAAAGGAAAGGGATGATGCTAGTTTGGTGTTCTGTTCAGTAATACTGACGGAATATAAAGGCCAAATCTATGGAAAGTCGCTCATTTCAGGACTCTATACAAGCTGTCTGTACTTGTTCTCAGGGCAACCATGTAAGAATAGACCACAACACAGCAGGAACGGTACTTCTGACACTCGGTCCCCATGGAAACGTCAGTTCAGCAACCACACTGAGCTGCTGGTAGGAGTTTAAGGCATTCTGCATAATCATAGTTCCTGTTCCAGACCATTGATGTTGTTTCTTCATCCAATCTGTGGTTAAAAGTGGATCAAAGGCACCAGTGTTAGGCAGGGCAGGGCTGTAAGTAATATCTCTCAGAGCAAGGGTGATAAAACCTGTACAATCAAGGGTATTTATAGTCAACTGTCTTCCATCCGTGTCATACATAGTGGCCTAAAGAAAAACTACAACTCAGCAAAAATGAATACAAACTGAATGACTTCCAGTACTGTTCAAAAGTCTTGCACCACCCCTCATTTCTTCATATTTTGCTTCCAAACCTCCAGACTTTCTTGTATTTTTAATGTAATCTTGAAGAATAGTTCTCCAGGCTTCCTGAAAAATATTTTTGGCTCCCCTTTTTGGCTCTATGTCTCATTTTCAGTCCAGTCCCTGTACCTGAGCAGTTTCATTAAAATTTTGTCTGTTTTGTTTTTTTGGGATTTTTCCCCGATTTTCTCCCCTAATTTAGTCGTGTCCAATTCCTCCCCGTCACTAGGGGGCTCCCACATTAAGGCTACTACTACCACTCAGCCGGGAGGGCCGAAGACTATCACGTGTTTCCTCCGAACCACGTGACGCCAGCCGACCGCATCTTTTCGAACTGCTCGCTCGTGCACCGTTGGGGGCGGCGTAACACACTCGGAGGACAGCGCTATCCGCTCCCTCCGCTGCGCGAGCTCACAGACGCCCCTGACTGGCTGTAGAGCCGTGGTTAATGTCGGAGCACAATGTACCTCTCATCCCTCCCCTCTGAGAGAGCTTGGCCAATCAGCTCTCTCTAGACCTCCGGCTGCGAGAGGTTACAGCACCACCCGGGATTCGAACTAGCGATCTCCGGATGATAGGGCGAGCGCTTTAACCACTGCGCCACTCGGAGGCAAAATTTTGTCTGTTAAGCCACACAGTGGACCTATTAATCATTCAATCATAAAAAACATCATCATCTTAAGGCATGAACCAGTAAGAAACAGGTGCAGATGATGACAGGTATGCAGGTGATGCTGAACGCTGAGTGGTTGGAACAGACGAGAGAAGAAATGAGGTTGCTGCAGAAATTGTTACATAAACAGCCAATTTTAAAATTATATCTTTAGGCACAAAAACATTTGTTCCTATTTGTTTCATTGAATTAATATAATTTAGTTTCGTTTAATATGAGTAAATGAGGGTGGCTCAACAATATTATACTGGATACTTAACATAGGTAATCTTTTAAGCTCAAACATACAGAGACACTGGACATTCTAACTGTACGTACATTTTGTGGGAGAAACCATAATTATACAAAAAGCATTTCTAATAATTAATATGTAATTTTTTATCAAACAAAGAAGAAAAGTACAATTTCAATTACTGTGTACTGCTTTTTTTATACAATAATTCTTGCTGTTATTTGGAACTAGACTGTTGAAGCTTTTTATATCTTTAATGAGCAAATAAAGAGCAATAATACACACACCTGATATCCAAATGACTCAGAAAGAAAATAAACATTATTAATTACGGTCATTATCTGGCAGATACGATCCAGCTGTCCATGAATGCAGGTAACTCCGGGTCAGAAGAAGTTCAGAAGAAGTCCTGGCCTGCGGCGACAATTTCGCTTAACTAATCAGACGCTTTATGACAGTAGATCGTGCTGAGCGAAACACAGCGAATGACAGAAAGACAGACGGGAGGAAAGAGCATCAGCCCGGGGCACTGTGCAAAGGGCAGTTTGCCAAAATAGTGCTTGACCCTTGACCCAGTCTCGGGGTACACTGATCAGGAATCAGACGAGTGAAAGGTGAGGAGTGTGGTTCATCAAAAGGCGACAGTTATTACCGCAGCATCACCTAATGCCCCGAGCCTTCAGGGAGCCAGGATGGCTGAGGGTCTGTATGAATGGTAGACGCATCAATGGTGCAACAACTGATTGATTTGTTTTAACTCTGTTCTGGACCATAAAGATTCTGGTTCAACAGGCGGGCAAGGAAAATGGAACGGACTAAAAACATCTCCTCAAGGATAAAAGACAAATGCTGGAAAAATTCACCTTTTTTTTGTAGGCATGCCAGGGCAGAACCTCTCCCCAATTCATACACACCTGTGTGCTGGAGTGAGAGAAAGGAAAAAAGAGTTGGGGGGAACAGATTAGGAGAAGAGGGCAAGAATGAAAGGGAAGAGAATGTAAAATATCTCCCAACATCATTTGACATCGTGGCCCACCACAATGTTAATACCCACAGGAATGAAAGAGTTGGGGAGAAAATGCTGTAGTCTTTTGTTTCTTTTTGCTCTTTTTTCTCTGGTCACACCAGTACAGCCATGTGGGTGGGCTGCAAAATCCCATTCAGATTTATTGCACACATGTATGCACACACACACTCACTCTCTTACTTGCTCTTATTATGACTTGCTCTTATTATGCGAGAGCCACAATTGCGGTTGAAATTTACTTTTGACTTTGTTAAGTTGTGTTTATTTTCTTTCTTTTTTTTACTGAAAGGCCTGCTATAAATGTAATTATAGGTTGTTTTCAATTCATACAAACATCTTATGTGATATATTGCTGTGGGCAGAAGCGGTTTTCAAATATAAAGGACTTTAAACCAAATATTGACTGTTGGAGAGCAATTTAATTGAATTAAAACTGAATTAGATTTTTGTGTCAGTACTGTTGGCTACCACGGTAGTTGGTTACATATAAAACCAGTATAAAACCAAGCAACACATAAACTGGAAGGTATAATGTTTAAAGGGTATAGCTTTAATATTTTAAGAAGAATGTGCAGACACATTTACGAAATATTTAAAGGAAATGGAAACAACCACAATTGTGAATGCTGGGAAAACTGAATTAAATACTGTTAAATACATAAAATGTTCTTATTCGTATTCTTTTGTATTTAATTTTTAAATCATTAGCCAATTGTAACTGATTAACTAATACATCTTTTGTAGCTTTTGTAACAAATAATAAAAATTTTTGTCGCAGTGTTTTGACGCAGAGTCATCTCTACAATTTGTGTACTCACACACCAGCAGGAATTTTTAGTTGTCAAAACATTGTGGTCATGTTATTGGTTGTGGTTATGTGGATGGTTGTACGTCATTGTGACATTTTTATATCTATATTACAGCGTCTTCCGATGTTAGTGTTCATGCTGGGAAAGGTTTAAAAACAAGGGGAAAAAAAGATCAATTTTAATGTTATTATTTGATATACTGTACTGAAAAGTTAAATATGGGATGTGCTCTTCAGCAGTGGATACTTGGCCACTAACAACTAAAGATGAACCGCTGTGGAAAGTTAAACAGATGACAAATAAAGGACATGAAATGTCACAGTATACTGGGTGGTAAATCTAATCATAAAAAATATTCTTTTATCAAATTTTAGAGATGTTTTAGCTGCCAGGTGGGTATTGGTGGCCCCAAGATGAGTTTTTCACCTGCCATGTGGAAAGCCCAGGTTCAATTCCTACCCGATGCCCAAACCTCAGCCACTGGCGCTGCAATGCCAGTCCCAGGCCTAGATAAAATGGGAGGGTTGTGTCTGGAAGGGCATCCAGAGTAAAAACCATGTGCCAGGTTGTGAGTAGATCGGATGGTCCGATGTGGCGACCCCTTGACGAGAGGACCCGAAGTCCTAACTAACTTTAGCTGCCAGGTAAACTGTCATCTGACACCATGAGTTAAAAATAAAAAAGTTTTTGACTCCATTGTTTACAAAGCCTTTAAAAGGTAAACAAATGCAACCAAACCCATCTCCCATGGTTGAATGGAAAAAGGGCGGCACCAAAAATAAAATAAAAAACACAACTTAACAAAATCCCCAACTGTGCGGCTCAACGGACTTACGAAGCCAAAGAACAAAAGAAGGGAGGGTTCGAGAAGAAGAAGGGATTTTTCATTTAAGTATGGGAAGTCAAGTTCTGTGTCTTATGGCTGTATTTACTGTTTGCTTTTTGCTTCATGTGAGCATGAGGGATACTCAACAGATTACTGTTAATGCGTGTGAGTCACGGTGCTTAAATACATGCCTTGTCAGGTCTGTGTGAACGTCTGTAGTGAACACTCAACAAGTCATTTCTGACTGTTGCTGTAAATGAATGAACTGTAAATTACCCAGGAATATACTGCTTATCAGTTATATTATGGCGACATGAAACGCGACACTTGCATTGATTATGGAGCTTAACCCTGACCCTGAATCGAATTCTTCATTTAATCTGAAAGCTATTAAACGACAAACACATACAGTATATACACAGATCACAGAATATGTTACTTTAAGTTATGTATATCAAATAAAACCAGCAAAGAGAAAGGCGAGTGGTGTTAACATGTTAGCGTATTTTTCAACATCAACATACTGTATATAACACTATCCAAACAGTTAATGAAGCTAAACTGAAGAGACTTCTTGAGAAAATTCATATTCCTCACATTTTTTTCACCACTATCCAAAATGCTAATACAAACACAGCACAGAAATATTCTGTCTTTATTTCTAGCATTAGCCAGATACCTAATGCAAGCTAAACTGTAGGAGAGATTTATTCCTACTCATCAATCACTTTTTCCCCACATCTTTCACTTTTAACACTAGCTAGGTAGCTTATACAATCTAATCTGAAAGGACTTTTGACAGAAATGTCAAGTTATATTCATAGACCCTTCAGAAATAGCTAACAGGAGCTAATCTGGCTGGCTTACTAGGGCAAACTTCAAGTCATATTCATAAATATCACAGCTAAAATGGATAAACTGAGAGAAAAAGAACAGCATTCAGAGCACAGAAGGTGTGTTTGAACAATGTAAGATAAACTAAGGAATGTTTGTAGCATTCATATGTGTGCGTTCATACATTCTCTGTGGCTGACATGAGCATGGTATTTGAATTACCCTTGTTAACACTAATATTAGCTGAAGCTAATTAGCTAAGCTGACATATGAACAGAATTGTCCCGGCAAGACAACATAAAAAAAAAAAAAAAACATGTGTTAATGGGGAGGCTTCAAACTTCAAACATGCATTTGGGATTTCGAATATGTCAGGAAGATTGATAGTTGTTATTACTTTTATAAGATGTCAATTTTATTTACAACCTTAAAAAATGTGTCATGTGTATCTGTGCTATTTCTTTGCCTATGTGACCCATTTTTTGCTTAGTCATGTTTGTATAGTTGGTTAAAATGAAATCAAATTCAGTTCTTCATATTGCCTAGCTTGTGCTGAAAAAACAATATGTCACTCTATACTGCATATCTTAATTATACTTTTTCACCTGTTCGACCTACCATGTCTTTTTCCATATACAGCGGCATCCAAAAGTCTGAGAACTCATTAAAAACGAAAACGTTTTTAGAATTGTACAGTATATTCAATATGATGCATTATTTCTAGGACCTTAAGCAAATTTATGATATTGGCAATGTTAGGTGCACTTTTTAAAGCTAAAAAGTGGACATATATAAAAATTATAATATATATGTAATAAATAAATAAATAAATAAATTTAATAAATAAATATAGTTAAATAATAAAAAATTTAACTATATGTAAATATTTCAAAGAGTCCACTTTTCACTCAGGTCGCTGTCAGTTATATAAATTATATTTAGCATTATTGTATCAAATTTAAAAAGGAAGCATGTTCAGGATTGTTCTTAGACTTTTAGACCCCCACGGTACATCAACCCAGATTCATTATTCAGTTTGTCAGCACCAATCTGGCAACCCCTGGTTCTAGGAAGTGCGCAGAGAGCAAACCAGGGGTCAGCGGTTCTATAAGAGGAGAGGAGATTTATTGCTGAGGTCAGCTGAGGGTTAAGTGCCTCGCTAGGGTTAAACCCACATTTCCCCATAGGAACCGACCTTACAACCTTTCCTTTGGCTACAAATCCTGTGTTCTTACCGCTACGCCGTAATTCATCCACACCGCTGCAGGTAAACAGCTCGAACAGTAAACACTGCAGGGGAAATGACAGATTTGTTATCGGTTAATCACTAACGAATTGCTACAGGAACTGTTCCTGATTAGAGATCAAATGAAGTTCTGCCACCACTATATTTACATTTACACAGACACCAGTTTGGCAGGGACTCCTTTTGAGATGAACGGACAGGTGTGGTTTGTATCGCGTTATTCTAAAAAACAGCATAAAGTTGTAAAGATGTAAATTCAGAATAAGTATGTTCTGACATACTGTATGAGAAAACATGTACATAAATGAACCAATAATAAGGCTGTTCATTTTTGTTTGTGTAAGTGTCAGCTTTTTAAAATTAGTGGCTTAACTGTTTGATCAGGCAAATTAATTCATGTCTGAATCTGTTCGGATTTGACCTCGGCTTTCATGGAACAGGGGAGCGATTATTGTTTAGTAGACACGCATCAGCCTTTTACAAGAAGCCTTTGCAGAGAACACAGCTTTACACTTAGTGAAGTTTGTCTTTCGGTCAGTCTTTTTCCATGCAAATACAGACACACACAGTAAGTTCTCTAGAAAAACACCTAGTATGCTCCATCAACACTGCCCTTTTTTTTCCATGTCTGCCAGATGCACAGCATTGAGGATGACTGGTGTATGTGAATATTTTTATGTGTGGTTTTTGGTACTATGACAGTTTAAAAGGCCAAGAGTGCCAACAAATGTTCCAAAAACATACAGGAGTAAAATTCCCCTTTCTAAAAAAAAAAGATATTTTTAAGCAATTGTATCTAAGAGCAAGCTAGACCGTAAATGTTAATGGTCTCTATACCCTCCGAGATTTACGTAT
This sequence comes from Clarias magur, assembly GCA_013621035.1. Taxonomy (NCBI): domain Eukaryota; kingdom Metazoa; phylum Chordata; class Actinopteri; order Siluriformes; family Clariidae; genus Clarias; species Clarias magur. Next base: position 1,055,664 of record QNUK01000078.1, read on the forward strand.
CATGAGAGCATGGAGGAGATCGGTGCGCTGGTGCATGCATAATTGTATTATTCGGGACCCAGATTAAAGCCAGCTTTAATGTGGTTCAGTTCTCCCACAGCCCAGATTAACTGATCCATTCAGCTTTCAGCAGCGTCTCTGACTCAGCCTGACACTGACTCATTTAAGACCCTCAGGAGAGACTGCGCTAGCTCATTCATCTATTCATTCTCTGCTCCCTGTCTCACCATCTCTGCAACGTCTCTCGCTCCAGTCCTGAGGGGTTCCGGAGGCTTTGTGACACACCTGACTGGAGCTATACGTGTGCAGTCTTGATCCGAACCAGTGACTCGTCTCTTCCCAAACCTCATCCTTTTGTATGCTTGGAAGAAAGTGCATTATTTTGCTCCAAACTAGCTAAACAGACATATTTGCCTCACCATACTGTACTGTATATGCATCCTAATGTGTCTCTCCTGTTGCATTCTTCAAAATAAAATAAAAAAACATAAATGCTGCTTAGGTTTGTCCATGTGTGGGTCAACATTAAAAAATAAAAAATAAATCTTGGATACTATGTTAAATATGTAATGGACTAGTGAGTGCTGTGCAAGAAAAAGGCGGCCAGTGGAGGGCGACTTGGCAAGTCATGCCTAACAAGGGAGAGGTAGGACAAAGAAATAATGACTTGGAGATGAAAAGGGAGGGTGTGGGAGCAATATAAAAGATAGAGTAGATAGAGGGGAAATGAATAAACAAAAAGAATATGCAAGAATACAACAACTGATTTGTCCGTGATTAATACTTGCATTACTTACATTTACAAAAAAATCTAAATTAAGGAAACTATAAAAGGCACATCTAAGTACTCTATTGCCCCACCTCTTTAAACCTTTATTTAAAGAGGTACGTTTAGCTTTACAACATTAAAATCCTATATTAAAATCCTAACCTGACTAACCGGTGGAGTAATTGCACACCCAAAGAAATGAGAAAGAGAGAGAGAGAGAGAGGGAGAGCGAGAGAGAGAGAGAGAGGCAGTGTTACAAGTATTTGAATTATAGTATATAGTATATTATATCTTATACATCTATTAAAAAACGAGAAAAACAACAAAGCTACATAATAAATCCAGTATATGGAGACAGTTTTACAAAGATGGCTATAAAGACATAGTAAGACATCTCTTATAATCCATTCAAAGATAAAACACCTGTTGCTTGATGGAGAAACGGGTGGAAAAAATATTAAAAACTCAATAACAGACAACTTGCTGTGTGTGTGTGTGTGTGTGTGTGTGTGTGTGTGTGTGTTGTGTAAAAAGAAGAGATCCTTCACATAGTTTAAGTGCAGTTGTGTGGAATACAATATGCATCTCTCCGGGCTTATAAACGCAAGTGGCATGCAAGCCCCATCATTTCAGGAGGAAGTGGAAGTGAACCAGATTGGTCTCCACACACACGCACACACACACACACACACACACACACACACACACACACACACACACACACACACACACACACACACAGCAATATCAAAGCAGATAGCAATCGCAGCTGCCTCGAAGCAGACATGGCTCCTGAAGCATCATCTGTAAGATCCATCTCCTTTTCAGCCACTCGTAATACACACACACACACACACCAAACACTTTTTCCTCAATATCTACAGCGGCGTACAAGGTATGCACTCACACCTGCGAAGTGTGAATGCATAAACAGGTTTGCGTGCATATATATTACAAATGAAAAGCTTAATAAATGTGTCCAACTTTATGCTATTATGACATGAATGAAATTATTATAATTATTACATGCACTTGCAATGGAAGAGGTTAGATGTTAAACATTTTATAAAAGTGGATGGAGCAACAATATCCGGAAAAGCCTAAGTTACTCAGATAACTTTTTTTTTCTTTATTCTCTGAAAGTTCTTTAAAACTCATATGAGAACTTTCCGAGAATATATATTAAAATTTTTTTTTCTAACTTAGGCTCCATACATGTATGATAATATTATGATAATCCTATTAATATTATAGTAGTATAATATACATCATACTATTTTTTTTTTACCGGAAGTGTGTATACATCCATTTGCATACAATGCATGTTAAGGTGTTCCCTTAATTCTTTTGAATTGTGTGAACATACTGTATAGTCAAATGTTTTGACACACCTTCTAATTCAATGGTTGTTCCTGATTTTTTTGTTTCTTTCTACTTTCTGTTTGTAGAACAATGCTGAAGGCATCCAAAATATGCAATAATCTCCTTTGAACAGTTGGTATTGGGTTGTGTCTGCCACTTGATTAGGTGCTGGTGATTTTTTTGAGGCTGGTAAAGCTAAATGAATGTCTCTTCTGCAGCAGAGGTAAGTTTTGGTCTTGCTTTCCTGGGAAGGTCTTCATGAGAGACAGTTTCATCATGGTGCTTGATGGGTTCTGCAAATGCACTTGGACACAATACTGTTATTGCAAGAACCGTTCCAGATCAGCTGACCTTCGTGTTTTAAAATAACAACTGACTGTTACTTAAATAGCTAATCCTAGTTTTATATTGACAACATCTTCCCTTGAGACCTTCCACAGCTACAGATGCTGTGGATGGTCATCCATCTGAAAAAAAAAATTCTGATGTATTCCTTTAACGTTGCCATGTCTTGATCGCAGTGCAGTGTTCACATCATGCGCTGGAACAGTGAGGTCAGCGTGGAGGAGGGAGAGATCTATGAGAATGGCAGTCTTAATAAAACCGTGCTCTGCCTCCTCCGAGCCTTTAATTACAGACTCAGGAGTACACGCCATGGGCTCGCTGCAGGCTGACAGAGAGAGAGAGAGAGAGAGAGAGAGAGAGAGAGAGAGAGAGAGAGAGAGATGACTACAAGGAGAGGATATTTACACACCTATCTATAAAACCGCTACCTGAGGCAAGAGGAGCAGACACACACACACACACTCGGGTAGAGCTGAGAGGCCTACAGCCACGGCAGAGACGCTCAGATCTCTGACTTTCATCAGGCAGGTGTGAGCCTCACACTCGCTCTCAGCTTCCTCGGGCCCTACGCCTCCAGGGGAGTGACATCAAACACAACGGGTCAAACTACAGCTCTGAGGTACAGTAGCATGAGAGACGTGAATTCTCTTTTTTCGTTTCTTTTTCTTCTTGTTTTCTGTTTAATCATTCCGTTTGTTTGAAATAAATGCATTTTTACCTTTCACAGTTTAGATCACATGTCTACACAATGTCAGGGTTGTGGTGGATCCCTGGGCATGAGGCGGGAATATAGCCCGAATGCAACTCTGACCCAATGCAGGGTACCATCCGTAGACACTCATTCAAACATCGTTCACACCTAGGACAGATTTAGAGCCGTACATTGACCAAGAGTTTTTAGGAGAGCGGTCAGGAAGCCCATATTAAACTGCAAAAAAACTCCCTGAGCTCATGATCTAACGGGGAACGCTTGAGGTACAAGGCCGTAACGCTACCCGCTGTGCCACCATATAATCATATGACCCCCCACCCCCTAATATAAACATCAAAGAAGTACAAACGACTCTCCTCTCAGGGGAAAAAAGTGAGAGCTGTTAGTTTGAAGGTTGCTCAAACACTTGTAGTAAATCACCCCGCGTATGTGTGTCAACAGTGCACTAAATGAAGGGGCCTAAAATGCTAAATCATGAGCGCTATCTGCTCCGAGAGGTTCATAAAGCACCAACATAACTGACAGCATATTCTAACCTCACTTTGATCAAGCCCAATGGGTGCCCCTCTCTCACTTAACAGCATTATCTCACCGCTTTAAGCACACTTTTTCCTTTGGAGATTCACTACTTTTTGCTGGGTCCTTTTAAACCGGTCATAAAAAAAAAAAAACATCCGAAACAAAACAGGGACATTTAGTTACCACACCCTCTCAAGCGAGTGTAAGGGGCGCGCGGCGATTTGTGCGCTTGTGACCTGAAGGTTAATCCCAGGACTTGGGACGTGCCAACAGTGGAAACAACCCCCCCCAGCCACCACCAACTACTCCACACCTTTTGAGAAACACCCTGCCCCCCCAACCATCCCTAAACCACTGTTGTCATGGATATTGTTCACTGAAATACATAAAGTCATGGTCGTTTACACAAAGGTTGCTCAAAGGAGCTCGACAGCCAGTTACTATGTATGTGACTTAGTTTTAAATTTGGGTTACGTTGCTCAGCTAGCGCTGTTCAGTTGTTGCTGACGGGCTTCGCACCTGCTAACAGCAAAGTTCAAAGCATAAAAACGATGATTTACTTTCATTTGTAAAACTTTTTAGGTTCAAATCTGGTCCAAGCGTCTTGCATCATTACGTTACAGTATTTGGCAGACGCGAAACTTACATATCATTATACATCTGAGCAGGTGAGGGTTAAGGGTCTTGCTCAAGGGCCCTAAACTGGCAACTTGGTAGTAGTGGGATTTGAACCCAGGACCTTCTGATCAATAGTCCAACACCTTAACCTACCTGATAAAAGTATTTCTAAATCAATAAATGCTCTTGACCAAATAACTTGTCTCGTACTCAAATGGCCGATGCTTGTGTATATGTAAATAAGCCTCTGCTTTATCCTGTATTCAGGGTCACAGGGGACCTGGAGCCTATCCCAAGAGACTTAGGACACAAGGCAGGGTATACGCTGGACAGGGTGCTAATCATACATACAATAGGAAATTTGGGATTGCCAATTAGCCTAATGTGCTTTGGACTGTCGGAGGACACCGGAGGAAACCCACCAAGCACAGGGAGAACATACAAACAGAGATGGGAATCGAACCCAGACCCTGGAGGTGCAAGGCGACAGTGCTAACCACAAGACCACCATGCCGCCCATTGAGAGGCCATCCCTGAAAAAAGCTAAACATTATCTACGTATAGTCGAAGTAACCCATTACTCAACCTTGATAACAAGGTAACTCAACACTGTGTGTGAAAGATGCGTGCAACCTCAATCACTGCAATTGAAAGTTGCTGCTAGAATGTTGTCTTCTTATAGCTCCTTATCCGTTATGGTTTACTACCTCATTCCTAAAACCTTTCTGTATTATGTTATCATGTTTTACATGTTCTAAAAGTCTAGCTGTAACAGCAACTACAGATCACTTAGACCTCAACGATCCCAATTCTTGCCATCCATTAAGAAGAAAAGTCGGTTACATATTAGCTCTTTATTGGAAGCCTAGCTGAGAAATAAGCCGCACCTCCTTTTTTTTCTTTCTTTCTTTTTCTTTTTTATAACCCCAGTACTGTCAGCAAACACCTCAGGGTCAGGAAGTGAACATTCCTGAGCTGTAAGGAGATGTCACTTGCTTTTGAGCCGCAGCCTTGATGGCAGCTTTATTGTGTGATCTAAGGAAAGAATAAAAGTTTCCAGAGAGAGAGAGAGAGAGAGAGAGGAGAGGAAAAAGAAAAGAAAGAAAAGGCTTCTACATAAAAAGGAGATGATAAGAGATGTGGATTGCTGATAAGGCACAAAGGGTTGTACATGCAGAAACGCGCCAAGATGGGAAGATAGGAGACGGGCCACGAAAGTAACAGAGAGAGAGCGCGACCATGTTAAAAGACACCGTGAGATGGAAGCATTGATTTAAAAAAAAAAAAAACTGATGAAACAGGGAGAAGATAAAGAGGGGAAAAAGGCATCCTTGCACCTGTGAACGAAGCCTTTGTCACTTCGACGTGTTGCCGGCAGCGGCTGGCAGGCACAGTTTCCTCTCAATGCCCGCGTATGGATATGTAATCTACCTCCATTCAGATCTTTCCATTCTACTGCACAAGTTCAACAAACGCCTTCGCCTGGGACTGCCAGGCAAAAAGGGTGCTATCAGAGATGGCCGTTCATGGCGACTTGAGAACAGTTCTGCTCTGTCTGGCTAGTTTTTTAAAGGCGCCGCTGCTCGAATGACTCAGTCATTGAGAGACAATAGCTTTTGAGATTATGAAACTATGTACAACATAAGATTTAAATCACTGTATACAGATCTCTCTCTCTTTCTCTCTCTCTTTTTTCTCCTCGTCTAAGCAGCAGGCTTCATTAGTGAAATGGGATCGGGGTGTGTTCCACAGGGGTGACACTTAGGCCCTTCCTGACTCTTGACGAACACTGTGTGAAGAGGAATGAATGATGTTTATGATTAATTGTAACAACTTTTGGTCTGCCTCTTACAGTTAATAAATCCTGCTGTGAACTATGATGATGATGTAATAATATAGACACATATAACAGGAACTATGATGATGATGTAATAATATAGACACATATAACAGGAATAACACAGAAATGTGTTATTCCTGTTATACACTCCCGTGTACTCTTTGCACCTTTTTTTTTTTAAAGAAACGCTGACAGAAAAAAACTCCTTCCAAAAGCTTTATCATATAAACAATTGCATGAACAGTTTGACAGCAAAAAGATATACTGTATCACCACTTTGGCATTTTTTGGCATAAAAAAAAAAATTGGGGTGAAAAAAATTGAGGGTGATTTTGCAAAACACTATAATTCCACTTCATATAGTTTTATCTTTTTAGTTGTGTTTGTGATCATTGAAATATCCAACTTAAAATTAATAAAAGTGGGGGTTGAGAATTTTTTTTTGCAGTAAAATTGTGCTTTGTGTTTTTGTCATAAATCAGGGCAGCAAATTGGATCAAGGAAAAAGTTTGGATCAAGTTCTGTTGCATACAAAATCTTTTTAATTATCAAAGTTTATTGATGATCATAAGCAATACAAAAAACGTATAATAATAATATAATAATATATTATAATAATATATAATTGCACTCATTAGGCTATAATAAAGTTCAGAAATCCTGCCAGGTGAATGAGGTATGTCTTAGCCAATGCATACACTTCCCTTACAAAACACACGTATCACATGTCTCTTGTACACAGAGGAATCACGCGTCTCCGGTCTGTTATCTCTGTGCTCAATTCCCTTTCAGAAAAATTACTTTTATAAATATCGAAATCCAAACCCGAGACAATGGATGCAGTGCCGGTCCCAAGCCTGGATAAAATGGGAGGGTTGTGTCAGTAAGATCATCCAGCGTAAAACCTGTTTGCAGATCTGCTGTGGTGCCCCAACAACAACCTTGTTGTAGAAAAACTAGTGCTAATGATAATTCAAAGCTTCTGAAGCGATTTTTAATTCACCTGCACCTGTGAAAATGAGTGAAAGACCAAAAATTTGTCTCGTTTTGCTAAACAACAATATATTTTCTATACCTGTTGATCTATTTGCCATTCATGTAGCTTCTGTTGTGTGTTCACTCACTCTTTTAACCTCCGCTTACTCTAGCTAGGACATACTATAGCTGTTAGCTCTTTTATACAGTACTACTGTAAGTAAGCTCCATAGCAGAAGAAACAAGATAGAAACAGATATCGACATTTTTCTTCTAATGTGTTGGCAAATGACTAAAGAAATCTGGGGTATTTACACTGCTGACTTGCCTTCCGTGTCTTCCACCGTAATGAGACTTGGCAACATTGTGACACAATTTGTTAAACTAGTGTTATCAGAGAAATTTGATTAACAAAGTTAGTAAAAGTAAGTAATGTGTTTGCAATGTTTTATAGTCACGATGAAAATGATACAAATTTTTGGCATCAACAAAAACCACAGTTTTTTTTTTTCCCAGTTTTTTTTTTTTTTTTATGTCCCAGCTGCTGAGTGGGACAGGGCTGAGTGCAATGTTTGTGTGAGGGAGTTATAGTTTCAGTTAAGATGCACGATTTTTAGGACACTTGAGTTTGTGCATAGATATATACGCAGGTCTAGTTACATTTACATTTACATTTAGGCATCTGGCAGCCGCTCTTATCCAGAGCGACTTTACGAAAATGCTGCTTTGAAGTTTCCGTCTTTGGATAGATCCGTACACTGGGTTACTGGGCCTAGTTAAACTGTCAGGCAGTTTCACAGAAGCAGTACTAGTTACTGTTAAGATCTTGCCTTTTGATTTTGTGGGTTTTAGTGGAAAACAGTAGCTTGTTTACAAATCATTACAAAGAACCATATTTTGCCCTTCAAGCCTTTAAGTGCACTCAATCATCCCACTACAACTCATTTGTTTTTCTGCGGCACCCTCACTCTCTCCCTCCCTCCGTGGTTTGAAGCTGTACTGTGAGTGGGGGGCATTTTGCCAAATATGTCGGATAGCTTTCTGCACAGCTGCTAACAGACGGCGTGGACTCCAAACAGTGGATCTCTCTTATCAAAGCTCACCCCGACGCACCCCCCCCCCCTGCTGTGTCTCTCTGTCTCTCTCTCTTTTTCTTTCTCTCGTTCTCTCTCTTTCTCTCAAAGTGCGGCCGAAATGCAGCCGGTGGTAAACACGACGGAAAAAAAGAATGAACGAAAGGAACCAGTGTGGAGCTGGCTGCTGAGAGATGCTTTGGCCCTGCGCTTTCACACACAAACTCGAAAACACTGGCGAACCCACACTTTTATTACACTGCGGTTACTGTTATGATCACACTTTTTCATTATCTGTTAGAATACATGAATCACACATTCTATGACTTTCCACTTTCATTGCCTGGACAGAAGGACTTAAAAGGACCAAGTGCAACCAGAGATGAAAGAGTAATATATTTTGGCACACTACATGCATAATCAGTCAATTATGGTGTAGAGCTGAACTTACAAACATAGTCATCAACACAGTGAGAGCATGCTTCTGGTGAATTAGTAATAACCGACTGGAAATGGGATCTGAAGCCGAGTGCGAGGCCGCTCGATGGCCACTGAGACTGGAAACGAGCGTAAAATTAAAAGCAGCACTAAAACTGCATACCACTGAAGTCAAGTGTTCAGACTTTTCCCTTCCGTTTCTTATCACGACTGGAGATTGATTACAGCTAATCAAACACCGGAACAGGAAAATAACAGGAAAAGCTGGCTGCACTTCTTGTCTTCATGCAGATGGAGAATCATATACGGAAGAAAATGTATGGCGGTCATAAATAAAGTTGCATGGAATCTAAAATTGGGATAAGCCAGTACACATTATAATATTTATGGTAGCTTCGATATAACATGGAAAACAATGCTTTTTGTTTTTTCCCATAGTCTGTTACTGACAGAGAGTGTCAACCAGGGCCAAAGCTGGTGATTTGTCAAAGGTACAGATAGATGGAATGGCGTCCAAGGACATTCCAGTGGGATACCTGAATAATACCTTGGGGTGAAGCCCTTGGCTATCTTAATACACTGGACTTATGATGAGGAAACACCATAAGTCAAGGGTGGCTCAGAATATATACAGTATATATATCTAATGGGTGGGGAGCATCAATTGGCCGAAGTGCAGGATAACACGTGGGGAGTATTCGGCAGACTGGGCGGTAGATACTCCCCACACGGAGAAATCTGTCATTTCTGCGGTAGTTACTGAAGGGGTCAGTCTGCCAGGTTGTTATTCACACACCACAGGCAATTGGGGAATTGGGGAATCTATCCTAACCTGCATGTCTTTGGACTGTGGGAGGAAACCCACCAAACTGGGAAAGAACATGCAAACTCCATGCACACAGACCCTGAGGGCGAGAATCGAACCCCGACCCTGGAGGTACAGTACAACGCAACAGAGCCAACCACTAAGCCACCGTGCTGCCTTACATATATATATATATATATATATATATATATATATATATATATATATATATATATATATATGTGTGTGTCTGTATGTGTATATGCATAGGAAGCACTTATGTTGTCATTACCACAAAGCACATTTTTAAAAGTATTTTTCTCTCCAAATAACTACCTTTCAATGCAGATATCAATAAATCCTTCAGGCTGTTATGGGCAAAGCTTGAACAGGCGGTTCAAGTGAACTCGGAATGAAAGGGGAGCTCACCGTCGTTTTTTCTGTGCCGCCTTTCAGTCGGGACATAAACATACAGTATGGATGGCCTACACAAACTATAAATTATGTTAAAAAAAAAAAGAAAAGACAGAAATAGCGGGACATACTTTAATGTTATGTTCGGGTCCCTCTTTCTCTTTCTGGGTGGTACGGTCAAGGTTTACATGAGTGCGTTGCTGCTCAAAGAATGAATGGAGCCATGCTGGCAAGAGATCCAAGTGCTAGCACATACCACATCCTTTTAAATGTGCATGGATATACTAGGGCAGCAGCATTGTAACCCAAGACCGGACACACACTCTCACACACTTTTTAAAACACACCCACATACACACATGCTCTAGGAAGCGTAAGCTTGTGAGAGGAGTAGGGCAGCATGGGGGGCTCTGGATGGGGTACAGAGGAAGAAGAAGGGGTACTTATGGATGGGTTTGGCAGCAAGGAAAATGGGAAGAAAGGGGGGTTTGAGGACTTTGGAATCGGTGCACATTTTTGGGCAGTATCTTAAAGAGAGAGAGAATGGCTTATCTGAGCTGGCCAAGCTAAGCAGTGTGATCAACAGAAATGTGTCGAAGGTAATGTGCACACAAAGAAATTCACGGATATGGATCAGTAAAGCAAGCATGTGAGAAGATTTCAGGTCTGCAAGCACGAACCACTAAGAAAGGCACTGTTCATTACAATTTGCAATTGTGGTGACATATCCGTTGTCCGGGGTCCCATGTGGGTTTCCATCAGGCTCTCTGTTTTTTCCACGCCCAATAAACATACCAGTAGGGGGTCTGGCATCTCTTAATTGCCCCTATGTGTGAATATCTGTGCCTGATATCCTGCACTGGCAGGGTATCCGATTCAGGGCATATTCCTGCCTTTTCCCCAGTGCTCCCAGGATTGGCAGACACATACACTGTTGGTTCTTGGAGAATAAATATCCTGGCTTATACCATAATATAACATAATATAAGTTAGGCGGAGAAGGCAGGGATGAAAAAAACAACTCAATTCAAAATCTCAATCTCAAATCAATAAAAGTTCAGTAGGGGAAGGCAAAGAAAATAAGAAGTCCAAGGTCTCAGCTTTAGAAGAAAGAAAAAAAAAAACACTGCTATAGCTGTATCAGATAAGAGATACAAAAATACAGTAAGTGAGTAAAAGCAAGATGAGATCTAAAGCATTTAGTGATCAGGTTACAGTGACTGCGTTTGTACATTGAAGGAAACACATTCCCACACACACACACACACACACACACACACACACACACACACACACACACACACACACACACACACACACACACGATTCGAGGGAGGGAGGAAATCACTTTACATACCTGTTGGCTACAAACATAGACATCAAACGGCGGGCCGACCTCAACTCAACCTTGACGTTCATTATTGCTTTATACTGTAAACACAACGGAGCGGAATATGTGTCCGTAATCTGATCATAACTGCATGTGTGTACCGTCCAAAACCTACTTTAGAGCGCCATAGAAACAGCACTTAGTGCAAGCCCAGAACAAATGAGCGCTTTATTGTATAATGAGCCTGTGAAGCATGAAGCAGGATATTCGTTATACAGTATTTAACCATGCAAAAGCAAGACCTATCGATTTATTGTTTTTCTGTAAGTATGAAGTACTGCATTAAATGCATAGCTGCATTAAAAGTCACCTCCAAGGGGGAGTTGAATTGGAGGTTTTTTTTTTTTCATTCGTCTGAAATGAAGAGCTCTTCCACTTGCATACTGTACGATCAGCCACCGGGATCAGGGCTCAACAATGAACAAAGCTGTTCAAGCGTTTCCTATATGACACTCGCCCATGGACATATAAGCTGATAAAGCCAGTGTGTGGGCCGTCTATGGAAATCAGAGCAGTGTCTATTGGGCGATGTCCTCATCCCTATGCACGCTACGTGCACATGAAACGGGGCGAGATGAAAAACATGGTTAGGCTGGACCGAGTCCAAATCTCCCAGCTAATTGGAGGGCAGGGACGATTATAAAACGCAGTGGTAAATGAATAAAAGCCCAATCAAGAGTGAACAAGGTGTCATTGAAAAACACACCTGACCTCATTTTGACTTCAGGGCCTGTCAGAGAAAAGATTTGATGTTTCAATTGACGACAACAATGTGAGACAGTGACAGAGAGAGCAGATAACTGGAACAAGAACAGTAGAGTTGGAGAGTTGTACATGCCATGAGCACTATTTTGGACGCCTTATTCAGCGTACACAGTGTATATGGTGTCCTGTTTGCAGGTGTCCCAAAAGTGCACGACGGATCGTTTTCAAAACAGCTCAATTGTCAGAATGACAATAATCCAGGCTTGTATAATGAAAGACTCGAATGTTCTCGCTATTTCACTCATGCATAGACACACACACACATGCAAAACTATATACCATGGGATCAACCACAAGTGGAAACCAAGGATCTTTCCTTCGCATCTAGAGTGGTATTCAGAAGGGAGCCAATGTAATTTTAGCTGTGCCAAATGGGCATGCCAGCCTCTCCTCATCGCCTTTGTTGTTTTTTTTCCTAAGCTTCGAGCAGCACCATCTCTCCTTCCCGTACAAAGAGCGTTATTAAATCTTTGCTAAAATAGTAACGTTTCTACCTGCTGAATTCAGGAGCTAAACTCTGAACCTGTAGCCAATAACTCGCTCACTTTCACTGGGAAATGAATGATACGGATGGAGTAAAGTCCTGTGTAAACCTCTTTACAATCTGCTCCATGAGGCTTCCTGAAAGGTTGAAGAGGATGAGTAAGCAAAGCCATGTTAACCATCACCCCCACCATCCACCACGGATCGCTATTCCACTTATACAGCCAGAAAAGACCTGATCGTCTTCGTTCTCCACACATGGCAGGGGTCCATTTTAGGCACCCATGCTTGACAGAATAGCTGCCTAACCTTTGAAGAGCCACCTATCATGTTACAGGTGGAGAATTCTGTCCCTTTCTCTCGCTCGGCCTCTATCAGATGCTTGGTGTAATGAGAAGCCACTGGCAGGGCTCCACTTTCCCTGCCCTGAAAGACATAGGACGCGCCCCGAAAGGAAATTATTATGGTGGCGAAACAAAGGCTCCGCTCACCTTCTTTTTTTGCAAGCCTGCTTCAAATTCCTGCAATCTAGGTTTTGAAGTCTCGGCTTCAAGTCTTTTTTTAGGTGAATGAAGTCATGAAAATCATATTTGGGGGGAAAATCAGATTAAGAGCAGTGTAAGAACACCTCAGTAGGGTCCACAGCCAAGTCATGAGACTGTGTTCTCAGTGCCTCAAAACTACTAGACTGCATACACTGCATAAAAAGAACTGGACACTCTCCGTGACGTCACCTATAGATTATCTGAAGAGCTTAACTGTGTGAGCTCTGGATGTCGACATGATGGCAGGAGCTGACTCCATCTAAATCCTGGACATATGGTCAGAGTGAATCACGCCCCATTGTTTAGCTTAGCTAAATCTCAAGGTGGCTAACATTAATTTATATGCTAACAGTAGTACCCTGTTTCAACAACATTTTTTTTTTTGTGGTAAGATAAACTACAACGACCCCAGGTAGATGGTTGCTAAAGTGATGCATAGCATAGCGTCACCCCCGCCCCCCAAGTTTAATGGGGAATAACTCACTTTTGTTGAAGGATGGCAAATTGATGGTATTTAGGGGCATCTAATTGTTGATTAGCTGATTGTCACTGAATATGAGAAGTGTCTACAGTTCACGCTTTAGCATAAATTAATGTCAAAAATTGAATGTGACTATGGGAACAAAGAAATCGTCCGCATCCTAAAGCCATTTTGTTTAGCCTTTTCAACCCAGTCTTCTTTGCTCACCTCAAGAGCATTGTTGTGCTACAGGCTTGGGCTAATAGCCTACAATTTATTGCTTTTGCTTTGGCGTGTGGACATTAAAGACAGGGTTGTTTCCATTTATGAATATGAACCATCAAGTCATAAAGACACAAGAAAAATATCACGACGAAGTTTGTAATGATATTGAAGCCATAATAGAAAACCACAGTTACTTCTTAGGTTTTTAGACGTACCAGAGCCATGGATAGCTTCAGCCAACATCTTGGATGTCCTAGGGGGCATTTCATCATTTACAGTAAGCTTCTAAGGCTACAAGGTTAATTCACTAAACATTTTATTAATCTATTTGTTTGTTTAAGTACAATTTCCTTTGCACGAAAGGTGGGAATAAAAAAGAAAAGGAAATTGATACAGATGAAAGAAAGAAGATAAGACATGGTGCCTGGTTGTCAAGCTTTGATATTCAATAGGTGGTTTTTGTTTTGTTTTTTGTTTTTTGCTGGAGCCTATATGAAGGTTCATGGAAAGGTTATTCATTTCAGGTAATCTTTGACGAAATATAAATGCACTGAAATCAGTCTTATGGATTGGGAAGCTATCACAAGGAAATTCATTCAAGTTGCAATTACATACAAAACACCAATCATATAGGTTTTGCGAGATTTTGTCAATAAAATTACATTTGCCTGAAAACTTTCGGGATACCCTGTGTAGAAATAGAAATTAGACAGTAATGCTATTGGATTACAGAAAAAGTTTAGTCCTCACTGGGTATGTTTACCCTGGCTCTGATTTCCGAATGAACCCTTAACTCCAAAAATAGAAAATCCCTTTTGGTAGGTTGCGTGACAGGTGAGAGTTACACTATATGACCAAAAGTTTGTGGACACCTGTCCATCAACCCCAAACAGTATGTGCTTGTTCAACATACCATTCCATTCCAAATTTAGACCCCCTTTCCGATCTTATAATAACCTTCACTCTTCTGTGAAGGCTTTCCACTATATTTTGGAGTTTGCCTGTAACAAGCCGGTGAGGAGGCCTGTGGCGCAGTCGGCATTCCAGTTTATCTCAAAGGTGTTTATTGGGGTTGAGGTGCAGGCCACTCAAGTTGTTTCACTCAAATGTTTGGCAAACCATGTCCTCATGGAACTCACGTTATGCACAGGGGCATTGTCATGCTGGAACATGTTTGGGCCTTTTAGTTCCAGTGAAAGGAAATTGTAATGCTCCAGCATACAACGACATTGCATACAATGTGTGCTATCAGGTTTGTGACAACAGTTTGAGGAAGAACAACATACAACATACAGTATAAGTGTTATGTTCAGGTGTCCACAAACTTTCGGCCATATAGTGTAGCTAGTAGGAACAAATTATTTCTTTTGGAAACATTTAAAAACACAGCAAAAATACCATTTGAATGCTTCATAAATTTCTTTGTTTTGGTTTAGTGACTTATTTTCTAAATTCTACAACAATTCTGGAGATTTCAAAACTATGAAATAACATATGGAATTAGATAATTATGTAACAACCACAACAACAACATTCAGATGTTATTTTAAGACACGGAGGTCAGCCTTTCTGGAATAGTTCTTGTATTGTCAAGTGCATTTGCAAAACCCATCATGCACCATGATGAAATTGGCTCTCATGAAGACCTACCCAGGAAGGTATGACCAAAACTTACTTAAAGAAGAAGTTCATTTAGAGTTACCAGCATTAAAAATCACAAATTAACAAACAGCACATTGGATTAGAGGTGAAGACATGAAGGCTTTACAGTTCATGAGTAGCAGATCTCAACATTCAAAGGAAATGATTGCATATTTTGGATGCGATGTTGGATTCAGCATTGCTTTATAATGTTAAAAGAAATAACATTTCACTCTCTCTCTCTCTCCCTCTCTTTCTATATATAAAAATCATTAAAACCTTTCATTCATAATGCAGAGAACAAATTATATCAATGAATCATAGTTGGTTAATTATTTCAATGGACAGTTCAGATCACTCGTGTAGTCCTGATCAGCTTCCACTGAACAGATCCACAGCTGTCGTCTGTTATACTTTAATCTACATATGTACTATAAAACCTGCTCTTACTTTATGGGGATTGATAAACACCAGGATATCCAAAGATTGCACATGCACATGACAATCTGATATGCATATGTGATCTCAGACCTATATTATTATTGCGGTCTCATTTTCCTGCCATAGAAAAATAAAATAGTGACATGTAAAAGATACAATCAGATCAAAGGATGTTGAGTTTAGTATGTCAAGTTTTGCAAAATAGCTAGGTAAATTAGTAGCTTGTTAAAATTAGCCATGTTGTTAATTATCTTGTTTATTTATCTAGCTGCGGTTGGTTTTATTTTCCTTGCTTAATTAGCTAGGTAATTATTTTTTTTAACCTGTTTAATGGTCTAGCTGGTAGCACATGGCTCGATTTCTGCTACAGGTCTGCATGCGTGGAGTACTTGTCCATGTGTTTGATGTGTTCTGCCAGTGTTTGGAGAGTTTCGTCTCTAGTCTATAGACTTTTAGATTAGGCTAACTAGTATTCCCAAATTGCCCGTAGTCTGTGTGGCCGTGTGCGTGAATACAGTATGTGTGTGCCGTGAGATGGATTGGCACCATTTCCATGGTGTACCCTGCCTCTATGCTGTGCCCAAAGAGTCCTGGGATAGGCACCAGGCTTCCCATGATCGTTTCCAGTACAGGATAAGCGGTATAGAGAATGAAGTAATTATCTAGCTACTTTTAAAAGTTTTGTAAATTGGCCAGTTACAGTATATTAGCTAGCTACTTAAAGTTCATCAATTAGCTAATTAGGTTTTTTAATTTACTTGTTTGATTGTTTAGCTGGTTAGGTTTTGTAAAATTATAAATTATAAAATTATTTGCAGTTATATTATATAGCTACTTCAGTTTTGTACAGTAAATAAGCTTGTTAAAGAAGCCAGCTAGTTTTTAATTTTCTTGGCTAATTTACTAGCTGGTTATGTTTTGTGAATTAGCCAGGTATATTAGCTAGCTATTCCAGTTTTGTAAATTACCTTGTCAAACTAGCTAGCTAGTAAGGTTTCTGAATTTACTTGTTTAATTATTTATCTATTCCTTTTTGTATATTGGATAGTTATATTAGCTACTTGAATTTTTGTTGTTTTTTTGTAAGTTTTTTTTTTTTTTATGTAACTCGTAAAAATATCTACTGTACAGTAGCTGGCTAGGTTTTGTGAACTAATCAGTTCAAATTAGCAAGCTAGTCATGTTTAGCTTTCACTGTGAATGCTCCTTAGCTGACCAATTATAAAACATTAGCTACACAACAAGCCAAATTCTAGGTATGAGCAAGTTTGCAGAACCATTTCCTTGTGTTTCTCGGATTTGCTAGTTATGCAGGGTCATGTTGAACTTGTGGTCAGCTTTTTTTCATCTGTTAAAAAGCATAATTTTTCTACTGTTGAGTTCTTAAGTAGGATAAAAAGTAGATGCTTTTTTAATTAACCTCCATACTATTTTATTCTTTTTTTTTTTTTTTTTTTTTTGAGTACAATTCTGACAAACATTTACTTAAACACAGTTTCTCGGTTCTTTTCCACCTCCTGACAATTCATGGTCGACAGGCCAGACTTGATTCAGACTTCAGAGTTCCTGATGCCAAATAACTAAATGGTCAGATTGTCTTAAGAGGTTCTTAGTATTAGTAGTATCAGACAAGAGGTGGGTAATGTGACATGTTCAATTGTGTGCAATGCGCTAGGAAACACTATGAAAATGCTGATCAATGCATGTGCCAGAGCAGTCAGGGCTTTATTCAGACCCAGCGGCACCGCACAGCAAACACACAGAGAGAGCAAACACATGGCGACCAGAGCAGGCCAGGAGATAAAAGGAGGGAAAGGGAGAAATTAATGAATAACCGTTTTGGCCGGGTAACGGCAAAAATATCAGGCCGAGTCAACAGTGATGGCAGCTCCCGCTCCCTTTGATCAATCTGCCTTTTAGGCTTAACCCAGGTAAGCTAGGAGGGAGTGTGCAGGAGTGTTTGTGAGAGTGCATGTGTTTATACGTGTGTGTATGCTCTCAACACCACAAAAAGACACAATCCACAAGTGACAAGCTGTGAGGGAAAAAAAAAGCAAGACGGGAGGGCCAGCAGCAGCGAGGTGCAGCAGCAGAATGTTTTTGGAGGGACTCCAGCCAGAAGTGCAAGTTCTCTTTTGATATCGGCCCGCCTGTGTGTAACAGTTTTGGGCCATAGCCAAAGTACACATCTCTTGGTAATAGTTAACAGAGTCTGCAAATACTCTGAGAGAAACAGCATAAAGCGGGAACATGGTACAACCTTTTATACACCACACACTTTTTACGATATTTACAATCGGACCCCCTTTTTTTTTTTTAATCGTCCCTCCATCCTAACCTCCATCCTTTTAATCTTTTACCACAAGTGATGAAATAGGCCGTGTCAGGAATTAGCCGAGTAAAGAAAATTTCAAAGTGCATATAAAAATATACACTTTTAACTGCTCTGCTAAATATTGCATAATTGACTTGTGAAACAGAAGACTATGAATATTCCTATAGCCCTACATGTATACACTAGGGATCCAGCAGCTATACACCATAAGGATGGGGTTAAAGGTTAAGCTCACATATTCATTAAGAGTCTGTGTGGTGTGTGGTATGAGAACTACAATAACTCACAGCGTTACAAAAGAGCCGGCTCTGTCACACACACACACACACACACACACACACACACACACACACACACACACACACACACGTAGACATCCACATTAAGAAACTCGCTCAGAGGGAACATTCCAAGCATGTCTGAACACACATGCACATTTGTGAGTGTGAGTCGAGTGGAAGGAATGCGCAATGCTAATTGAGCCCCTGCATTAATAGATTAAAAGTCAGCATTTTAAGGATATGATGAGCTTCATCAGCATCGTTACAATCACCACCTATTGTCTTGCTATATCTCCCACGCTCTCACTCACAGAGCAGTGGCGGATACTTTTATTATTTTGTCATATACAGTATTTTTGTAGAATATATATATATAATTTTATAGTTATATAAGCCTATATAATGAATGATTTCAAAAGTAATAAATTTCTGGAAGTTCAATAATGTCTACCAATAATGTCTACAGTCAAAGTCAGGTATTATTAATGAAGAATAAGTTCTTTTACATGATCATGGTCATGCAAGTCTATTATTTTACCACAGGCAGGACAAACACAAGATGTTGTGGTATCCTGACAAGAGGTTATAATTAAGATATGATTTCTCGAAGTCGATATTACAACATACATGTAATAGTCATGAAATGCTCACTAGCTGGATGTTTTCCTAAATTAACTTCAAGTGAGGGAAAAAAAGAGAGCTTGGAGAGGAAACAACTGTTTATAGCTGTTAGAACGTAAGTGATAGTAAGAGCTAAATTGTTTCCTGGATGTTACAAAACATTAAACATAACTGTAGATAAATTAAAGGAATGTGTCATTCGTTAATACGAGGGGTGTTCCAGTCAAACCGGGACTTGTGATGTGAGTGAAGGGGTAAAAACGATTGACATTTATAGCATGAAACTTTTCGCCGCAGTAAAACATTTGAATAGAGCAAACGATTTAAAGAGGGTCGTACATCCATGCATACTGCAGTCGTTCAGTGAAACACCCGAGCATTGAAAATAAACACAAAAACTTCAACTTGCAGAACGGACGCATTCGTCTGTGGAAACTGTATAAGTACACAATCATTCATGGACATCTCTTGCACATTACAGGTACTCATCGGGGAGTTATGGCCACATCGCCCTGTACAGTCCTGACCTCGCTTCAAGCCATTTTCACAAGACCAGCGATTCAGACATGAAGGAGGCATTCTGATCATGTATTAAGAAAACTTTCTACCATGACGTTATCCAAGCACTAGTGAAACGCTGTGATGAGTGTAGCAGGGGATTATACAAAAAAATGAAGGACGTTTTAACTCTCATAACTGTGTTCTATTATCCTGCACAATTAAAAATCCCGTTTTGACTTGAACAAATAGAAATTGTTGGTAAACTTCTTTAGTAGCGGAAAAATAAAACACTCCGGTACTTGCTTTCATTAGTAAAAAAAATAAAAATAAACATTGTCGTAGTAACAATGCATCGCTTTGGGCCATATAATTCGGATCACATGATTAATTTCCAGCAATAGCACACCACGTTGTCATATTTCTTACATAATCAACTGTATTATCAACACTAGAAATCAAAGATATTGTTAATTAATTAATTAATTAATTAATATTTGTGTTTATTGACTCTGGAGCATTAACTCTATTCAAATAACTCTAACTCTATTCAAATATCGCAAACTGGGGGTGTTAAAGTCTTTATACACTAAACGAATCTAGCTTGGCATTTTTTTATGCATTTAAAAGCATTTATAATAAAAAACAAAAAAAGTTTAGGAAAAATAATGTAATGTTTTTTTTAATGGCATTTAATTAATTAAATAATTAATGAATAATGTATTACAATGATTGATAGAGATTGTGATTTTAATAATGAGCGATGTCCTGTTAAATGTTAATATACTGTATGTACAGTGTGTGTGGATGCATTCTGGCCCCAGAGAAGCTCCTGTTGCCGTGCGTTGTTGCAGACAGCCGAAGGTCACGAGGGGAGACGTGTGATTATCTGAAGGGAAGCCAACTTCACACAACTCGGACAGGAAAGGACGTGGCAGAATCCAGGGTGGGAGGATTGCCGATGATTTGGGCAGAAGAACAGGGGGTTAGAGAGAACAAAAGCTTAAAATAGCCATGCTTATCTTACCCAAGCCCACTGCTCTCTCTCTGGATCGTGTGTGTATGTACGTGCACGCGTGTATAAGTACATTGGGCTTTAACGTGATAAACAACAGTAGAATCAGATGCCCCAAAGATGGGGGAAATTATCTGAAGAATATTTACAGGTGTGAGATGTACAGGGGTTTGTTTATTTCATTGTTAGGTTCCGGAGGCTACTGATACATGTTCGCATACACACACACACACGCACACACACACACATTCATTGTGACACAAAGGGCATGGTGTTTCGTGTTGGGTCAGGTGCTGTGCAGTGAACTTTGGAATGCACAGAGTGAGGGAAAGAGAGATAAAGAAAGAAAGCAAGAAAGAAAGAAAGAGCTACAGGAAGAAGCATTATTATCAAAAATGTAAATAAGGGGCATAGATTATGTAAGCGATATGGTATGATAGTGATTTGAGCTCCAGAGCTCTTTATAACAGTCATGCACCTGCACTTAAAGCACGACACACACACACACACGCACACACACGCACACATGCACACATGCACACACACGGCTCTCTGTATCATCCGTTCTACATGTATGATTACCACAGACAAGAATTTCAACACATTTCTTCCATAAAAAAAGGAGAAAAACCATTTACCAGAAACACCATTAATTCAGGTCTAAAGTGCAGTTCTTCGATTCTGCCAACGTGCATTTTTGCAGACAGCTTTGTCTACACTAATTGCAATCTAAATCAGTGTTATTCATTCTTTCCCTTTTCCAAGGGAAGATTTTGCAAGTAACTAAGCAGGCCTAAGTAACTGGAGCTCTCACGTAGCTGACCCTGCTCTAACTATTGTAGGAATTCAACACACTTCCATTACAAGTGAATCTGAAGCATGGTTTTCTTAGTACATGAGAATCTACTGTAGCGGGATTTCTGTTATCACATACAAATTATAGACGTGTAATGTAAAATCAGTAAGTTTAAAATACAGAACTATTCTTTTAATAACGCACCATTGAAATCAGGCTTGTTTCACGCAACGTGTACTTTTTTACCCTGCCTTTGTCTGTAACTTGAGATTCTTTCAAATAATTTACTCGCGGCAGGAATACGTTTACATTAACTCCACTGACGCTGTTTGGGAACACACAGGAATTACAAACCCGCCCCTAATGCTGCCCAATAAAAAGCAATATGGCCTGTGTGTGTGTGTGTGTGTGTGTGTGTGTGTGTGTGTGTGTGTATGTGTCAGGAAGAGAGATATCAGTCCTCTGCTCAAGGCTGAATGAAAAGGTTGCCGAGGTAATGCGGCAGTAGCTCAACACTGGCTCTCTGTGTGTGTGCGTGTGTGTGTGTGTGTGCGTGTGTGTGTGTGTGTGTGTGTCAGTGTGTGGAGTTGAGTGAAGAAAAGACTGAATGAAGCTCTTACATTTGACAGCAAGTTTCAAGAGTAAGGTGATAAAGTTGATGACTTTTAACTTTTCCTTTCATCCTCCACCTGTTATGGTACAGTATATACGGTACTGGTGCAGAAGTCTCGAGCCAGCCCTCATTTCTGCATATTTTCTTCCAACGAGACGGAATTTCTTGTATTGTTAACATGGTTTTGAAGAAAAGGATTTTTTTTTTTGGCTCTCATTTTTGGCTCTTAGATTTTTTCGTTTTCCACTCCAGTCCCAATATCAGACCAGTTAAAGAGAAATGTTTTTTTTTTTATTTGTAAGGCGGCACGGTGGCTTAGTGGTTATCGCTTTTTCTTTTCTCTGCCTCGGGGGCTTGTGTGCATGGAGTTTGCATATTCTCTACGTGTTTTTGATGGGTTACCTCCAGGTACTCCTCCTGTGTCCACAGTCCATGAATGTGTGTGAATGTGCATACAGTAATGAATGTTGACCTACACACAGTTCCTACCATAGTTGTAAAAATGAGAATAAATATAATGCTAATGATTACTGGCCTCCACCGTCCCTCGCTGGACTACAGAGGTTCCTAGATGGATGGATGGAAGCCATACAGTGACATATGAATCATTCCAGCATAAAAAGCATCTAACTCAAGATATGAACCAGTCCAGAAACAGGTGCAGATGATGACAGATGATCAGGCCTGTGACTGGTACAGTATATTGCTGATGCTGAGTGGTTGAAACAGACGAGAGGGGAAATGAGGTTGCTGCTGAGAATTAAATAAAAAAATAATAAATAAACGCTTTTTCATTATTAAACTAATTTTTTTTTATTTTAGGAACACAGTAAAATATTTGTTCCCTGCTATCATTTAATTTAATTTAATTTAATTTAATTTAATTTAATATGAAGGAATAAGGAGTGACTCACGATTTTTGCGCACACACACAAATATATGAACACTGTATATTTGATTATCGGCACCTGCCTACTTAGTACATTTGTGCTGATAATCTGATACATTTGTGCTGATGTGTATATTGCATAACTCAACAGTTCTATCATTCTACAAAGAAAAAGAAAACCTTTTGAAACACTGTATTAACGCTGAATCAAAATATCAAAGGATATGCAAGGATCCAGCACAATCTTCGGTTCTTATTAAACGATAGAGCTGGATATAATGTGTCGTGCGGAATTTCTTTTGTCCACGGACAAGAAGTAAAAATGAACAACCTTGTCCTTTGAGTCTTCGGTCCCCTCCACAATCTTTGCACAGGAGCGATCTGGTTCCCTAGCAGCGTTGTTGTTAAAGTAGTTAATGTCTCGCTCTTACCACTTGTTTTCATCCTTTCTAAATTTAAACATGAAAGACGCTGAGACGATGACGAGGGGCAAATTTACCTAGTGACAATACAATTTCAATGGGAAAATCTTTGCAAATCAGAAATAAAATCCAGTAAATCGGAAACTCTCAGTGACCCAGGCTTAAACGGCAGGGCAAACAAAGGAAAACTACCAAGTGGGTGAACTCGCCTCAAAGAAAGGTTGGACGATCTATCAACCCGTTGAGTAAAATAACACGCCACTTAGTCACTGAACTCGCAAAGTCACTAACGGGAAACGAAAATAATCCGCGCATATTTTCGCAACCCTGACGACAGGAAAATGCCACCTCGCCACCTGGCAAGGCACAGGAAAGTGTCTGAGAAAGGTTCTCCAGGTGAAAAATGGAAGGGTGAGCTATGGAGAAAAAACGGAGAAAAAAAAAAAAGAAAGAAGAAAACAACGTTTGGAGTTCGCCATGAGGTTCACGAAAACCACGCGGTTGCAAGCAAAGCCGTTTGTTTAAATGTAAGCAAAGGAACTGCCATGGTTACTAATCTGCAGCAAAGAAAACTGTTTGGACAAACGCTGCCTTCTTTTTTATCCTCTCTTTTTCACAGTCGTCTGATATCTCTGAATATGCAAAGAAAGAGCCTGGCATGAAGGCAGGCTCAGACGGAGGGAAAGGAACGCCGAGGCAGACAGGTCAGGAGCAGGACAGTGTGTGTGCACTGCCGGCCCCGCTCTGTGCGTGTGTGTGTGTGTGAGAGAGAGAGAGAGAGAGAAAGAGAGCGAGCGAGCGTCAGGAAGAAACCATGTGACTGCAAAGACATAAAGCATGTTCTGTCGCCCTGACTGTCTCAGTTTACAATATGGCTTTTGTTACGGAACATCTGAGCCGCTTTGATCTCGCTTAATGGAGTTTAGTAATGATCACAGCGACGGCCAACCTCACACACACGCCCTCACGCATAAACAAGGGCGCGCGCGTGTACTCACACACGCACATGCCTACACAGAAAAAGACAAATTCGGGTAAACACAGTGTTCCTCAGCTGACCTGAGGAGAAAAAAAAAACGAGGTCGAAATAAGGTTAGGATGGGACTTTCTTTTCTTTTTTTCTTTTCTCACAAGCCATAAATGCGGAAATTCTTCCCAAAACACACTAAATTTGATTAAACAATTAAGTCATGCTGAATATGATTTCCTCATCCGTACGCTTTAAGCAGCATCTTTTAAATAGAAATGATGTGGGTTTATACTCGTGGTGGGTTTTATCTTTAGGTGTTCTCCCTGTACTTGGTGGGTTTTCGTCTGGGTACTCCAGTTTTCTTCCACAGTTATGCAGATTAGATTAACTACACACAGTTTGTGTGTGTGTCTATCCCAAAGTCTCCTGGGATAGACTCCAGGCCCCCGCGAGCTTGTATACAGGATAAGCGGCATAGAAGACACATGACTGATTGATTGAATTTATATGCGCAAATGTTTGAGGTTCTACATCTAGGCGACTTACATTTTTATCTCATTATACATCTGATTGGGGTTAAGGGCATTGCCCAAGGGCCCAACAGGGACAACTTGGTGGTAGTGGGACTTGAACCTGGGACCTTCCGAACCGTAGTCCAATGCCTTAACCACTGAGCTACCCCTGACCCCCTTCTTCATAGAGGTTCTTTGGCAAAACCACTATGTAATTGTTCAGCGATGATATGAAAATAATAAGATTTGTAATCTGTTGAACCATCGATTACTCCGAATCTTTATCTGAAAACCTGGAGTCAATTCTCGAATATATTAGTAAGGGGGGAAAAAACAGCACTTGACCAGATGTAAGGATAACGGCTAAGCTTGCTCTGACCTGAAAATGGTGAAATGCTGAAATGACCTTGAAGCACAAATTAGAGTTTAAAAGCTGCTGTGAGGTAGTGGAAATTTTCATTCATAAAGCTGTCAAAAAGAGAAATTACAAGATCAGTAATGAAGATAATACTTTAATAAATGCAGCTGCTTATTAAATAAAGACTTGTCAGAACAAGTAAATTATTATACTGATAATATACAGTTTGATTACTAATTGCTTTTAATAAAAAAGAAAGAAAAAAAAAACAGCTATGCACAGATTAATGCAAACACTGTATATTGCGTAGCCCAACCGTGTACAGTGAAAGTGTGTTAAGTTTATACGACCAACAGGGGATTATAAAACATCTGGAAAATTAGCCAAGTCACAAAAGTCCTGTTTAATGAGAAGATATGTGTGAAGTCACATACATACTGTGCATCACCAGATCTATTTGATATAAGAATCCTAAATTAAACAGATCATTAAAAGATCATTTTTGTGAATTCGGTTCGGAAAGGAAATACTTGCGTATACAGCTCGTGCAGTAATAGAATGTAAAGAAATCGTAAAGAATACGTAATCAGCCACTCCTTCCATTTTATTCCTGAACAGCTTACTTTTTCTCCCTCGAATGCATATGTATGAGGATGAGAAGTGAAACTTTTTTTCATTTCGCCTGCACAGCGCTTCATCCACTTAAGACTCCAACAATAACATGCAACGGTTTTCTCCCACACGCAGCGCAGCCCTTAAAAACGGCTCGTTATACTGTCGAGTCTGACGCTTTGCTGGAAAATTTAATTTCTAACGACATGGATTCATTCAGTGAATCATGTGACAGAAGAAGTCATGAGATGCAAGAATCACAAGACAGAAGACGTTCATGTGTACCAACCAAGCATTCACGTTTAACAGAAATGCAAGTTTTTCTGAGCCATGGCTTTGCAGCCCTCTCCGATTCTGAAGTCAGGTTTCATGTACAAATAATGAAGGTTCTTAATATTGAAAAAAAAAAAAAAACCCAAATGAATCATACCACATCAACAAGGACACACCCTTTAACTGGCGCCTCATCTTTATTATGGTTGTCATATGGATTTCAGGTCTATATGACTTTGTTTTACTGTTGAGATGTGTGATTTATGATTGTTTGATCCGCCCTGGTATTAGGAACATTATGTACATAATGATTGCTAATGCACATTGAAGCTGTTTTTTATAATCTTTACTCTTAGCTTCCTTTAGTTTTAGAGGTGTACCCAAAAAGGAACACATTATTTGGAATTAAATAATAATTAATTAATCTATTAAATAAATAATGATAAACAGTATACGGAATATATATATTTTTTTATTTTCTTTTTTGGTAATCAAGCTTACAAGGGTATTTTCTTGAGTTTAGAAATGTGCAACATAAGTTATCAGAAATGACAATCCTTACAAACAAATAAATAAGAATTTATTTCCATATGGGCAAAAGTGGGCAGAGAATTTGTTAAAAAATCCTATGAACAGGTACGAACGATACAATGCTAGTAGCGATCAGAAACAAACCAGTAATGAACTCGAATTCCAAAACCATGCTGGCAGTCTTCATTTTTTCCCCCAAGATTTTCCAAGACAGCTCATTATAAAACTTTATTAATAATTATAAAAATAATAAAAAGAAGAAGAAAGCAAAGTATGGTTGATGCACCATCTCATTTATATACCAGCACACAGTACATAAATATACCTACAGTCCATTGTATATTCAGGATTATACTGTCACTTTTACTTTGGACGTTTTCTTTCTAAGATTACCTCAACCACACCTAAAACTGGTGTCGCTGAGTTCATACTGTAAGTTACTTCAGAAGCCAAAACCTTGACTTCTTGAGCCATGAACATTACACACCACTGTGTCCTATAAATATTTGCGTCTTATTTTTACCTTCTTGCTGCATCATGCATTTTAATGTACCTTTTTTACTTTTTATGTGGAGCCAAATACGTTGTCACCTCTAACCCCCGCTTCCCTGCTCCAGGCAGAAACATATAATTTGCCTATAATGACAGAAAGCTTTTAAGTGGAGTTAACTGTGATTATTCATATCGAACACAGTACAAGCACTCAGAATCCTATAAACACCCAAGTATGAGAAATTTCTTCAAATAATGGGCTTGGTACCTCAAAAAAAAAAAAAAAAAAAAAAAGCATGAATCACAGCTAGTGGTTACGAGGGAGGTATTAGGTATAAATGTGATACCGATAATAACCATACGTGATTATCTAACTACATGACACCGTTTGGTTCGACAGAAATCCTGACGCTAATTCAGATCATAGGTTTAAATAAGCCTAGTAAGTAGTAATTGCTCTAATAATATTAAATTAACAAGGATTTATATAGTGTACTTATAATGCAAGCAATAATACATGGGATTAATAATAATAAAAAATAATAATTTTTAAAAAGTGGTCCTATTTAACAAATACAAGAGTACAATCATTTTTTACTAATAACTTGGTAATGGAATGATGTGTTTATATCAGCTTTATTGGAAGCGCTAACAGGAACTAAATTGTTTTGTGATTATGTTCTAGAACATTACACTCAATATATATTAATGAAAGGTGTAATGTGTTGTTCTTTAATTAATCATACTGTGAATATTATTTTTTACAAATATTTTTTCTTTAACAGCATAACACACATTGCTTGCAGTGTGTGTGTGTGTATGTGTACCCTGCGATGGATAGTTCCCCTGCCCAGGGTGTACCCGCCTCGTGCCCCACGTCTTCTGGGACAGGCTCCAGACGCCCCCACGACCCTGACTAGAGACTAAAGCGGTACAGACGATGAGTGAGTGTGTGAGTAAAACCTGGGGTTTTTTATTCCTTATCCAATTCCATATAACATCCTAATCCATCAGCTAAGTTAGCTTTCGTGATGCTTAATTCATTAACGGTCATTATGTTTAAATCTTTCTTCTTATTGAAGAAAATTCTAAATGTATCAGTAAATTTTACTGCTTAGTGGCTTTGTTTAAATTGTTTTATGTTTATTTCTTGATCATGTTACGAAGTGTTGGATGTTCATTTTAGCACTTATGTGATTTTTTTTTCTTTCAGTTTTAGTCGTTTACATTTACTATAAATGAAGAAAAAGAACTCATCTTAGATAATATTACAAAGCTTTTAAATTGCACACAGAAGCCACAACATTGCTAGTTCACACAGCATACTGTACAGCCATGGCCAAAGGTTTTCAGCGTGATACAAATATTCATTTTTATAAAGTCTGCTGCTTCAGGGTTTTTTTTTTAATAAGGAATAGTACAAGAATATCCTGCGAGAGCAACTTCCCCCACCATCCAAGACCAGTTTGGTGATGAACCGGGCCTTTCCCCGCATGATGGAGCACCCTGCCATAAGGGAAAAGTAATAACTAAGTGGCTCGAGCAATAGAATAAAATTTTGTGTCCATGCCCAGAAAACTCTCCAGAGAAGTTGGGGAGAAAATCCCATTGAGAACTTGTGGATAAACAAAAACCCACAAATTCCAACAAACCCCATGAGTTGATTATGCAAAAATGGGCTGCCATCAGTCAGGATGTGGCCCAGACGTTGATTGACAGCACGCCAGGGTGAATTGCCGAGGTCTCAAACCTTAAATATTGTCTATTTGTGTAAAAGCCTTATGACACTTATGAAATGCTTGTAATTGTACTTCAGTATATCATAGTAACATATGACAGAAAGATCTACAAACATGGGCGCAGCAGACTGAAAATGAACATTCGTGTCATTCTCAAAACATTTGGCCATGTTTGAAATCATATTTTTAAATGATATTTAGGCATAAACACAACGCTACCCCATTAGCTGGTTTACCAAATAATAAAACAATGCACTGATTCCGTTAGTGGTTTCGCATTCTGGATAAAATTGTGCTTGTGGTGATTTTCAAACTGAAACATACCACTGACCCACTGCTGAGCGCTGATTATTATTAGATTTAATGCCAAGCCCGTGCTAATGACTAGTCAGTGCTTGTTGTGGGAAGCCGAGTTAGCATTTAGTGCCTGTTTGTTTTGAGGTCTGTGCTCGCTCCACCTGGACAGGGTGGCGCTGATAGGCTGGTAACAGATGGCCTGCTTCCCATCATCCCTATGTGAACAGGTGTGGATCTGCCCCTCTTTGCCGAACAATGTATTGTACGTTAAGCATTATTTCACTATCACCCTTTGTAGTTCGATATTCTACAAAACAACGATGGGAAAAGTTTAACAAATCGGATCATACAAGCCACATGATTTACAGCGCACTGAAAAAAATCTCAGACATCCCAGATGAACTTCTATGGATCTTTCGATGAGCCACGGCATTCACTTCATCCTACAAACATGATCATTTTGGTGGAATTAATGAAGCCCGTCATTAACGGCATAACTTCCATAACAAGGCATGTCTAAATCAAAATACATGTCGCTATAATTTGTAAAGCCGCTTTCAGGAAGAGCTATCTGATGAAAATGAACGAAAATCATCATGCCAACAGGGAGCAAAGGCCAGCCAGGCTTGTCTGATCCCACAGAAAAGCCAATCCAGCACAAATCATTGAAAAAAAGTCAATGCTAGCCAAGAACATCCAGTGTACCATAGCTCACTGTGCACTGGGCCACAGACCATCCACATCCCGTGGACTGTCTATTCTAATGAAGCACCTATAGAAGCACTAAGGAGTCCCCACTCCGCAACCGACAGCACCCAAAAAATATGCTGCCAACTTTCTGGTGACAGACACCACAGCACGTCCCCAGAGACCCTGCAGAAACACACCCCGAGGGCCCAGAACCATCCCAGTGGCTCATGTGGAACCCAAAACAGTACAGTCTACAGTAGATGGTTTGAATGTTATGGCTGATCAGTGTACATGCTATAGTATACACTATAACCGCCAACAAGACAGTAATGTTGCCGTAATTTTAATATAAATTGGCATTTCATTGGGCTGAAATTTGGATGATAGGATGAATAACATTAATCTGAAATGGAGAACAAAGTAGAACAACATCGAATCAGAATTCGCAAAAAAAAAAAACTTTCACAAATGATCATCATATTGCTATCTTTTCATATTTTCCAGCTCTACTACACACATATTAAAGCAGACACAAACAAGTCTGGTTCAAGGAGAAGGTCAGCAATAATGCATTTCCCATACCAAAGTACTAACATTCTTCACTAGGGACTTCAGGTCTGACAGGAAGAAACCTGACATCAACAAATGTGTTTGTGTGTGTGTACATATATGTGTGTATGTGTGTGTGAGAAAGAGAGAGTCTCTGGCTTGGATGAAGATGCATGAAGTGCTTGCTGTTTATGAGACTGGACACAAGTCCAATACTTTGTGAAGCTGCTTTTCAAGTACACAGCTTCCCTTTCTGTGCATGTTTGTCAAGTATGTCACTGTGTGCCGCGGTTTATGGAAGCCTTCTCGGAGAGCGTTTTTCCTAAAACCTGTGGCAGAACGTGTTGCGTAACATCTCCGCTGACAGACGAGGCATCTCTCTCTCTGTCTCTCTCTAATGACTAAACAAGAGACAAGAGGCTACTTTAAAAGCTTTGCCATGCTTCCCGTGTCCGTACTGCAACACACACGACCTTGTCTCCGTCAGTCAGACGCAGATAGCTTTCGCATACTCGTTCCCGTGTTGCCGAGGGTCCCGCGGCGTGTGTAACCGTACTCGAAAGGCCTAAGGCGTGCACACAGGACGGAAGCAGGACAGATGCAGGAATCTGCGGTATGAGCGTCGTCAGTTTAATGCTGCAAGCTTGATAAATAGCTTTGTCTGACTTATGAGCAATTGAATAGAAGAATAATTTACAGGGGTTAGTAGGGTTACTTGAGGGGTAAGCGGGACTTCATGGGGACTGTCCATGATTCCAGTTGTACAAAGATCCGAATCCCTAAGAGGCGTCCAAGCAGCAGATTTGAGACAAATGAGACTTCCATGATCGTGCGACTTTTTAATTTAAGATTATCGCTCATACTGGTGTGTTTGATAACACACACACACACACACACAAAAAATTCAAGAATTCAACATAAAACCTCAGCAGGCCCTGAGCGACAGGGAGGGGCAGAGAGGCTGTTATGCCTGTTATCAGTTTCCATGGGGGGAAATACAGACAGGAAGCTCATCTGAATCAAGGGAGGGGAGCACTATCGGAAGTGTCGAGTAAACACAGCTCTCCTTTTTAATCATCCAGACTCACGGTTTTTAACTTGAGATGCTTTCATCTCGCCTTCGCCCCAACGCATCCAACATCTCGACGTCCCCCGAGTGGAGAGACAGTGGTATGTCCTCCAGAGAGAGAGAGAGAGAGAGAGGTGGAAACTATAATCAGACAATCAAAACCAAACATTGGACAGCCACAGTGTCGAAAGCGTTGACTACATCGCCAAGATTTACAGTGCAAATTGAAGTATCTGAGAATAGTTCTCCTGACTTGAACAAACCGCTAAAACTGGTCCTAGATTAGTTCACACAAGCAGACCTAAAAAAACAACAACAAAAAAACGGATCCCCAATAGTAAGTAAAAGTAGGGTTAAAAAAAAAAATCCAAAAGAAACCCAGATGAGAAAGTGAGCCTTTTTTTTCTCGTTAGAATGACTTGGCTTCTTTTAATTGGCCCAAGAGTGGGATTAACTTCAAAAGGTGCGGTGGGCAAAAACCTCAAATTTGCCCTCTTATCATCCCCCCCCTCCCCTGCCCATGCTTAAGGAACAGCTGCCTTTCCCCTTAAGTTCAAAGCCATCCCAGAATGCACTGCGAATGCCCTGCTTCACTATAGTGGGACGGATGTAGAGCATGCCAAGGCATCTGGCCTTTTCAAAGGTATGGGCACAAGACCAAAGAGCCCGAGATACTGATATTGGACGAAGAGAGGGGGCACGGCTAGAGCCATAATCCCTCTGCAAAGCGCTTGGCAGGGCTGCTGATATCTCGAAAATGACCTTAACGTGGTGCATGGAAGGAATGACTGGAACATGAGTTATGGCATAAAGAAGTTATTGTTGACTCTACAATACACAGGCTCACATTGCCAGTACATCTATATCGCAGATGTCTCAGTGCCGAAGTTTGAACCACTTCTTGTTTTTGTTTGTTTTTTTTATCTGGTGGTGCTTGTTGTGGTGATTACTTTGTAGTGTTGTCCTTGTGATGCTCTCGTTAGGTGAAAATGATTCACTGGAATATACTCATGGTGATTATGAAATGGTTGGGGAATCGAAAAATAAATAAAAAGTCTGATCTTTTTCCGTTTTTGTCGTTTCTCGTTCTCTTTTCTTTTCTATAAAACTGATTAGAAATATGTCTTCTCTTCTTTTGGAGTTTGGAATCAAGTCTTCCTAAGGAAATTTGGCTTGTTTCTACAAGTTATGAGCACAAAATAATTGCTATACAATTACAATGTGTGTTATCGCTGGCGGGTTAAATTTGTCACAGTTTGCAATTAAGCCCAAGAGTACTCAGAAGGTTTTTTTGGGGGGGGTATGTTTTGATCCAGATGATGAGCAACTATCTAAGAAATTGGCACAAGGTTATGCAACTTGTTGTATGACTTGCAACGGTTCTGAAAAAGGATGATTAGAACATGTAAACATGATTAAAAGGAGAACAGCCAGATGCACAACCTCATACACAATGTCATGCTGTTCTATTTATTACTTTTTTTTTTTGATCCATTTGAAAAATCTGTTTTATTCAGGGTATTCAGTGTACAATTTTGATCACGCCATTCAGACATACAGTACTGTGCAAAAGGCTTGAGCCAGCCCTCACTTTTCATTTTTTGCTTCCTGTCTTGTATTTTTTAATGTAGTCTTGAGGAATAGTACTCCAGGCTTCCTGCTTTTTCTTTCCGGGTCTCATTTTTGATTCCAGTCCCTGTGCCTGACCAGTTTCAGAGGAATGTTTTTGGTTTGAATCAGTGAAACCAGAGAAACGGGTGCAGATGATGAAGATGATAAGGTCGGTGATGAGTATACCGGTAATGCTGAGTGCTGAATGGTTGGAACAGACGAACCAATTCTTAAATGGTACATTTGGCCACTCGCAGTAAAACATTTATTCCCATTTCTTGCAAGTTAACCTACATCATTTCATTAAATCGAATTTCATTTAAAAGCAGGGGAAGGGGTGTCTCAAGACTTTTGCACAGTACCGCAGGACGATCAGCAAGCACGGCACAGTCACTAATACAATACAAGCCTGAATTTTACTGTATGTGAAAGGCCTGCCTCTTAAATAATTGAAATGAATGAACGTCCTGGATGAATAACCGGGTGGTATCTTCACGTTTTACTCGTAACCTGTGTATGTCTTTCAATTTTCACAACAATAAGAATAAAACAAATCTGGCCTCTTAATATCAAAGCGAAAGCAAAGTACACAATACAGACATGATCTAATTCCATTCAAGATCAGAAGCTGTCCAGAGCTACAACCCCAGACCCCCCCCCCCCCTTTACTAAATGAAATGCTTCTATTATCATCTCGTCCAATCTTTTCCCCCCCCCCCTCCCTCATTCACACTATTATTATACACTGGCTAACTAGAGGAGACATTTTTTTCGTCCCTAAGAGACGAACTAAAGTCTAGAATAACATCTTAAGGGTGATCATGATGGAATCGCGCATAAGGAGATCAAAGCTGGACTTAGATGTGTAATTACTGGTGGTTATGAAAACTGGCTGTCATCTTCTGCTACAGATGAGCATGTAGAATTCAGAGTAGCCCGAGGACAGTAAGGCAGCAGACACGCCTTAAAAACTTTGAACAAGCGAGCAAGAAAAACAGAGATAAAAAAAAAAAACGTGCACGAGAGAAACAAGATAGACAAAGATCCTGATGCTTGGGGAAGAGATGTTTTTTTTCCCCCCTGGCCTTTCCTTCTTGAAATGTTTAACGATATACGTATAGATTCAAATAAGTTATTTTTAAATAAGCCAACTTATTTGCAAGGCAGTGGAAGCCTGGTGCAAAAGAAGAAATGATGTATTCCTTTCTTCTCCCTGCCTCCATCCCCTAGAGGAAAGCAACATAAAGCTGGAGCACCCCTGCAACACGGACCTGTTGCGACAGGCCGGCGCGGCAACAAAGAGAACCTAACGCAGTACAACACACTCTTTGTGTAGTGAGAGAGTATCTTACTGGTGATTGGGTTATCCATACACACGTTCCCATTTATACATAAGCCAACATTTCATTTTTTTCTGAATAAATAGCACAGGTAAAAAATAAAAAAAAAATCCTTGTCAATTACAGCAGACACAGTGTCTGGTTTGCTACATAAACTGTGCTATGTAAAAAAAATAATTTAAAAAAACAGCCAGCTACTTCACTCTATACCCACAGATTGAATGATGTTTACTGAACGATGTGATAAATGATGAGTTACCACACTTTGAAATTCCTATTTTTATTACTCAGCCTGATACATCTTAAAAGCACAGGCCCAAGCATTTAAAAGGCTACAAATCTCTCACCTCCATCAGAACCTGGATGGAGCAGCTGGCACACATACATAAAGACACAGTCAGCCTTCACGCCAGAGCTCTTGTCAACAAGACAGCCAGAAAGATCTCTTATAAGATTTATTTAAAAAATAAATAAATAAATAAAAAGGATCCTGTTGCGATACATGTGTCATCGGCTATTTGGCGTGATGGATTCAACACCTCTGTCACCTCTGCTCATGGTTAACGAGGAAATTGACAGTCATAATTAAATGGGCTGGCCCATGATTGAAAGGCGTGTAGGGGATGATTGTGGTTTAGGATATGGCACTTTGTTCGAGTACACACGAGGTTCTGCCAACACACGGGGCACCGAACGTGGCTTAGACACCGATCTTGTCCAAACAAGATTGCTGAATGATGTTGCAGCACAACATGTCAGCCAGGCTGATGCCTGCGATTGACTGATCTGATTTCTGTCTATGACAGCTGCGACATCAGTATGAGATCATTATGTTTCATACATTACAAGGACTGGGCTGAGGTTCAGAATTTCAGAGCAATCATGGAGCATGACTACGAGTTAAGCCCGCAGAGACACACAAGTGTGAGACAAAAAACCCGAACTCGCCGCCTCGTCTCCGCCTTACCTGCATGAGTTTACCCTCAGCGAATCCGCTGCTTCTTCCAGCGAACACCCCTTCCAGGGTGATGGGCTTGACCGTGGCTTTGGGATTGAGCAGCGTGACCTTGATGAGGGCGCGGGTCGCTGCCACTTCAAGGCCCGCATGGCCCAGCGCCACCTGCAGGACGGCCGTGAACAGCCACGGCCAGAGCCCGGCCAGGCGCTGTGCGGCGAGCCTCATTGACCCAGCTGCAGGTTCGGGGCCCAGGCACGCATAATGCAGTGTTCAGAACCGCTGGCACGCTGAGAAATTTCCCAGGCTCCTTCTGGATGCGGGGACACGACCGAAGATGAATTTGTGATGGAACTCTATTTCAATCTCAGTTAGCACAAGAAGTCTGATTCGATTCGGAGACATGTGCATGGAAAAGGCGAACCATCAAGGAAACTAAGTGATGGAATAAAATGTGACATCAGTTTATGTCGGAACAAAGCAGTGTTGGTTATCCCGTGTCGGCTGCAGAGTGTGAGCGGGACAACATCAAGGGATGGACTGGAAGCAAGACTCGGACCGTGGGCATCGAACTTCTTCCAGGCATACGAAGCCCCTCCAGTTCACGGGTTCTCTCGGTGTCCTCTCTCCGTCCTGATCATGCGCTCATAAATCTCCATTAGATGGACGGTGTTCCATTTCAACGGTTATGCATTCCCTTAGAACTTCAACAGGTGGCCTGATCATAACTCGGTTATCCGAAGCCGACAAAATCTCCAAAGCTGCGTCACGCACAACGTGAACCTGGACGCGTGACTTCCCTCCGGGCTTCACGCACGCGCTCCGTTACTCCCGCCGGGGAAGAGGGAAAAACAAGCAACATTCAGATGTTTCCGAAGCGAAACTTTTTAATAGTCCTGGTTTTGGTGTTAAAAAAAACAACAACAAAAAAAAGATGAATCAGATGAATAATTCGGGTAATCAGGTGCGATTCCTACAAGTCGATCCTCCGCTACACGTTCATATTAAACCTGTTCACAGTTTCCAACCCCTTTGAAAAAAAAAAGAGAAGGAAAAAAAAACCCGGTTGGAAGTTTTGTCGCAGAGGAAACGCTCCGTACTGTAAACACGCGGTCGCAAAGTTGTTGCGTGGTGAAGCGCGTGCGAGGGGCGCGCGGACACACACACATATAGATATAGAGAGAGACACGCGCGCGCGGGTGCGAGAAGAGAAGTTTGTGTGTCTAGAAGCGAGGCCGAGTCTCCCTCCCTGGGGATCTCATGGAGCAAGTCTACCTGTTGCTCACTGACTGTGTCTGCGTGGTGGGTGTGTGTGTGTGTGTGTGTGTTTGTGTGCGCGTGAGGGTGGAGCAGAAGCCATACTCCACAGCACTCCACGACGCGCGGCGCCCTTTAGCGGACACACTGAGCTACAGCCGACTTCTGGGAATAATGTCACTCACTCTCACTCACTCATCGTTTATACCACTTTATCCTGAACAGAGTATCCATCCATCACACTACGCACACACACTTACATGCTCATTCACTGGCAATTTGGGAACACCTGCATGTCTTTGGACTGTTGGAGGAAACCAGAGGAAACCCACCCTCAACCCGGAGGTGCGAGGTGACAGTGCTAGCCATTACGCCTCGCACTGTGTCGCCAGGAATAATATAACATAAATAACATTTCAAACCAATCAGGCGGCATGGCGGATTAGTGGTTATCACTGTCGGCTTGCACCTCCAGGGTACTGGTTCAATTCCCACCTCGGGGTCTGTGTGCATGGAATTTGCATGTTCTCCCCGTGCTTGGTGGGTTTCCTCCATTTAATCCAGTTTCCTCTAATAGTTGAAAGACATGCAGATTAGGATAATTGGCGGTCCCAAATTTCCTGTAGCGTGTGAATGAGCGTGTGTATGTGTGTGCCCTGCGATGGATTGGAACCCCGTCCAAGGTGTACCCCGCCTTTTCTGGGATAGGCTCCAGGATAAAGCGGTATAGTCAATGATTGACTTGGTGAGTGAGTCAAAACGATCAGCAATAACATAAAAACATGCATGATATTCAGGGGCGCAACTGCACATTTGCTGAGGGGTATGCAAGGTCATGGGTTGCCCCCCTCCATTTAATGACATTTACATATAAAATAGCATCAGTCAATGTCCAAATCCTTAGACTGGCAAGCTGCGAAAATAACAGATTTTCAAATACCCTGCAGTACTCTGACAAGGAAAAGTGCATACAGTACGTATGCTTTTGGCGTATCTTCATCTTCACAACTGAGTAAACAAAATAGATGTTACGAAACTTTGTTTCGTAAGGCTACAATAACGTATTCTGCATGTTTCTTAATACTGTGTAAGTCATAAAATCCTGTATGGCCTTTACCTACCTGTTTTCTTCACCTGCTCTGAACTCATTTTCTATCATTGCTTCACTGTCCTCCTCATCTTCATGGCTAAGTAAATGAACCAGATATTTCACAAAATATATACCATCAATCCCAAATTTATGTTTTTTGATATTGTTTAAAGTGGTCATGACAAGATAAATAAAATTTTACTTGATTTTTTGACAAATAAGGGGTCACTGCACTATAAAAAACATTTATAAAAAACATTCTGGTGCACAAAAAAACTGTAACTTACATTAAAATGGTAAATGTATGTCATGACCCCTTTAAGTCATAGTATCCTGTGTGGTAGCTCCTACCTGTTCTCTTCACCTGCTCTTGACTTATTTGCTTTCTCTCTGTACTCTTCATCTTCATGACTGAGTAAATGGACCAGATATCTCACACTATTTATACTTTAATACTGCAGTACTCCAATCTGCTATATGTCTTGGTCCATTCTTACCTGTTCACTTCACCTGCTTTGCCATTCTCTTAAACCTGCTCTTCGTTGTCCTCTTCATCTTCATGGCTGAGTAAATATACCATTATATTATTATTATACCTATACTACAGCAGACAACTTTCAGTATGAAACTACTTGCATATTTCTACACACTATGAAAGAGTGCTTAAAAAATGCACTGTGTAAGTGATGAAAACATTACTTAAAATGTAAGTGATTAAAACATTATATATATATATAGTGTGTGTGTGTGTTTGCGTGTATGTGTATGTGTGTTAGATCAGGCCTTTAAGACGTCTTTTTATGAACACTCATGTACAAAGCATTAAAATGATTGTATTTGCTAAACAGTGATGTAATTTCATTAGCACTGAAACACGGACGGTAACTACAGTATGCCCAGCCTCGCTGGCACTGGCAATAACGTTAAATGTTGATGAACTTAAAGACTTACAGTAATACGAAATGATAGTTCCAGCTTACAAATCTCTTTTTATCCAATTTGACATGGCTGTCCTCATTTTTAAGACACTGTTTTTATTTTTATTTTTTTATTTTTCTGTTCTGCGCACCAGAAAATTTCCCTCTTCTGTCCATTTTGCATATGTGGCTGTCTGGCAACTATAGGGGGGTGGGGCTCAATTGATATATATTATTTATTTATTTATTTATTTATTTTTACTCGTTTAAAATGCTAAACAAAATTCTCTTTTTTTTCTTCTAAAATATTTTAAAGATTTTTTTTTTCACAATGGCGCCCCCCTCCGTGTGCGCCCCAATGCTCTACATATACTGCATACCCCATTTTTGCGCCCCTGATGATATTGTATAGCTCTCCTTTGAGCCACCAGAACAGCTCTGACTCATGAGGGCATGGTCATCGTAAGACCTCTGAAGGTGCGATGTGGTATCTGGCACCAAGACGTTAGAGGCAGATCCTTTAAGTTGAGGTGGAGCCTCCCTGGATCAGACTTGTCTATCCAGCAGATCCAACAGATATTGAATCAGATTGAAATCTGAGGATTCATAAGTCAACCTCAGTGCTCCTCAAACCATTCATGAACCATTTTTTGCAGTGCATTTTGTGTCACGAGCTATCGGAGGGTAAGTACAGAAGTCTTAGATGGTAAACCCAAACGTGGAAGCAACGCGAGTAGGCAGGATAACCACGCAACCACCATTGGTGAAGTGATGAAGGGTTTGAGCTGGGAGGTGTGAAATACCGGATGGATCCGGAGCGCCGTAGGCAGCTGGAGCCGGTAGGTGACAGGATTGATACGGAGGGTGATGCGGTATGGACCGATGAACCTGGGTGATAGCTCTTTGGATTCCGTGTGAAGGTGAAGGTTTCTGGTTGAAAACCATACTTTTTCACCTACATTGTACAATCGTCTCGGTGGGTGTCGACGGCGATGTTGAGTGGCATAGCGGTAGTTGGCCTGTTGGTTTCCACAGCCGTGCAACCAGCGACACCGGCGAACCAACTGTTGGGCTGACGGCACCTCAACCTCCAGTTCTTGATGATCGAACATCGAAGGTTGGAAACCGTGGCATACCTCAAATGGACTGAGATTGGTGGCTGAAGAGACATGGAGATTGTGAGATAACTCAGCCCATAGGAGGTAGTGGGCCCAGGAGCGCTGGCGATCGGCAACAAAGCATCTCAGGTAGCGCTCCAGTTGTTGGTTGGTCCGCTCCGTCTGACCGTTAGTCTGGGGATGATAACCAGAGGATAGACTACAGGTGGAATTGATCAGACGGCAGAAGGCCTTCCAGAACCGGGCAGTGAACTGGGGCCCCCTGTCCGAGACGATGTCTTTTGGGAACCCATGCAGTCGGACTACGTGTTCTAAAATCAGCTCTGCTGTTTTTTTGGCTGATGGGAGTCTGGTGAGGGCCACCAGGTGCACGGCTTTGGAGAACCGGTCGACAATGGTTAAGATGGTGTTTTTCTCTTCAGAGGCCGGCAGGCCTGTGATGAAGTCGATGGCAATGTGCGTCCAGGGCCGATGGGGAACGGGGAGTGGTTGGAGTTCCCCAGGTATCGGTTAGTTGGTATTCTTGGACCTGGCGCACACTGGGTATGCCTGGACGTACTCCTTGACGTCACTTGCCATAGATGGCCACTAGAAGGCACGTCTGATAAATTGGAGGGTGCGATTGGCACCGGGGTGTCCGGATAATGGCAAGGAATGACCCCATTGCAACACCTCGGTCCTTACGGTGTTCGGCACGTAGAGTCGCCCAGGCGGCACACCTGCCGGTGCGGTCTCCATCGCCTGTGCACGGCGAACCCTCGTTTCCAGTTCCCAGTGAAGTGGTGCAATGATCTTGGTGGGTGTGATGACAGGCGCGGGGTCCGTCCGGGGAACATCCTCTTCGTGTTGTCGGGAGAGGGCATCAGCTTTGGTGTTCTTGGACCCCGGGCGGTAGGATAGGTGGAAGTTGTAATGTTCGAAAAATAGTGCCCACCGCGCCTGTCTCGGGTTGAGCTGTTTTAAGTTGCGGATGGTGATCAGGTTCTGATGGTCGGTCCAGACGATGAACGGCTCTCTGGCGCCCTGGAGCCAATGTCACCATTCCTCCAAAGCCCACTTTATGGCCAGCAGCTCGCGATCCCCCACCCCGTATCGCTGCTGAGTGGGGTCAAATTTTTGTGAAAAGAAACTACAGGGATGTAGCTTCTGGTCTGGACCTCGTTTAGAGAGAACAGCCCCGGCGTCCACATCCGAAGCGTCCACCTCCACAACAAATGGTTTACTTGCGTCTGGGTGCAGTAGAATTGGGGTGTTGGTGAACCGGTGGCATAGGTCATGAAAGGCAGTGATGGCAGTGGGGTTGAGGCTGAAATGATGAGAAGAGGGTCGGTGGCGTTGGTGTCGACATCGGGTGCCTCGGACTCCCTAGAACACGCCCCAGCAGGAGCCCGCAGGCAGAGTTCGGTGCAGGTCGGCCCCCACTGCAGGATCCGGTTTTGTGTCCAGGAGATGAGGGGGTCATGTTGGAGTGTCCGAGGATGATGGGTGGCGATGAAATGGAGGTGAGGTGGAACTGGATCCGTTCGTGATGTTGGCCGATGACAAGGGTGAGCGGCTGAGTCTGAGTGGTGATGGGGCTGGAGGAAAGGGGCTGACCGTCGACAGATGTGATACGAACGGTCTGGGATAACGCCTCAAGTTCTCCCAGTTCTTTGGCAAACGAATAGTCAATAAAGTTACCTGCGGAACCAGAATTGATGAACGCAGTACTTCTGACCCGTTTGTGGCCAAACCAGAGGTGTACTTGGACCGTGAGACGGGAATTATTGGGTGTCGTGACCGAGAGGTGGAGGGGGCCCGGTGAACTGCCCCGTTTGCTCACCGGGCCTGAGCGTTTCCAGGGCGAAGTGGACAGAGGGCCCTGTGGTGAGGGTATAAAGGTGACGTAGTGGGTGGCAGGGTCCGGGTGGCTAGCCTCGAACGAGAGAGCAGGCGCTGGTCTATGCGGAGGGCAGGCTGAATCAGTCCTTCCAGCGTGGCGGGAATCTCTCGTCCGGCGAGTTCATCTTTGATCCGTGAGGCCAGTCCCTTTGTAGTAGGCCGTCCGAAGGGCGGCGTCTCCCCAGGTGGTCTGCACAGCTAGAGTGCGAAAGTCCGCTGTGTAGCAACTCACGGACGACCCTCCCTGCCACAGATGATACAACTGAAATGTCAGTTTCAGTTTTTGGGTGAACTCTCCGTATGAGTAGGCTGTGTCTGAATCTAATCTGAGGACCGCCGTGGCCCACTCAGCTGCCTGCCCGGATAGCAACGAGACGAGAAGTGCAACGCGCAGTAGGTCTGTGGAGTATTTGGTGGAATTAAACTCAAACACAAGATCCAATGCGGTTAGAAAGACACTGCACCTCCCATCTGTGCCATCCCACTTATCCGGTAGAGCTATGAAAACATCAGAAGGGGGGTGGGGTGGCGGTGCCGCAGCCACTGCGATGGCCGTTGCAACTACCGAGTGAGCAGCCGTCCCGCGGAGGGTCGCGTTCTCCTGCCGTAGCTCCGCCACCTCGCAGCATCTTGGAAGTCCTTTTGGAGAGACGCGACTTCTCCACGGAGCTTATTGATCAGCTTGGCATGCTCGTCAACCACATCACAGAGGCGAGCAAACTCCGCTGGGTTTACTGCTTTTGGCTCAGTCATTCTGTCACGAGCTATCGGAGGGTAAGCACAGAAGCCTTAGCAGTTAGCCCTTGTAGCGTGGATGGTAAACCCAAACACGGAAGCAACGCGAGTAGGCAGGATAACCATGCAATTTGTCTAATAAATTTCTTACACAAAGAGCTAGGATCTACACAAATAAATCCGCGTTCTAACAACACACACTCAATCAAAGAAGTAACCCAAATCGGTGAGTACTCACAGAATAGTCGGCGAAGCGTCAGACAAGGCATGGGCGAACTCAATGACTGAGCAATGTGAAGCGCCATCTTGTTTCCTTTTATGCTTCCTGAAATGCGACCGTATTACTTCCAGGTCCTAGTGCCGGTCGTGTTACGAGTGTGCATGACATTTTGAGGCTGGACAAGGGTCAGCATGGGCATTTCGAATGGTCTGTGACTAGACGGCCCCATACACAACACTGTGTTTGGTCACCATTTTATCACAGCCATAATTAACTTTTTCAGCGATTTGTATTCAGCAACTTTTATGTGAAATTTGACCAGACAGGATATCAGTGAGTCTTGGGTGGTAAGGATCCTGTTGCCAGTTTACTGGTTGTCAAATTTTGCTAGGTACTACCCACTGCATACAAGAACACCCCACAAGACCTCCTGTTTTGGAGATGCCCTGACACAGGAATCTAGCCATCACTATTTGGGCCTTGCCAAAACAGTTTAGATCTTTATCTATCCATTTTTCTATACCTGTCCATTTCTCCTGCTTCCAACACATCAATCTCACAAACTTATCTTACCCCTTGACAGCTGTCTTTGTAATGAGATAATCAGTGTTCATCACTTCACTTGTCAGTGGTTTTAATGTTATGGCTGATTATTGTAACAACTAAGTTTGAAAGATTACTGGCCTGGATCGTGTTAAAATTGGTCATACTGTATAATGAGTATGTATATTATTATATATCTTTACATTTATGGCACTTGTCAGACGGCCCTATCCAAAGTAATTGATGACCTTGCTCAAGGATCCAGCAATGGCAAACCTGATGGTACTGGGATTTTAATTCACAACCTTCTGATCAGACGTCCAACATCTATAGACTCGTCCTATGTAGTTATAAATGATAACAGGAACTAATTTGTCCCATAATTGTTCCAGTACATTCAATATAACTTTAATTTACTGTATAATAAGACTGTAGCAAAAAAGTTGGGTTTGCATGTGCTGAAAGTGATTACATCAATTCATGATCACAAATCATTTGATGCTTAGGAAATATTTCAGAAATCTAGTTAAATTTTGTTACATTACAGATTTGAATAAATTTGTATCTATTTGTTTTATTATTATTATTATTATTATTATTATAGACCTTTCTACTTTCTACTCAGATTAGAGTTGACTACCTCTTTTTGTTTTATCAAAACATACTTATATGCAGTATCAATTCTGTACCTTCTGTAAGTTACCAGAGATCTATTCACTTTCAAGGCATTTTAACACCTGACATTAGTTTAATCATGTCCAAATCAGGACAGTTGGTTCACATGTGCAAAGAAAAACTACACATATGAAAGAGTCCCTATAAATATTATAATTATGAACCACAAAGATGGAAAGAATGAGATACTGAGCAATAAAGTTTGCAGTATAAATACAGCCTTTGTCTTTCGGCACTTTTTTTTTTTACCACTAGAGGCTTCTTTAACAGCTCTGTGTTTGGATTGTATTACAGACGCTTTTTAGGTCACTTTGTACAAAAGTGTCTGGCAAGTAAATATTTGTAACCACCATCTAAACCACCTCTTTTTTTAAAGTAAAATGTATTACTTACAGTGTGGTTTATCACTAGGTGGTTTTTCTGGGGTTATGTTTCTTTCTGGACTGTGTGCCTTGTGCCCAGTATTATATATCAGTAACTTTTTAATTATATATAAGAATTTGGTTGCTATTGAGTACTATGTAATATCTATTTAACATGCACTGTATACATTGCCTGGCCGAAAGAAAGGACATTAGTTTAAAAGAGTCAATTTATTGGTCCATATCAAGTACCAAAAACAATAAAGGAGATTTAAAATTGCTGGAATTTGGTTAGGAACTCTTCAACATAATATTAAAGCCTGTAAGGTGTGTGCTGTAAATAAGTGAAAGAAATTTAGTCAGAAAAAAAATTATGAATGGAGATCAATTAAACGATTAGTTAAGATGCATGCAGTATGAATCACGTTTAATAGTGAAAGTAAGAACATTTCCACACAAACACCCACAACACACATTCATAAGTGTTGGTTAATTTTCTGTAACACTCGGTCTCGGTACACTGTTTTCCCCATGGGAAAGTCTTCAGGGCAGAAAGCTTTTCTTCTTTGTCACTAG
Source organism: Clarias magur (assembly GCA_013621035.1). Lineage (NCBI taxonomy): Eukaryota > Metazoa > Chordata > Actinopteri > Siluriformes > Clariidae > Clarias > Clarias magur. The sequence continues at coordinate 1,100,326 of QNUK01000078.1, forward strand.
CATGGCAAGATGTGTTTTTTTTTCTTATGCTAAAGATTAATGCAAAAATACTGATCATTTATGTATATTCAGAAAATTAAGTTGAGCTACAATTAAAAGAAAGGAATTAAGAAAAACTACATGGTAGTAACAGTAACTCCACTGGATGTCAGGCTGGGTTGCGCCACACCACCGTCAATTATTTTTCTCTAACAGCATGCATCAGCTTTTGGATTCCTAACCAACCTAGACTTGCTTTGGCAATACAGGTTATCACAAACGTCTCATACGAGAAATGAGTTTGCAAAATGTTTTTTTTTTTGTAAACACATTCGTCTTTCCAGTTCATGACAAACTCATATTTACAAAAATGGTGAGCTCAATTCTTTTGATTTCTGTGAAGTATGCATGGAGATTTTGGGGAACCCATATATACTGTACATATTGCATGGATATTGCAAATATACACTCCAGCACTTATGATTTGCTGTGACCCCTCTAAACTGAATCAGCATTCTATCCCAATACAATTACACTACTCACTAAGCTAAGCATGGGCCAGATATAGGTTTATTTATACAGTGTGTACATCTCTGAAATTTTGTCAGTTTAAAGCACTATGTAATTCTCATGCATACCTATGCATATTCAATCCAATCATGTACTACATTGAGATTCAAGGCTGAATATTATATTGTTGCTCATAGCTTATTTCCAATGAGAGGACGGTAACTCCAGAAAAGAAACTGCTTTATTGAATAAATCACTTTAACAATTCATGGATCAAGTGCCTCAGTGCTTAAAAACTAAAAAAAAAAAGATTTAAATTCCGTACTTAGACAAGTTTGCCTTAAAATATTTACCTGTTCAATTAATTGAACAAAAGTATCACTAAAGCTACTTTTTAACTCTAAAATGAATCATACTGTAAATACATATAAAATGTTTTTAAGCTATCATAAATAAAAGATTTATGTAACTTGTATAAGTTCATACAGTACATGTACTGTATATACAAATGTCACCTAATGTTTTACCATTAAATACTGTCCTTTAAAAAAACATCTTGAAACAATACAAAAAAGCCTTTGGATTAATTACACTTTTTGTCCCCAGTATAAGCACAGTCATCGTTTTATTAAAGACGTTACTCACGAAATACTAATTATAATAATTATAATAATTAAACGTTGGGCTGCTTATAACATGCATGCCAAGCCATGTGTAATAAACTAGACTGATTCTGAAAGGAATGTAGATTGCTCCAGTTACGTCCCAAATGGCGTGTTATGAGAAAGCATTCAGTCATTACACTTGTAATGAGGTGTCTCTTCCATTTCAGGTGACTGCTTTTCATTGGTGACTGTATTAAAGGAAGAAACAGCCTGAATGAGGAGAAACACACACACACACACACACACACACACACACACACACACACAAAATTTAGCAGTACATAACATACACTCAAATTCATCATCTCACAAAGACATATTTTTGTTGCCGAAATGTCATGTTTACAAGTTCCAATGTAACAAGATGATGTTATTATTGTCGTAGCATCCTGTAGCTTTTATAAAAAAAAAAAAATAATAATAATATATATATATATATATATATATATATATATATATATATATATATATATACAATTTTACTACAGGGTGGGCCATTTATATGGATACACCTTAATAAAATGGGAATGGTTGGTGATATTAACGTCCTGTTTGTGGCACATTAGTATATGTGAGGGGGCAAACTTTTCAAGATGGGTGGTGACCATGGTGCCCATTTTGAAGTTGGCCATCTTGGATCCAACTTTTGTTTTTTCAATAGGAAGAGGGTCATGTGACACATCAAACTTATTGGGAATTTCACAAGAAAAACAATGGTGTGCAAAATTGGTTTTAAGGTAACTTTATTCTTTCATGAGTTATTTACAAGTTTCTGACCACTTATAAAATGTGTTCAATGTGCTGCCCATTGTGATGGATTGTCAATGCAACCCTCTTCTCCCACTCTTCACACACTGATAGCAACACCGCAGGAGAAATGCCAGCACAGGCTTCCAGTATCCGTAGTTTCAGGTGTAGCACATCTCGTATCTTCACACCATAGACAATTGCCTTCAGATGATCCCAAAGATAAAAGTCTAAGGGGGTCAGATCGGGAGACCTTGGGGGCCATTCAACTGGCCCACGACGACCAATCCACTTTTCAGGAAACTGTTCATCTAGGAATGCTCGGACCTGACACCCATAATGTGGTGGTGCACCATCTTGCTGGAAAAACTCAGGGAACGTGCCAGCTTCAGTGCACAAAGAGGGAAACACATCATCATGTAGCAATTTCAAATATCCAGTGGCCTTGAGGTTTCCATTGATGAAGAATGGCCTCACTATCTTCATACCCCATATACCACACCATACCATCTAGGATCTATCCATATGTGGGTTAGTGTCAGACCAATAGCGGTGGTTTTGTTTGTTAACTTCACCATACACATAAAAGTTTGCCTCATCACTGAACAAAATCTTCTGCGTGAACTGAGGGTCCTGTTCCAATTTTTGTTTTGCCCATTCTGCAAATTGTGGGCGCCGATCTGGGTCATCCTCGTTGAGATGCTGCAGTAGCTGGAGTTTGTAAGGGTGCCATTTGTGAGTAGCTAATATCCGCCGAAGGGATGTTCGACTAATGCCACTCTCCAGTGACATGCAGCGAGTGCTACGCTGTGGGCTCTTGCTGAATGAAGATAGGACAGCCACTGATGTTTGTTCATTAGTGACCGTTTTCATGCGTCCAACATTTTGGCAAATCCAACACTGAACCAGTTTCATGAAACTTAGCAAGCAGTTTGCTAACTGTAGCATGGGAGATGGGTGGTCTCGTAGGGTGTCTTGCATTGAAATCTGCTGCAATGACCCGGTTACTGCGTTCACCAGATATCAACACAGTTTCGATCCGTTCATCACATGTTAAGCTCTTTGACATGTCAATGGCTGTGAACAATGAGAAACTTGTAAATAACTAATGAAAGAATAAAGTTACGTTGAAACCAAGCACATCATTGTTTTTCTTGTGAAATTCCCAATAAGTTTAATGTGTCACATGACCCTCTTCCTATTGTAAAAACAAAAGTTGGATCCAAGATGGCCGACTTCAAAATGGCCACCATGGTCACCACCCATCTTGAAAAGTTTGCCCCCTCACATATACTAATGTGCCACAATCAGGACGTTAATATCACCACCCATTCCCATTTCATTAAGGTATATCCATATAAATGGCCCACCCTGTACAATAAATTAAGCTTGTAAATGCATATAATTCTACTTAATGAGGGGTTAAAAGTTAAAATTATTATCCCCAATAGTCTGCAATAGACTGCAAAAACATTGGGGACAGCTTAACTGCCTCGGAGGAAAGTGCTATCTGCCACTAACACTTGCATAAGCTATCAGACGTCCATGATTAGCTAGTGTCACTATTGCTGACGTGAGAGTAAGGGTATACCATGCTTCCCAACAAAGAGAGCATGACCGAGACTCTCAGCTACAGATGGCTGTGACATCACTTGGGAATCAACCTCTCAATCTCTGGATAACAGGGCGAACATGATATTTAATGAGTTTAACATGAACCTGCTATTACTGTCTTTAACAATTTATTTTTGTTATACTTACAGTATATATTTTGTTTGACTGGAAATGCTTATTATTTAAATATGTAGAAACATGTGAAACTCGAAAAATTAGATTATGCAAAAATTCATTTATTTCAGTAATGCAACTTTAAAGTTGAAACTAATATATGAGATAAACTCATTATATGCAAAGCAAGATAGTTCAAGCCGTGATTTTTCATAATTGAGATGATTATGGCTTACAGCTCTTGACAACCCCAAATCCCCAATCTCAGAAAATTAGAATATTACATGCAATCAATAAAACAAGGATTGTACATAGAACAATATCAGACTTCTGAAATCTATAAATGTACTCAGTACTTGGTTTGGGCTCCTTTTGCAGCAATTACTGCCTCAATGCGGCATGGCATGGAAGCTATCAGCCTGTGCCACTGCTGAGGTGTTATGGAAGACCAGGATGCTTCAACAGCGGCCTTCAGCTCTTCTGCATTGTTCTGTCTCATGTCTCTCATCTTTCTCTTGGCAATGCCCCATAGATTCTCTTTGGGGTTCAGGTCAGGCAAGTTTGCTGGCCAATCAAGCACAGTAATCCAGGTTTTGGTGCTTTTGGCAGTGTGGGCAGGTGTCAAGTCCTAGCATGAAGTGCTCCAAAGTCTCATGGTAGATGGCTGCGTTGACCCTGGACTTAATAAGGCACAGTGGACCAACACAACCAGATTACATGACTCCCCAAATAAACACAGACTGTGGAAACTTCACACTGGACTTCAAGCATCTTGCAGTGTGTGCCTCTCCATTCTTCATCCAGACTCTGGGTCCTTGGTTTCCAAATGAGAAGCAAAAGTTGCTCTCCTCAGAAAAGAGGACTTTGGTCCACTGAGCAACAGACCAGTTCTTTTTTTTTTAGCCCAGGTAAGACACTTCTGACGTTGTTTGTTGTTCAGGAGTGGCTTGACAAGAGGAATACGACATTTGAAGCCCATATCCAGGATCTGTCTATGTGTGTTGGATCTTAATGCACTGACTCCAGCCTCAGTCCACTCCTTGTGAAAGTCCCCAACACTTTTGAATAGCCTTTTCCTGACAAACCTCTCCAGGTTGCGGTCATCCATGCTGCTTGTGCACCTTTTTATTCCACATTTTCCCTTCCACATAATTTTCTATCAATGTGGTTTGATACAGCAATTTGGGAACATCTAGCTTCTTTTGCAATTACCTTTTGAGTCTTTCCCTCTTTATGGAAGATGTCAGTGATGGTTTTCTGCACAACTGTCAGGACAGCAGTCTTTCCCGTGATTGTGATTCCTACTGAACAAGACTGAGAGTGTCACGGGCGTGCGTGGGGGTGAAGGATCCAAGCGCAGAGTGAGCTTTTACTGTTTCTCTGCACGAGCTCTGCAGCGCGAATGCAGAGTAGAGCCGGTGTATGTAGAGAGCGAGTGCAGCGCTTAGAGTCAATGAGCTCAGTGGCTGGAATGCGGAAGTGCCGAGAGCGCGCTCACTGCTTTTCTGAATGGGCTCTGTGGCAGGAATGCGGAAGTGCCGAGCCGGCGCGTGTAGAAAGAGCATACGCTGTTTGCCGGTGATGACAATCCCGCAAAGCGAGGCAGACGGATCGCGCAGGCTGCTAGATCCGAAACAATAGCTCGTGGTCGATGAACAGGCAGAGGTCAGAAACGTGAAACCGAGAAAGTCCGTGATCAGAGCTCGTGGTCGATAAACAAATCCAAGGGTCAGCAACAGTAAATCCGTATAGACGAAAGATCCGTAGCGTGAGACAAAGACGAGGTCGTGAAAACAGAGCGTGGTCGAGATCCGGGAGTTCAAAACAGAGAGAAACGCTGGAATACTGGGCATGGATAGCACACAATAATCTGGCAGAGAGCTGTTGTCTGAAGGTGTGTTAAATAGAGAGCTGTGATGATCAGAAATTGAGAACAGGTGTGTTTGGAGCAGTGAATGAGGTGGTGAAAAGCAAGGAACGGGATGGATCGTGGAGCAGGAGTGTGCAGGTGATCATGATCTTGCCTGAGATATGGGCATGACCTAGCGTGCTGTGACAGTACCCCCCCCTCTACGAACGACACCTGGCGTTCTTGAGGGTGCCTCGGGGTGGAGATTGTGAAACTCTGTGATCAGAGAGCGGTCCAAGATGAACCTGGCTGGTACCCAACTTCTTTCCTCGGGTCCATAGCCCTCCCAATCCACCAGGTACTGGAGGCCGCGCCCACGGCGGCGGGACTTAAGGAGTCTGCGGACGGTAAAGGCTTCACCCCCGTCTATAAGTCGAGGTGGAGGAGGAGGGCGTGGGGTTGGTGACAAAGGACACGGGACCAAACGGCGGACATGGGAGACGTGGAACGTGGGGTTAATTCGTCGCATGGATAATGGCAGGGCCAGTCTGATGGAGCATGGATTAATGACACGAGAGATTGTGAATGGGCCAATGAACTTAGGCGAGAGTTTCTGGGATGTAGTCTTGAGTGGTAGGTTACGTGTGGAGAGCATAACTCTTTGTCCAACTCTGTAAACTGGAGCAGCTGAGCGGTGGAGATTGGCCTTGCGCTGAAAAATGGCCACGGAACGTTGTAATTGAGCACGAGCTCGTTGCCATGTCCTTTTACAACGACGGATGAAGGCTTGAGCTGAAGGGACAGCAGTTTCTTCCTCCTGGGTTGGAAACAGTGGTGGTTGATAGCCGAGGCAACACTGAAAAGGTGACATGCCTGTGGAGGAGGTGGGGAGCGAGTTATGCGCATACTCAATCCAAGGGAGGAAACGACTCCAAGAAGCTGCATCCTGTGAGGTCATGCATCTCAGAGATTTCTCCAATTCTTGATTCATGCGCTCGGTTTGACCATTGGTCTGAGGGTGAAATCCTGATGAGAGGCTGGGGGTGGCGCCAATAAGGCCACAGAAGGCTTTCCAAAATTGTGCAGAGAACTGCGGGCCCCTATCCGAGACTATATCCGATGGGAGGCCGTGGATTCTGAAAACGTGGGAGATAAGGAGTTCAGCCGTTTCCTTGGCAGACGGAAGCTTTGGTAGAGGAATGAAGTGGGCTGACTTGGAAAACCGGTCAACAACTGTTAAAATGCAGGTATTATTGTTGGAAGGTGGCAATCCGGTTATGAAGTCCAGTGAAATGTGAGACCAAGGGCGATGGGGAATGGGAAGGGGTCTTAGGAGTCCCTCAGGCGGACGATTTGTTGTCTTATTCCTGGTGCAGATATCACAAGACGCCACAAAGCTTTTGACATCCTCCTTGATAGTCGGCCACCAGAAGCGTTGATGGAGCATTGAGAAGGTGCGAGTCGCCCCTGGGTGACAGGCTAGCCTGGAGCTGTGGCCCCATTCCAAGACTTGGGAGCGAACAGACAGCGGGACGAAAAGTAGACCAGGAGGGACATTACTGGGGCCTGGCTCCTGTTCAAGAGATTGCAGGACCAGGTTTTCCACATCTAACCGGGTTACAGCTATAAGGCACTGGGGGGGAAGAATAGTTTCCCTTGTGGATATGTCCTGGGGGGCGGGAAACTGTCGGGAGAGGGCATCGGGCTTAGTATTCTTGGTTCCTGGGCGATATGACAGCATGAAGTTAAACCGTGAAAAGAACAGTGACCAGCGTGCCTGACGTGAATTGAGTCTCTTGGCTGACTTGAGGTATTCTAGGTTCTTGTGATCAGTCCAAACAAGAAATGGGTGTTCAGCTCCTTCCAACCAATGTCTCCATTCTTCGAGGGCAACCTTGACTGCTAGCAACTCACGATCCCCAATGTCATAGTTCCGTTCAGGGGGCGTGAGCCGACGAGAAAAGAAAGAGCATGGATGAAGTTTGTTGTCCTTTGGTGTTTTCTGAGAAAGCACGGCTCCCACTCCTGTCTCGGAAGCATCAACTTCGACAATGAACTGGAGAGATGGATCAGGAAAGGTGAGGATGGGTGCTGTGGTAAAGCGCTGCTTGAGCTCATTGAAGGCCTTCTCTGCTAGGGGGTTCCATCGAAAAGGGATCTTGGTGGATGTGAGAGATGTGAGTGGGGCTGCCACTGTGCTGTAGTCACGGATAAAACGCCGATAGAAATTGGCAAAGCCCAAAAAGCGTTGAAGCTCCCGCCTTGACGATGGTGTTGGCCAATCCGTGACGGCTTTTACCTTGACTGGGTCCATCTGCATACCTGATGGTGAAATGGCATATCCCAGGAAGGAGGTGGACTCACAGTGAAATTCACACTTCTCAGCCTTGACATAGAGTTTATTTTCCAGCAGACGTTGAAGGACCTGACGCACGTGGAGCTTATGTTCCTCTAAGGAGTGAGAGAAGATTAGAATGTCGTCAAGGTAAGCGAACACAAAAACATTGAGAAAGTCTCTAAGGACATCATTAATGAGTGCCTGAAAAACTGCCGGTGCATTGGTCAGACCAAATGGAACAACCAGGTACTCATAATGACCCGTAGGGGTGTTGAATGCAGTCTTCCACTCATCACCCTCTCTTATCCTGACCAGGTGGTAAGCGTTTCTTAGGTCTAACTTGGAAAACAGGCGGGCATCCTGGAGTAATTCAAATGCGGTAGACATGAGGGGAAGCGGGTAGCGGTTCTTGACTGTAATCTCATTAAGGCCTCTATAATCGATGCAGGGTCTGAGGGACTTGTCCTTTTTTTCCACAAAGAAAAAGCCCGCCCCTGCAGGGGAGGAGGAAGGGCGTATGATTCCAGCTGAAAGTGACTCAGAGATGTATTTTTCCATGGCTTCTCTCTCGGGACGTGAGAGAGAGTAGAGTCGCCCTTTAGGTGGAGTGGTGCCTGGAAGTAGGTTGATGGCACAGTCATATGGACGGTGAGGAGGTAATGAGATGGCATGTGACTTACTGAACACCTGGCGAAGGTCGTGGTACTCGGCAGGGACCTTGGAAATGTCAGGGATCTCCTCCAGAGAGGTGGGCAAGACGCTTCTGGTGGCAGCGGAACGGAGGCATGAGGAGTGGCAAGTAGGGCTCCAATCCAGGATGCTTCTCCTTGCCCAGTCGATGTGAGGGTTATGTAGTTTTAACCATGGAAGACCCAGAACTATAGGTGCATGAGCACTCTTAATGATGAGGAACGTGGTGGTTTCAACATGATTACCAGAAAACTGCAGTGTGACTGGAGCAGTGCGGTGGGTGATTGAGGAGAGCTTGCTGCCATCAAGGGCCTGTACGCTAAATGGTTGGTTAAGTGGGGTGTGTGGAATCTTGAGTTGAGAAACCATAGCTGAGGAGATTAAATTCTGGTCTGCTCCAGAGTCTACTAGGGCGTGTGTGACGTGAGGCCGGTTGTCATAAATCAGGGTCACTGGGAAGCGAGAGCGAAGGTTAGGAGATGGGTGTTGTGTAGAACTGCCCCGTACCCCCAGAACTACCGGGGTGTCCCGGCTTTTTAATGGACAGGTTCGTACGACGTGGCCAACCTGACCACAGTAGAAGCAAGCACCATCATCCTTCCGACGTTGACGTTCCTTGGACGAGATGTGCGCGCAGTCGACCTGCATAGGTTCTGGGGGGGGCTTAGGTGTGTCTGTGTTAGGAGCGGGTACGTTGAGGAACTGACGAGACTCCCTTTGTCGTGTTCGTTTGCGGGCGTCAATACTTGTAGCCAGGTCAATGAGCCCCTGAAGGTTGGAAGGGAGCTCTCGGGCTGCTAACTCATCCTTGACTGGGTCAGAGAGTCCGTGAAGGAAAGTGTCGAAGAGTGCCCGATTCTTCCAACCACAAGAGGGAGCCAGAGTCCGAAAATCAATAGCATAATCAGAGACAGATCGAGATCCCTGACGTAGTTCAAGTAACTGAGCTGCCGCCTGACGCCCCGTGAATGAACGATCGAAAACCTGTCTCATTTCATCCGTGAAAGTCTTGTACGTGTAGCAGCAGGGCATCTGGGCATCCCATAAGGCTGTCCCCCATTCTCTTGCTTTACCAGAAAGGAGAGTGATGATGTAGGCAACCTTGGAGCGTTCAGTGGGAAAAGATGATGCCTGCAGCTCAAGCACAAGGGAGCACTGAGATAAAAATGAGCGGCAGGTGGACGGATTTCCGTCGTAAGTGGGCGGTGCAGGGAGGCATGGTTCATGATTGATAGAGTGCCCAGGAAGAGGAGGCTGGAGAATGGGAGCTGGATGTGCTTGTGTTTGCTTTATTTGCAAGATGAGAGCAGCTAAAGCCTCTGTAACGTTATGGAGGGAGCAAGTTATCTGCTGGATATTCTGCTGGTGAGTGTCCAAGAGCGCCCCCTGTTTCTCTAGTGCCCCTCTTAATTGTACAGCCTCTGCTGGATCCATTAATGGCCAGATTATACTGTCACGGGCGTGCGTGGGGGTGAAGGATCCAAGCGCAGAGTGAGCTTTTACTGTTTCTCTGCACGAGCTCTGCAGCGCGAATGCAGAGTAGAGCCGGTGTATGTAGAGAGCGAGTGCAGCGCTTAGAGTCAATGAGCTCAGTGGCTGGAATGCGGAAGTGCCGAGAGCGCGCTCACTGCTTTTCTGAATGGGCTCTGTGGCAGGAATGCGGAAGTGCCGAGCCGGCGCGTGTAGAAAGAGCATACGCTGTTTGCCGGTGATGACAATCCCGCAAAGCGAGGCAGACGGATCGCGCAGGCTGCTAGATCCGAAACAATAGCTCGTGGTCGATGAACAGGCAGAGGTCAGAAACGTGAAACCGAGAAAGTCCGTGATCAGAGCTCGTGGTCGATAAACAAATCCAAGGGTCAGCAACAGTAAATCCGTATAGACGAAAGATCCGTAGCGTGAGACAAAGACGAGGTCGTGAAAACAGAGCGTGGTCGAGATCCGGGAGTTCAAAACAGAGAGAAACGCTGGAATACTGGGCATGGATAGCACACAATAATCTGGCAGAGAGCTGTTGTCTGAAGGTGTGTTAAATAGAGAGCTGTGATGATCAGAAATTGAGAACAGGTGTGTTTGGAGCAGTGAATGAGGTGGTGAAAAGCAAGGAACGGGATGGATCGTGGAGCAGGAGTGTGCAGGTGATCATGATCTTGCCTGAGATATGGGCATGACCTAGCGTGCTGTGACAGAGAGGCCATTTAATGGCTCAGGAACCCTTTGCAGGTGTTATGGCTTAATTAGCTGATTTGAGTGGGAAAATTTGAGCCTAGAATATTGAACATTTTCACAATATTCTAATTTTCTGAGATTGTGGATTTGGGGTTTTCATGAGCTCTTCAACAAGCCATCATTATCTCAATTATGACAAATCACGGCTTGAACTATATTGCTTTACATGTACTAAGCAGTGGCAGCTGGTGCAAAAATTTGTGGGGGGGGCAAACAAAATTAAAATTTAACTTTTAATGCTCACCTGTAAATAGCCATTTATCAGGTGATTAAGCCGGTGATTGACCGGCCACCACTCTATCTCATATATTAGTTTCACCTTTTAAGTTGCTTTTAATTACTGAAATAAATGAACTTTTGGACGATATTCTAATTTTTTGAGTTTCACCTGTATAGGAATAACTTTAAAGTGTGTCAATGATTTTAATCTTAGGCCTGATTTGTGTTTAAGCTATAGAGCATTTGCAAGTTACGTAATTAGTCACTTTGCTGATGCTGCCATATTGCCAGTCCAGCTTACGTAAAAGATAGTTGTCACGCCTTAAAGGTGACCATGCCAGAGACTTAATGTGCGATGTACTGCAAAATTCTACAGGATGGAAAATAGGATACAGTCATAATCACCCTGACATGATAAATACTTTTCCAGTGTGATCACTGTAATCTTTAAAGCCTGTTTGATATAAACAGTTTTAACTAAGGTGTCATTGTTATAACCCAAAGTGCTAAACATTAAATATGAAAACCTTTAAAGATGAATTAGCAGGAATTGTTTGACATTGCTCTGTTATGGACTTGTGCCTTTGCTTTTTACCCTAAAAGATAAAATAAATTTATTTTATTGCTTAACAGCATGGAAAAAGTTAGAGGTGCACAAAAAATTGTAGCAGCATGTCAATGAGCATAATATAAAAACTAAATATTCATAGTAACTGAAGGAAAGTTTAATGTTGAATTAAGTGTTCAATCATATGCCTGGGCCACTCTATCTACTGGTTTATCTGCCAAAACAAACATGAGAGTGTTCTTTTCAGAATAATAATTTTCTTAAATGAAGCTAAGTACAAGAGTTTTATATATATATATATATATATATATATATATATATATATATATATATATATATATATATATAAATATAAAATTAAAATATCAGCTTATTATCAGGTAGTAACTCTTTACACAAGCATTTAATTAAAGTGAATATCTTTGATAAAGAGGCTATGCAGATTATTTATAGCGTAGATAGCACAAGGAGGGAAGTTGCTGACTGGAAGTGTGAGTTAGAATGGCAAGATAGCCAAAGCAGCAAAAATCATGTGACATGTGACCTGTGACAAGTGCACAAGCTCTTAGAAATATGTCTAATTGCTTTTTGACTACAAAAGTCATGCTCAATAATTGTGCAAAAAACAGAAACAAGCTTAGAGGTTGTTCAAAAAATAATACAGATTACAGTTTCTCCTTCCATGTAGATTTGTTATTTACTGTAGTTTCACTGAAAGTCAAAATTAAAAACGCAAGAGTAGGTATTAGAAGACAACAAGACAAAAGTGCCAAGTGCCAGACGGCAGCATTTAGACAAAATATGACACCACGATTTTATGTGTCAGTTTCCCCGATATTCCCAGATATGAGAATTTCTCACACAGCTAAATAATACATTTTCCTTTAAAACAGCATATTATTGAACAATAAGATTCAAGTAGGTAAGCTTGATGGTATTTTGCTATACAAAGTACATTACAGGTACATATACACAGGGATGTTGGAAAATATCTAATCCAATCTGTCTAATCTGACCTGCATTTCGTCTGCTATTTTGAACACCATGTCCAGGTTTACACCACTTTCCTTGGCTTCTGGAGCATCACCTGCTTGGCAGTTTGGATTGGTCCAATGGAGATAGCTGACTGAGTAGTCCTGGACAATAAGTGGTAAAATCCGGTGTTACATTTCACATCAAGGCTAAAATACCAAGCCTGACAATTTCTTCTAATCAGTATATAAAATAAAAGCATTCGCAGCTCTCACTGTGTAATATCTCGTGCAATGGACGTAGGAGGGAGCTGGTTGTTGGGAGCATGGCGTATTTATATCGAAGGACTCTGGGTTATACCACTGATACACTGGAGAAAAAAAAACATACAAAAAATAAAGGTTAACAAATCACTCGCTTTTTGGTAAAAACCATTTCAATGCTTTATTCTTAATGCTTAATTCAATACATCTTCCAAAGCCCTTCTTTTATTTATTCCTTGCCTACTCTACTAAATGGGATGTTGAAATATAAAGCTTTAAAATCTTTTTATAGTTTTTTATATGTTTACAATGTGCTATAAATGATAAACAGACATATAAAGAGCTTATGTATAATGTATGGCTTGATCAATAAACTGGTTTGCCAAATTACGATTCTGTTAAATAATTGTTATTAACAGAAAGCACAAACATAAAGCACCAATAGTACACTGGTAGCAAAATGCCAAGCGGAGTTGAATTAACAACCTACCGTGTTTTATATAAGTCCAGGTTTATCACAGCATTACACAAAATGAGCTGGACTGAATTTAATGAAACTCTGCCAGTCCTTTGGTCTTTTTCTGCAGTTAAGTAATTTGCCATGACCATAAATGAAATAACTGTAATGCACCTATAAGGAGCCCAAATCCTCACAAAAGAGAAATGAATGTGGGACACAGCATGGATCATTCCAAAAAAGGCAAGTACACTATAAAAACCGAAGCCTTACCAGTTTGTCTCATATGTTCTGAAACCGTGACATTAATAAAAACAGTTTTGTGGAACGCCACTGTGAGATAATACATGGGTTATTAGGGCAAACATATATGCAGCTGTCTGAAGTGTGCGCATGTATAATACCCAAACCGAGAGCGCAGTTGTGCAAAAATCACCAGTTAACAGCAGCTTGGATTAGAGCCGTTATGAAGACTTTACAAATAAAAGACTTTACAAAAAGAGTAGCAGATACAGTTCAAGATTAATTGTTCAAAGGAAATTATTGCATATTTTGGATGCTTTCAGCATTGCTTTACACTGTAGAAAGAAATTTAAATCAAACAACAGCCCATGTAAGGGATTGTGGACTTGCTGTTTATGAGGCCTGCGTATGAAATAAAGGACATTTTGTGTGTGAAATCTAATAGAATTATGTTATCAGTTATCAGATTTTTATATTTGGAACTAAATTTGTATAAAGTGCAGAAAGTGACACTAGTGCATGTAAAACACCACGACTGAAATTATGAAACAATGGACCGGGCTAATCTACATCAAAATGATGCAAAATTACTGCTTTTGTTACAGAAGTTCCCAATAGGGATGTATAATAGGTTTATAGTAATTAAACTATTATACTATTTATCACCTGGTGTGTATAATCTGTAGTCTGAGCGATGAGATATGACGGCAGTGGAATTCCCAGCAGGCACTGTGTTTTGTGAGCTCTGCTGCATGGACATCGTGCTGAACGGATATGCTGAAGGTGAGTCCATCGGGATATGGGGGAAATCAACTCCCAGATCACCGTGGCCCATTACAAATGCCTGGGAGGGGTTTGGTGTTCTGTCACACTCCCTCATCTGCTGAGAGCCATTAGTGTAATGGTGGTAAGGAATTTCCTGATGTTCAAGACTGAAGGCTGAACCTAAACAGATAGAGACATGTCTAATAATAATAATAATAATAATAAAGCAATATAGGTATGGATGGTATCTGAGGCAACAAAGTTTAGATAGCTATCTATCATTGTACAAATATGAAGACTTATTCATCTATTTTCATGACAAATTTCTATAGATGCCTAAAATTTGTTTCAAGGCGATGCTGGAAACAGCACAATAGATCCAAGATCCAAGATTTACTGACACATGTAGAGCTTGGGTCTTTCAAAGGACTTGGTCTAAAATAAATAAATAAATAAAGGTTTTAAGGGAATGAACAGAAAGCAGAGCCAAGGAGTATGGACATGTTTCCGTTAATCTGTGAAATATGTGTGAGGGAAGACTGCATTACTTGCTACCTTAATCAATTTATTAAATGTAATTTTTTATCAAATTTTTCCTACGTGGTCACTCAATTAAAAACAAACAAGCCTTTGATAAATGGATAGTTTTCCAACTGCGAGAGCTATCTTAGCTCTCTTCTAATGTGGTTGCCAGATAGTGTTCCAGGTCCATGTCTGTGTGTGCATATTTTTTTCTCCATGTGCTCATGGGTTTTATCTGGGTTTTCCAGTTTCCTCCTACCTCCTTGAAAAACTGTGAATAAATACATGTACAAATTATGTTGAATTGTCCTGAGGCTTGAATGCTTGTGTGTGATGGATGGTGTTCCAATCAGGGCAGAGTTTTCCTGGGATAGGTAAAACCTGACCAAGATAAAGCAGTTCTAGAATATAAATGAATGAACGAATGAATGAGTGAATGAATTTTGTTTCGTCCATTGTTTTAATCCAATTGTTTAACACTATACCAACCACTTTTCATCAATCCAGAGTTTTCCTGGGGTGAATTCAGCATGGGATAATGGAAACGCCTTGTTATCATGTCAGGCACTTCCGTGCTCACAGCAAGCCTGGGATATTTGACAGGCCGGAGACGCTTTAAGTTAACCAGAAGACCTGGGTTATCCCGTTTGAAGTTCGGGTTGTGAAATCTGTGCATCTGAGCTGTAAAGGCAGCCCTGTCGAACTTCTTCTCGAAGCCATCCAGGCTTCTGCGCACTTTTCTGAAGCCGTACAGATTTAGCTGACGAATAAAACTGTTAAAGTCTCTGGTATTGAAATACCGGTTTATCTCCCCATCATGAGAAAACAGCACTTCAACTTCGAAGCGTTCCTGATGGATGAGTATTCTTTCCCCTCTGTCATCCCAGCAGATTGAGTAAAGTTGAGGATCATTCACCAAATGCCACAACTTGCTGGGGAAGTTGTTGGGGTTGAGTTGGAAGGTGAACCGTGAGTTACTGATTTCCATACCGGCTAAAGGATTCATAACCAACTGGATGTAAACAGACAGGAGCGCAGTGTTAGTTATTTGTCAAATAGAAATTTGCAAACTAACTAGATTGATATTTAGTGATAAATATTTAGAAGGGCAGCCAACATATTCCATAATAATAGCTAGGAAATGTAAATAAGTAAGAAAATAATCTTTATCAATGACAAGCAAACAGCGCCAATGTCATTTTCATCTTCATCGTATTTTTGATAAAGGATTACTACGTACATATATTACCTGTTATGTTGCTTCCTTTCTCCGGGTCAGAGTTCACACCGCATCTCACCCTTGCGTCTCTTAAATCTGTTAGAGAACCGTTACGCACGCGCTCGGTTTAATTTCAAAAGTAGACAAGTGGATTAAGGGCGCACGAGCTCGGAACCTATTCCCTACCTACAATCAAAGCGCGCGCGCGCACGTGAATTTCTTCTGTCAGCCCGTCAAACTCCTGTAGCGTAACTGAGTCACAACGTGAGGTCCTGTTACGTAATACAGTCTTTTAAAAACAAAAAACAAAAATAAACGCCACGATATATATTGTATTTTGAGAATCTTATCAAACCCACTGAATTAATGTCGAATTAGTGTTCTGAACTGAACGCTCTAGACCGAAACATAAAAAGCAACTCTGTGTTATTCCATTAGGAAATAAAACTCAAGGTCATAAAATATGTGCAATGTAACCATAAATAAGAAAAATCTATGGTTAACAGAAAACCATAACAGAAAAAATAAATAAATAAACAAGAACAGCAGCAGCAACAACAATAATAGTTATTAGTTAGTAGTAGTAGTCGTAGAATAATTAATTAACCAATCAATTATTATTAAGCATAATAATTATTATAACTACATACAAATTCAATACATGTAATAATAATCATTTCATAATAATAACATTATTATTATTATTATTATTATTATTATTATTATTATTATTATAGCAACAAACTGGGATTTTATTTCAATCTGTATTTTTATGGTGTCTTGATTCCCCCATTTCAATATTATGGGCTGTGTGTGTGTGTACTGTATATTTGTGTGTGTATACACACTTGCAAATATCTAATCAGCCAATAACATGGTGAAGATGATCTAAACTGCTGAGGATCAAACTGAATGAAAATTACTTTACTACTTTGGCATGATTGTTGGTGCCAGACTGGGTGGTCTGAGTATTTCTGAAACTGTTGATCTACTGGGATTTTCACATAGACACATCTCTAGGGTTTACAGTGAAAAGTCTGAAGAAAAAAAATCCAGTGTTCTCTTGGTGGAAATGTTTTATTGAAGCCGAAGATCAGAATGGCCAGACTGGTTTAAGTTGACAGAAACGCAACAGTAACTCCTATAGCATCTCATTACAACCAAGGTATCCTGATCAGCATCTGTGAACATACAAGACATTGAACTCTGAAACAGATGTGCTACAGCAGCAGAAGACCCAACCAGGAGCCAATCCTGTCAGCTATGAACAAAAACCTTAGGCTACAATTTGCATGTGCTCAAAAACTGGACGATAGAAGATTGGACAAACATTGCCTGGTCTAATGTGTCTCAATTTCTGCCACAAAATAGAGTCTGAATTTGGCATAAACAACATGATAGCATGGATCCATCGTGCCTTGTTTTTCCGGGTGAGGCTGATGGTGGGGATTTAATATGATGTAGGGGTATTTTCTTGGCACACTTTGGGCCCCATGGTACCATTTGAGCTTTTTGTAAATAGCACAGCTTCCCTGAGTATTGTGTCTAACCATGCCATCCCTTTGTAACCAAAGCATAAAGCACAATATTAGAAAGCTAAAATCATCTCAAATTCTTTTCTTGAACATGACAATGAGTTCACTATACTTACTTTACTGTAATTAAAAGGCCTCCACAGTCTCCTGTTCTCTATCCAAGAGTGTGCCTTTGGGATGTGGTGAAATGGGTTATTCACATCATGGATATGCAGCTGACAAATCTGCAGCAACTGAGTGAAAAGCTGGGGAACAATAGTCTGCTTGACAGTGTGAGGATTGTGAAATGAAACCAGAGTACCCATAGGAAACCCACCAAGCACAGGGAGAACATGTAAACTTCATGCACACACAGACAGGAATTGAACCTGGCCGGGAATCAAATCCCGGACCCTGGAGGTGCAAGGTGACAGTGCACCTACTGTACTAAACCACCGTGCCACCTACCTTGCATGCTGTAAAGTCATTCTTCCCAGTAATTACATTGGAGCACGCCATGTCACCGAGGTAATAGGTGGGAAATAATGAACGTCCCCCAAAAAATTATTTTGCCATTTTTTCCTGTAGTTATCACATGCAAATAAAGAGAACCAGTGAGGAGAAATTACAGTTTACAGAGTCCGGGTCTCAGTAAGTGAAGGTGTTCTTTATATGTGGCTGAGTCAATAATTTTGTAAAATCTGTAAAATGTGTTTAAATTAACTTTTAGCAAAGACAAATACATTATTTTTTTGGCATTTTCCTTGCTTTTCAATACACTTTGCACCACTGTCTTCACTTCCTCATCAGAAGTGAATCTCAGAATCAGAATCAGAAGAGTTTTATTGCCAAGTACGCTTGCACTTACAAGGAATTTGTTTTAGTGACAGAGCTCCAGGACAAAACAAATAACAAGACAAAACAGCATGACACAAAACAGGGGGGGGAAATGGTTTCTTCCAAAAAAATGGAATCTTTGTCCTCTTTTAAAAAAAAAACTTTCACCTTTCTTAGATTATCACAAATATTCAAACGCTTCTGTTTATGCTCTTCCGTGAGTTGTTACGGTACCAGGTACACCCTGAGACCACAAAACCCTGAATCACTGCACGCAACTCTTCTTTCATGCAAATCACAAGTGGGCCATCCATTTTTGCTCGCACCACAGTTACAAATGAACTGATGTGACATTTTCACACTTGGGAAACAGTAGACTGGCCAACAGGAGTTTTAATATAACCGGAGTGCGGATAATTTTTGACTCGCCCTCGTATATTCAATGACTATTTATTTGTGCGTTTTAAATATTTCCACTCCAGGTCAGTAGGTAGCGGTAGGGTGCCTAAAGCTGGTTTGCCATTCACATTGAAACGCAGGATAAAGGAAGCAGCCGACGCAGGTTTACTACGTCATCAAAGTCGCCTGAAAAGCAAAATTAGACTCTCTAGACTTTATCAAAGAAAAACTGAAACATCGTGTGGAATAAGGTTTATTTATATAGGTTACATCATGTCACTGGATACCGTACCGAAGGATCTTCGTCATCTGCGGGCTTGTTTGCTCTGTTCTCTTGTTAAGGTCGGTCTTTCAGTGCCAAAGTAGTATTTACTGCGAGTTAGCTTAGCGGCTAGGTGATAAATAAGAAAAAGCTACGTTTTGCTTCTCACGATTTTTCCCCTATATATGATTATATGAAATACTTAATTACTATTTTTATCCATTTTAAAACTATATTTACTAATATTAACACCTCGTAGCGAACTTTCCAATAATACCAGCGTTTTCTGGCAATAATTTAATTAACATTAAAGAAACGCTTTCGTTCTCCCCAGAACGAATCATATCTCACGTGGGAAGTGGTAACGTCGTGGAATTTCATAAAAAAAATTAACATAATAACCGAGATGTGTTCATTTATCAATGATATTATTTCTACTTCACGTACTACATTATCTGTCCATTTTATAAATAGCTTTTTTTTTCTTTTTATAAAAAAATATATAGTAATATTAATTGAACAAATATAAAACATAGAGGTGCCACAGATTGTGGTCTTGAAACTCCAGGGTCAACGGCTCGATTCCCGCTTCAGGTATGTTTGTGGATTTTGCATGTTCTCCCTGTGCCTGGTGGGTTTCCTTCGGGTACTCCGGTTTACTCCCACAGTCCAAAGACATGCAGTTAACTGCCGTTCAGAAATTGCCCATAGTGTGTGCCTTGCTAAATTGACACCCTGTCCAGTTCCTTTATTGGTAACCCTGACAGGATAAGCCATACAGAGAATGAATGAACAAAACGTAAAACAACATAGTGAGGAAGCTTAAGACAAATGGTAATTTTTCCTAAGGTATGTTACTGACAATTAAAAATTCTAAATGACATTTTATTTGTATAGCACTTTTAACATCACTGTTCGAAATAACAGAAACAAAGAATGAAATGTATTAAAAATAAAAAAAATTAAATGATAAGACAATGGAATGTTACATATGTAACCTTTCAATAAAAAAAGATACTTTCTCAGATCTTAATTATATTTTTCCACTGCAGTTTAGAATAGTAATAAATGACTAAACAAATAAATAAAGCTACACGTCACATAGAGCACTTTTAAAAAGGCAGATCTCAATAACCCCTACACACACCTGTGATCAGCTGTCAGGATCAATCGATTCTGATTTCTGTGATCAGGCCTTGGTGATCGGCACACTAGGAGAAAAGGAAGAAATAAAGAGATGAAACATGCATACAGCTCAGGTTTTGTGCACTGCTGTTGCATCATCAGTCTTCGATCTCTCTCATTGTATCTTTGTGTTTATATAAAAGGTTCCTCTGGCAAATTACTAACATAAGAGTACCTCTCTGTGTGTGTCAGCTACCTCCATCGATGATTGATTAATTAAGGGTGGAGCACGGTCCTCAAACACCGGGGGCATGATCATAAATCATTGAAAAACAAAGTAAAATACATAGTGTCTTCCATGGAGAAAATAACCAGCAAGGGTTTAATTTATCTTGGCAAAAGAAATTAAATCTTCAACACGGTTACATCCAATGACTATCGATTAATCAATTATTGAAATGATTAATCAGATTACAAATGGTGTAATTACTCAACAGCTCTTATTAAGCTCTCAACTTGAGGTTGTCTTGTGCATGTGTTAACTAACAATCAAGATAATGATTACTACATTAAAAATTAAATCATTAAAAATGTCAAAAAAAAAATCTAAAACCAAGAAAAATTAAGGTGGTTATACTTCCTCTTTCTTCTTCTACAGACTATCGACCAGTTCGAGTATGACGGCTGTGATAACTGTGAGTCCTACCTGCAGATGAAGGGGAACCGGGAGATGGTTTATGAATGCACAAGCTCCTCCTTTGATGGGTATACTGCATTTTTTTGTTGTTGTTTTGTATTGATTTCTAATGCAGCATAAAAAAAGCTTTGCTTACTATGTGTGTTTTCCTTAAAGCGTTATTGCAATGATGAGTCCTGAAGACAGCTGGGTGGCTAAATGGCAAAGAATAGGTATATACTATAACTCTGTGTCTCTTCTGTGTGTATAAGGATAACTGCATTTATCTACAATTCTATCCGTTATTTTCTTTTTTAGGAAATTTCAAGGCAGGCGTCTATGCTGTGACCGTAACTGGAAGATTACCTCCAGGTTGGTAAAGGATTTAGTCTTAGTAATAGTACTGTAATAACTAGGGATGGGAATCACCAGGAACTATGTGATACAATGTTATCACGATACCTAGTTGTGGATTCGACCTTTATTGTAGATCTGTTAGTATCATGATTTTATAAATGTATATTTTATAAAACAAATAAATTATTAATTTTGTGTTTTAGCAAATTCTGTTACAGTTACAGCGGGTAATTTTGTCCTACCACACAGGATGCTGTGCCTTGCAAATAGTTTAGAGCACACAACATTTCATTAATTCAAATGAAAACATGTACATTTAAAATGCATTAAAATCAATCTATTATGGAGTCAGTGTAGCAATACATGAATTGCCACACAAAAGAAACGCCACACAAAAGATTTTCTCCCTATCTCTAGTAGTTATTGTATTTATATGCAAGCAGTATTGTTCAATAACTGTGTTCCAGTGTCCATCAAGGGGCAGGAGCGAGCCAAAAGCCTGATTGCCTTGTTTTAATATTGCCCTGTTTACGATGAACAATTTAACAAAACTGACTATCCACTATTAAGCAGGCTTGAGATATCACACAGATGCACTCATTATTGAAACCTTATTACAACATTATATTAATATACAAACTAGGTAAGAAAACAAACAAAAAAAAAACAATGAAACTTATTTTCCCCCCAATCTTTAATACTTAAGATGATCAATGCTCTAAATAAGATTAATTTCTAATATCTAGGGGCTTTTTATGCTGAAATGTGTCTCACTATTTTAAATGTTTTTATTAGGAGTGGTGCGAGAGCTAAAGAGTAGAGGAGTCATCTACAGGTCCAGAGACACGGCAGTGAAGACGTAAAAGTGAGACAATGCACAGTTTTCACATCACGTCAGATCCTCAGCTAAACCCTACACTGTCAATGTTATCATCTGTTCGAAGCAACTGGTGGATTGGATTGGATTCCAGGTTCTGTGCTTACAGCCTAGCTAAAAGTCCATGAGAACTTAATTGTTAACGTTTGTATCTGGAATATTCTTTTGCTCCATTTCTATCTGGAATCTCTCTTTTTTTTTATATCTTATTTTCTCAATGTATATATCTTGTTTGATTGTAAGAGCACCACAACAGTTACTTTATTAGATAATTGGACAATGCTGACTAAATACATTTGGAAAAAATAAAACCTTTTTACAAAAAATCTTGATGGATTAATGATGGAATCTGTTCTGCAACCTGACATGAAGTCAGTGCAAAGTTTTTTATTTTATTTTGATTAAATCAAGATGTTTGTTCTGATTTTACAGATGGTAACAAAAATTATTAACTGGTGTACTGTATGTTAAGATTTTTATTTTACTTGGTCAGGTTTTTGGTGTCTATTTCTTTCAATTCTTGACGATGGTCTTTAGAGTTGGATTTCTTTCAATAAGAAAATCTTTATTTAAAAAATAGTTTGTAGGTTAAACTATTGTCATTCGTGGTTTACCAGAAGGTAGAGCACACTATGCTGGACACTGGCCCTCCAGCACTAGATTTGAACAGTCCTGATTTAAAAGGTATCATTTTCAGGCCAGTTTTTGCTGTCGCAAAGAATTCTTCATTCTTGAGTTAAGATCATTGTAACACTGTGACTAACATTTTAACCACTGCTAAGATGTTCTGAAACCAGTGGCTCCTTTAAATGCATTCATTGTACTGTATTTCATGAATGTAATGGACTCAATTTAAGGGAAT
Source organism: Clarias magur (assembly GCA_013621035.1). Lineage (NCBI taxonomy): Eukaryota > Metazoa > Chordata > Actinopteri > Siluriformes > Clariidae > Clarias > Clarias magur. The sequence goes on from QNUK01000078.1 coordinate 1,123,198, forward strand.
TACTCTAAAACATAAAATAGTTGAGGGAAAAAAAAGAGAATTATAGTGAAGATTATTTTATATCTTTAATGAGATTAATAATGTAGGATTATGTTAGTTATGTTAACTTTGTTATTAAATTATGAATGAATGTAATCCTACATTATTTATTAGTTCATTATTTAAAGGCGTAAAATATTTTGTCAATATTGAGATTTTTATTCCTTAACTATGCCATGTTTTGGAGTAAATCCGTTAAAATTTACTCCAATTGTGCTACTAGTCAAACAGGGTTATACAATGCCTGGTCAATAAATAAGATTAAAATTAAAACAAAATTGCACAATGTAAGATTTCATTCAGTCACCTATATCTTTATCTAGTGTGTTGGCCAGTTCATACGTAAAAATTATTCTTCATGCTCCCACAACTACACTTTCAGAACTTGACTCTTAGAATATGTCTGTGTCATCAAGGAAGGAAAACTTCGGAGATGTGATAATCTGGTCATTCAGTACATTCAGATCGTCAGCTGACTTCATTTTATTGCCACATAATATTGCTGAGCCTAGGCCTGAGCAACTGAAGCAAACTCTGATCATTACACTGCCTCCACACTGCCTCCAGGGGGCACTATGCATTATGGGTGCATTGCTTCGTAGGCTTCCCTTCTTCCCCTGACACTCCCATCGCTCTGGAATAGGGTCAATCTGGACTCAACAGACCACATTAACTTTTTCATTGCTAGAAAAGTCCTATCTTTATGCTACCTAGCAATTTGAGCATTTTTTTCTGATAAGTCTCACTAACAAGTGGTTTTCTAACGGCCACACAGCTGTTCAGTCCCAATCCTGTGAGTTCTCATTACATTGTTTGTGTATGAAAAAGTTCTTATTGTCACCATTCAACATAGTTATGGTTTCTACAGGTTGAATTTTTTTACCATGCAACTTTACCACGCGTTTAAGTCAAGTTTTTTTTTCAGGATAACATTCCTTTCACAAAGTTGACAGATCAGCACTATTCTTCCTGGTTTTTAAAATTAGTTGAAGGGTTCTTAACCCGATTCCAGTTTTCCTAGCTTGACACAGTTCGATAAGTTGACTTTTCTAAAATGGTCACTCTCCTTTTGGCCAGACAGATTATAAAAATCACTCAAACATGAATATAATAAAATTGGATGATAATTGCCTCTTGCGTTATAGACCTCTTGAGTATAGCACTAACAATAGCACTAACATAAATAGCACTGACGGGTGAAGTGAATAACATTGATTATCCCCTTATATTGACACCTGTCAATGGGCGGGATATATTAGACAGCAAATAAAAAGTCAATTCTCTGAATTTATGTGCTAAAAGCAGGTAAAATGGGCGAGCATAAGGATCTGAGATACTTTAACACATTGTGATGGCTAAAATGCTGGGTTAGAACATCTTTAAAACAGCAGGGTGAAAACAAAGGCTAGCCTGTTTGGGCCAATCCCACACAAGATCTGGTTTGAGGACTTGACTTGGCCTCCAAATTCCCCAGACATCAGTCTCATTGAGCATCTGTAGGATGTGCTGGACAAGCAAGTCAAATGATCCATGAATGGTCCTAATAGCAAGTTCGATTCACACCGATTCATGACTTTTTAATTGGAGATCTATCATATAATCTGACCTGAAGATGTATGCTACTGCACAGGTTTTTATAGAATTTGGCCAAGATTTTATTATTATGATGTTGTATAGTGTACAGTCATGGCCAAAAGTTTTCACAAAGTTTGCTACTAAACTGCTTTTAGATGTTTGTTTCAGTTGTTTCTGTGATGTAATGAAATATAATTACAAGCACTTCATACATTTCAAAGGCTTTTATCGACAATCACATGACATTTATGCATTTGCAGTGTTGGCCCTTCTTTTTCAGGACCTCTGCAATTCGACTGGGCTGCTCTCAATCAATTTCTGGGCCAAATCCTGACTGATAGCAACCCATTCTTTCATAATCACTTCTTGGAGTTTGTCAGAATTAGTGAGTTTTTGTTTGTCCACCAGCTTCTTGAGGATTGACCACAAGTTCTCAATGGGATTAAGATCTGGGGAGTTTCCAGGCCATGGACCCAAAATTTCAACGTTTTGGTCCCCGAGCCACTTAGTTCTCACTTTTGCCTTATAGCACGGTGCTCCATCGTGCTGGAAAATGCATTGTTCTTCACCAAACTGTTGTTGGATTGTTGGAAGAAGTTGCTGTTGGAGGGTGTTTTGGTACCATTCTTTATTCATGGCTGTGTTTTTGGGCAAATTTGTGAGAGAGCCCACTCCCTTGGATGAGAAGCAACCCCACACGTGTATGGTCTCAGGATGCTTTACTGTTGGCATGACACAGGACTGATGGTAGCGCTCACCTTTTCTTCTCCGGACAAGCCTTTTTCCAGATGCCCCAAACAATCGGAAAGAGGCTTCATCCGAAAATATGACTTTGCCCCAGTCCTCAGCAGTCCATTCGCCATACTTTTTGCAGAAGATCAATCTGTCCCTGGTGTTTGTTTTGGAGAGAAGTGGCTTCTTTGCTGCTCTTCTTGACACCAGGCCATCTTCCAAAAGTCGTTGCCTCGTGCAGATGCGCTCACACCTGCCTGCTGCCATTCCTGAGCAGCTCTGCACTGGTGTCACTCCGATCCCGCAGCTGAATCCTCTTTAGGAGATGATCCTGGCCCTGAAGCCTTCTTAACAAGAATTGAACCTCTTTCCTTGAAGTTCTTGATGATCCTATAAATTGTTGATTTAGGTACAATCTTAGTAGCCACAATATCTTTGCCTGTGAAGCCATTTTTATGCATCGCAATGATGGCTGCACGCGTTTCTTTGCAGGTCACCATGGTTAACAATGAAAGAACAATGATTTCAATCATCACCCTCCTTTTAACATGTCAAGCCTGCCATTCTAACCCAATCAGCCTGACATAATGATCTCCAGCCTTGTGCTCGTCAACATTCTCACCTGAGTTAACAAGACAATTACTGAAATGATCTCAGCAAGTCCTTTAATGACAGCAATGAAATGCAGTGGAAAGTTTTTTTCGGGATTAAGTTCATTTTCATGGCAAAGAAGGGCTATGCAATTCATCTGATCACTCTTCATAACATTCTGGAGTATATGCAAATTGCTATTATAAAAACTTCAGCAGCAACTTTTCCAATTTCCAATATTTATGTAATTCTCAAAACTTTTGACCACGACTGTAGAAAGTAAAAAGATTGATGAAACTGCTGAGGTCTTAAATGGACTAATGATTACCAAGAGGGGGAGCTATAGCTCTATTGCACTCCATCAAACTAAACTAAAGTCAAAATGGAGGATTTTCAAATTCAGAACATCACTTCTAATTGAGCCTTTACATCTTTTCTTTGGCAGATGAATTAATCTAAAGCGAGTGTGTAGACTTTAGCCCAGCCTTATAAAGCTTACAAGACCAAAAGGAGACATCAATACAAGTGCAAGTTTTATTATTGACCTTGAGCCACTATCCCTCAATGCACAGCAGGACAAATTTGCAAGAAGTGTGTTAATGCATACATGTTTAGGGTGGGGCAGGGGGGGGGTAGAAGGAGAAAATGTACAAGAGTACATTTCATACCCAAAACCACTATATTCAAAGTTCAAAAAAGAAAGAAAAAGGAAAAAAAAAATAGTACGGTGTTCGTTTTAGAGGGGGTTGCTTTTTTTGTACCTCGCCTCACATATACGCCCATCGCGTTTCGAGGGAAACCACCACAATCCCCCTCACATGACAGCAAAACACTTTCACATTGACTCATAAGAACAATTAAATGAGTAATCATTCTTTTGCATAAAGATCCCAAAGCTTATGGTATGATACTGCCTTGAGTCCTTCATGAAACAGGGATTAAAAAAGTAACATCAGAATGAGGCTGTGGCTTCATTGTGATCAACTTATGCAATGTTACACCTTTTATTTCCGTCCAGGGTCACGTTAATTTCTCTCCAAGATTCTCTCCAGATTTCTTTGGTATTGATGATGGACTGTTGTCTAAAAACTTCTCCTGCGCATCCCAGAGACTCTCAATGAGGTCAAGATCTGGAACCCATGCTAGAAAATGATGTCTCGTGCTCCATGAACCACTCTTTCACAATTTGAACCCGATGAATTCTGACATTGTCATCTTGGAATATGCTTGAAATCTATTGACCTGGTCATTCAGTATGTTCAGGTCGTCAACTGATCCTCAAGGCATTAGGCCTGATTGGTGCATGATTCACCTGCTTTCTTTCTTTACCCTGATGCACCCATCACCATTTAACAGGATTAATCTGGACTCATCAGACCACATGAACTTCATCTAATGCTGCACCATCCATTCTTTAGGCTCCCCAGCAAATTCAAGCTTTTTCCCATGTTTAGCCTTACTGATTAATGTTTTTCTTAAGACTACGCAGCTGTTTAGTCCCAATACCCTGAGTTATCTTCTGAGTTATTGTTTTTGTGAAAATGCTCTTTCTTTCACAATTTGATTTTAAGCGTTTGCGTGATCTCTCTTCACACCCATCCAGAACATATTTCGTACTTTTTCTTTATAAAAAATGATGGTTCACCACTATTTGAGTTTTAATAATGCATTTGACATTTTTTAACCCAATTTTAGTTGTGTCTTTAGTTACTTAGTACATAGTAGTTTTTGGAGCTTACTGTAGTAACTAATAGTTTTTTTTTTTTTTTTTTTTGTAGTTTCCTTAGTTGGTTACCCTTCTGAAACAGAGTAATATCTTTACCATGCTCAAGGAAGGTCTTCTGACATGGTTGTTAAAGAAATGCATCTGCATCAATTAGGGTTGAATAATTTATTGCATTGTTAATCACTGTTATAATTATCCAAGGAAGACTCTAATCTATTTGCTTATACATCCAGGTGGTTACTTTTTTTTTTCTTTTTCTTTTTGACCAGACATTGTATAAGACTGTTGATGTGGATTCTCCTTATTGCATCACTGGTCTCCTAAAGCAGCTCTTCTCAATATTACTCACTCACTCACAATATTTTACTGGTTTTTAAGTTAGGGACCAGTAAGAAATACTAGTCTAGATCTAGGCTTGAGCAAAGTCTTAACTCAAAAAGTTTTATTGATTAGGAGAACTTTTTATTGCATTAATTTTATCTTATATAGATTATTGCATCGCATCATATAGTACTTTGAAGTAATTCAGACTTTGTGGTCTCATCTGCACTGCACATTACACAGATCCAGATCTAACTTCACTGGCTTCAAGATCACTTCAGTTCAGTTTATTAAGTCTAATCCTTAAAGGTCTAATCCTGCATTATACATGCTGTGACCCAAACATTCTGTAAAAAAAAAAAAAAAAAAAAGAGTTACAGTAAAATGCCTAAACTGACAGCATCTGTCTCTGTGGCACTTCTGTACTGTACATGCCGAATACAATAAAGTTATTATTTTTTTAATGAAACCAATCTTATTTACTTGTTCTTTATTTTAGTGTTTGTTCGGGGCAGATTCTCACTATAGACTTCAGCTGACCCACCAACAAAGTTGGGTGATGTTTGGTCTGGTCCCAAGACATGAGGATGATGTGGAATTGTCAACTTCATGGAAATGTTATTGGAGCTCTCCTGAACACTTGGCGAAGTTGAAGCTATGTTTAATAGTAAAAGAACGACCATTTCCATTTCCACAAGCACAATGTGATGAACTCACAGGATTGGAATTGAATAGATGTTTAGCCATAAGATAACCACTTGTTAGTGAGCCTTAAAAAAAAAAAAAAAAAAAAAAAACGCTTCAATGGGTTGGACTTTGTGAACAATGGTCGAAGAAGGGAAGCGATAGTGCATAGCGCATAGTGCCCGCTGTACAAGCCTCTGGAGGCAGTGTTATGACCTGGGCTTGGTTCAATCAGGCTCGGGAAAAGTTACAGTATGTGGCGATAAATTGAAGTTAGCTAATGACCTGATTGTACTGTATGACCAGGTTATCACATCTATGGGGTTTTTCCTACCTGATGGCACAGGCTTATTCCCAGGAGTCAAATTGTGAAAGAGTGGTTCTGGGAGTACGAGCACACATGAACTGGCCACCACTTGGAATCAAAGCTAAAGCTAAGGCAGTCACATTATATACTGTGCAGCTTTTTTTTGGCTACACTGTATAAGTGAATTGCAATCATCTGTAGATTATTCAAAGAGCCTTAAGATCATGATCAAAACTTCAGGGTGACCTAGGATAGCTCTCTACACTCATAGAGTCTATTAGACAAGCCCCTTGCATTTATGAAAAATGAAAGTCAATGAAACTTAAAACCTACCTGGGCTTGGAGAAAAAAACATTTAGAAAAAACAAAAAATCGTTTTTGCAAATAAAAAAAGCAGCCTTGAAGCATACAGTGAATTCAATTACTACCCCTTTCACCAAAGATGGAAAACCTTTTTTGGTTAAGGCGAACAAATACCAGCTGTATGCCTTAATGATCCAGAGGTTACGGTTATCTACAGTATTGCCAATCAAGTACATATTATCAAACGAGATAAATAATTCTTTCAAATTTTACTTATACTCGTAAACTCATCTACAGTAAGTGTGTCATATTCAGAGCAATACTTTTCTGAGTAGCCTTGCCCAATTAAAGACATTTAGCAACGTATTAAAGTAAATGATGAAATGAAAAGGAATGAGTGTTGAGCTGAACAGAAATTTCATTCCGCTTTGGCTTGCATTTTGTTCATTCTCATCAGTTATTTTGTCTATAGTCTTTTTTTTGTCTTTTGTCTTTTAGGTGAAAGTAAAGTTTAAAGAAGAATAATGAAGGCATTCATGCATGGCTGTGCTTGTGGGCCAGAAGGTAATTTGGCGGGAAAATGGGGTTGTAAGTTTGTTTGCCTTAGGCTCTGCTGCATGTAACCACAGATACATAATAGATTCTTGGCGCTCAAAAGCTAGTCGTGCACTTCAAAGTGTCTGTGTTTTGCACCCAGACCTGCAAAAAAAACACGGCAACCCACGCTGTAGCTCACACACCTCTATGGAGTCAGTCACGATCTCTGAAAGGCCGCATGTATTTCACACGCCTGGCTGACTTATTAGGAAAAGAAAACTTTTTTCTTTTTTTTTTTTTTTTGTATTGCATTAACTCACTCTTCATCTGACTAGCTCTTGCCTCACTTCAAGCCTTCAGCCCACCTGCTGTTAGTGAATTCGGATGATGTGAAGCATTACAAGCCAACCGAGGACATTTCTGTTTAAAAAAAAACACACACAAAAAAAAAACAGCATTGTGTGTCAAGCATCACTGATAACCAAACGAGCGAGGCTTGTACGCCTGACTGTGCTGTAGCTCAGATCAGGTGTCTACTTCCTGTTTCTTTCTTAACCAGCAGGGTTTTATTTCTCTGAAAACTAAGCTAGCCTGTCAATGAACCAGACTTTCCTAAGCCTTCACTTATTGATTTTACTGTTGAGATATTACTCAAGTGTATCAGATTTTTCCATTTTCTTGTGGGTTTTGTGCTTTTGGTGATGATTTTTTTTCTTCCTGATCTGATTAAGCAACAAACTAACAATGATCTGATACGACGTTCTAAGACAAAAGCTGAAGTCCAGCACCTCTGAAAAAGAGGTACCAACCTGAAGTTATACGATACATACTGTACGTTCTGAAGTCACAAAAGATCACAATACCACCCACGAATAAAAAAAATACCTTTGTTTTCTAACATGTAAAGGTTTTCTAATTTCTCATTTCTAATTTAGGCGAATATCTCATTTCTGTGGTGGAGGAGGGGGTTGGTGTTGGTGAAAACTTGCATATTTTTAATGTAATAAAATTTTTGTCAGGTTGTGTAACGGTGAAATTATCAACTGTACCACCACCCCAAATCCAGATTTCCATCCGTCCAAAGTGTAAAGATCGCACAGTAACACTATTAAGCGAATTTCATCGTCCCCACTGATATTACCCAGACAGCAGTACATAGCAGGTTCCAATATCTCTTAGTGAAAGGGGTCCAAGTAGAACCCAATGACCCAATGGAATGCACCGCTTTATTTAACGTGACAGTAATACACTACAACGCTCAGGAGAGACATCACTGTTCTTGCCTTTCACTCCCTCATTCTCTATACCACTGATCCTGGTTCCCTGGAACCTATCCCAGGCAGAAGGTGGGACACACCTTGGACGGGGTGCCAGTCCATCACAGGGCAAAGCAAGCATGTACTCACTCACACACTACGGGCAATTTGGAAATGCCATTTAACCTACTCTGCATGTCTTTGAACTGTGGGAAGAAACCAGAGAACCCAGACGAAACTCACCAAGCACATACAGAACATGCAACACAGACCTGAACCCTCACCCCTGGGGTGTGAGGCCACAGTGCTAACCACTACACCACTGTGCTACCATGACTCTTCTTCTTCTGCAAGAAGTAGTTTTCATTGGAGCACCATTAAAAGGAAAAATCTTGCTGTTGGAGTGTAGATTGCTCCAATGGACACATTGCTCCAGAATCTCCCATTGCCGGTCAACACGGCTGAGACCTAGTGACTTGGAAGACAATAACATATGATTTACATCGGTGAGCCATGTGGGCACCTGGAACTGAACACTGCACTGCTATTATGGATAATGTCCGTCTAAGATATTTAAATCCAGATGGATTAATTCAGGGTGCAGACTGGGAATGGCACATATCGTCCTTCATAATGGCTGCCATCAGACTTTATGATCTGTTTTGTGTGTTTTTTTTTTTTATATTCATCTGCACTGTATATAGTTATTCTGTTACACACAACACCTTCTTGGCAATCTTTATCAAGAGCACTTTTCACCTTTACAATGATGATGTCACTTAAACGATTACTTATTTTTTCTTCTAAAGATATTAGGAGTTTATATACTTTGCAACATCCACGTAAATTGTTGTGTATTGTGTTTGTTCTTATAATTCTTTCAACAATCATTCAACTGTGGCTTCTTTGCATGCCATGTGGCCAGTGTGTCACTTCTCTGTGGCAAACAAAATGACGTGAATTTGTCTGATCATTTCTGTGATATTTATGACAAAAAATGTGGTGTATATATACAGTAAGTAAAAATACATTTAGAAATAGGTTTTTAATATTATGCGCTATATCGGTTTGTTAGATTTGTGAGAAGATATGGTGAAGTCCAACTATTGTATGTCAAACCAGGACATTTGATTGTGCGGAATAACATATATAATATGAGAGTGCAAACATCCCAGCATGTCACTAGTAATTGGAAACCATCAATATTTCAAAGTATACTGGCCATGATAAGACTGTCTGCTTCACAACCCGGGAACTCCTTTAACATCCCAAACTTGTTGAAATCACTAGGAAAAAGGTCAGGATTGTATGGGGGATGTAGCGATAATACCAAGTTCCTGTAAAGTGTAAGTGGTGCGGTAGGCAGTATGAGGTCATGCAGTAATTAGCAAAAACAGAAAACCAATTAATTTTTTTCATTAAAGAAATGGGCCAAAACTTTCTACCTTGATGGTATCTAAGCAATAGTGAAACCCTCAGATAAGTGCATTTGTGTAGCAGGGGAATATATGGAGAAATGGTGGTTTTTACTGGCATAAATGTGTTCTGTTATTCTGCACAGTAAAAAGTCCCAGTTTGACGTTTCAAAGACTTAACATGGTGCATACAGAAATTATTCTTTTTAAACTCATGGATCTATGGTTCAACTATAGTAACTGTACAGTATATCATGACACAAGTCTTGATGATAATATAAGAAAAAAAAAGGAAAAGAAGAACACAAACATGAAAAACGATAATGTCTGTATAAGCTCTGTATTGTCAGTTAATTACAATGCATGTTTACACGCCTCATTATGTTCCCGAAATATAACAAATTCCAATCATCTAGCGGAATTACTTCATATTACCCCGGCTGTCTTTAGAGGTAACGTGATACATGCAATGTTACTGTACATTCGTTAGCCACTTTGATTTACCGTGGTATTACAGGACTCATTTTGGTTTCAGTGAAAATATACAGTCCAGTATATTGCAAATTGGCTCATTATAAAATAATCATGGAAATATGGATGATAATATGTGGGAAGTAACGTCTGGAAAAATCATCGAGTGGTTTAACTAAAAAAGGATATTTTTTACAAATGTGCCAAATCTCCTCCGCTATATCCATAAGCTCATTTATCGATCTAGAGTACAAAGTAACAGCTGTTAAATCCTTGCCCCTTGAGGAACCATTTTTACTAAGAGTGTAATATTTTAACTATGCTACATGTTTATGTCTTGAGTCATCAGTCTAGTCACAATTTCAGTTTACTGGAAAAATGATTCATTTTAAACAAGTTAGCATACATGCCATTTCAGCTCCACGGCTAGTCACGTAGTCGCAAGCTAATCATATGCTGTACATGTCAAAAGGTGGACACACCTTCTCATTCAATGGCTTTTTAAAAATTTATTTATTTATTTATTTATTTATTTATTTAATGTAACATTATATATTAATGCTGAACATATTGAAAGGATGACAGAACAAACATGGACCTACGTAGTCTTTCAGCAAAACATGTATAATCAACCAGAAATATTTAATATTTTCGATTCTTCAAAGTGGCCATCTTTTGGCTTGATTACAGCTTTGTACGCTCTTGGCATTCTCTCAGTCTACCTTGTGAGGTAGTCACCTGGAATGGTGCTCCAACAATCTTGAAGGAGTTCTCGGAGGTGGTGAGTACCTGTGGAAGCTTTTCCTTTTTTCTCTGGTCCAGCTCATCCCAAACCATCTCAACTGGATTTAGACTAGGTAATTGTGGAGGCCAGGTCAGCACTTCATCACTCTCCTCCTTGGACAAATAGCTCTTACTTAACCTAGTGGTGAGTTTGGGGTCATTGTCCTGTTGAAAAACAAATGGCAAACCAGTTTGGATGGTATTGCGCTGCAAAACCCTGTGGTTGAAGCATCCTGGTTAACTGTGCTCTCAATTTTGAATAAGGTACCAACAGTGTCACCAGTAAAGCACCCCCCACACCACCACCCCACCTCCTCCATGCTTCACAGAGGGAACCGTACATTCAAGACCCATCTGTTCACCTTCTCTACATTTAACAAAGACATGGCAGTTAGTATTACAAATCTCAAATTTGGACTCAACAGACCAAAGGACCGTTTTCCACTGATCTAATGTCCATTCTCTGTGTTTCTTGATCTAAGCAAGTTTGTTCGGCTTGTTGTTCTTCTACAGTAACGGTTGCTTCGCCACAATTTGACCATGAAGGCGTGACTCATGCAGTCTCCCCTGAACAGTGGATGTTGACATACTGTATATCTGCCCATTGATATGGGTTCTAATCTGATGTGCTGTAAATCGGTGGTTTCTGAGGCTGGTCATTCTAATAAACTTATCCTCTTGCACCAGAGGTACTGAAGCTCTTGGTATTCCTTCTCATGAGAGTTTTATCATAGCGTTTGATGGTTTTGGCGACTGCACTTCACAGTACATTCAAAGTTCTTGAGATTTTCTGAATGACCTTCATTTCTTAAAGTAATGATGGACTGTTTTTTTTTTCCCTTTACTTAACTGAGTGTTTCTTGCCATAAGTTACAGTTGCCACCAGTGATCCTGACCCCTTTGCAACTGGTCTGACTTATCCTGATGCCCCGCTTCCGGTTGGAAATCTGGTCGCATGGAGGCCCCGTGTAGTCTGTTTGGGATCCATGTGGTGAGTGGGGACAGTTCCACTTTACCATGAAGATGGCCTCGACTGATGCATGCGGCTCAAGTTGTTTAATAGTTCAGGACTGTAATTCCAACAGTTTTGTATCTACGCTTCTAATAACAAAACTGGACCCCATATTAATGTAATAACTCTCCTGTTATATTGAATTTCCAGCTTTTTAACACACAGAATGACTACAGATCAATCTCTGCTGTCTGATCACCCAAATGAGGATCTCAGGGTCTCAGAGAGCATTTCCTTGCTACTGTCGCCCCTTGGCTTGCTAGTCATGGGCAATCTAACCATATTGATTTAGACATTTTTTTTTTACACATTTCATACTCATTTTCCAAATTTTCCATTCTTAAAAGCGTTATAGAAATAAAATGTAACTAAATTGTCGTAGCACTAATAGGGCTTTTGACTCTGTACGCACCCTTTGTCTGATGGTCTAAAGCCAAGAAATGCCTAAAAACAACTTATATTCCATTATATACTGTATACAGTATTACCTAGGCATGCAGACCGCTTCAACTAACATTTGTGAAAGAATGAGCAAAATCACGATGTGGGGGTCAGTGGATGCTGAGATGCATAGAGAGGTCACCAACTTTCTGCAGTCAATAGCTACAGACCATATTGCTTCAGATTAGCTCAAGAACAGTGCGTAGAGAGCTTCATTGAATTGATTTACATGGCAGAGCGGCTGCATGAAAGTCTTACATTACCAAGTGCAATGCACTGCACCACTGCATCTGATGCACTGCATCACTGGACTCAGTGGAGACTTGTTCTCTGGAGTGACAAATCACGCTTCTCTGTCTGGCAATCAATGGACAAGTTTGGGTTTGGTGGTTGCCAGGAGAATGGTACTTGTCCTTCTGCCTTGTGCCAAGTGTAAAGTTTGGTGGATTTTGGACATTGATGAGTGAGTTTGATGTGGAAGAACTTGACTGGCCTGCAAAGAGTCCTGACCTCAACCTGATAGAACACCTTTGAGATGAATTAGAGTGGAGACTGTATATAGATAGTGGAGATAGTATATATACTGTATATATGCAGAAGGCCCCGCCATTGCCCAAACCCCTCATGACAACAACAATATAAGTAATCAGTGATTAAATTCAGGCGGCACAGTGGTGTAGGTTAGCACTGTCGCCTTGCACCGCCAGGGTCCGTGTTCGATCCCCGGCCAGGCTCGATTCCCGTCTCTGTGTGCATGGAGTTTGCATGTTCTCCCCGTGCTTGGTGGGTTTCCTCCGGCTAAGACATGTAGTTTAGGCTAATTGGTGTTCCCAAATTGCCCATAGTGTGTGAATGAGTGAGTGTATGTGTGTGTGTCTGCGCCCTGCGATGGATTGGCACCCTGTCCAGGATGTACCCTGCCATGTGCCCTAAGTCTCCTGGGATAGACTCCAGGCCCCTGTGACCCTGAATACAGGATTAAGCAGTATAGATGATGAGTGAGTGAGTAATTAAATTAAAAAAGTGAAACATATTATATAGATTCATTACACACAGACTGATATATGGAGTGTTTATTTGTTTTCATTTTTGATGATTATGGCTTAAAGCTAATGGAAAACTCATATACAGCCGCGGTTAACACCTTTATGCATAATGTAATTACAATTATAGAAAGTTTTGTCTCAATAGTGCCTAAGCTAGCATGCTAATACCGGTCATGTTCTGTCTGCCTTCTCAGTTTAGCCCTGCTTCTGAACAGACTCCTCCTAAATGAAAAAGCTAAAAAAAAAAAAAAACACTTCTCGTTTGTCACTGTCTCCCACAGGCCACATGGCTGTAAGGTGCACTGCTATTGGTTGACACCGGAGACTGTTTTGCCCATATTTGGATACGTATGTGCTAAGACCGGCGTGAATGGGGTGATCAGTTTAAAGAAGCGAAGAACAGAGAATGAGGACATTGTCTTGCGTTTCACATGTTCACAGTTGCAGCATGTGCACAACAGCTTGCACGCACACATACACACACACACAACATACACACAACACACACACACACACACGCACATATATAAGTACATGTCACAGCAGCATGAAGACTGCAGCTGCCATTTGGAAATAAGTAAACTTTCATTTAATCTATATTCATTTGGGTAGAAAACAGAAAATAAAGGACACAAAGCAGAAGAGATGAATCGAGAGGGAGGGGAAGTAGCTGCTGACCCTGATAAGGTCTATCAGTTTAGCCAGAGTGGCCTTTTCGAGTCAGCCAATGAGCTTTGAGGTTGCAAGCCAGGCAAGTGATCATATCCTCTCTGACAGTGTAGCACACACACACACACACACACACACACACCTACACATAGCGTTTTTAAAACCTTTTCACAGTATTATGTCCCATAAGATTACACTTGTATAACACACAATGCTGAAGATTTTTATTACATAAACATATTGGGTCATAAATGATGTATCACCACATCCAACTTCAATGCATCAGTGCATCTTCTCGTCCTTTTAAAGGTGCACATTTATATTACTTTTTTTTGGTGAAGTGGATTGGTAAAAGGTAGGAAATTCACATCCTATAGTGCTTGAGTTAACCTAATCGAATGGTGCCTGAAGCTGATCTTTTACCGAAACATTTAGACAGACTGACTCTCGTTATAAAATGGAGCAAAGACTAATCATGCTGCATCAGAGATCATTTCCCTTTCCATGTCGGGCACCTAAGCCGATGTCGCATTAACATAGCGCTGCTCCTAATCAACCCGAGGTAGCCCTCTCAACCAAAACGTGGCGGTCATCTGCATATCTGAAAGTGCTGTAGTAGAAAACCTGTAGGTCAGCAGCGTGCAAATGTGTCATAGCGAAACCTAACAGGACGAGACTAAGCGCTCGCAGCAAGATCTCATCTCTCTCACCACACCTTTTTCCACCCAACTTTTGTGCTAAAGCTGTACCACTTCGACCACACTGACACACACCACACAAAAACACACACATCACACACACACACACACACACACACACACATTACACACGGATCACTGCGAGGAGCTTTCATTAAATGAATTACTAAAGCAGTTAATCAACACTGTCCTGAACTTAAATTAAACCGCAAACTTTAACCAACCAAAATGAAACTGTTGGGTGTTTTTCGTTTTTTGCTGCACTTTTTGTTGTTGTTGTTGTTTTTGTTGTTGTTAAAATAATCCAATCTGAGATATTTTTTTTTTTCTAGTGGGGACCGGTCCTCACAATGTCAAATGAGTCAGATATATCTTTTAATGTATAGATATTTGGTCCCTAGCAAGATATAAAAACATGATCCTAAAATACACACCCTAAAAAAATAATAAAAAAAAACTCCCTACCTTAAACCCACACCTTATCAGGGCAGCGTCTCCATGGTTACCGGAGAGTGTTTTCTCATAGGGAAGGGGGAATTGAAACCTTGCCTGGCTTTCTTCCAGATTCAAAGCAAGAGGTTTATAATTAAACATATGGAGATAGAACAGAAAGAACAGTTGACAGATCTGCCTATCAGTTATGATCTATATATTTAACATGATTTCTTAATGACGGCCGAATAGGAGCGATTGTGTTTTCACTAGTGTTTTCAACTTTCAAAAGTAGTCTGAGAAGGACTTGTGAACTTAATAAGTCAGCACTATAGGTGAACATCTACTGTAAATAATGAGAGACAATTAGCTTTTCTTCCAAAATCCAGCAAACGCCACGATTAGCTTTAGTTCTGAACACTGATCCATTACATATATTTTCTCATGTTCTGTTTTTCAGCTTGCAGCAACTAAAAGAACGAAAAGGCTTTCTGTGTGAATTTCCCCGTTGCACTTTTGTGGTTGACCCATCCCCCACTTCCCTCTGCGCTCTCTCTCTCTCTCTCTCTCTCTCTCTCTCTCTCACATGCTGCATCTCAGGGTCGAGGCCTGCTATACTAAGATGAACAAGGATGTTTCACTCAATGTCTGGAAAAAGTAACAATATTTCAGAACTTATGAACCGCCACCAAACTATAAAAACACTAAGTTAATTTCGCATGATGAATGCAAATGTTAAACCAAACAGCATCGCTGGATTTTTTAGCGACAACGCCTTTGAACATCCTCTCATCAATCTGCTGATGGTGATGAGAAACCCAAGAGATGAAATGATGCATTTCCCCCTCCTGACGCATCTGTTGATCCGTCTGATTTATAAATGAACAAGAGGAAAAATGATCATGGTCTACCTAATACGGTTGCTATTCTATCTATTTGTGCCTTATTTGTAACACGGCTAAATACTTCGGTAGATAAGGAACTGTGATATTGGATGTCAGTGCAGCGCCTTGCACAGGAAATCACACAGTCGAGTGCGTCGTTCTGCAGCAGTGTACTTCCTGTGCTAGATCTGATCATAGCTGTGCTCTTTCTCTATATGAGCTTCGCTACTCTAAAAGAACACTGAGTTTATAGACATTCTACATTATATATATAGCCTTGTAGAGGTTATAGAACTTAACGCGAACAATATTTTTTATAGAAGTAAGAAGGTTGTTCTCTCGAATGGGTGGGTGACAAACGAAAGAAAAAAAGTTTTTTTTTTTTATTGTTGTTAGGCCATCACAACAACTTTAATGTACTTTGATATAGAGTCTACATATCTCTAAAACTTTTTAAGATATTGATCGCCATTTGGGGTGCTAGTGGGGGACAACGCTATCTCCAAAATCTCTCCAAAATGCTCATCTGGGTTAAAGTTTGAAGGCCGTGGTGAATAATCCATGTCATTTCATCCCCATTAACCCATTCAATAAGCCTGTGTGCATGTCTGATGGAAATTTCAAAGCTGTATATAGTTAATCAGTGCAAATAACTTTGTAATGAGATGCAGTGATGTTTCCCTCTACTTGCAAAAAAATTCGCCTAACACCCACAGCATAACGGATCCCCAATTTTTGTTTTTCTTCAATTTGTCACCAATCTGTACAGTATGCATAGGTTTGAGAGAGAGAAAAAAAAAGTTTGTTACATTGAATAACTTCTTATCTTCCCATATGGCTTTGTCTAGTCAAACCCTTAAATTAGAATCTTTTTCCTATGTACTGTATATGTATAGTTACTGTAGTAAGAGATCAGTTATAAATCATTTTCTGAAGAAAAAAACCCTCAGTTGAACCTCAACCCTTTAGTTACCCCATATAGTGTGCTTACGTGTGATGTACGTCTGTATGTACGTATGTAACCTTCTTTTGAAAAAATGTGACAGTGTATCCAAAGGAAATCATGTCAGATCCTTTTACACCTTTAATATGATATAGCAACCAACACAATTCAAATAAAAACAAGTAGAAAAACTTTTATAAAAAGGTATAATATGCCTTAACTAATGCAACTTTCTTACCTACCTACCTTTTTTTAGACCTAGATTCTGATTGCCCACTCAAAATCGTTAGATATTCTTCTAAAGCCATTCATTGACTTCAGTTGACATGGATCAATAATTTGGTTTAGTATCAACACGAAAAGGTTAACCTTTCAGTCAAGGGCCTGTAGTTGTACTTATTTATTTGTTTATTCTAAAGAAATTGTAATTTGGAGTTATCCATGATACTTTTTATCTTGACCAGAGCCCCAATCCAACCTGATGCTCCCATCACCATGTGTCGACCTACCTTTTAGAAACATGTCCAAAAATTGTACACTGTTTTTATTAGACTGTAAAATCTTTGGCCACATGGTATGGAATGATTTTATTTCATATAAAGACTGAAGGAGTACCAGACACTTTTAATGTTGCTGTAGGTTACTTGACAAGAAGTTTTCTTCATAAAATTTTAAAAAAATTATTTTTAAAGGACTGCATATTTACAGTAAATGGTGCTGCATTTTCTTGTTAATAATGCTATTCCACAGTGTATATCTAATGTTTTGGAAATGCATTTGTAACCCTTTCCTGATCATGACTTTTCCACAAAGAGATACCATACATGCTTTGTAACCATGACTTCAGCAGGCTAATAAAACCACCAAGATGTCAAGAACATCGTACAGAAAAAAGATCTGGTCTTTATTTTGGGTTGTTTAGAAACACTTCATTGATAGAAGGTGTGTGGAGATTTCTTTTTGAACACAAGTTTAAATGTGATTGGTTAATTTTAAGGCACAATCACATGCTTTATTATAAAAAGGTGTGCATCCTTATGTTAAATTAAAATGTTAAAATGTCCTGTTTTTTTTTTTTTTTTTTAAAAGCTAGTTCAAAAAAACAAAGCTTCCATCATTTCCACCCCCCACACACACATACAAGGGGAAAAAAGTGAATTAAATGGAGCTGTCTCAACAATCTCAAGGAAGATAAATATATTGGTGGCTTTTTGGTCTTGACTAGATATAGTTTATAGGTTCCTATATCAGTGCATTAGGATGCTGCTGATGCTATGTACGTCTTTCTGCAGGTGGTTCGAGCATTGTCTAAATTCCCATATACTTCCCACAAACACATCTGCACTGGCTGACTTATCACTTCCCACTGACCATTTAAGAGTCTTACTTCAACATTTCCTCAGTGTTGCAAGTGTTAAGCAATGGCCAGGCAAAGTGAAACAGCATGTAAAGAGAACAGAGAACAAAAGAATTGTGTGCAAAGATAATTGCAGTCTAACATGGCTGAAAAATGAAAAGCTAGTAACGTTCAGACTTTGAATATTAAACGTATTATATAGTACATTAACTGTTGGTTGAAAATGATTAAAGCTATGGTTCATGTTGTATAACATGTAATGTGTACATCATATTAATAATAAAAAAAATTTTCATTACGATTATAAAAATAATCTATGGTTTCTGAATCTGAGTGTGCTTATGAAGAATTGATGTTAGCATTAAATGGGTGTTATAATCATTAAAATGGTGCAAAACCAAGTTAAGAATGAAGATCAAGAACTTAGCGTCCATAAGATGGAGGTGCGTTATTTTAATCTAAAATTCACCCAGAACTTTTTATTTTGATACAATGGTTACTGCGTTACAAAGCACCTTGAAGGACCTTATTAATCTTCCATAGGTATGAATAAGTATAGATATTAGCATTTTGTACACGCAAAGACAAGAAAAAGTGAAAGAAGGAATGAGAAAAGAACGACAGCGAGGCTGTGACTGTTAAACCTCTTCCTGTGTGGTTAAGACACCACGTGGCCAAGAAGTTTAAAAGGAGCGCTTCTCCGCTCACAGGTCCATTCCAACTTGGGTTGAAGATAACGAAGACTCTGGTAAGATCGAGGGACAAGAAGACGCTGAAAAGAAGAAGAAGAAAAAAAGAGGGTCCATTGGGTATTGCTTGTGCAGGTATAGTATATTACTGATTGGGAAAACTTACTTAATTGACTTAGTTGGAATTTAGTGCTACATTATGAGTAATATATATATATGTATATATTTTAATGCATAACAGATTGTGTTCACGTTCACGTATAATTGATATTTTTGTACATAAAGACGAAACTTTAATGAATTGTTCTATGCAAAGAAATATATATTTTTATGCATTCGATATTCATATTAAATGCACATTAATTCTGTCATGGAACCTTAAAATCAAGTTGAAATTTATGGAAATAATTTAATTTACTGGTAATAATATATTTTTGGTAATATTTACCAATTTGCTAATAATATTTGTAAAATTTTAACATTATCGCCGGCAAATCTTATGTAACTCAAAACTAGAACGCCAGCGACTTCCTGTTAACTCGATGCAGTACATTATGGTTTTTAATTTTGTACCATCTCGATATGTTTCTCCATAACGTAAGAAAAAGTTGCATACTTCCGTCTATGTTGTAAGATCTTAGTGTGCCCTGTAAAAAATAAATTTACATTCTAAATTTGACATCAGGTTTTGCATTTGCTAGAAACAGCTTACTCATTCTGATAAAGATGGCCGCCATGTACAAAGTTAGCAGAGCGTGAAGTAAAAGAAAGAAGCAACAAGTTGCACTTGTAACCAGACTTTTTTTTATTTGAGAACAGCAAAAATAATTATCATTTTAACATTAAAAATTAATTTGTTGCTTTTAGGTAATGAACCTTATGTTAAAAAGTTTTTTTTTTTTACTTTATGTGGAACTTTTTAAAAAATAAACAGATAAATAATAAACATAAAAGTCCTGAGACATGACAAATTTTTTCTTTTTTTTTCATGTTTGGGAATATTTGTCTGTCGAAAGGTAATTTTACTTCAAGACTAGCAGTTTGGGTGTGGTTTAAGCAGACAGTTGTAAACGAGATGGAAGGCTGTTCGTGTGCGTGTGTGTGTTTGTGTGTGGGGGGGAGGGGACTCTTAACCACTAACTCTACAGGTGCAGACTTTACGTGGATGAGCTGAGGACCCCGAGATGGCCGCGCTTGGGAAGTACAGTGCAGTCATCCATAAAGTAGAAAGCACTACTAAACCCCTCGCCACAGTGTAGTGTTTCCTACTTTATGGATGAGTGTACTGTTGGCTACTGGGAGCACGTTCTCACACTTTACTGACTCAACATGGTGGACAGAGAAAAGAGGAACTGGCTTTGTTTCATAAGACTGTGCACAGCTCACTGTGTAATTTATCGGCCACATGAGCTGCTGAACATGAAGGAACAAAGCCAAGCTAGTTGCTGTTAACTGTTTTGATTTGTTCTGGAAATTGAAGTGTATTCCATTGTTGAAGCTGTTTTCACTTTTCATTAATAAAACAAAAATATACATATATTATTTGTTGTTTGTTGGGTTTTTTTACTTTGTCTCCATGCATACACTGTTTTCACAGAAATTATCATTATTATTATTTTGTATTATTTATATATAAAAAAAAAACTTTACAACTTTTCCACACACACAAAATCACCACAAAACAAAATTTTTCTGTAAAAATAGATTTTATTTCTGTAAAAAGGTCAGACTAAATGACAATGGCCCCTTCAATGAGCAATAATGATCTTACTAGTCATCACTCAAAAATTTGCTTCACCATGCAAAATAAAAAAAAAGACCAAAGAAAAATGTGGAGAAAAAAAAAGACTTATTTACAAGTTTCAAAAAATCGATTACAAAAACCTCAGATTTACAAAACAGGTTCCTGTTCTCTGTATGACACTTACAGTATTTCCGAGAGACTGATGAGAGAATTAAAGCTTCTCGCACTGGTTGAAAATACCATACATTGAAAAGCACAGTCAAAGTGCAAACCATTGACCTGAACACTGTACATCATACACAGACCAAAAGTTCTCAAGATATCAGGGGATATCCTCCAGCTTGGCCTCCGCTGTATCCAGTGAAAAAAAAAAAGAGAGAAGTCCTACAAATATATTGTAGAAGTAAAGAAATGCAAGATTTAATATAATAAATATTTCAATATCGATAAATAAGGCCGTGTCTGGGTGCGACACCTTCATGCATGCAGTCAGTAGAAGTAAAGGTAAAGTAAACATTGTAACAAATAAGACTTTTTAAAAAAAGGTTTCGTAAGGCTAGTACGTTACTGTGGTCTAGCTCTGGGTGCAGATTGGCGGAAAGTAGCTTAGCGCTAACGATAAGGATCAAGGTTGTGATAAAGCGTGCGATCTATAGTAGCTGGTTGAAAAGCAAGCTTTAGGATTATAGCGCAACTTCGCGTCCATTGCTTGCCTAAAAACCAGAGTTACTTAAAGGCTACAGGAAGAGAAATAGTTTGATTATACAGAGCTGTTTTTAAATATTAAAGATGAATACAGTCAACATTTAATTAAAACATATCTTTTGGTTCAGTACAAATGAATGTGAGCAGAGACCTACTGTACAGTAGGCCTGGACTTCAGGTCTACAGAGTATCTGGTGCCAGAACCTCTGCTCTATCATTAACTCCCTACTGTCATAGTAACACAAGAGCACCAAAAGGTTTGGTAAGAGTGTGTCATGTTTTGGTCTGGAACGTCCACCATGTCCTAGAAGCTGAAGCATGCCACGTTACGCCAGTTTAAATTTCAGCATCAGTTCAATATTATATATGTCACACTGTATGAAATGATATGAATTCAATCTTAGCTGAAACCTATAACAGACTGTGAAATACGAAAATTCTCTAATAATAGACTTTGTAATAGAAGCAACATTACAAGGAAAAGAGACAACATTCCTACATGGACAATAATTCATCAATCCGATTAAAATCATTCCGATTAGAGATTCCAACGGCTAAGGCGTCTGACTTCTGATCAGAAGATTGAAGGTTTGAGGCCTGCTGGGCTTGAGGTTTGGGCAGCGGTGGCTCAATCAGTTAATGCTCTAGGTGACTGATCACAAGTTTGGGGGTTTTGGTTGGCTGACCCTGTGCTCGGACCCCAGCTTCCTGACCAAAAAAAGCGTTTACACTACTGAAATAGAGTAGAAATTTTTAGACATGCGCAAAGTGGTTCTACCCGCTGAGAAGTGTTTAATTTCTTAGTTATATAAAAGAAGAACTTTCATCCAACTTAAAGGTTACGTTAAGCTTCCTATCTTTTTCTGATAAATTGATAAATCCCACCTTCTGTGTTATGACTGGTTACAAGAATGCTGTGATTAATTTTGTGATCTCACCTGTGATTAGTTTTATATTTACACATGCTATATGTGATATAGTGTATATAATGGCAAGCCAACCATTGCCCCGGGGAAATACTGTTATGATTGAGGTATTTACACATTATTAATTAATATTAGGGTCCATGTAAACACTTTATATGAAGTAATTTGAACAGGTCAGTTTTTAAAAAAGAAATTCTTACATTGCGACTATTGTAGTTGTAGTTGTGCTGTCTGAGTTTTATACAATTCTATGTTGTTTAGATAAACACTGTAGCACAGCTCACGTTTTAAGATTCTAATAAAATCATTTCTGTCAGTTTCTGTATTTGGATGTAGTGGTACGAAAGTGGTCACATTATGCCTTCTAAGACTTTGCTTTCATCTCACGACTGCAGTATTCACAACGCGTACTTTTGTAGCCCGAGAAAAAAAAAATCAGCCGTTACCATCGTGTGACACAGGAAACAAGATCGTCCTATGCTTTATACTTGAAAGCCGGCTAAATGATAACTGCATATTGGACAAGACTTACTCTTTGTATTGTGAATCTGTCTTTACACTCATTTTTTTTTTAGTTTAGACAAGAAGAATGAAGAAAATCCATGTTACACTGACACACGCACACCTTTTGGTGCTACTTGAGTCACATGAACAAGGCTAAGACCGGCCAGAGGAAACCTCCAGGACCACCATTTGTCCATAGGTGCTGAAGGAACTTATATTTTTTCAGTACACACAGCAGCTGAGTGATGAGACAGTACAAACACAAAATGTTACATAACTTCATGCCTAAAAGGTAACTGGATTTAACCTTATTGCCATATAATACATGTAGCAATGAGCCAAGCTTAAAGGCTGAACGTGACAAAAGAAAAAAACAAACAACAACACACATCTACCTGATCTAATCTGATCTGATGTTTCATGATTTATCTCAGGGACTGATAAAAATCATTTTACGTCACTATCTGAGCTGTTTCGATTTCCAGACTTGGAAGATGACACAGACAACCTTTTAATATCTTTTGAATAATTTTCAGGACCTATAGGCATGTCGAGGTAAAACGGATTGCCAGTTATTGTACTGTAGATATAAGCTAAGTAGCATGTCTTGTTTGAGTCTGGTGTTTTGCATTTTTATGTACAGGTGCACTACAAGGAAAAGTCAATGCAATATGTTTCATATTGTGTCTTTGCAATTTGCAAAAGTCATGGTTTATGTGCGTAAATTAACACTTGAATGCCATCCATGGAAGCGTGCTTGGAACTTCTTTTTTTTTTTAACAGTATACATTTTTTTCTTTTAGCTGCCGTTGATCTTTATGCGCATACTAGCAATGTTTACTGCTGACATTTAGTGTTGTACTTTACACATGATGTACTGTAATTCACACAATTATTCTGTGTAAATCATGACTATTTGGATACATATATTTACGTCTAAATTAGTACATGTATTTTTGAATCTTAATAACTCTGGGCTGTCCAGTTAAAGCCTGACATCATATTACAAATATTTTACTGTAAAAGCCAACTTTTTTGGGTTCAGACTTTGTTTCTAATTTGACATCAGAGCTTTCAGGTTATGTTGTGTATTTCTCACTTTGATGAAAATGTGAATTTTTTTTTTTTTTTTACACATCAGAAGCTATACTCTTTGTAGCAAAGCATCATGGTGGAAAAGTGAGACAAAACAAGCCAGAAAAAAAAGCACCAAATGGTCACAGAGTGTGACACCTGTGTCAGACCCTAAATCTATCCATGAAATCACGAATACATGCAGACAACTTAACATCAACATGGAGAAAGTGCAATCAGCGTATTAGTCAACGTAACAGTCTGGGGGTTTTATTCCTTCTTGCTCGAACCCAGCTTCTTGAAGAGCTTCTTCCCTTTAGAGAAGAAGCCTTTTTTCTTTTTGCCAGGTGGAGAGGCATCAGTGACAGCATGGTCCTCTGGCAGATGAACAGCAGGAGGAGGAGGAGGTGGAGGATTGCCTGAGAATGGAGAGGGACCCGGCTGGAGTTCAGGCTGCTGGTGTAGAAGGTGGTTCTTGTGTGAATCTGGTTCAGACCGGGTCTCGTCTGGGGGGCTCGCCGTTAGGGCTTCCGTCTGCTCTGCAGACGCAGCGTGACTCACCTTTTAGGCAAAAACATGCAAGTGTCTGTGAGGGTTTTTCAATTAAAATAGATGACTAAAATGTCTAAGCCACCAGATTAGTATTGCACTATATTAATGAAGATGTTTTCTATTTATTTCAGTAGACAAAGATGAAGGTGGTGATGAAGGAGGTTTTGTAGCTCAGGTCGCTCGCAGCCACACAAATGAAATTGAAGTCAATGATAAAACTAGTTTTTAAGGGCTTTAGGTGGTTAAGGAAAAAGCGTGAGGGTCGTCTGTGGGACAGTTGTGGGAAAACGAAGATGGGGTCAACATAAGACTTACTGTTTACTGTTTAAAGTGCACACCTCGCCTATGCCTCTGTACATAGACATGCAGGAATAAACACACACAAAAAATGGAAAGACCATTAAGCCATGAAACTGCATTAAGAAAGGACAGGACAGACAGAGACAAGATGTGATGTGCGTAAACCGAGAAGTGAATCAATGTTAAGATGGAGAACAGCATGCTGTGGTGTAGTTTCCCGTGCTGGGATGTTGTGTAGAGGAAGAAAAAAAAAACATTCTGAAGTTACAGAATCACGTGATGCTAGTTGATATGAAGGTCACACTTTTGCACACGCATACAGTCACGTACATTTTGCCAACGAACCGTTTTGATACGCCCCCGCGAGCACGCTTCTACCTGTGAGTCTCGTCGGCTGCTGGCTGTAGTTTCTTCGGGTTCTGCTGACTCATTTCTATTCTCTGGAAAAGCCTGAAGGAAGTTGGAAGGTACCAAACCTTTCTGTCCATTTAAATCCCCCTGTTGTGGCAAGAACAACAAATGCCATCATGTAGCAAAGTTCAGAAATATTATCTTGAATCTAACATGTACCCATAACATATAATTCTACATATAAACAATAATAAGAATGAGTAGAGAGAAAATGCCTGGTAAACTATTTAAAAAATGCATGTGAACATCTAGTCATCTTTAACTTCATTAGAACAGAAAAAAAACGGAAATTATGATTTATGCAAAACAGAAACACCCACATGTTCCCTTTTCATCCTTAACTGCTGGCTAGTTAACCAGAGGTGGTAGTCGTAACGGGCAATTCAAGTTGTAACTCCTAATGTGCACTGTTACAGTATATTCTCAGTTATTTATCAGCGGTCAGACCTAGTCAAATAAAACCCCAGCACGGGTTGTTAGCTTACACACAATTTTAGCAGCTGACTGTTATCAGGTACTACAATATCCCCTAAAATCAGATATGATCATTGTTACAAAGGCATGGAACATTTTTAGTGTCATCACTAACCATGTATGAATCTCTCCCTCAATCAGAGTAATTCAAGAATACTGATACAGACGTCTCTGTGGTGAATGGAAAATAGTCAACAAAGCTGACTAATAAACTGACCTACTGTAGATCATCTGAATCAGTAATCCAGGAATTATAACCATTCATAAAGCATGGTTCTGAATTCAGAACTACTTTTAAAGAAAGAGAGAAAAAATATATAGAAATAGGAACTTATAATGTGTAACATTTTACGCCACACTTATAGTATTTAAAACAAAAAGTCAGATTTTTTTAAAGTTGACTACTCACAAAAAAGAAACCATCGTCATCCATGTCTCCAAACACGTAGATGATGTCCCCTGCGTTGAAAGTCAGCTCAGCCTGAGGAAGGCAAGAGAAGGAGCATTTACACGAATCCATTTGCTAACAATGACACACTGGGTCAAGTTTATCAAAGTGGACATTAGGACCTTTTTATCTTTGCAATTTGGCATTAGTGCTGGGTGATAGAACCTCAAATCAATATCACAATTAATGGAACAGTTTTCTTCAATTATGATTAATGAACTATTACTTTGTTTTTGTTTTTTGCCCTCATTGTTCACTGACAAGGTGAGAAATAATAATAATAATTAAAAAAATCTCAGCTTTAATAGGGATATTTTTTCTAATGAAAGAGTAATCTCCCATGTTGCTTCCGGGACGAGGCGGAGTCATGTGACTACACACGCAGTAGTTCAATTCAAATTATTTGTATAGCGTTTTTAACATTGCTCATTGTCACAAAGCAGCTTTAAAGAATTAAAAGAACAAGTAGTATGTTTTTTAGGACACAGTACAGTACATGAACACATGCAGAAGGGAGGGTGTTAACAGATTTGGCATAAAAAAATGACCTGGGTAAGATTACGGCGTTTAGAAATTTTAAATATCGGTTTCAATTAGTTTTCCTTGAACTGCTCAGCCCTATTTGGTATGTATAAAAATCTTGTTAATTGTGTAAATTAATGAGGAGCTGCACTAATGTAATACTTGGCTAATTTGCTCATTTATTTCGATTCTAAATGCTGCAGGTAAAAGCAAACCAATATCAAGAGATATACACTGTATGGACGAAAACATATTTGGCCAAACCTGCAATGACATATTATCATAATACATATTATTCAATGTGGAGTCGGCCGTCTTTTGCAAGCTTCCACTCATCTTGGATGGCTGTCCGTAAGATTGTGGAGTATTTCTGTGGGAATGCATTCATTCTGTAGAGCATTTATGAGGTCAGGCATTGATGTTGGATGCCTAGCTTGCAATCTCTGTTCCAATTCATCCCAAAGGTGTTTGATGGGGTTGAGGTCAGGGGTCTGTGCAGGCCAGTCAGGTTCTTCCACACGAACTCACCAAACCATAGTCCTAGCTTTGTGCACTGGGGCATTGTCATGTTGGAATAGAAAAGGGCCTTCCCCAAACTGTTGGCACTGCTTTGGAAGAATAGCATTGTTCAAGATGTCTCAAGTTTGCTTATCCATTAAGATTGCCTTTCACGGGGATAAGGGGCCTGACTGAAACACCTGAATTCGATAATTAACAGGTTTGGTACAAGTACAATATATAGGATAAAATCTGATTTATAAGTTCTGTGTGCTATGACATCTTCTTTTAAAGGTCCCGTGTTTTAATATTTCCCTCAAAGATCCCTCAAAATGTGTTCCTTAATGCTCTAGCATGCTACCCCAAACTCCCTTTACTTTATTCCTCCTCAAAACACTTCATTTCAGTGTCTATGCACAGTATATGAGCTGAGGCTGAGCCATGCTTCAACCAGAAAATAGAAACCTGAGCAACAAGCTAAGGAAGGGTATCTACTGTACTGCGTGTCACAATATGGGAATTAGCTTGTTTAAGACCTGGCCAATACTATAATGGAAAAAAGGACAAAATCTTTGCTGGTACACACTGGAGACTGAATGTCTAAAAAAGTCAAAATGTTTAAAAATTACTACTAAGTGGATTTAGCATGACAGATTCCCTTAATGTTGTGTAGCTTTTTAAGGGGCAAGCAATTATTTGATAGACAAAATGATTTTGTGTCATTCTTGTTTATAACCGAGTTTTGTCAGTGCTTGAATTTCTTGTAACTGACGCTTTTGAAAGAAAGCTAAATAATTGATCTGATACGTCTAACCAACAGCGAGCTGTACGTATATTCCCTAGTGAGTTTTTTTCTCAAATACAGCAGGTTTCCCCATGACACATGTCATCCTGTTTTGCAATATGGCATTGGGGAGGGTTCACTGGTGTGTGACGGCATGTGACCCTAAAAGACTGAAAGGCCTACAGTGACAGACACACTTAAACACTTAAATAATACAGTTTGACTGGGTAACATTTTCGGCAGAGACGTGACTCAAAATATAGTAACTTCCACGTCTTCAAATTCTGGTTCTTTCAACGGCTAAATGCAAATCAGTTGCCGTACAAACACTTTAAAACAAGCATGTTAGAATAAATGAGGCCTGATGTAAGTATAGATCGAGTGTGAATATGATATAATCGTACCTCAATGTCAGCATTAGGTGAGCTTTCTCTTGGGTCATAATCAAAAACGGCCACCATCCTGCGAGGGATAGCGTTTTCCATGCCAGAGGCTGAGTGTTGCGCTTTATCTGCCAAAAACAGCAATGTATACATAGGTACCAAAAATATATACAGTCATGTTCAAAAGTTAGTACAACTTCTTTTAATTCTGGCTTTTGTGTAAAAAGATAATAAAAATCATCTGCATCTCAGTATTAGGCAATTACAACCTCAGACGAAAAGCACCACATAAAAAGTTATGACTTAACATTTATGGCATTAGGCAGATTCCATTTTCCAGTATAATAATACAAAAAAAATTCTCATTATACTTCTGAGCAGTTAAGGGTTAAGGGCCTTGCTCAAGGGCCTAAAAGTGGTAACTTGGTAGTGTTGGGGTTTGAACCGGGGACCTTCCAATGGATAGTTACTAAGGTTTTGACTGTATCGTAACGTCATATTATTTCATACTATCGCTCCAAACTGATATGATAAAAAGCTATTGACAGTAAACAGACTACAGGATGGAAAACATGAAGTACACCAATTTTTATGGAAATGATGACCGCTGTGATAGACAAACATACAGCGGACACCATTATGTTTATAAAAACACAAGACAAAAGTTCTCAGTTCCAGCTGCAGTGATGGCATGGGACATTTTCCATGAACTGATGGTGTTACAGGAGAAAACAACAATTAATTTAAAAAAAAAGAAGCAAAAACCAGAATAATGCCTAAATCTTTACGTTTGTCAAACCAAATCCAGAATCTATGAATAAGCAAATTAACTCTGCCTGCAATTTACAGACAAACCGACTTCTTGGTAACCCAGCTTTACATGCTGTAGGTGGAATTTATACTCTCATATTGGGATTTAATTGGCTTTTACATTTTATCATGTAACAGCACTCATTTATCAACAAAGAGAGTAAAAATGCAGAAAAACAACATTGCACCTTTTGCTCAAAAGTGGAACTGAGAATTGTTGTTAATTCAATTAATAAATCATGCCTGGAACAATGGTCAGCATGCCAATTCCTGCATCTGTGCACCATGCAAAGCTTAAATCAGTAATGTAGCAGAACAAAGATGAGGTAAACCGTGCATATACAGTATACAGACACTTTTGAAAATCATGCAGTCAGCGGGTCACACGACTACTTCAAAAGACTGATTAATGAAATGTCCTCCCCTATCCTGCTGAGAAAAACAGAGACAAAAGAAAACTTGAAACAGATTGCGACAGCACACCTTGGTTGGAGGACTCAGTGATGGAAACGTCCTCTAAAACGCCCGCAGATTCCACTGAGGAAGAGGAAGAAATGAAGGATTAGAGTTAATCTTCTGGAGCTGTCATTATTTTAAATCAAGCAAAAAGTGGGTTAGGACACAGGGTGAACAAATCCACCTCAAATGGAACTAAAATGTAAAAAATGATTAGTAAAGCACAGGAGCGTGTACACACGCACACGCACACACACACGCACATACACGCACACATGCACAATGATACATGCAGCACTGGAACAGGCTGATGGTGGATTCAGTAATCAATCATGGCTATGAAATGTGATAACAGTTATATTCAAAATATAAATCTTTAACCCATTCTTGCTTAGAATGTGCAGAATTTTTGGCACCCTTCATGAACATGGGACAACCTGAACATAACAATTTTTTTTTCTATTTTAAATTTATAAAAAAAAAATTTTTTTTAAAGCTTGTTTCAAAATTATTGGCACCCCCAGTTGCCAGTAATTTTAGTGCGGTCATGGATTTCAAGCTGATTAACGATGGATGAATGAAGGCCTTTTTTTTTTTTTTTAGACTAAGAAACACTTGTTTAAAACGTTCTTATGGGAATGCATCAAATACATTTGACTCATGTGTTGAGTTCATTTTATAGATTAAATACATTTTCGATTCCCATTGGTCAGATGGTGTTGAATGATTCTCAGGCAGGTCTGATAGTAATTCTGGCATTAACGTAAAGTCCTACTTCATATAAATGTGATTGTTCTATAGCAACAACTAATGCACAGATTCTTCTATAGTGGATGTACCACATTTATTTATTTAAAAAAAAAATCTTCTGGGAAGATTGTAACAGCTGGAAGGAGTCTCCAGTGTCAAACCTTTAATTGGATAAAAACATGCCTTGTGATTTTTAATTAATAAAGAAGTATAATTGTTGGCGATATGCAACAAACTGAATATTTAGATAATAAAAGATCACTGTATATAGTGTCTCATTATACGATAAATGTTCACTCCCAGGCTTTTTTGTAAAAATGTCATTAGTAAGTTATATCAGAGGATAGGATTCCTATTGGGTTAGAATTGGCATTCAGTTTCTTTATAAAATAGGAATAAATAAATAAATAAATAAATGAGATGGTTAGAACAAAAGATGGAAAGGGGGGCAACGAAGAGACACGAGACACACCTTTCTTGGAGCGCCTAGGTTTGGGTGGTGGAGCCGGACGGTGCGGAAGCTGAGCGAGTGAGCGTGTGCCTTGATGGAGGTCAAACAGGAAAATGTGGTTTGAAAATGAAACCAGACAACAAGCAGACAGAAAACGAGCATGAAGCCTGGTATAAAGCAGGAAAAAACAACAATAACACCACCAAAAACAAAAGTCGTGTGAGAACGTGGACTGAATAGAGCAGCAATAGTCAACCAGCACAGTCAGCTACTGTGAGCTGGAAAGAGTTAACCAACTGCTGACAGAGAGCATTCTGGGAAATGGGACCTCAGCTGATGTAGGTTAACTGTAGCATGGCTCCTTTTCCCGGGTCACTGCTGAAACGCCATGATTCAACCATGATGACATAGCAGCAACATCAACATAATCAACAACAACAACAACAACAACAACAACAACAGAATTCCTACTGAAGTGTCGTTTTTGGCACTTCTTTGCACTGTTGTGAATGAGAAACACAAATGTGGTCATGAATGTTTCAGAAAGAAAAGCACACACATAATAATGCCAAAGCCATGACATGGTGCATAAATAGACCTAAAACATCAGACATCCACTCTCTTATCTTTGGAAGCCGAGATGACTGGCATCCTCTGTTACATTTGGATGTTTAAATCATGTGAATATTATTGTATTATATACAGTACCAGTCACAAGTTTGGATTCATTTTCTGCATTCTAGAACAAAACTACAACAACAACAGTCAGTTTTTATTTAAAGACATGAAGGTCAGCTGTTCTGGAATAGTTCTTGCAAGAACAGTGCATTTGTCAAGTGCATTTGCAAAACCCATCAAGCACCATGATGAAACTGTCTCTCATGAAGACCGTCCCAGGAAAGCAAGACCAAAACTTACCTCTGCTGCAGAGGAGACGTTCATTTAGAGTTACCAGCCTCAGAAATTACAAACTAACAAACAGCACCTCAGATTAGAGCCATTATGAAGGCTTTACAGATGATAAGTAGCAGATGCATCTCAATATTAACTGTTCAAAGAGATTATTATATGGAGATTATTGCATATTTTGGATGCCTTCAGCGTTGTTTTACAATGTAGACAGAAATTAAAATCAGGAAAGGTACTGTATATGGATTAAGAATTTACTGCGTTTAAGGAAGAAGATTAGAGCCATCATAAAAAGAAAAAATTCTGAGTTCATTCTTGTCAGGGAATACCACCAGAGGGCGCCAAAGTTTTTGGTGGACTTCATTCCCCAGAATGCACCTCGGTCAGGTGATGTGGCGCTCACCTGAACCGAGGTTGCTCATTAGTTTTGTTACAAATGTTCCTGAGTTCTGTTAAATCTTGTCTTGCATCTGTTCGTTTTGGGTTACTGTTTGTTCTGGTTTGTTGTCTAGCTCTGTGTTCCCCTGGCTCTGTGTTCTTCTAGTTCTGTGTGTTCTTCTAGTTCTGTGTGTTCTCCTGGCTCTGTGTTCTCCTGGTTTTTCTGTCTCCTAGTCTGTCTGTCTGTCCCCTTGTCTTTGTCTGTATCTCCTTGCCCGTGTTATCTCCTAGTCTGGAGCGCCTCAGAGAGAAGCTGGAGAGGGCGAACATGTGTCTGCTGGTGTTCAGAAGGTGGAGCACGGGGAGCTTCAACAGCGGAGGCTGGAGCTCCACCAACTAGCCGGGGTGCTGATCCAGCAGATAAACATTTGTCGCTTGACGGGAGATCGGGGTCAAATGCAAACCCTGCTAGAGCAGGGGGCATTGGTGCAGGAACAGCTGGCCAAGGTAAACAAAGAGGCAGCTGACGTCAAGGCCAGCACCCAGTCTCCAGCCAGCCTCAGTGGAGGCCCAGACCGTCCAGCCAGCCTCAGTGGAGGCTCCAGACCGTCCAGCCAGCCTCAGTGGAGGCCCAGACCCTCCAGCCACCCTCAGTGGAGGCCCAGACCCTCCAGCCAGCCTCAGTGGAGGCCCAGACCCTCCAGCCACCCTCAGTGGAGGCCCAGACCCTCCAGCCAGCCTCAGTGGAGGCCCAGACCCTCCAGCCAGCCTCAGTGGAGGCCCAGACCCTCCAGCCAGCCTCAGTGGAGGCCCAGACCCTCCAGAGTTCCCCGAGAGGCATGAGCCAGCTCCTCCGCCGTCCTGCATCGAGGTGGACAGCGAACTACCTCCGCTGCCGCCGTCCTGCATCGAGGAGGACAGCGAGCTGTCTCCGCCGCCATCCTGCATCGAGGAGGACAGCGAGCTGCCTCCGCCTCCGCACGGGTTCGTGGACGCCGTGCTCCTGCCGCCGCCTCACGGGTTCGTGGACGCCGTGCTCCTGCCGCCTCACGGGTTCGTGGACGCCGTGCTCCTGCCGCCGCCGCACGGGTTCGTGGACGCCGTGCTCCTGCCGTCGCCGCCCGACCTCGATGGCAACCCACCCTTACCCACCCTTCCACCTCGCCCAAGGGATGGGTACTGCAGCCTCACGGTCGGCAGAGCCGACATAGGACCTTGGGGGGGCTGTCCTGGACCTCCGTTGGGCGCTCCGTTGTCGCGCCGTGGGGAGGGGGGTAATGTCAGGGAATACCACCAGAGGGCGCCAAAGCACCCACAGACTCCATTTTGTCATTGTTTTCATTTCAGTTTTTGGTGGACTTCATTCCCCAGAATGCACCTCGGTCAGGTGATGTGGAGCTCACCTGAACCGAGGTTGCTCATTAGTTTTGTTATAAATGTTCCTGAGTTCTGTTAAGTCTTGTCTTGCATCTGTTCGTTTTGGGTTACTGTTTGTTCTGGTTTGTTGTCTGGCTCTGTGTGTTCTCCTGGCTCTGTGTGTTCTCCTGGTTTGTCTGTCTGTCCCCTTGCCTTTGTCTGTATCTCCTTGCCGGTGTTATCTCCTAGTCTGTGTGTAATGTCTAGTCTGTCATGTTTAGTGTATCCCTGGTTTAAGTTCATGTCTGTTCCTTTGGTGCCTTGTTTTGTGTCTCATTAAAATCCTTTTGCCCAAATTACCTCTGCTATTATGCCATTCCTTTGTCCCACAAACAGTACCCGTGACAATTCTAGACTTTCTAGAATTCTAGACTTTTCGTTCCTCAGAATTATGACTTTCTAGACTTGGACGGTCTAGTCACTTTAAACTAAAGGCTAAATTCTCAGGAACAGAGTCTGAGACTGATTTCTCAGAATTCTGACATTTTTCTCAGAAAAGATTTGACTCTAATCGCAGGTTAATCACTTTGAACTAAATTTAGAATTCAGAGGAAAAAGTCAGAATTCAGAGTCTCAGAGAAGTCACAACACAAATATATATCTGATGGTGGTCCTATAATCCTCTTCCATATGCATTAATATCCTATAAAAAAATATTATAATAACGTAGATTCTTGTTTGTTTAATTGGAATATGCAAATTGGAAACGTCCCTATTCCTTCACAGTCTATCCTGTTGCATTGAAACTGATTCTTCATTGAAGGATTTTGAAAATTAAAACTTATCTTTTCGGAATAAATAGAATGGAGGAAAAGAAAAAAAATTAGCTGAGATATATTTTCTGTTGTACTAGATGTCTGATCTACAGGATGTCCTGCTTCCTCTCACACTGTACACACAACAAGATCAAGCAGCAAATATGTCAAAATTTAACTTGATGATAACCCGTTACAGATTCAGAACTGCCTCTATTCCACACACGATTCCCTGAACAAATGAAGCAGGTGCTCACTTGCTGAGTGTTGAGGAATAACTGGAAAAAGGAAAAACATAGAAATATAGGAAAACGTACCCATCTTCTCTATAGACGTTTCGGTGGACAGGAAACCCTGCTGTAGCAGCTGATCTCTGGTCTCCTCATCATCCACCTGAATCTCAGAGACCATGTTACAGGGCACATAACCATGACGGCCACCCGACTCTCCCCGGTAAAACCCATCCGCATCCTTATCACCGTAGACCTAAAAAGAGGAGTTTAAAAAAAAAGCGTAAAAAGGCCTGTTAGATCAAAATATAAATAGTGCTTTCTGTAAGTGTTCTGGACCAGTCTCATGAAGAACTTGAATCTAGTTTGTGGATTTGTGGTTGGGACATACAGTACACTGGCTATTGAGTGAGGTTAACCCTTAAAATTCAAGCTGCATTGATCTGTACTGCCAACACCATATTGGAAAATGACAGATTATTTTTTTAAAGAAACAACTGCTTATTCTGAAGTATTCTGCCAGTGTGTAGACTGGGAAGGGTTCAGACATTCAACTGTGTATTTGGGTTTGACCAACATAAAAACATGTGGTTGTAGATTTCTATACTATTTCTTTGCCAATGTGACCCATTTTTACTCACTCAATCATCATCTTTACCGCTTAATCCTGTATTCAGAGTCACGGGGACTTAGGGCACAAGGCGGGGTACAAGGTGCCAATCCATCGCACTACAGCCAATTTGGGAATGTCAATTAACCTAACTTTTGGACTGTGGGAGGAAACCGGAGTACGGGGAGGAAACCAAACAAGCATGGAGAGAACATGCAAACTCCATGCACACAGAGACGGGAATCGAACCTGACCAAGAATAGAAGCCGGACCATGAAGGTGCAAGGTGACAGTGCTAACCACTAGGTTATAATGGGTACTGATTGAACTTCATAGCACGTACAGTGTAAAAATGTGTATTAAAGTTCAATAAACAATGTTCACTCACTCATCGTTTATACCGCTTTATCCTGTATTCAAGGTCGCGGGGAGCCTGGAGTCTATACCAGGAGGCACTACGGTCAATTTGGTAACGCCAATTAGCCTAATCTGCATGTCTTTGGACTGTGGGAGGAAACCTACTTTACCAAGCACGGAGAGGACATGCATTTTCCATGCACACACAGACGGGAATTGAATCTGGACAGGAACAATCGAACCTAGACCCTGGAGGTGCAAGAATGACTACGCCGCCCAATAAACAATGTTGTGTGGATGAATATATTTAAAATGCATATTGATGTTTGCATTTATACTGTTATTGCAATAGCAACTGCTCTGTGAAAAAATTGTGAAAAAAAATCCCAAAAAACAAAACAATAAAACCTTGTGGGTCAGTTCCTAAAACTACAGTATGGCTATAGTTTTCCACATTCCAGAATGTTTTGTACCTTAATGATCTGTCCCTCCATGAAGGGAAGCTCCTCCTCTGCTGCATCACGATTGGGTGACATTGTTGAAGGATCGTACGGGAAGAGGGCAACGAAAATCCGTACTTCACTGTCACCACTTGGCCTTGGCTCTGCAACATTTGTACACACACACACACACACACACACACACACACACACACACACACACACACACACGCACGCACACGCACGAACACACTTTGAGGCCTCTTTCACCTGTGGTCAATCCATTAATCGCATGTGACTCAGTGCTAATGACCTAAGCTTCTAATGTGACAGATTGTGAATGCAGGCATCAGGATATAGGTCTCTATAAGAGTTTGACCAAAGCTCATGCATGTTCCTGATTCGCTGAGGAAGTTGAAGCAGGAACTGTAACTATCCAGGAACCAGCTGCCCCACTGGTTACTGTACTGTTAAAGTAATCATATAACTTTAAAGTTTGCACCATTTGGTTAATCACTCACGGGTTAAACGCTAGCTGCTCACACCGGTGTGTCTGATTTTACTATACTTGCAGTCCTCTCCAAACTAATCAACAATAATTATACTGTACTTTATTATTACAATCAGTTAATGATTTGTCTTCTTGCATAATATATTGACTGATATGTGAATGGTTGTGTCTGTGTCTAGGTGTCATTTTGCAAAGGTGTGCTGCCTCTCATTGCACAGGATCATGAACATTTTCACTTCCCTTGCACACAGCACATGTGTGGGCATCGTGTACCCTAAATAGATGCTCTGCTGAGACACAGCTGCGTGTGAAGCTGACGGCAAAAATCCAAAGATGAGGCAGAATCAGAGTGAAGAGTATATATTCACAAATGAGATACAGATAGTAAGAGATGGAATTCTAGGGATCACTATACAATGTGCATTTGTTTTTAAAGTATTCACATTATGAAATGTACTTGTGTGTTTGATCACACTTCACACTTATGGCAGTATACATAATTTATAGATCCACTATCAACAATCACTACAAACAATGTCAATATGATAAGCAAATACCACGCGATAAGCAGCAATAGCAAGCACATGATGCCAACCATAAACCTTTTGTTTTTAATCTTGAGAAATACAAAATCCAGAGACTGGATGTGAGTTTTGATTGCTGTGAGTTTTAAATGGGTTTAAAGACATTTTCAGAGTAATTTCCTGATGGTTACGGGAAACATACAGTACATTGCTTACCAAGCTACCTAAGCCTAGACAACCATATAATGGAGATATAATTGAAACCAAGCTACTCTTTTTGACCCCTTACATAAAACAATACTTACAATGCATAGAGTATGAGAAAGTACTATACAAGGAGACCAAAGAAATTAAAAGACTAAAGACATTAGAAGAATAAATATGAAATTATTAAGAAGAAATAAAAATGATTCTGAGAAAGTATGTGATGAAGTCAGAGTGATTAAAATAGTAAAAAAAAAATAGACAATGCATGAGAGAGGCAGGGGGATGATGCAAACTATGAGAATTACTCAAGAGTGGTTTCATGGAAGGCTAATCTGGGTTACTTGCTGTCATAACCAGACATTTTAGGTCTTTCTACATTTATCACGAAGTTAAGAGGGGGAAGATGATTAACTTTACCTCTACTCAAAGATGAATATTGATGATGCAGAAGTGAGAAGCAAAAGCTATAATGACACGACCCTGAGTGATATTTCTTTAATTATCATTTAGACTTAGTTTGCTATTACTAAACTAGCAGGAAGTACTTATTTGGCAACATTATGTACATTGGAACACCATTGGTACTAGGTTGTTTTTGATAGAATCAACTACTTTGTTAAAATGACTCTGTTAAAAGGACCAGTGTTGACTACATGACCCCAACACAATCTTAACTAACATGACCTTATATAATATAAAGTTAACTAGAGGAATACATGGCCTTAATACAATGTTAACTAGAGGACTACATGACCCTAATACAATGTTGACTAGATAATTACATGACCACAACATAATGTTGACTAGATGACTCCATGACCCCAACATAATGACTATATGATTACATGACCCCAATACAATGTTGACTAGATGAGTACATGAGCCCAACATAACGCCTAGATGACTACATGACCCCAACACAGTGTTGACTACATGACTCCAATACAATGTTGACTAGATGACTATACTGTCTGACCCCAAGACAGTGTTGACTACATTGCATTAGGATAATGTTGAGCCCCAACAGTGGTGCTTTTATATTTCTCAACTAAAATAGATCTTTAAAACTGTTAAAGATTACACGGTTATACAGTTATACTACTGATGCTAGTTTTTAAAATGTTTTTTATTAGGATTATTCACCATTGGGACAGCTTTTTTACATTTTATACATTCACTTACACACTTAGACAATACCGCACATGTGAAAGTTGCCACAACAAAAACAGACCCACATTATGGTTCACATACAACACATATATTCACTATATAACCTTGTGTTCTTGACAAAAGTTTTATTTCAAACCAGAAATAAACAAAAGTGTTAAAGATACAAATCTAAGAAGAAGAAGCAAATATAATAATAAATACGTAAGACTCTGCTCAAATGTTGGCTGAGTTTATGGCAGACAGAAGGCATAAGCAAGAAGAATTGAGAGCATCCTACCTTTAGGCAATCTGTTCTCCAATCGATTTAATTTAGGGGAGTTGTCTCTGGGGCAGCACCAGGCCGTTCCTGAGTCCGCTAGACCCGCAGTGTCCTGAAGCAAGCCATACACATCGATATATGGTTAGTATTTCACACAGGGGAACTACACACTCTCACGGAGACTAAAAACATGCCGCTGTACAAGGACACACATTTTCTGTACGTACGGTACACACTGTAATGACAGATTGTATAACAGTTTCAAGCACACCAAAAGCAGCCGTTTGGGTTTATTCTGACAAAAGACACATGCAGTCCTACACAGCCTTCGAAAGTATGGTAATGTTTCCATCAGAATCATTAACCAAACAACCTCAATATGACTCTGAGGCATGACAAGTTGTCAACTTTCTTGGGAAGACAAGAGGTACAACAAGGACACTACAGCAGAGTAAGTCATATACAGTATAGGGGTTCAAACACTGGATGGCTCACTATATAAGCTTTTAAAAGACTTTTAAAAGACTGAACTCCCATTTAAGACACAATACAGACACAGCGCTGGGGACATGGCTGACTATGGGATGAGACGGAGGAAAAAGTATAGGCTTAAACCTTTTGCATAGAATGATCCATGATAGGTAATGGGTAATATCTGCACTACTAAACTACTTAAAATAGTTAAAGCTGCCATAAGAATGTGGATTTGCCATCACTTTGGGATGCAAAAGGTTTCAGCCATCTCCATAAAGATGGGTTGATCCCAAGCTGAGCGATGCAACACACCCACTGGTGGTGAACGGATGCCATGATGTTAATTGAATCCAGTTTGCACTGCCGTGGAGACAAAGAGTGGTGGTAATCATGGTTTCCTCCTTCCACCCACCACTCGGAGCTCATCTGCTCCACCACTTCTCCAGGGTCAAACTGTGAAGAGTCATCATCATTATCTGTCCCGTATTCCACATCTATCTCCATGGCAGGTGTCTTGACGGGACGAACTGTGCTTCTGAGCATGTAAGGCCCATCTGCTTTCTCCCCTGAAATGTTAATGTGGGAGGTCATGTGGTTGCGAAGTAAGGCTTCTCTACGGAGTCTGTCTCGTTCCTGGCGTGCCCGGAGCGAACGTTGAGGTGTCACATCCTTGCTGCTGGGACCCAAATACAGGCTGCTTTCTGAATCAAGATCCGCCTCTTCATCATCCTCGTAGTTACTGGTGTCCCCTGTGTCAATATAAGTCATGCCATGTCGAGGCCGGACCTGCGTGCTCCCTCTGTTCCATGCTATTTTAGCTTTGTCACTGCATGGCTGACACTTTACAGAGGCAGTCTGGCACAGAAAACACCCTTTGTTTTGAGACAGCATGGATACAGCCTGGAGCTCTGATTCGCTATTATCCTCTTCTTCAGTCACCTCAGGGATACTGAATAGCTGTTTATTAGCAAAAACCTGGGGATGGAGTTTCAGGATCTTCTCCAAGACTTCCTCATCACTGTCAGCCTCCCACCCCTCTGGCTGAGGGGCAGGTCCAGAGGCAAAAACAATCAGGGAGGCAGCATAAGAGAAGAGTGTTTGAGTGTGCAGGCCACATACAGAAACACAAGTAGGAAAAGTTGGCATTGGAGAACATCATGAGAGAAAATATAGACAAAAAGAAAGCAGAGAAGAAAATTAGAGCAGAAAAACGGAAAGAACATAATTGAGAACACATAACTGAGATTGCAACTTTCTTTCTAGAGGATTAAATGAGAATGCACTGTCATTATGTTGTGTGCATGTTTGGATTTTTGCTCACCCTGCCTTCAGGTCCAGAGTTCTTCTTGGGTGATACATCAGTGTTCGACTCAGAGTACAGATCTTCTTCCTCCTCTTCCAGGATATCGGATAGGTCTGATCGGCTGCTCTCAACATGGTAGTCAGGAGGAGGGTCCATCACACCTCCTGCATATACCTGCACCGACTCAGGAAATAACATGAATGCGGTTGCATTTTATTTTATTAGTTGCAAAGAATCTTTTCAAAGAGCAAAAACCAACATTAAAGCATTACTTGGATTTGGCAGTTTATTTACAGCCTGTAAACTGCTCATGTCTTGCAGACAAACCTTTGTTCTGGGAACAGGTTCAGGTCGAAGGAAATCTTCAATGGAAACCAAACGAGTGTTCTCTCTGTCCCCCTCCGGGTCCGACTCTACAGGTGAGGGGTTAAGCGGCCGCAGGGGATGAGTATCGGGCATGTCGAGGAGATCTGTTCCAGGACTGATGACTCTGGGTACACTGGGGGTGGGTGATGACTTTTGTGGCATGGGTGCATCCAGAAAATCAGAGACAGAAGGAATGGACCGTTGCGGCCCTGAGTTCTCTGTCTCTCTACTAGGCTCCGGCGTTGTTGCAAGCACTGCACTGTGCTGTGCTGGAGGTACAAGGGCACTGGTTGTGGGCATGGGCAGTAGGACTGGCATAGGATTCGACACAACTTTTGGTGCAGGCACAGTTTCCTGCCAAAAGAGATGTTTGAAAACATTTGAAAAATGGTCTATATAAATGACAGAAAGATAAACCGTTGCACTTCATACCCACCTGTGGGTTGGCACTGGCTCCAGGAAGTGGCCATGCCTCCTGTGCAGCCACAGCTGGATTTGCCCATGCTTCTACATACGAGGCAGTGGGCAGAGGGGCATCATTGGTGGCAGCTTTGGGTGTGTTGGCATAAACATCCCTGATGGGACTTGCA
Source organism: Clarias magur (assembly GCA_013621035.1). Taxonomy (NCBI): domain Eukaryota; kingdom Metazoa; phylum Chordata; class Actinopteri; order Siluriformes; family Clariidae; genus Clarias; species Clarias magur. Next base: position 1,164,400 of record QNUK01000078.1, read on the forward strand.
TTTATCATGGAGCTGAATGGTATCGTGGATGTTTTGGCAGCAGACAAAGAGGTGGCACAGACACTGGGCTCCTTGTTGGTGGCACTGGCGGTTAGGACACTGGTGTGGGTTGGCACAGGCTGGCAGGGAGGCATGGACGCACCCGCCATGATGGCAGGTAGCTTGGCAGGCACATTCACAGGCGTCGAGTCGGCTGACTCACCATGAGGAGACATAGTGCGCACGGTAAGCTCACGAGCTGCTTGAAGCATTTCCATCTGAGAAAGACCAATTAGAGCACTACCCGCTGTGGGCGAGGACACTTCCAACATCTAGAAGGAGGAAGAGAAGTGTGTTTAAACCATTTATCCATTATATTTATACATATTATTTATCGATCCATCGATTTATTCTATATAATTTCTTATATATGTATATCCATTCATCCCTGTTCTGCTATATATATATATATTTATATATATATATATACAACTTATCCGATTGAAGAATCTACTCTTAGCTTATTCAGGTTACATACATTTAAAATTTAAAACACCTTCTTTTTGTCAGCATAAATGGTGTAGCCTGTGACACGGACTCCGTTGGAAGTCCCGGCAGCATCAATAGTGACAGGGAGCCAGCTGATTTGAGCGATCCCTGGACTTGGCCCCTGTTCCAGTTGCACATCCAGAGGAGCATCAGGAGGACCTTGAGAATTAAAAGTCAGGGTCAGGGTCTAGTCACTGTCAAGTCAGTGTCAAGTAATGCTTGTTGTTGTTTATTTAACATTTACCGCTCTTGCTATTCCTGTGCCTTACCTGCGATAAGCGTGGTGAAAGAGGTGACAGCACATTTGCGCTCCCTCCGTTCCGACGGCACCTGCGCCTCCACCTCCACATGGTAATGCACACCAGGAATAAGGTCACCAAGGCGCACTGAGTATTTGCCGGCCTGAACCAACTCGCGCACCTTGCCATTTAAAGAGACTGCATGTGCGTAACTGCTGTTGCTAGGCAGCCAGGTAAGACGGACTGAAGTGGCCATGATGCGTTCTACCCGCAGCTCAGTGGGTGCGGCAGACACATCTTTCCCTACCAGCATGCAGCAGCGGAATGGGTCAGAGGTACCGTGTTCCATCACAGTCTGCACAGCCACACGGTGAGCCTTATGGCTCGTATCCATCCGCTCTAGCACGGCCTTGGTCGGGTTTCCCGTGGGGACATTGTGACGGAGTTCCTGGTCCACGTATACGTTGTAGCTCCGCACTATGACTCCTCCTGGCGGGGCGTCCCAGCCCAACACTATGCTCTTAGCTAGCTGTTTGATGAGAGTCACCTTGTGGGGAGGTGGCACAATGTGTGCTTCCGTATCATCTTCTAAGTCCAGATCCATGTCCAAGCCATTCACAAGTGGCACTGTACCAGCTTTGCTTATGTCACCGGCAGCCGAGGCATCTGTCTTGTCTGTTATGCTGTGGCCTAAGCGCATGTGTTGTTGGTGCTGATGTGGTCTCTCTGAGGTGCTCTGAAAGCTGCCTTCCAAGAAGGAATTGTGGGAAAAGTCAGCAGCTTCATGCGCCTCATCATCTGAGACACGCTCAACAAAGTTGGATGGAACTAGGCCTCGACGGCCGTCCATCAGTTCACCTACAGCACACCATTGCAGATATCAACATCATAAATGAGTTAATAATATATGGACCTCAAAAGAAATAATAAAAGTCTATTGTCAGTTCTTATTCATTTTAGACTGTGTGTAACTGATTAGAGTAAAAGAAAATCTACACTTTTTGCCACATTTTTTATGGTCTGAATATGGCATGATATACGGTATACTCATGAAAGAAAATAGGAGATGTACACTAGTCACCTTCATAGAAGCCATCATCGTCCATGTCTCCGTATACGTAGATGTATTCCCCAGCTGTGAGAGGCAGCTCCACCTCTGGGTTATCGTTCGGACCATCATAAGGGTTGTAACTACATTAAAGGGGATTTTTGGGGGGGTTTATCATTAATGCATCAGATACAGAACTAATACACAGCTCAAACTGGTTTCATTGCAATAAAAACCAAAAAAGATAAAGCACTGGAACCAGAAATAAGACAAAAACACCTTTTCTCATCATGGAAAATGAAGCAGGAGAAGCATACCTGTAACGGGCAATAAAGACCTGGAGTTTGGCAGCTCCTCGACTCCCAGGGAAGGGAACAGGGGATACATCGATGTCTAGTTCCTCAACCTCACTGGCAGTGTCCACCTAAAACAGAGACAAAATATACAGTATAATATAATAAGCTTTTTAACAGTGCATATGGTAGTGGTTTATTATACTTTTATCATAAGCCATGTTTAACACAGTGATATGAAACTTTTTTGTGCTTTTGAGCATATCGGCTGATGGGTTCCATTGATTCTATGCTTAATCATTCATCTTACTCATCCGGGCTTTGAGAATGGCAATAGCGGAATGATTTTGTATGGGCATAGGGTTTCCAGCCTTGCCCAAGGGCTCAACACTGGCAACACGCTGGTGGTGCCTGAACAACCACTGCCCCCATATAGGTTAAAAAAACCTCAATACTCATGGGAAAACATTATACACATCATCATTAATATCAGGGTGAGTCAAAAATGATCCAAACTCTGGCTGTAGAATTTATTTGAAATAATTTAGAAAAGAAAAAGACAGTACATAAGTTTTTGACATAGTGTTCTTGTCCTTGCCATAATCCACTTTGTCTATCTGTCAACAAGCTGTCGTATTCTCTCATTAAAATATGTTGTAGGCGAGCCACGAATGCACCGCCGTCTTCACTTCTTCATGAGGAGTGAATCTTCGTCCTCGTAGAGCTGCTTTCAGGGGACCAAACAGGTGAAAACCTAACAGAGTTTAATTCAGTTAATAAAGTTTGTGCAGAGTGTCGACAGTGTGGGCAGAAGTGAGTGGACATGCATTGTCAAGCACACTCATGACACCCTTGGATAGCAGTCCTTTGCGTTTAATCCAAAGTTTAGGCTTCAGCTCTTCAATAGGCACCTCACTGTAATGTGCACTGTTGATTGTTGAATCTTTTCCTGATAATATTAGAATACTGGCCCTTGAGACTCCCAGAAAACTAGGAAGATGTTAACTCTTCTTTCATACAGACCACAAGTGGGGTATCCCCCAAATGACAAATGAACTGATATAACACATTTACACCTGCACAGCAGTGACTGGCGAGATGGTAGCATCGAACAAAAACTACAACAGGAGTTTTAATATGACTGGATCATTTCTGACTCACCCTCGTACTAGCGCAAGAATTCATATACTGTACCAGGGGATTTTTCATCACTTTTCAAATATCCAGTTGAAACCCACACCATTATCTGCTCCCTTTGCCACCATTAAACGACAGACCTGTGATTTGTGCCTTTGAAAGCACAAATTCAGACTGAGATCAGCTGGAGGTTCACCAATATTCTTATCAGTAAAACCCAACTGTATAAAACCAAACAAGAACAATAACGATTCAATAATGAGTGGCAAAATATCATCTGCTGCATGTTTGCATGAATGACATTGTGTGTGTATAGCTGTGTGTACAGAAAACACAAACCCTTACAAATGATTGAGTAAAGAAAGGAGAGAGCTGATTTGTGTGTGTGAAGCATCACTTCAGACAGACTAATGAGAATTAGTTTTAATCAATCAAGTTAAACAAATGAGTGAGAATGGTTTGTATTCTCTACGACACACTGCATAAGCAAAGATAACCAGAATGTTGGTGTTGGCCAGCTGATCCGCACACAACTTGGCAAAGGTTTTACACTGGATGCCCTTACTGATGCAACCCTCCCATTTTATCCGGGCTTGGGACCGGCACTACATCTAGTGGCTGGGGTTTGGACATTGGGTGGGAATCGAAGATTGGGTGATAGCCAAGAAACCTACAGGTATCACTGAGCCACCAATGCATTGCATAGTCCAAGTAGCTCAGAGCAAACACAGTTGTGTCTCAAGTAATATTTGAAGGCACATGGATATTTTACAACCTGTACAAAAGACCAGTAAGACGATCTTTATTCGTCCATAGTCTCTGTGGTCATTCAGAAATATTATGAACTAACATGCTGTCTCTCTTACCTCGTGAGTGGGGCTGGCTTTGTGCGAGTTTCTGGCAGATTTCGGCGACAGGTGTGTGTTTTCAGATTTGGGTGGAGACGTGCTGGAGGTGGAGGCTGATTTGGGATTCAGGCTGGGGAGCTCGCGGTGTTTGGTGCCTGGCGAGCGCTCGGCTTGAGACGGACCTCCTGAGTACGGCGTCGAGCCGGTCCGAAGCACGGCGGATAAATCTGTAGGGATGTAGATAGGGAAAATGAGGAGGCGAGGAATAAATAGGGAGGAACACGAGAACGGAAAGCAGAGGGAGAAGATTGCTGCCACAGATCACCACAGACTGACATGCTTTTTTGTCGGGGGAAAAAAAAAAGCTTAAACAAAAAATTAGTGAATAATGGCTACACAAATTGAGCAGCTTTTATTGCATGTGACATGTGGGAAAGTGGGCACCAAAGCTGAATGATGTTCTTTTTGGGCTATGTGAGAAAAAAATGAACGGTGGATAAAAAAAAGTGCATTTCTTGCATTTAGATATTAATAATGCTCTAATTTTAGAACTTGATATACTATGGGAGGGAAACGTTGTGTGAATTATTCAAGAAAATCATGGAGAGCAGCTAATGTCATTATGTTACTGTAAATCTTTTACCGGAAATGTTCAGATCACCTTGGACATACATTCCAAATCCATTTCTACCTACTATACATGCTCCCTACACAGTGATTAATATACAACACAAACCATGCACTCTAGCTCACTAGAACAATATTCGATATTTACTTGGCAAGTATGCACAGACTCAACAGTTTTACTAAGATGAAAATATTGGCACCCTTTGGATCATGTTAATGTGCAACAACAAAGTCATTAGGCTCCATGCTTGAGAGTCAGCCTAAAAGTTAGTAATCCTAATAGATGCTCTAATACAAGGAAAGAAAGGTTGGTTTGCAAATATTAAGCACTTAAATGGGGCCATACTGTACAACAAGTCCACTGAGGTTCTTTGCTGGTTCTAATCCAATTAAGGACTGAATAGCTGTGACAAAATAATTTTCCTAGATTAAAAGATCACAGTTAAGACAGCTAGTCATCTACTATGACAAACTGTGTATATAAGTGTGTGTGAGCGTGTGTGTGTGTGTGTGTGTGTGTATGTGTGAGAGAGAGCGAGGCAAAGAAAGCATGAGAGAAATATTGCGCACAAGTCAGGATGCATGTGAGTACAGATGCGTGCGAGAGATGGAGAGATGAGAACGATGTGTGGCTTAACCCTATAGGTGAACTCACACTCGTGTGGAATGCAGCGTGTGCGATAAGCCACAGGTCAAGGCAACTACATATTAAAACCAACGTCATCTTCTAACCATCTATTTTCTATCCATCTCTTTCATCGGGTCACCCGATAGATGAGTCTCTCGGCCTCACTGGTCTCTTCTTGAGAAACATTTATTCTCACTGGAGCCAGAGTGCATGCGTCTACTGAATGAGACTTCCATTACCGCATCGCTGATTAGCGGACAGTTGAACGGTGGAATGGAAACTAGACGCCTACAAGCAATATTAGTAGTAGGCGCACACAAGAGACAAACCACAAGGTACACGAGTGACTTGTCGCTCGCTAGTGTGACCATAGGGCTACAGAATGAATGCTGAATTCATAGGCTTTACCTTCAAAAAAAAAAATCAACATCCGCCCAAATTACAGCTTAAGCAACAATCTGAATGTTCACTGCGAGATTAATATTAGAGCATGCGTCGTTATTACCAGTCATAAAGTCAACTTTTATCAGCGTGATCGATTTTTTTATTATATAGTAATATACTTTCCACCACATGTTCAAAATAAATAAATAATAATAGCATGAACAGCTAAAACAGGAAAGCGTCAAAAGGTGCGTCTAGACGTACAGTATTCCCACATGCAGATGAATGCTTTCAGTGAAGGACGACGTGAACAACTCCAAAGCAACTTAATCGAAAAAACAAATGTCAAATTCTTGAGCCGGATGTTGAAAGCTGAAAGCATTATTGGACTGCAGTGTTAAATGAAAAAAGAAGCGGAAAAAAACTTAATCACAGCAGAACCACGATTAATAAATAATAATCCATAATCTAAACAGCCATGCAGGAGTTACAGCCTCCTGGTGAGAGAAACGCGGCCATGAGCGAATACCCTGCTCAGAGACGTCACACAGGGCCTCGTTACCCTCCAGGCTCCAGAAGGCGATGTCATCCCATGAGGCACTATTGCCTGGAGAGCGGAAGAGTTGATGATGGACAGAAAGAAAGAATAAAGAGAGGAGCAGAAGGACAGAGACAGACAGAGAGACAGCATAGCAGAATCCATTTGTAGGATAAAAGTAAAAGTTGATAGTAAAAGATGTCGCAACTACTGTTAGTAAGTAGTGGTAGTAATATTTATAATTTTAATCCAACGGGCACAATATAACTATAACTACTGTAGCATTTTTGTTTTAAATAGGTAAAAAAACTGAAGTAGCTTAAATTTACATAATTTCACATGAGCGGTTTAGTCACATGACCAAATGCAGTTATTTCCTGTTTAGAAAAAACAAAAACACATTTACATCAGATTATTAATGCAAAATATAATTAATTGAGTAATATGGATATATAACTAGAACTTTATGAACTAGTACATATTTTGTATGGTTCAAAATAATTCACAATAACAATAATTATTTGTCCTTAGTAGATTTGAATGGCAATAGTGTCAAAAGAGGACACTGATCATTTTGTTTCTTCACTACTGCTTGTGGGCAAAACACCAACATTTAAATGCAACCTAAAATAAACCTAACTGTAACTGATTAAATGGGCTAAGCTGACTCTGGAGTTTCCTATCAGACACGATGAGAATACATAATTCATCTTTTTTTTTTTAAATGTTGCTTTAATTAGTTATTTTAATAACAGCACTTTGTCAAATTCTGGATGGTCAGAAGCTGTTGATTAATTTTCTATAAAAGCAGCTTTAAAATACAGACGTTCTGCATACAAGTATAAAGCAGTTTAATGTGCTTGTTCTAATATGCTATAGTTTCTACAATAACAATATACACAAAGACATACTGTATGTAAAAAGGTGCCACATACAATAGGCTGATAACAAAAGTAAAAATAGGGCAGTATGTTCCAGCACTTATTCAGCACTGGAGAGAGGGTGGAGCAGCTGCTTGCCAAATCCAACATTCAAAAAAAAAAAAAAAAAAAAAAATTGGTCAGGAAAGCACTTTCAGTAATAAAATGCATCTACAAACACTGTCATCTTAAACAACACTTTGCCTCCTAATTGTTTGTCTGTTTGACTGCTAACACGAGCTACAAAGCTAACTAGCTTCTAACACATGGCTGAATCCCAAATCTCTGATCAAAGGCACTTACAGTATTACCAGTAGCTTTCCATTTCGCTATTTGGGATTCAACCCTGGAACATTTAGTTAGCTGAAACTATTTTAAAGCAGAATAGCATTAAAAGAATCCTACGAAGTTAAAAATAAACAACAACAGATAATAATAATTACAAAAAAACTATTGATATTTACGATTATTATTAAAAACCTATATTCCAGTGACAGTGTTTTGTAAAAGCCAGTAAGGTGGGATCTGTGGTTTTATTAACTTACGGAGAAGGAAAATGGGAGAATGACGAGGACTTGACTGTTTACAGCTGCTATAGTATAAGTCATAAAAGCAGTTTTGCTGATGTTCCAACAACATAAAATGTATTGTAACTAAATGGTTAGAAAGTGCCATTCTTTAACTCAGAGAATGGTAAAAGACATACTTCTAGATGTAGACAGTGACTCCCCTTGCATTGATGATTTTCCTACAACAGCACACCCTGTGATTATACCCTACATATACAGTATTGTATAAAGTGTATATAGAAGTGATGGTGACTGCAGCTGGTAAAGATTGTACCTTATTGTAATGCTATGAGCAGCAGTGCTGTGTGTGAACGCAATGAGAATAATGTCTTGTTACCGGTGTCTGTGGGCAGACTGAGACCGTTGGGAAGTTCCGTGAAGCCTGAGCACAGCAGTCCAGGAGTCGACAGATCGATTTTTGAGGCCTGCTGTCGGAATTTGTCCAGCTCCTGAGAGAGAAGGCTGAACTGCTCGCTTTGATTACGACACTTCTGCTCCAGGTCCCGTACCTTTGCCTATAAGCATGCACACGGCAAAGATGGAAGAATTACCTACTCGAATTAATTATGAGTTGAAAAGTTCACCGGAAAGTTAGCATCGAGTAAAGGTGGTGACAGTGTGCTGTTGGGTCTGAGCTATAGGGTCTTAGGAAATTAGTCATTTTCCTGATTAAAAAAAAAAGGAAAGAAAAAAAAAGGCCATATCTGATCCAAGTAATATTATGTTTGAAAGAAAATGACTAATTGGCAGATAAAAAAGTAGTTTTCATGTGTACAATGAATGTAAAAAATGTGTTAACAAAACACATAATAATAATAATAATTAATAATAATAGTTAATTAGTTAACCAAATAATTTTTTTAACCTGAGGAGAGAATTAATAAATATTCTTTAGTATAACCTCAAACATTTTTTTTTTTGTATTAACCATCAGGTTATCAGTAGAATGGGAGCACAAGGGTACTGTAGGTAGGAAAAGAACTAAAACAGATGTTGACAAGAATGAATTATCAGTTAGTGAATTAATCATGAAAGATTTCTACGAGATTACTGGGAGAAAGAAGTCGAAAGGTGAAGCGGGAAACAGGGAGAGGGTTTTGCAGCCATTTTGCCTTTTTGCTGAGTTTGTCTTATGGGGACATAGCAAGTGCGGATATCTCAGACCGAGAGAAACTACAGCTAGTTTCACTTCCGGGACTGCGGTTCAGCTTCCTGGCAGACACTGAGCAAACAGGGCCTCATCACACATATACATACACACGCACATACGCTTTTACACACAGTTCTAAAAAAACAGCCAGTTTCCTGTAAAATATCACACCTAAGTGCGTCTCACTACGAAAAAGACATCATCACAGAGAAACCATTTTAATGTGTAGTAGGAACAGAAGTAATTATAGATGACTTTTATCTAAAAAAATTTAATTCTTTTTTTTTCTTTAATTATCACATTATTTTTTTATCTGTATAAACTTATTTTTGTACGTTTATTTAGTGAATTTACAAAAACATAGCTCTTCCTTTCACATGATAAGCCTCAAATGAATACAGTGTTGTTATATTCATGTTCCTGTAACAGAACATCCGTTTACTCTTAATTCCCCCCACCGCCAAAAAAACCCTGTGACCCCTCTTTTTAAAAATCTGTTTAGAAATTTGTCAAAAATTATATTATTTTATCAATGACACATCATACTTTTTATCCATCTATACCTGCAATTAGCTATAATGACATGGAATGTCTGTGAAACAGTTTAATTCATGATATCACTTATGCGTTAGCAGCCCTCACCCACCCACTCACTCATCATCTGTATCGCTTAATCCTGTATTCAGGGTCACGGAGGCCTGTATTCATGCCTGGAGTCTATCCCAGGAGACTTGGGGCACGAGGCAGGGTGCACCCAGGACAGGGTGCCAATACATCGCAGGGCACACACGCATACACACACTTACTCACACACTACGGCCAATTTGGGAATGCCAATTAGCCTAACCTACACATCTTTGGACTGTGGGAGGAAACCAAAGAGGAAACCCACCAAGCACGGGGAGAACACGCAAACTCCATGCACACAGAGACGGGAATCGAACCCGGACCCTGGAGTTGCAAGGTGACAGTGCTAACCACTACACCACTGTGCCGCGTTAGCAGCTATTAATATTTTTTTTATTCAGAAGCCTCTCTTTATCTCTGTCCAAAAATTAAGACAAAAGTAATTAAATAAATAAATAGCCTCGACACGTTAACAACTCAGATGACAATCCAGAAACTCCTACGTCCTCTGTCCCGAAGAGAAAGTTCTGACCCATGGAGACTCCTTCGATAAATGTTAAATGAAAGTCTCCTTTAAAAAAACCCTGCTCATACACTTTTATTTGCATTTTTTTTTAACCAGTTTATTAGGCGTCTTAGATTACATGAGCATTCGCTATTTGGGCTCCTGTTCAAATTGTTACTGTAGAAATGATAACGTTACAATGAGTGCATTCATGTCAATTATGCTTTACTTTCAGAGCTGATGGTATAGAAAATCCATGGTAGTGGTGTTAATAACACACCACTAAAACCTAACCTGCAAAAATGTGTATTGACTCAGGGTTTTTTTCTTATTTGACATGACTAAGAAGCTAAGGTTTGAGAAGGCATTAGGCATAAATGACTGATCTGCTTAGTATCAATACCTGCATACAGTCCAATGTGTTCTGCTTGGCACACATCAGACAGAGATAGAGAGAGAGAGAGAGAGGGGGAGAGAGAGAGAGAGAGAGAGAGAGAGAGAGAGAGAGAGGGAGAGAGAGGCAGAGATTCAGAATCCACATGCATGAACAGTACAGTACGTCAAGTCAAAGGTCAACCATATAAAAATGGCTTATGGTTAGTAGACACTGCAATCAGATTCCAGCTTTTAAAAAGAGACCTGCTGAATAATAAGTTTATGTACGGTATCAAAATCTCTCCAGAAAGCCACGTCAGACATCTGTATCAATCCTTTCTAGTCAGAAATTGATTATGGTTTTGGACAAACGTGAGTCAGTTTGCTTGTTTTTTTTTTTAAGATTAGGCAAATTTATAGAGAGACAGAGCCCTCTGGAGGGGAGAGATACTATACTCAGTCATTTAGTTTACAGCAAGAAAGTAGATATGAGAGAATACGAGAGAGAGAGAGAGAGAGAGAGAGAGAGAGAGAGAGAGAATGATGGAGAAAGATTACCAGCTCTCTCAGCATTACAAACTGGATCAACCCCTACAAATGACACGGACCTCATTTAGACAATTAACAATAACAAGGTTTACATCATGCACAATATTCAAACATGTACACACATCATGTGCATACAGTGTTTCCCCTAAAAGATCCAATTCGACACTGAACATGATTACACAGGCTAGCTGACTAAATCCAAGCATGTGATATGTATTCCCTTAAGATTTAGCTAAACTGACATTAAGTTACTTACTTACTCATATATGAGAGCTTATTTACTTTTTACATAAAAACTTATTACTTTTTACATAAAATATAGCATAGATTATTTAATGATAATAACATGACTGTTATTATTTACATAATGAATTTCTACTTTTTTAAGGAACAGATGTTGACATTTTGTGGACAAAAGGGTTCACAAAAAAAAAGAAAAAAAAAAAAAAGAAATCATCTTTTTCATAAGAGAAGGAAACCAAAGGCTGCTCAGATTTTTGGCACATTTTTATATTTGTCAGCTATGGCGATTTGTCAAAAAAAGCATTCAAGAGCCCAAATTACAACATAAAACATAAAACGACTACCACCACCAAGTTTTCTAGAAAACCTTTTCCCACCTATTTGCTAAGTCTTCAACTACGTAAACCTAATAAACTCTAGACCATGACTGTCCTGTGAACACCTTACATCTGAGTTGTGGATCTCTTCACTTTGGGTCTTTGGGTTGTTTCTCTTAACTGGTCACTGATTTATTTATTTTTTTGCATACTTGTTTATACTTGTTTACAGCATTGGCGGAAACCGTTATCTAAAGCAACATGCATTACTTGTGCAAGTCTTGAGACACCCCTTGTTTTTTCATATTAAATTGAATTAAGTATATTCAATTAAATAAGTAGAAAAAATGCTGTACTGTGACAGGCTGCAAAGTTTATAAAAATTGGGATTTAAAAATTGATGACCTCAGCAGCAACCTCATTTCCCCTCTCGTCTGTTCCAATCACTCAGCATTCAGACTATAGAAGTGAAACTTGGATATATTTTGGAGTCGTCAATGTGCAGCTCGTATAACAGCATAGATTTACTGTCCTCTGAAAATAACTCAACATACAGCCCTTATTGTCCAAACAGATTCATCATGTTCATTCATCACCTATTCATCATGTTCAAGTCTTTCCCCTCCACTACACTGGATAACGTGGGTTTTGTGTAATCGTAGGGGAAACACTGTGTGCTAAAATTCCCATGATTTCTTTGAGAGCACGATCACAATACAATACTAGACACTGACTTTCAAATACATACAGATCAATACAATCATAATTGCAATCAATTATGCGTATGAACTGATATACAACTAGCAAGAAAACTCTGTGTATACAACTCTGCCTGCTGAAATATAGTGGAAATTGAGAAAGATCATTCGATCTTTTATTCATCAGCAGAAATAATAATGTCATTTATACAAACAGACACACATTTTGACATCTAAACATTGAGATCTGGAAAAAAAAAAAAAAAAAAACAATGTTTGGAGTTTAAATTCTCACCTCCAGCATTTGCACAACTCCTTCATGTTCCCTTTTTGCAAATAACTGAGCCTGATTGAAAAAGCACACTATATTAATAAAGCACAACAAAATAAGGAAACATATGCGGTGTCAGGATGTCAAAAATGTACAGGCTGATGATTAGTGAAGGTTTAATCAAGGATTTTTCATACAGATAATTAAATCGGATTATTTGGGCCATTTGACATAAATTGCATAAAATGTATTTGGGTCACATCTGATTCATTTCTTTTATTTTAGTTGTTTTTTTTAAGTGTAGTGTGGTATATTTTGTGACAGACCCGTTGAAGTCGTTTGATTTCATCTTGTTTGAACTTGAGGATAGCCAGTGCCTGCTCATGTTCCAGTTCCAGCTGCTGCCTGCGCTCGGCGACCTCTCGCATATGCTGCATACACACACACACACACACACACACACACACACACACACACACACACACACACACACAGAGACTTAAAGATTAAAGAGTAATGCTTTAGAAATATACCCTGATCAGTCATAACATTAACACCATATGCCATTAAAACATTAACAGTTGTATTCTCAATTATGTGCCAGTAAACTAGCGACAGGATCATGAGCACCCAAGGCTCATCCATGACCACAGGGATTAAAGGCTAGCCCATGTAGTAATAGGCCACAGAAAAGCTAATGCATGAACCAACCAGTGCACCACAGCCCAACATACAAGAGCCTAGTAGGAAAAGACCCCAAGGTGGCATAAGGGGACCCCAAAACCTAGATGGTTTTAATGTTATGGCTGATCGATGTAAAGTACTGTACGTATACCATATATACTGTATAGATCATTTTAAAAACGTAGCTGAAGAGCTGACAGCTGCAGACCCAACAGTGGTTACATTTACTGGCTTTAACATTACATGTTACATGTACCATAAACTCCTTTAATTTACATACATACTGTACAGTACATGTACATGCCATGTATGATATAAACCAATTTACAAAAAAGGAAAGTTCACAGTTTGTGAGGTCGTTTGAGTTGTTATTAATATTGTTTGTGTCTTAAACCATTTTTTAGCCAAATTTTCATTGAACTGAACTCATACATTATTCTGGTGTTGAAATATTAGATGGATCTCCAATGACATCATAGGGTTTAAAAAAGTTATAGCACAGGCTTTGTCAGTTTTTCATACCCACTATGGTGGTGATAATTTACTAGAACTAAATATTTAACAGATTGTGAAAGTGATTATTCACCTTCATTCAGACTGGTTTACTGAATTTAATTAGATTTAAACATTAAACTCACTCGCTCTTATTGTCTATACATCGTCGCTCATCGCTTAATTCTGTATACAGGGTCGCGGGGGGCCTGGAGTCTACGTATCCCAGGAGACTTAGGGCATTAGGTGGGGTTCACCCAGGACTGGCTGCCAATCTCATCGCAGAGCACACACACATATACACTACGGGCAATTTGGGAAGACCAAGGCGGGAATCGACCCTGGCCTGTAATCGAACACAGACCCTGGAGGTGCAAAGCGACTGAGCACTAAGCCACCGTGCCACCGTGCCACCCATAAACATAACATGCTTTATTTACTTTATTTCAGCTCTTAGAATTGTTGTCATTTTTTATTAACAGATTATTTGGTTGTAAAGAAATATAGCTTGTGTCAATCTTCCTAGGATTCCAACTCACAACTTTCTCATCTTACCTGCCAACTACTAAGATTTACCTTTAGGACCTGCTCTAGGTTCTCCAGCTTGGCACGGAGTCTCTGGTTCTCCTCGAGAACTGAACTGTACCGAGCGCTCACTGCAGAGAGCTCCTGCTTCAGCTCTTCATTCTCAACCTGCGACTGGACACGAGAGAGAAAGTGTGATGTTAATGGTTCCAGTGATACATAGTGTTCAAGATGTGGATGTAAAAAAAAAAGCTAAAGTGACAACTGCATGTGTTACAGACACACATTAGCCATAACGCTGACCTGCTCAAGCAGCTGAGCCTTCCTCCTGAGGAGTTCCGCCTCCTCTGTTAAGCGCTCATTTTTGCTGCGCTCCTCCTCGAGCTGGCTCTCCTGTATACACACGCGGACACAGAAAATGATCAGCCGGCTATTGGTAAATCGTGTAATTTAATGTGAAAATATAACTGGTGGTTTTTAAAGCCTGGAATTTGTACTAAGTAGGAATAAGAAATTCTAGCTTGTACTTTAGAATAAGCTCACTGTAACGGGTTTGACGCATGGGCGGCGCCACAAACACAGAACGCACACACAATGTGAGGTCTTACGGAAAAGAGGTAATTGTATTGGAATAATGGGGAAGGGTTACAAGCAGGGAGGAAGGGAAAAAAAGGCAGGAAAGGATGCACGTGCAAATATGTGGGCAATGCCCCGCTGGCATGCGGGCACAGGCTGGTGAGCAGTGGAGGCTGACAGAGTGGCAGAGGATAGCCATGTGAGCAGCAGCTTCTGCAAGCTTCCTTGACAGCACTTCTCGTGATCGGCCGAACAGGCTCTTCACAGTTCTCATTGGTGTGCTGGCTGGCGGGTAGCTCCTGATACTGTATAGCGTGTGGAGAAGCCCGAGATCCATTAGTGTGGATTAACCACCAGCTGGTGCCCATTCATGTGGCCCCGCCTCCCTCGCACACCTGCAGACCTAGTGAGTTCTGGAGGGTGCGAGGAGCGATAGGAGATTCATCGACTCACCAAATCGAGACATCTCTTCTGCCTCTTCCTTACTTCATGCTCGAGACCCTCACATTCTTTTCTCTTCTTGCTCAACTCACTTTCCTGTAGAAACAATAAAAGGCGTACTTTAAGGCGTTCTGTATAAAATCATATCATAAATAATAAAATGAACAAAATGTTTCAATCATATGCTCATTTCTAACATTGTTTTACGTTATTGTTTTACAACTTTGCTTAACTTACAGTGGCATGAATTAAAAGGATTGACAGGTACATTGTAATGCATGCAAGTGAGCAAATAAATATTCTAATTCTCTATCTCTAATTCATACGCTGACCTCCGAGCTTAAATGTGTTTAATTATCCTAATTGCAGCTTACACAGTATTGGTTAGACTGGGATTGTAGGAACAGTGGACGGACCGATTCGGACAAATTATATGACATAACCTTGTCTGTGCTGGAACCATGGGAGGACCTGATATTTGTGTCAGCATCAAAACTATGCCAAGCCTTCCAGATGTTGAACTATAGAATGACTGGATATTTTAAAAATGTGCCTCATACTATTAATTTTACAATTAATATATATGTCTTTTTTTTCAATATTAATATGTATTACAATGTGTTTTAATACCTATCAAACAACTATACATTGCCTAGCATCCTCTATACTGTATACTGTATTGTAGCTATAAGTTTAATATGGACCCGCTTAAAAAATTATTTTGTTATCCTTCCTTTAGCTAGTAAACCACTTATAAAACTTTGGATATTTAGTCTACTTACTATCTAATAAATAGTCGTTAATACAGTGTCTAAGCCTGGACGAAAACAAAAAGACACACACATTTATATTGTTTAATTAGCTTTGATTACGACGCACAATGTATGTAATGTTTCTCATGCTCCCAGAACCATAACCTGGTCATACAGGTTGTCATTTTATTGGCACATAAAGTTGCTGAGCCTACACCTGAACAACTAAAGCCCCAGATTCCTTGAATTTCTTTTTTCAATTATCCTCACTAATGCGTGTTGTTCTTATGGACACACAGCTGTTCAGTCCCAATCCCATCAGTTCTCATCACACTGAGTGTGTGTGGAAATGCCATTACTTTCACTATTAAACACAGCTGTGATTACTGCTGTCCATTTTCACAATGCAACTTTGCCAACCATTAAAGTGATAGTTCTAGTTCATTATTTTCTTCTGACCACATTTCCTCCATGAACTTGATGGTTCAGCAGTATCCTTCCATTGGACAGTTCTTAACCCAGTTCCAGTAATTTTAACATTTTCTTTGCTTGATACAGGCAAATAATTTGTCCCTTTTGAAACAGCAAACAGTTTTTTTTGGTCAGGCAGTGCATATTATTAGAATCGGTCATGCAAGCTAAGGAAACTGCTTTTTACTAAGTACAGGATATTTTTAAACCCGTGCTCTATAGTTCTCTCACCAGAAACTCTATATGATGCTTTTGTGTGTCTTCTTCCTGGTGGGATGAGCTTCTGTCTTGCTCTGTGGTTATTTGCGCTCTAGACCCCTCCTCTTCTCCATGAGGTTCTTTCCCCTTGACATGAACTTCATTAACTACAGGCTGTGGGGTTTCACATATAACCTAGAAGGAATTAAAACAACTTCAGAATAAGAAAGAAAAAAAAAAGAAAAATCCAGAAGCAATAAAAGGTAGAATACAAGAATACAATAGTTTCTTGGAATTAGAGTCATACTGGAAGTCATCTGATGACCAGCACTGATTGGGGGGAAAAAGTAAAGGGACCTTCCCATACTGAACCCAATTCCAGTACTGATTTTAGCAAATCATAGGAGGCATGTATTACAATACTTTATTACTAGATTAGCACATACAGCATAGTTGAAGCTTATTTGGTGCAGGGTACTAGACAGACATTTTAAAAATACTTTATGATATCAGATGTTTACTCCAGAGTGAATTTGTACTAAAAACATATTATACGTTATATAGTATCCTGTACTGTGCTTCAGAATGACTAAAAAGTGATTTAGCCATAATAGATCCTTTAAAGAAATATGCATATAAGATGCCTGAGTTCTGACTGTGTAGTCTGATTGGACGAGAGGCATTCTAACGAGTGGTAATATAGACCATAACAGTAGTGTGACTTTAACTATACTGTATGTATCACTCCGTGTCAAGGGTGTTTTATCCGGCATGAGTTGCCAGGATGAGCAAAAGTTGATCGGTACTCTCCGTAGTACTGTAAAGAGAGGAGAACAGCTGCCTACCAAAACCCATATTCAAAATCAGTCATGAAAGCACTTTCAGCAAGAAGACACATTTGATAATTCATTCCAAGGTACCTTTGAACCGTCCATGATTTTTAATTTATGCTAACGCAAGCTAAGCAAAGCATCTAGCAAAGGCTGCATTCCAAGAACCACTCTAGCCCGTGTTCAAGGGCACCATTTGGTATGTAGAAGAAGGTATTATACATCCAGGCACACTATCTTTCTATTTAGGATTCAAGCCCAGAACCCAGGAAGTTAAGGGGAATAGATTCTAAAATGGAAGAAGTTTCCCAGGACTGTCCACCCCTTCCATGGTTTATTCTCTTCACCTTTAGCCTCAGTAGGAGGTAGGATCGGTAAGAATTTAAAACAACTTAATTACCCCGTTCCTACAGAAAGGCCAATGTAGTACAATCAGCCAAAGTGTAAATGCTGGCCATTTCAGAAGGGTATCTGAACAGCCAACACAAAACAGCCTCCATTGCGCAAGCTTAGTAGGCAGAGTTCAAAGTTATTGACCCAGTCTGATTTCAATCCACATCAACCACCTGTGGAATGTGCTGGACAAACAAGGCTCGACCCGCAACCCAAAACAATTAAAGAATCCACTGCTATTGCAAACCACCAGAGTGCTCGAGAAGCCACGCCCTGGTGGCACAACCTAAAACCTAGGATGTTTTAATGTTAATGGTTTAAAAGTTGAGGCTGATCTGCGTATGTATATAATGACTACACATCTTTACACAGCTGGTTAAGTATTATTTGCAAAGGTTATTCTTGTCTTAACAAAAAAACGATTCCATTTTGTCTTCTCCCTCTCACACACAAACACATGATGGAAGCATTACATAGAGCGAAAGCTAAACTTAAGGATCATGCATTAAACTATCATGGGATGGTTTGCTAATAGAGAAGCTAAACGCTTTCACTTTCAACTCCAGCTCACAGTTCAGCCTACCATCTATTCGGTTTCACAGCTAGCACATATCTAAGAGTTCAGCTAATTGTGTAGCAACAACAGTAGCTGTGCTAGCTAATGTGATGCTGAGTAGTAGAAGTAGAAGGCCGGTAGATCAGATGCAGTAGGCCTTGTTTGCCATAAGCACATTGCTGTAATCCCTGTAGACTAACGAAACGGGTAACTGGATCATTTCTTTTAAAAGCACCTTAATGGATTGACCTGAGTGCAGTTTCCTTTTTTAAATACATATTGATGTGCTGATACCAAGTGCTACATGTGTGCCTGTTGTTGATTCTTGTCACGACCTGGTGTACAAATTTCTTTTTTGACCTGTCTAAGCTCAAAACCTCTGAGGGTTACATACAGTAGCAGAGATGCAGATCTTCACTGCTGAATTTAACATATGGTACTTTCCAGAGAACATGTTAACATGTAGATAACCTTACAAGTCACAAGTGTCTTTGCAGAGAATCATAAATCTATAAGACCTGGAAGATAAATACACTGAGAAAGGAGCAGATAACTAAATGACAAAATTTAAGAACACACACTATTTGCCCATCATTGCATATTTGCATACTTGCAAAAACATGACTAGCATGCACAGCGCACACATTCTGCCCGATTGCTAACACCAATTACGCATAAACACATGCGACCTGCAATGCAACCCTGCAAAACAGTGACACATGGAAGCCACACATACCCCTTTTCTGTTTGCTGGGAATGCTGGGAGTAAGTTAGACCCTGCACAAGTACGGTATAGTTGATGAAATCTTTAGTCTGGTCACCAGTTCCGAGTCCAAGCCATCCAAAACCCTATCACCGCTACCACTGCAACAACCAGGGGATTACTGGACCGTACCATTCCATTGTCACAGGGGATTAAAGTACATGCAACCTGGCCCCTTTCTGCACAGGGCATAAGTGTGTGTGTGTGTGCGCCTGTCACAGATGACCAGATTACCAGTGCTGTCATTCTCATCCAGGCTTTACAGCAACAGCAGGGACATGCCTACAGTATTTGAAAAGGGGAGTCATTAAATTGGGGAACACACGTTTTACTCGTAAACATTCAACCTGTAAAGCCTCAGGGACGTAAAGTGTACATGTCCAAATCATCATGTTGCATAAGACTCGAAACACTATATAGACAAAAGTATTTGGCCAAACCAGGAATGACATACTGTAGTATCCATGGAGTCGGTCCCCCTGTTGGAGCTAGAACAGCTCCTACTCTTCTTGGAAGGAAGATTTCGGAGTGTTTCTGTGGGAATTTATGCCCATTCATTCTGTAGAGCATTTATGAGGCACTGATGATGGCTCATGATCTCCGTTCCAGTTCATCCCAAAGGTGCTAGATGGAGTTGAGGTCAGAGCTCTGTACTGTATGGGCCAGTTCTTCCACACTGAACTCATCAAGTCATGTCTTTGTAGTCTTTGCTTTGTGCACTGGGGCACTGTCATGTTGTCATATTCTATTAGATCGCTTATATGGTGACGTCTACTCTAAAAAGTTTCACATTTTTGTTAAGTGTCGGAACTTTCTTACAGGTGAGGGAATGACGCTCTATAGCTGGTATAGCGTACAGAACAATAATGATGGCACTGTTTAATATTATGACGTGCCGTTCTTTAGTTAACTGACGGTACATGTTGGCAAGTTGATGTGTTATAAACAAGAGAAACTGGAAAACAATGATCATTTCCAGTTATAACATACCTCTACTTCATTTTACTTACCTTGTATTTTCCTATAACTGCACACCCTGTTGTGTTTTTTTTTTTTCCACATTTAGCGAATGCTAGTACAGCTAGTTTCCAGTGTCATAGTTTGTGGTTTATAAATGTCACCTGACAAGCTTATGGAAAAAAAAATAACATAATGTATATGCATGCTGTGGTTAAAAAACTGTGGTAAGATTGTGTTTTCAACAGTTATGTAGCCAAATCTCAATCCTTTTACTTTAGCCCACACACCTATTTATCGTCTCTGTCGTTCTCTGGCTTAAGTTCAACAGTCAGCTCATTAGGCAGGGTAGCAGAAGATGGCCCAGTCCATTACGTAACAACAGCATGCTGCATTTATATCAGTTTAAACACACTAAGCTCTAACCCCCCACACCGCCCTCCACCCCGCCACAAACATACAAACATACACTTTATTACTGTCTGCATGCACCTTAACACTGACTCATTAATACTAAGAACAAACGCGCTGTATAATAATCACAAAGTAAAGGTGTGAGATTTATAGTCAGGGTAAAACTGCTCGGTAATAATCACATTATTATTTGGGATTTTCTTTCCTGTATACAACATATGTATACAATAGCAATAATAATAATAATAATAATAATTATTATTATTATTATAATAATAATAATTATTATTATTGTTATTATTATTATTATATGCAGTACTGTGCAAAAGTCTTTTTCTTATATAAGTTTATTAGGTCTGCATTATGTACAAGACCAAGATACACTAAAATTAATGAATAAATAACATTACAGAAGAATATTTGCATGCTTGTACAGAAAGCGACATATTACATGACAGACAAGTTTTCAGATGGGAAAAGAAAGAATCCATAATGTAAACTCCTGGGTTTTGCATGACAATAGAAATGAGCGAGTTTGACAAAGTTACCAAAAGAACTCCTATTCTCCAGCATGTTCAGCAAAGCCTAACAGCTGTTTTACTTAGAATACTGCACACATCTGTATCGAACACTACCGCTTATGTTCCACACCAAATATTGACTGTTTATTGTTTATGTTATTACTTAGTGCTTTTTATAGAATTTTCTTTTAATGTAGAAATGTTTTCAGAAGCATCATTGCATATGGCTTTTCTTTGGATGTTCCCAAAACTTTTGCACAGTACTGTAAATAAAACAGCTTTTTAGGTTTTACTGAGCAGTTTAGGCTTTACCGGCCCCCCAACTTCATCTGTCATGTAGTATATAGCTTTCTTTACAGGCATGCAAATATTCTTCTGTAATGTTATTTATTCATTAATTTTAGTGTAGGGAATGGTCTTGTACATAATAATGCAGACATAATAAACTTATATAACAAAATTTGTACTACAGATAATATGGCGCCTAAGACTTTTGCATAGTAAAATATATAATTGTTCTTGTCACACCCCCTGTATAGTACTGACCTCGCTCCATGCCATTTCCACATGTTTGGATCATTAAAGGATATCCTGGGAGGCCAGAGTTTCAGCCATGAAGCATGCAGTCAGAGCACTGCTCCAGTGTACTGAGAAAATGTTCAAATCTATCTATCTATCTATCTATCTATCTATCTATCTATCTATCTATCTAATGTTCACAACTTGTGATAGATCAATATTTTGGCTTGCATTCCAATGACTATCCAAAACACATTAACATATGCAATCCTGGCAGCTTAATATTTGATTAGATTCATTTTATTAGTAAAGCTGTGCAGAAATATAAATTCACTATGCAAACTCTGTCAAAAAAGCTTTATCAGTTTGTCCCTAATGATCAAACAGGACATGATTCTTACATGAAAAGTAAGAAAAAAAATGCTCACAAGAAAACCCATCTACAGTATTTAGGGTTATACAGTATAGCGTGACCATAAGCAAGCTTTCCATAACTTCCCTTAAATTTCCAGGACATTACATCCCTTTGAATGTTTTTTTCCCCCCAGTACATCACATGACTCATAAAACTACCCTCTAATTCCAAAAGTTGTTTTCAGATAAATAGATAACACTGAGGACTGAAACTGTACTATGAGAAGCCAGAAGGGGAGGGGGGGGGTAAGAGTAAACACTCTTACTGGTGATTCTTTTTGCTCTCGCTCTTTCTCAGCTCCTCCAGCTGAGTTGTGATCCTGAGCCGAGCTGACTGAGAGCTGCCTCTGCAGACGCAGCACCTCTTTCTGAGATTCCTTTAGCAGCCGCTCAAACTCCACTGCTCCTGATGGACCAGGAGCACCCTGCTGAGAGAAACGGAGAGAAATAGAGAGACAGGGGGAGAGGGACAGAGATGGATACAGTAGAGAGATAGATTAGGGAGGGAAGGAAGGAAGAAAAAATCAGTGCACTACTAAATCAGTGCACTAATCAGTGTCATACTGATACAGAACCATATAGTTTAAGTTAAATCATTTAATTAGAACTTTCTACAACATTGTTTACAGGCATGTGAACTCCAGGCAAAATGTTGTAAATTATATGAATCATATAAGTCTGATTAGGCTCTCCTTAAGATTGTTATTAGTATCTATTAACATATTCCTATTTCCTGTAAAATAAGTTTGATCTCTAAGTCTGTACAGTAAGTCTCGCCATCTTGTGGTTACAATACTTTTTTTCCCTCTGAAACACAGCGCCATTAGTTCTCCTTCCGTACCACTGAGGAAATGCTGAGTCATGCAGTCTGAGAACTTCAAGCACCTTTTCACAAAATGAACAGGGGTCAGGATAAATTCAGGTTTTTCTACAAATTCAAAAGATAATCTCATACTTAGCTTTTTCACTATTCGGTTATTTGTCTTAAAGCACAATATTCAGTAACTATGCTGAAAAATAACGGGAAATGTATGTCGGAAATAGCTTGAAACCTTTATTGCCACCGGATCGATAATGTCTTTTTTAAGTGTAACATACTGTAAAGCCTCACATAGTATGGTAGTGTATGTGTAGTGCCAAACAATTCCACCAGGGGGCAACGTTAAACCAGGCCATAGAATAAAAGTTAATAATTACTGTGAAAAAATTCAAATATCAAGCTTTTTAAAAAATAATTGTGCTAAAGATGGATGTACTGTATACATGCATAGTGGCAAAAGGAGTAGTAACATTATAAAACGTTCCTCGGTAACCATGACGACCAAAAAAATCAGTTAATTTCCATATGGAAAAAAGACTGTGTGAAGGAATTATCTACATGACATACTTTGTCCTGTCCTATTCTGGCCTCTAGCTGTCGGCACTCGTTCTGCAGTGCGGCGATCTCCTTGTCTTTGGAAAGGAGTGTGTCTGCGTGCTGTGCCAAGTCTCGTGCCCTCTGCCTTGCGAACGCCCTCTTATATTGCTCTACTGTACCAGGCTTCATGGGGATCGGAGCATTCACCTGCATACACAAACAGAGACAGAGACAAAGTAAAAGTGAGAGAGAGAGAGAGAGAGAGAGAGAGAGAGAGAGAGAGAGAGAGAGGGAGAGGGAGAGAGAAATTGAAACAGGTCAGCATCATATTACACTGTCCTGTCAATCATTCAAATATTTCAACAAATGATGTATGCAACTACTTTTATTTATGAGCATTAAAACAGTCCTACTTCTGACATTTAAAGTATCTCAAAGAACAAACACAACCTAGCCCTCAAGCCAGGTCTTTAAAACTCAAGACTCACTAAAGGTTTCATATTTTACCATTTCTGTGGCAAGTTAACACAGGGTCAGAGCTCCTCCAAAGAGTGTCTGTTAATGCTCCAGCTGAAATGCCCATCACAAAATGTTTTTTATACCTCAAACTCCTTCGGTTTCACCCTTTTCCCAAGCATGCTGTTTCACTGTCTATGTTAATGACCTCCTGCCGAGACCTCCAGAGAAAAGCAGCAGAGTTGAACAACAAACCAAGGGAGTATTTCTCTTATATGATGTCACATTAGGGAGGAACTCTCTCTCACTCTCTAAACCAGTCATTCTCTATACCACTTATTCTGTACAGGGTCACAGGAGCCTTGGGGTCCTATCTCTGAGTACTCGGGGCAATAGGCGGGATTCACCCTGTCCATTGGAGGGAACAAGCACACACAATCACACACACTATGGGCAATTTGGAAATGACATTTAGCCTAATCTGCATTCATTTGAACTGTCGGAGGAAACCAGATTACCTGGAGGAAACACATAAAGCCCAGGGAGAACATGCAACTCCATGCACACAGACTCAAAGGCAGGACCCTTGACCCTGGAGGTGTGAGGACGCAGGAAAATCTAATTCTTTTTGACCGCTTTTTTATTTTTTTTTCTTCTTCTTTTTTTTTTTTTTTTACACTGGAGACCCAGTTAAATGCCAAAAAATTACTCGAAACTGAATTTTGCATAAAAGGTCCTATTTAAGCGTTTTTTATATAAGACATTCATAATGACAAAATGGAGATAACTTAAGTAAATTGACTAATTGTTTAACTAAGTGTTTAAGTGTCTAAGTGTTTAACTAAGTGTTTAGTCCCCTACATACGAAAGTATACAAACATGCGTTTGTGCATTTTCAAATGCAGATGCTAGACCACATGTCTGGCGCACATTGTCACATGCGTGCAGCCTGTATCCCAAACAGCGATTAAGCTGGTACTGCTAAGAAACGGCAAGTGATAATGATAAAGGCAAAACTGATATTGCTCGTTCTTTTAACATGAATCGTTAAACCACTGGCACGGGGACAAAATATTAGTTTAATGTTAGTTTTATACTGTGTTTTGCCAATTGTGTTAGTATCCTAGTACCTAGATAATATTTGTTATTTGGACTTATGTTTGTTATTTGGACTTTGGACTTATGAACATATTGGATTCTCGGAACGAAACTCGTTCATATGGTCGAGACTTACTGTATTGGATGTGAATACAAGTGCAGTAAATATTTATCAGAAATTTATGTGAAGAGATGAAAGAAGGAAATCAGCTACAGTAGCTACTGGCTACTGTCATAAAGCTATGAATCAACTTTAGTACTACATACTGTACAGTCAATTTCACATCAGCTTGGTCACACAACAGCTAAAGTTTTTTTTTACTTTCAAATGATTTTAAGTTAAAAGGTTTAACGTAAAAGGGTTTTCAGAAGTATTATCCCCTGACTGTTGCTGGACGCGTGTAGTCAAATTAGACGACTGTGTGTTTGTGTGTGTGTGTGTGTGTGTGTGTAACAGGTGCTGTGTGATAACAAGCCACTAATCTGCACGGCCACCAGAGAGTAGACAGGTGGCCATTCAGGACAAGAGGCCTTTTGGAGCACACACACACACACACACACACACACACACACACACACACACACACACACACACACACACACACACAGCATGTCACGTCACCCCATCTCCTGTACCTGTCTCTGTCTTTCATCACATTTCTCTCCTTTCCCACACACACACACACACACACACACACACACACACACACACACACATACACACACACACACATACACACACACACACACACACACTCACAATGGCGCAGATGTCCGTCCCCTGCAGTGAAGGCGGGTGATGATATCTGTCAAGAAGCCAACCTCTAACATTGACAATAATACTATTAGGGTTGATCAGTATATAATAACACAAATAATGAATTGTAAATGATTACATGCATACAGTACATCAGTGCATGTACAGTAAACAAATGGGCTGAAAAATATCCACCTCATTAAAGAGCAAACTGATGGGGTATTTCACTGTTTCATGACTGCATGAATCTTCAGTCTGGGCTAGAAAGGAATCAGCCAAAAGATCACCTCACCTCTTTATACCATTATGTGTAGTTTATGTTTCAACCACTAGTAGTGCTGTTGAGCTGGTTTTCTTCGTAATCTGATAATATACAATCGTGGCCAAAAGTTTTGAGAATGACACAAATATTAGTTTTCACAAAGTTTGCTACTAAACTGCTTTTAGATCGTTGTTTCAGTTGTTTCTGTGATGTAATGAAATATAATTACAAGCACTTCATAGGTTTCAAAGGCTTTTATCGACAATTACATGACATTTATGCAAAGAGTCAGTATTTGCAGTGTTGGCCCTTCTTTTTCAACTCAATCAACTTCTGGGAAAATCCTGACTGATAGCAACCCATTCTTTCATAATCACTTCTTGGAGATTCTTCTTTGTCAGAATTAGTGGGTTTTTGTTTGTCCACCAGCTTCTTGAGGATTGACCACAAGTTCTCAATGGGATTAAGATCTGGGGAGTTTCCAGGCCATGGACCCAAAACTTTCAACGTTTTGGTCCCCGAGCCACTTAGTTATCACTTTTACCTTATGGCACGGTGCTCCATCGTGCTGGAAAATGCATTGTTCTTCACCAAACTGTTGTTGGATTGTTGGAAGAAGTTGCTGTTGGAGGGTGTTTTGGTACCATTCTTTATTCATGGCTGTGTTTTTGGGCAAAATTGTGAGTGAGCCCACTCCCTTGGATGAGAAGCAACCCCACACATGAATGGTCTCAGGATGCTTTACTGTTGGCATGACACAGGACTGATGGTAGCGCTCACCTTTTCTACTCCGGACAAGCCTTTTTCCAGATGCCCCAAACAATCAGAAAGAGGCTTCATCCGAGAATATGACTTTGCCCCAGTCCTCAGCAGTCCATTCGCCATACTTTTTGCAGAAGATCAATCTGTCCCTGATGTTTTTTTTGGAGAGAAGTGGCTTCTTTGCTGCCCTTCTTGACACCAGGCCATCTTCCAAAAGTCTTCGCCTTACTGTGCGTGCAGATGCTCGCACACCTGCCTGCTGCCATTCCTGAGCAAGCTCTGCACTGGTGTCACTCCGATCCCGCAGCTGAATCCTCTTTAGGAGACGATCCTGGCGCTTGCTGGACATTCTTGGATGCCCTGAAGCCTTCTTAACAAGAATTGAACCTCTTTCTTTAAAGTTCTTGATGATCCTATAAATTGTTGATTTAGGTGCAATCTTAGTAGCCACAATATCCTTGCCTGTGAAGCCATTTTTATGCAACGCAATGATGGCTGCACGCGTTTCTTTGCAGGTCTCCATGGTTAACAATGAAAGAACAATGATTTCAAGCATCACCTTCCTTTTACCCTCTAACCCAATCAGCCTGACATAGTGAGCTCCAGCCTTGTGTCATCGTCAACATTCTCACCTGATTTAACAAGACGATTACTGAAATGATCTCAGCAGGTCCTTTAATGACAGCGATGAAATGCAGTGGAAAGTTTTTTTTCGGGATTAAGTTAATTTTCATGGCAAAGAAGGACTATGCAATTCATCCGATCACTCTTCATAACACACTTTTGGCCACGGCTGTATATAAAAAATTTAAGTATTTTAAACCAGACAAACACTTAGACTCTAGTCCCGTCTGAAATTATAGGCTGTGTGAAATAACAGCTACTGTAATATTAACTCACAGAAGCAGACCTTTACTTGGCTGTTAGAAATTACTCAAGAACCATATGAAATGACTATAGCAGGCCCTATAACTACCAAGGAATTAATAACGTAAATGAGTGCTTTCGGTTGCAATTTGGAAATACGCAGTTGTTTTTCGGCTCAACGGGCACAACTCTCTGAGTTGAGCACATAAATGACTCAATAACCACTGCACTATTGCACTCTCGTTATGTACTGTATACAGTATTACACTGCTTTATCCACTGTGCATCTTTGCACGTAACATAATGTATAATGCTCTCACTGCACTTATGTATATTTCATCCATATACAGTACATTACCTGGCCAAAAAAAAAGTGTGCATAGCCAAGGTTTTATTGACCGCATTTAGCTTTGATTACGGTTCCCAGTGTGGTGGCAAATTCATGTAGGAAAATGATGCCTTATAGTCCGGGAACTATACAGTACTTTTACAATTTTAATCCTGTTTTAATTTTAATGCCACATTGCTGAGAATAGACCTGAACAACTGAAGTAACCCCAGATCATAACACTGACTAGAAAAAGAGCCGGAAACCTTTGTTCTTCCTCACAAATCTACTCAAGTAAAAGTAAAAAGTAGTAAAACTACTCATACAAGGAGATTGTTTTCTAAAAAGTTACTTAAGTAAATGTTATGGAGTTTAATGCAACCTATTATTACCCACCTCTGCCAGCCAGTGCTCAAACCGCAGCCACTGAATGCAGTGGCGATAAAATTGGAGGGTTGCGTCAAGAATGGCATCCGGCGTAAAACCTACACCAATATTGTGTGGGGAGTAGCTGAAAGACCAACACCATCACTGGTGTTCAGTTAGCCACCAGCCTCTGAGAGCAGGGATTGTTCAGCTGGTAGTGTCCCAGTTTATGGTGTGGCTACTATGCAAGCCCAACATCCCTAAATTTATATATTTATTCTAGTTATTTATATTCATTTCTATTTATAATGATTAATATTTAATATGTGCTTTAATCCAAGCATGATTCCTTTTGTACTAAACGGTATAGGGTTCTAAGACGGGTGTCTTTGAATTACAGCAAAGGCGGTTGTGTGTACTGTATGTATATGTGTGTGTGTGTGTGTGTGTGTGTGTGTGTGTGTGTGTGTGTGTATACCACTTTAAGATTGGCCTCCTGCAGTTTGTGTGCCCTCTCTTCCAGGCGCTTAGCGATGACAGCCAGCTCGGCATTTTTCCGCCTCAGCCTCTTCACCTTGTCCTCCGTCTCGGGACAACTCCTCTTATGCTGTAAGGGTGAGGGAGAAAGAGAGAAAGAAGATAACAGGAAGAGAAAGAGAAGACCGGACAAAACAATCAAACTGCTGCAGGAGATATGGAATGAGAAATAAAGAGTCATTTATTTGTCCCTTGTCTAAGATAAAGGCTAAAACATCCATTCTGTCTAAAGTGTCCAAACTGCCATGAGATCAGCAGACGCTTACCAGGAGGTTGTTCTCCTCTCGGAGTGTGGAGACGGTCTTCTCCAGGTCCTCCAGTGCTCTCAGGAGCTCGGAGTTCTGCCGCACTAGATAGTCATAATCTGCTCCGTTCTGGATGAGAAAAGAAAAGACAATGCATTTAAGTCATTTTATGCAATGCTGATTTAATGCAGTGGAGTTTAACCCAGTTGGAAGTACCAGCTTTCACACGTTGCTAATTATAATGCTTTACAGTTTTAATACCTTTTCCCCTCCACTTTGTTCTACTAAAGCATTTGTACGGTTTCCAAGATTTACGTCAATGAATTGTACCGTTATCACAATTCTGCTTCCAGAATCATGGTGTGTATGCATCTGTGTGTCTGTTTACATGTTAGTGTGTATTTTAGCCAGTGCCAGCTAGACCAGAGGGATACCCCTGCCAAAAAAAAGAGCCTATTGGGACACATTTAAGTGGTGAAATAAAACACTGTTTGTGCTTTATTTCACACGTGGACAAAATTGTTGGTACCCTTCGGTCAATGAAAAAAAAACTCACAATGGTCACATAAATAACTTTAATCTGACAAAAGTAATAATTAAAAAAAAATTCTATGAATGTTAACCAGTGAAAGTCAGACATTGCTTTTCAACCATGCTTCAACAGAATTATTAAAAAAAATAAACTCATGGAACAGGCCTGGACAAAAATGATGGTACCTCTAGAAAATACTGAAAATAATGTGACCAAAGGGACATGTTAATTCAAGGTGTGTCCACTAATTAGCATCACAGGTGTCTACAATCTTGTAATCAGTCAGTGGGCCTATATATAGGGCTCCAGGTAGTCACTGTGTTGTTTGGTGACATGGTATGTACCACACTCAACATGGACCAGAGGAAGGAAAGAGTTGTCTCAGGAGATTCGAAAGAAAATTATAGACAAGCATGTTAAAGGTAAAGGCTATAAGACCATTTCCAAGCAGCTAGACGTTCCTGTGACTACAGTTGCACATATTATTCAGAAATTTAAGATCCATGGGACTGTAGCCAACCTCCCTGGACGTGGCCGCACGAGGAAAATTCATGACAAATCAAAGAGACGGATAATCCCAATGGTAACAAAAGAGCCCAGAAAGACTGATCCAAGGTCAACTTCATGCTCAAGGAACATCAGTGTCAGATCGCACCATCCGTCGTTGTTTGAGCCAAAGTGGACTACATGGGAGACGACCAAGGAGGACACCATTGTTGAAAACAAATCATAAAAAAGCCAGACTGGAATATGCCAAACTTACATGTTGACAAGCCACAAAGCTTCTGGGAGAATGTCCTATGGGCAGATGAGACAAAAATGGAACTTTTTGCCAAGGCGCATCAGCTCTATGTTCCCAGACGGAAAAATGAAGCATATCAAGAAAAGAACACTGTCCCTACTGTGAAACATGGAGAAGGCTCTGTTATGTTCTGGGGCTGCTTTGCTGCATCTGGCACAGGGTGTCTTAAATCTGTGCAGGGTACAATGAAATCTCAAGACTATCAAGGGATTCTAGAGAGAAATGTGCTGGCCAGTGTCATGGGTCTTGCAACAGGACAATGACTCAAAACATAGCTAAAAACACACAAGAATGGCTAAGAGGAAAACATTGGACTATTCTAAAGTGGCCTTCTATGAGCCCTGACCTCAATCCTATTGAGCATCTTTGGAAGGAGCTGAAACCTGCTGTCTGGAAAAGGCACCCTTCAAACCGGAAACAACTGGAGCAGCTTGCTCATGAGGAGTGGGCCAAAATACCTGCAGAGAGGTGCAGAAGTCTCACGGACAGTTACAGGAATCATTTGATTGCAGTGATTGCCTCAAAAGGTTGTGCGACAAACTATTAAGTTAGGGGTACCATCATTATTGTCCAGGCCTGTTCCATGAGTTCATTTTTTTTATTCCATTGAAGCATGTTTGAAAAGCAATGTCTGACTTTCATTGGTTAACATTCATAGAATTCTTATTTATTATTACTTTTGTCAGATTAAAGTTATTTCTTTGACCATTGTGGGTTTTTCTTTCATTGACCGAAAGGTACCAACAATTTTGTCCACGTGTGTATATACACATAAAGGCAAAAAAAAAAAATCCCAACATATTACATTTTTAAGCTATTGTGTGTGAGCTAGATTCATTATAAGATAAAGTATTTCTCTTTTGATGAATTTTCTTGTCCTCATTTCAGCCCTCATTTCTTCACTGTTCTCCAGGTTTCCTGAAAGACTTTTTTGGCTCTAATTTTCAGTCCAGTCCCTTTACCTTACCAGCTCCAGTGGTATATTTTGTTTGTTAAGCCACAGAGTGACCTATGAACCATTCTAACATAAAAAAGCATCTAACGTAAGGCATGAACCAGTGATAAACAGGTGCAGATGATCAGTCAATACTGACGATGCTGAATGCTGAGTGGTTGGAACAGACGAGAGGGGAAATGAGGCTGCTGCTGAGGATGTTACATCCAGTTTACATGTTACAATCAGTTTTTAAAATGTATCTTTAGGCATGGTGAAGCCTGTCACAAGAAGACATTTTTTCCAGTTTCTGTAGTTAATTTAAACTACATCATTTAATGTGACATGAAGAATGACTCATGCACTATATTCTATACTACTGTATAATACATATAATGCACATCTACACATTCATGCACATTTCCATGGTCATTCCTATTTGATTCTACTACAATTCGGTTCTTCTTCAGTGTACAAGCCATTATTCCCCGTCAATGTTCTGTATTATATAACAGTCAATGCGCCCCCTGGCGGGATTATACAGTAGTGCAACCATCTTATTAGAAAGCAAATGGGGGTCGTTTATGGGGCGGGGCATCGTTAACTGCGGGGGATCACGTTCCATGTACGGACAATGCAAGGAATTGTCACGGATAGTGCAAGGTCCTTTCACGGAACAGCCGACTGTTTGGAATGGTTTCATCTGTACATAATGTGTATACCTATATTTACAACAAAGTTTATAGCTTTTCTATATTTCAAATTACTATATTGTATAGCCAGGTTTTCTATTTTTTCTATTTCTATATTTTTTGTTCTATTTTCAATAGCTATGTTTTTCTACAGCTAAATTTCTCTCTAGTCTATTTCTTATTTTTATTCCATAATTTATTCTTTATTTTAAGCTTTTTTTTATTTTAAGGTAACGGGCGGTCGTATAAGCATTTCAATGCATATCGTACTGTGTATGACTGTGTATGTGACATATTAAATTCAAATTCAAATTTTATTTATATCAGAAAGTACAGTACCGCTGCACCAAATGTTCCTCAGTACCACTGAATATCACAAATGCATCAAGTTTTCATTGTTCATATGCTTTGGAAGCCTGAGGTAAAAACAAACAAACAATAAACTCCAGATTGTACCCCAAAGTCTGTCCATGCAGCATAATGAGATTTTTTCAGCATCAAGCACAAGTTACTCCAAAGCAAAATTCTTTCACAATGTTTCATTCTTAATTTCGTTTTTTTTAGGTAAAAGTGATGATGGAAAAAACATTAACTGGGCTTTGTTCAAACTTTCACTAACCAGTTTCAGTGAGTCAGTTTCAGTTTCTTTTTGTTTCTGCTCAATAAATTTGTCCGTCCATCCATCCGACCACTGAGGCCCATTTTACACCATTTTATACATTGCTGTAAGGAAGGTTACATTGCTAAGAGCCACAACCTGTGACAATGTATCTAATCAACCTGGAAACATCAATTAGCCTAAAATGCATGTCATTGGACTGTGAGAGGAAACCAGAGTACCTGTAGGACGCTACTAAATAAAAGGAGAACATGCAAACCCCCCCCCACACACAGAGACCGTAGGACAGAGGTGGATGGTAAGTACGTAAGTATATTTACTTCATAATTGTGCTTATGTATAGTTTTTATGTATCTGTACTTTACTTTAGTAGTTATATTAATGGATATTTTTCACTTTCGCTCCACTACATCCTACAACAGAGCTCTGTACTTTCTACTTCACTACATTTGAGCACTGCATTGCATCACAGAAACACAGTGGTGTATATCTTTTGAAGAGAGAGAGAGACTCAGTACTTAAGTAAATTTGAAGTATTTTTGTACTTTTCTCAAGTAAAAATGCAAATTGAGGACATCTACTTTTACTTGATTAATAACGTACCTGCGATATCTCTACTTCCATGCAAGTACAGTAATTGTGTATTTTGTCCACCATTGCTTGAGGTGAGATTTGAACCCCCACCTCTGAAGAAGTGAGGTGACAAAACTAGCTACTTGCGATAGTGCTGCACACACCATTTATTATCCTGTCAGTTGTTTCTGCCTGCCGAACTGTAGCTGTTTTTGGGTTTCTTTGAAACTAACTAGATGTTTTTAGATTTTTTATTCTGTGAAACTCTAGAAATTATATATTCGAACCAACCCATCTGCAACAAACAACCATGACTTTCTATTTTGATGTTTATTATGAACGCTAACTAAAGATGTTATGCTATTACATGATTAACTAATTAATTAACTACATGAATGTGCAGATCTACTGTACAGGTGTTCATATGGTAAACAATGAGTATATGTTATACTCAGTACGCTTTAGTATACTCTATAGCGAACATGCAGTATATGTTGAATAAGCGGCCATATGCTGATTCAGATTTAGAGGATTTAAATAAATAAGCAAATATGAAACATCACAGTATATCTGATAACATGAGATTACCCGCCCATGAATTTTTTAGATTATAAAGCTACAACATTTGCAGCATCATTTATGTAACTTTGATACTATTTCTAATATTCTTTTAGTAATTCTTTCCTGTAGGAGTATATAATCATAGGCCCATTAATATCTGAATGCATTTGAATAATAAGGCTGCAAATGCATTTTTTTAAAAAAGTCGGCAAAGCACGAAAGCAACTACTTATCTATGGAACAGACTGCGGTACCTCTCCTGCTCACGGTGAGCCAAATCAAGGGCCGTATCAGAAACCCAATTAATGAAACACACTGAAGTCCTTGAACACATGCCCACAATGGCAGACTTCTGCTTGTGATAGCCATTGTGTCTGGTCTAGAGGTCATTAGTAAGCCTAACATCTGCCTCTTTTAGCCTAACGATCAACGAACAGCCTTGATGCCAATTAAACCTGTGGCCAAAAGATATAAAAAAGTCCCAGGCTCAATCCTCTCAGGCCACAACACAGCCAAGGTAGAGGATTGAGATGGAAAAAGATAGAGATAGAGACAGGGAGCGTCGGCAGATGCAACCTGGCATGAATACCGCTGTGCAATCGGAATCCACCACCAGGGCTCAATTTTCCTGATGATTAATGTGATTATGACTATGTGAAGCCGCATAATTAGACAAAATTGGTAAACATAATGTAGTATTTATCTCATCGCCTGTAGTCTTGTCTTCTTAGTTACCTCAGTTACTAAGACGGCATGACCAAACCGGTCGTGCGTACTTCTGTTTGCGGGTACTGGAATAATTTTTTTTTTTTACCATTTTGTGCAAGATTGTATTAATTCATTAACCAATATTAAACAAACAATGAAATTGTATCACATTTGCTGGTGTTAACAAAATCCAAGAACACAAATGACACCCAAACACCCAAATAAAAACCCAAATGTGACACTGAAGGCACAAACTATATACAATATATATATTTCAATATTTTCTTTGTTAAGTCTTCAATGAGGAAATTCTTTCTTAGCAAGACGATGCATTATACTGTATAATATACACGGTACATATAATATGCAGCTGTCGGCCTAGAGCAGACTGGCTGTGCTCTTTAAGAGGGTTGGATGTCATAGATCTCGTCGCATGGGTGCCCGTGTGGTCTCCTTGGGATGCGTCCGGTGTCTGGGGACGGTTTCACTCTACCATGAAGACGGTCCTGGCCTCGGCTGATGTTGACAGCTATTTCTCTGAGAACTTGACTTGGCTGCAATCGCTCGATAGTTCAGGACTGGAATTTCCTACAAGTCTACCTGAGCCTCCAATAAGTACCTGGACTCCATATTAACATCAATTAACGTCAACTGTTATACTGAACTGCCTAACACACGGTATGAATGCAGATCAATTCCTGCTTTCTGTTTCACCCAAATGAGGATGGGTTTCCTGTTGAGTCCGGTTCCTCTCAAGGTTTCTTTCTATTGCCATCTCAGGGAGTTTTTCTTTGCCACTGACACCCTCGGCTTGCTCAAGAGGGACAATCTGACCATTTCTTGATTCATACACATTAACATTTCATACAAACTTAAACAATTCTTTTGATTGTGTAAAGCTGCTTTGCGACAATGACAGTTGTTAAATTGAATTGAATTGAATGTCTTACAGCAATCACAGTGTCATGTGCTTGTTACGCTCCACCAAAGTCAGGGGTAGCTCAGTGGTAAAGGCATTGGACGACGATTCAGAAGGTGTCAGGCTCAAGCCTCACAACCACCAAATTGCCACTGTTGGGCGCTTGAGCAAGGCCCTTAACCCTCAACTGGTCAGGTGTATAATGAGATAAAAATGTAAGTCGCTCTGGATAAGGGTGTCTGCCTAGATGTAGAAGGTAGATGGTGTAGGTTATAGTGTTTACTTAAAGATAGTGACACCAAGACACAAGGAAAGCTACAGGTAGTCACCCCTGGGGTGAGAACATGGATGGTGCCAAAGGCATGAATAAAGATCTTCCTTGTCCTTCAACGAGAAAAAGGAAGCAAGGGGAGAGAAAGACAGAACACACGGAAATGCAATCATTGACATGCAAGCGGAAGGGGTGGATAGTGTGTTAAGCTTCCCCCAACATTGCGTGAGCACTGTTATGGTCCAATTGTGGCTTGAAGAAAGCACATGATAGCCTTTGCCCTCCCTGAGTGGTAGCTGTCGCCTTGATGAGACAGAGAAATGGATGGGAATGGCTACAACTAAATTAGAGAGAAAATTGGCGAAAAAATAATCCATTAAACATTTTTATTAAAACAATTACAATATAATATATAATATTGCTTATATGAGATTGCTTTGATGAAATTCCTCATGAACGAAACCATAAAACCATTTGACATTTACAGCCCTGATGAGACACATAGTTAAACATTTACCTTTTTTAAAGCAGCGGCTCTTGTGGATTTGTATAATCCACAATCCCACCAAACTGCTCATACAGTAATCATAAGGAGCTGGAGGAGGTACTGCATGGACAAGTCAGTAATCCATATTACTCACCCCGCGTAATGACTTTGCTTTAAGAAATACTTGTGACACAGTGACTCCGAAGGAAATGCATTTGCAGGCTAATCTGTACAAGGACGAAAGGACGCTGTGTTTTGGAGCAGGGGGCTGAAGATGAGGAACAATGACGGCGTCTGCATATGGGGCCGGTTCATTTGCATATTCCATTACACACAGATTTAATTTGGTCGATACCAAGACTCCACACATTAAGGTTTAGGAAACACACACAGGGAAGTCTTAATTCACTTGACTGAAAAAAGAAAAAGAAAAAAAAAAGTCACTTTAACCCTGTGAATGATTTGAGTTTCCGTGGCAACGTGTAAAACAGAAGCGATTTCTTTAAATGAGGATAAATTTGTTGTTTTATAGACAGAGAAAAAGCCAGTCTTGCAGTAGACACAACACACACTCGCGCCTCAATTACAGCCCGGGTGTCATTAATCCCCCTGAATGCTTAGCACACAGCTTCTTAATGACTCAGGAGGGGAAACACATTTTGTCCTTCAGCTCTCAGGGGGGTCATCAGTCAGAGAAAACACTAACACCCTGACTCCAGCAACACACACACACACACACACACAAAGGGTTGTGAAACCTGCGCTGTTTAAAAAAAAAAAAAAAAAGTCCCTCCTTGAGACAAGGATCTTCACACCCCGTCACTAACCTCTGATGTTCAAAATGGAATTCACGTGAGAAACCGTTTTCAAGACCTCAACCCTATACTCCAGTTTTGTGTCAAACTACTTTTGCATCCGTGGCCTCGGGCTACGGTGCATTCGTTTTCTGTAACAGTGTGGCTCAGAGAGAGAGTTCAGCTCAGCTACAAGGCCGTTTCTATAGTAACCACTCACTCACATGTGAACGTAAGGCTAATAATAAGAATAATTATGCTGCATTCAAGTTAACACAGTAGGGGCTTAACTCGATGGGAAGCAAGAACACTACGGCGCCTCCATGTTTGTTTTTCGTTAGCGACAAACTAGCCGGTGTTGTGTGCTAAAATGCCCCCCTGCCACGCAATATATTATTTATTTATTTAATGTACAACATGTATTTTTTTATATTGCTTATTTTACGATAAAACTCATTTAAAACTGATAAATATAAATTTAGTGTAAACATTTTTGGTATTACATGACAAATCCTTGCAAAATTAATGTGCCACAAAATAAACATTATATGAGAATTTGTATTAATGCTCTCAACACCTGTCATGCGCCCAGTTAATTATAATAGTAATATCATATTTGATAAGAAAAAAACCTATGAATATAATATAATGAACATAATATTTTACTGAATTTTATTTTATTTAATGTAATGAATATAATATTTTATATTATATAACTATGAATATCATATTTGATACCACTTACTGTATTGTATGTTCAAGCAAAGAGTTTCCACACCAAATATTGACCGTTTGTTGTTTGTTATTACTTATTGCTTTTTATAGAGGTTTCTTTTAATGTAGAATTGTTTTTAAAGCATCATTGCATATGGCTTTTGTTTGGATGTTCCCAAGACTTTTGCACAGTACTATAAGTAAAACAGCTTTTAGGTTTTACTGAGCATGCTGGAGAATATGAGTTTTTTTGGTAACTTCGTCACACTCGCTTTCTATTTTTATGCAAAACCCAGGAATCTACATTATTGATTTTTTTTTCCCATCTGAAAACTGGTCTGTCATGTAATATGTGGCTTTCTTTACAGGCATGCAAATATAACGTTATTTGTTCATTAATTTTAGTGTATCTTTGTAGGGAATAGTCTTGTACATAATAAGGCAGATATAATAAACTTCTATAACAAAGTTTGCACTACAGATGACTTTTGCGCTGTACTGTATATATTTAAACTCTCATAACTGTGTTCTGGTATTCTGTGAAATAAAAAGTCCCAGTTTGACTTGAACACCCCTTGTGGTTTGAAATGTTATTCGTTAACAAATTAAAAATATATATATTTGTTGTGAAATAGCTGTGGACATTGTTGGAAAATATTCAGAATTAGGATGATAATGTCCTCGCACAACCACATTGGCATAGCTTTTATTATGATGTCAGTGTGTATGCTAATTATTATTTAAGCATCTTAGCTTATAACACACTCCTGGGTCTGCTCTATACACAAGCTCTTAATTCATATTCAAATGCCACTGGTGTGTATCCATGTGTTGTTAATAGCTACTCGCAGAGTCTATTCAGTCTATTCACTGCTGGTGCTTTACACAAAGAACGACATGGACTGGAAAAAAGATTGAGAAAAAAGGTGGGACTGGATTATTTCCTAATCACTGCCTGTTAGATTCTTTCAATCCCATCTCTCTCTCCCTATATTCTCCTTCATCATTCGTTTCCTTCATTGCACTATTTCTCTCTCTTCAGGACAGATAACAGCAAGCAGGGGTACAGTAATTGCGATCTGAGCACCGCACACATTGACCCTGCGAGCGGAGACGAGACGGCCTCCATGGTGGTTCCGTACGTTACAGAGCATCCCGTAGTACTAAGCCTGGATAGAGAAAGAGCAGAGACTTAGTCAAGCCACGTTTCCCAACATTCCGCTAATGAAGTGCAGATGGACGCACACACATACACAAACATTACAGCAAAAAAACACGATGACTGCAATCAAAGCGGAACTATGGGGCTCTAATCAACGCAGCAGTCACAGCTGGCGGTATCTCCACATGATAAGAAAGACTGTCACTTTAGACGTTAGTTGGTTTGATCTGACTTGGATCGGGAAAACAAGAAAAGGAATAGATTTCCTGCCAAAAGAATAAGAAATTGCATTATTCATACTGCAAGAGACGCAAAGCCATAGGATGAATACATTTGCGAAAAGATGCGATATAGATTTAGATATTACAGTTTTGACAAAGTTTGCAAAATCAGATCTGTCTGCTAGGAGGTAAAAGCCTTGCTTTCCTGGGAAGGTCTTCATGACAGCCTGGTACTATACAGTACAATACTGTTCTTGCAAGAACCATTAGAGAACAGCTGGCCTTCATGTCTTAAAACAACACCTGACCATTGTTGTGTGAATTAATGTCCTATGTGTTATTTCATAGTTTTGAGAAAAAAAATCCAGTATTATTCTGGAATGTAAAAAATAAATCCAGACTTTTGACTGGAGCCTGAGCTGAACGACCCCGGTCACGGTCACTGAGCTCTTTGTCTCAGATCAATCCTGCACTGAAGCTTCTGAGGCCCTGTGATGGATTGTATGTGTGTGTGTGAGACATAGATGACATGTTGACTGTCAAAAGCACCAGAACCTCTTTGCCCACAGAAGTATTCACCCCAAAAGACCTTCTCTCTCTCTCTCTCTCTCTCTCTCTCTTTCTCTCTTTGACACACAATTTTTAAAACTATAACAAAACAGCCAAACTCTTTCAGTCCTAACTTTAATTTTGTCATTATTTGCTCTTTATTTCCCTCCTTTTCCTTCAGCCAGTCTCGTCTTTCTTTTTCCTTCCTTTCCTTTCAAAATTTTATTTCCCTTTCTTTTTACTTACTATCTCCTCCTTTTTTTCTTCCTTCATTTACTTTCCTTCTTCTTCCTTACTTTTATCTGCTTTCCTTTCTGTTATTAATCCCATCCTTGCCTCAGTTCCTTACTCAGCTCATTTTCCTTCAGTGATTTTATATTCCTCTTTATTTCCTTCATTCCCAATCTCTCGCCCTTCTTCCGTTTCAATTATACATAATTCCTACTTTTCCATTCTTTTCCTACATAGCCCTTAAAAGAACATGGGCGAAGAAAAAAACAAAAATGTGAGAAAAAAAAGAACAAACAAACAACAGAACATGGGACCCGAGTCAAACATTTTGCGAGATCTCGCAAAACTTGACTCGGGTTCCATGTTCTGTTGTTTGTTTTTTTTTTTTTTGTTAAAATGAAAACTTGAGTTTTCAGCGTTACCAATTTAGTTCAGCAGGTAGCAGTAATGCCAAACTTGATCCATGACCGGGAAGGGGAGTGTTACCGATCCAGTCCAGTGATTGTCAGTAATGCACCTAAAAGCTGCAAATGTTTGGAAGCAAACGGGCAGGATAATTAGTAATGAGTTACACGTGCATTGCTCAACAGGCAAGGAGAAAATTAGCTGAATTTTACTTTCAGCTTGGAAAGTACAAAAGACATTCAGTTTGTACTCGGAGCTTGGCACTAGAAGATTGATCCGGAAGTACAGTATGAGTCATTTGGTCTAAATTTGTTTTCCTCCGATTTATTTATTTATTTTTGTTTAAAAATAAATAAATAAATTTTCCACCTATGTCCCATTTTTTCTCCTTTCATGGGCCCCTTACTTTTTAAATTTAATTTCTTTTGGATTTATACATCTAGGCATTTGGCACATGCCCTTATCCAGAGCGACTTACATTTTTATCTCATTATACATCTGAGCAGTTGGTGTTAAGGGCCTTGCTCAAGGGCCCAACAGGAGTGGTAGTGGGACTTGAACCTGGGACCTTCTGAACCGTAGTCCAATGCCTTAACCACTGAGCTATGCCTGACTTTAAACCGTTTTCCTCTTTCCTAACAAAAAATAATGAAGTCATCCAGACATCCATGAGTTAAAACCGGACAACAAATCAGGCAAAGATTTCAAATAGACTCTGTGGATGTGGTGTGTGTGTTTGTGTGTGTGGGTGTGGAGGACAATGCGTAAATTGTCCCATAGAACCTGCAAATCCGCTCCGCATCCATTTTTAATGTGCTGTCTAAAAACTGCTGAAGCTAATACACATTTGCACACACTCACTCACACGCACGCACACGCTGCCTGTGTCATTATTTATTATGGGAGCATATGGAGAGCATCATGAAGATGGAGTCAGTGCTGAACAACATACAGATTAATCTATGTGTCAGTAAGTGTTACTAATGAGCCTTAGATGAAACACACAGGTGGTAGAAATTATTAAAAAAGTCAAGAAAAAAGAATCATGGAAGACATTTAGTAAAATAAATTACAAAATTGGTGACAAACATTGACCCCATCAAAAGTTTTTGGGACAACATCAGATCAGGTTGTTTTTAAAAGTCAGAAGAATGTTGATGACACGGCGTTGGAACAGCGTTGCCTACATGACAATTAGATAAGGT
The DNA here is from genome assembly GCA_013621035.1 of Clarias magur. NCBI lineage: Eukaryota > Metazoa > Chordata > Actinopteri > Siluriformes > Clariidae > Clarias > Clarias magur. The sequence continues at coordinate 1,205,814 of QNUK01000078.1, forward strand.
GAATGAATGAATGTCCAAAATGGTCCAAAAATGAATGAATAACAATATAATACCAGAGCGATGGCCTGAGTGCGACTCCAGTCACTGTGGTGAGAGCGCTACATGCCTACGACTGGACCAATAGACAACATGCTGATGATGCTAATGAGGTGTTAACAAGTAATTTGTTCGGTGAACCTGCATGTGATGTAGTTTGGACGCTGTGCAAACACCGTATCACAGTAGAGTAATTTGAAAGCTAAGATGTAAAGAAAATGAAACAGAGCGGTAACATTACAACACTAAGATATCCGTGACATGAGATACTGTACACGTGCTACGTGTGGGACTGAAAGTTTTTTTGAAAAGAATCATGACTGCTAACATTTCTGCGATGTCATTCCCATATTCTGGTATCATTTCTGACATATCCGAAAAACCCGAATGAACAGTTTGATGGCACACACTGGCAAGGCGTCCACATAAGCACATACGGGTTAGTCTCCAACTTGAGTTCAAATGAGTTCCGTTCTGTTAGCACGTTCGTAAGTCGGATTTGTTCTCAAGTCTGACAAAGTGAGTCTTATATGCCTTTGACACAAATATACAATGTTTTACATACCAGTCCACTTGACTTAATCTTCCCCACACTGCCATCATGTGGCCAAAAATCATAATTGCGCCTAAGGAAATGAGTCTCGCAGTGAAATGTTGTCTCAAGAGGGGAATCCCGGATGCCATTTTGTCTCTGTTTTCTCTTTATTTTGAACTGTTTCCCACTGTATTAGGCTCTGAAGTCTGTTTTGTTGAGGATTTTCCGAAAGATTATTCACCAGCGGAACAGCTTTACAGGACAGCCATTTTCTTTTATCACGCTTCAGGACTGATTCATTGAATCTGGTGAGGCCGACTCATCTCTACCTCACCCACACATTTTATTTAGACATTTTATACATTCACTTACACACAGAAAATATTGTACTGTATATAATAGTAAATATTGGTTTCTGGTGCACTGCAGTGTCTATTCTTTGTACAATTCATGTGTGCTACTTCCGTGATTGAACTGGAATCACTATCCATTGGTGCATTGCCGGCACGCATCTGTGCCGCTTGAGGTTTAAGAATTTAAATGAATGATTTCATTTATTTGTATTTATATTTATTAATGATAGCTTCAAAAACCCAACTTTAGTTTAGAAAATATAGAATTGTGGAAAAAATAGCTTTACCTTTTCCTTATTTTCCTTTATATAAGAATGTATCTATTATTTTGAAATTAAACGTACGCTACTGTATATTACAAACAAGAAACACAGGTTTCAGAGCTAATTGCTCAGTCTAAATTGTGTGTGTTAACGCATCCAGCTGAAGTAACCCTTAGATATAGACATTTTTCATTCAGTAAAGCTACACTCCTTTTCCGACTGTGCCGTTTCAGTGTCTGTGCAAATAAGCTACAGCTGATCCACGCCCCCTGAGTGCAGCAGAGCACAGGAAAATGCCATGGTAGGTGATATGCTTCTATGAGGTCACATTAGGTAGGAGAATCTCCTGTAATTGACTCGTGATTTTTACAATTAAAAAAAAAAAGTTTTTTGTTTGTTTTATTTTACTTTACTGCACAGAAAACAAACTGTACCAAACCGTGACTTTATAACCGAGTAATGTACCGAACCACGAGTTTTGCATACCATCACGACGCCACTGGTGACCCATCTTAATATGTAAAAATGACATAAAGCTAAATTTTGCTAAATACAGTAGGTGACTTTTAAACAGATACTGTTTATAATATAATGCAAACGCAGGTCAGTTTTACTTAAAGAACATTAATATTAAAGAACCCACAATGATAATAATATCGTGCCTGCTGGCTGTAACAACATATTAAACAGGACAAAACCAATAGAACGTAGACATACAATTAACACACAGGTTCCCCCCCCCCCCCCCCCCCAGTCAAATACCGGAATAACGTGCTTAAAAGCAAAAACACCATGGTTGAGGAATATCACAGCTGGCTGCTTTGTTCTCTGAAAGCCACTGCCGAATCAGCAAAAAACAGAAACATGGAGTAGTAAATCAAAACTGATAAGGGTATTGTTCAAGGACTGAGACAGAAATGCAGAAATGAACGATAGTACCACTAAAAAAATATGGATGTCTGTGGTGTAATATCAAAAAGGATAATAAATTCCAGACACATACAGAGTATTCTCTCAGGAAAAAAAGAGCTCTTTACAGACACTTAATACAGCTGTAGATTAAGGAACAGATCAAATGGGGGACGTTTACATCAGACATGTAGTAAAAAAAAATGAAAGGAAACCTTCCCCACATCAGCAGCTTCACTTATTTGCCATGAATTTAATTGTCGATTAGTTGCGATCGTGCATGTTTTTTCACGCTAACTCGGAATGCTTTGACATGTAGTCAGTACTGCTTACTAGGATGAGGTGAAAATGAATGTGATGCCAAGATGTTTATAACCAAAAGTATAGAAGCAATTCACTCTTAACTCAATATTTTCAAAACTGACATTGCCTAGCATTAGAGCAGATCAGTTCACCTGGAGCATGCTGGTTGACGAATAGGTCTCTCAGTCAGAGTGATTGAGTCACTTACTTAGCAAGTTACAGTAGGTAGCAAGTCAGTGCTCGACATTAATACTTACCCGAAAGCAAGTAAACTCAGAATGGCTCATGCAGAGGTCTGATCGGACAAGTGAAAAATAAATGTTTCAGCCGTTTTTTTCTGTGTTGAAAACTCCGTCTATAACTTGATTCTGTCAGCTAAAGGCTGTCGTCCACACAGTCTGCTTGGTCAAACAATCAGGCTGACCTAAGGCCTAAATTTCTGTAGCATGAAGACATACTGTAAGATTTAGTATCAGTTGTCTCAATATTTTAACGCAACACCCATAATAATCGCCATCTTTAAACTAATTAATTGGTATAACTTATAGCTGCAACCTTTCTTATCCTTGGTTTTAGATTTTGACAGAAAGAAAAAATGTTGAATTTTTAAAAAATGGATATTTCAGATGATAAAGAAAGTTCAATAAAAGACATTTTAATGGAATGTTTATCTTCATTTTTTTTATTGTTAGTTTGCGCATACCTAAAAAAACCTTGCACTGTTGTGTCATTGTTCGATGAATAATCTGTATAGTCGATTAATCGTTTAAGTGATCAATAGATTACTTGACTATGGAGGAAAAAAATTTTGTTCCTGCCCTAGAACAAATACGAAATTAAGTGATTTACTTTCGTCAAATATTTGCAGAAGCGGGTGAGAATCAATCAAGCAAAGTATCGATCAAGAATAATGACTTCAGGGCTGATCCGGGGTATTGGGTATTCGGCATAATGTTGAGCCAAGACAATAAAGTAATTTGAAAAGTATGCTGATGTGCTAATTTCCAAACATTAACTGGCTATATTGAACCAAGTTAGTCTAGCAATGATTGCAGAAGCTAAAGTAATTGCCTAGGAAGCAACTCAAGTTCTGTTCCATAGTAAATATCGCAAACTTATACTGTAAGTATATGTTGAATCATTAGTTTTCGTTTAATTGTGATGGACTTCTGTAGTTTACGTCTCTGCATAGTAGCACACCATACCTACAGTCCGCCTTCATCGAAATTCTTCGGCGTGATTAAAGTCAATTATCTAGCTACAGTATTGATTTGCTTTGGGCAATGGAGTACCAGTAATGTCTCTGTTTTGAGTTTAAAGGAATGGTCTACCATTAAACCAATCTAATTTATTTGAACTCTTAGGAACCCTGACATTGCTAGCACGGAACCTACAGAATTTCAATGGAAGAAGAGAAAGAATAGAAATACGTCCATTAAGAAGTATATCAGATGGTAAACAGATGGCCATTGGACTTGCAAGCATTTTGGCAAGGTGGTTTATCGGAATCAGGCCCACCAAATGGCATAAAGGTACACGTACCAACCAAAGAAAGAAATATACTTCCAGCATGCCTAATGCAATAGATACACTGTATGAGTAAGAAACAGTGGGACCATGAGCCCTGTGTAAATTGCCACACTTTACTTAATGGACCGTTCTAATATGGACTGATGGATGGCTTTAATTATGAGATGAATGGCTGACTGCTAGGAAAGGCTGTGCATGAAAGCTACAGTAAGATGAATGTATGTGGTACATGCATTAAATATACTCTGCCTACTTACTTTATTTAGACAGCTACCTGTTCAAAGAGTGCAACACTTTCATTCAGGTTACACCGACGACCCCACTCTGACATTCGCATTAACAAATGGAAGGTTTTATGTGATGGAATGTTTATAACAGCGCTAGATATTAAAGGCCAACGTGTACAGTATGTCTTATTTATCCAATCAAGAATGCCGAAAATGAACAAAGAAGCATTGCTCGTGCTTTCCATTATGCCTGACGTTCACCCAGAAATCTCAGATTTCCATTTTGGTAACCTCCCCACCATTCTATTTCCCCTGCCCCTCCCCCCCAGAGACGTCTGAGACGGGACTGGGAAAGAGGGCGAATTTCATTTTAACGGTATAAATTGGATTTCGGGGGGTGGCAAGAGCGACAGAGCTGGGAGGGATTCGATTTCTCACCTGGACAGGATGTTGGTGGGAAGATTAGCCTAAGGCGACACAGCATAAGATTTTAATAAAGAAAAAATCGCTGTCTGCGGCAGCCGCCACCCGTCTCTTTGTTTCTCACAGTCTTTTGAACTGATTGGGAAAGTAATCGTATTATTCTTAGCCACATACATAATTAAACACATAATCAGCTTACTTATGAGATAAATCAGTCAGGTATTTCTGGTTGGAGTTGTACAAGAAGGTACATTACAATACATTAAAACAAGGTGGATTACGGATCCAGATGTTGGCTAAATATGTATGCTTGCCCTTGAAGAGGATTCTGAAAAAGACTTCTCATTTTTCTAATTTCTCTTCCACACAGATATTGAGCCTCACCTAATACTTGGATAGAACGGATAGAAACAAAATTTCATGAAAACCTTTGAGGAGGTAAAAACACAATTGTATTCTGTAAGAGCTTCTGAGGTCGCGTACTGTAAATGCACATTTAAAGAGACTCCATCACTCAACATAAACGTGAGCGTTCAGCGGTTATTTATGTAAGGGTTATGCTGCACTGTTTGCTTATTTATTTCAATCTCACTCACAAATGATTCATATAAATAAAAAGAATGCAATCCAAAAGAACTTCATAAATGATGACAGACAAGACTAGTTATTCGATTAGGATGAAACATGGAACGAGATAAGAAGGAAGAAGAGTTAGGGAGATGATGGTAGCTGACATGCCGCAGTAGCTGAGCTCAATGACTAAATTTAGATTTATTGCATGGCATGCTTAGGAGGAGCATTTTGGCCGTTTAATCGCCTTTTCCTTTGTTTTTGCAGCTTTCTGTGAACTTTCGTGGGTATTAATGAAAACAAGTCAGATGTACTGTAGGACGAATGCAAATGTGAGTAATGTGAATAAAAAGAAAATAAAAGTTACTAAAACTTTTGCAATTATCTGGTAATACTGGAACTGGAAGTTCAGTTTGGCCTACTCAGACATGTACAATATTTCATAAAAATTAACATTTACTTGTCCTAATTGCAAAAATGGCCCTGTTCCCATTTCTAAATGTCATTGCATACCCCGTAAAAAAGTTAGGGGGGGGGGGGGGTAAAAACTGTGCTTTTAACCTTTACTTATTTATTTTTTCCTATGGCCTATTCACTCTGATCAGCTTTTTTATGGTTGTTTTATCATAAATTATCATAAATATCATATACATAATAAGGCTCATGTAATGAAGGTGACCCCTGAATTGTTTATTCCGAAAGAATATGTATTTGTACATAGTGATTGTGCCACTCAAGCTACTAAGAAATATTATTATTATTATCAACATATTACGGATTATTACTGGGGAATGCCAGGGCAATGTATGTATAATTATGTTACTACTAAGATCACAATCATAGAATTACAGTATCAGAAAGATCAGAATATCAGCTACAGCTTAATATAACTATTTTTAGAAGAATCAATATGAGGGGATTCTTTTAAACCTGAGAATGTTGCAGTACATCCTTTCTCTACACAAACGGTCGCTTCTACTAACGCATGGCGCAACTCTTACACTTGTAAAAGGATTGATTGGGTTATTTCAGCTTTGTCTTCGTTCATTATAATAGTTCCACAACCCTCGTTCCATGTAAGAATGCGTTCCAATTCTCTGCTGAGACTCATGTGACGCTTCTGCACTCCCAATCGAGTTGGTATCTCTCAAGGATATAATAATATATTTACTGTAATACTAATGTAACTCGTGTACGGCTAAACGAAGCGGTCTGAATCGCAAATAGGAAAATTTTAACTGATGACCAAGACCCATGGTAATGTACCTACATGCATATCAATTTCGATTTAACACAAACTTCTCAAGACAAAATCCTGACCTATCCCTTTAAGATCACTCTCTATAAGGAGTCGGTGTCCCCTTACTTCATCGTGGCCCATTACAGGAAGAGAGAACATTTCACACTCCTTGTTCATCTCTAAAGAGATCGTTTTTCTTCCTGAATCCAGAATAGGAAGCTCGACCTCCTTTCTCCAAACACTCGCTTCCTTCCCCCACAATGGGTCCATGTCAAAAATAGGGCGGTTGGTTTAATCACTGACTTCGCTTAACCACACATTCCAGTACTAATTTTAGAATTTCCCTCCCTACTATTCATCTTTTCTCCCTGTGAGACGACCATCGACTTCAACAAGTGTTGCTTTTTAGATGAGCCTCGTGGTGGCAGGAGCGACCTAGTCCAGGTAACAATCTGAACGCATTGTATACTGTACAGTAGCTCCTTGCTATACAGTGCTCTTATTTGGCGGCCCATTGCATGGACGTACTGTAAAGTGCTTTTCTGAGTCATGACTATTGTGTTGCTTTCACAATAGGGTGTTGTCCATTTCCACCACTGTATACTCCACTCCTGTTCTTGCCGGTTAAACCATTAATTAGTTGAATTGTGATGAAATCATCTTAAGTTTTAATTTGAGGAAGACCCTATTTTTTTGAAAAGGTATCTTAAGTATCTTAAGTCAATATACCAATTATAGAATTCATTTGAGTAACAGAAAACCGAACTGCTCTCCTGTAGCATGCCATCCAGTGAAAAAGCAATAATCAGGGCTAATACGTGACTGTTTCCTATTAAGCACAACAAGGCTAATTTGCTGAAGTAAGCAGTGAGCGTTGCTCTACCGTCAGACCCCTCTTCATTTTTGCTCCCCATCTATCAATTTCCTGTCTTGGGGTTTAATTAGTAGCCAGATACCATGAGACGTCTCCAGAGTTGACTCGTCGAGATTTGCGATTTGGAGTTACGTTCCTGGAAGACATCATTAAAAGTAAGAAAAAGTGCTAAACCAGATGCCTTGTTGGAATACAATATTATACCCAAGAAAATTGAAATAATCCTGAAGTGTATTTCTGATCTAAGAGAGCCCTTGTGGCAAGGACATGCCTTGGCTGGAAAGGTAACCATCATTGTTGGGCTTTTCTTATATCGTTAGGTTACGGCAAGCCGGATAAATAAGAAAGCTGCCGAAATGTGTTTGTGTTTAACCCCGTCAAAGGTCAAACTAGCTTGATTTATTTATTAGAAGCAATGTTCTGGCTATTTATTAGAGCCATCAAGTTGACCGTTCCACCGGCGAAAACACATTAGGTCAAAATTGACGTCATTTATACAGTACATCTACTATTTTTTGAGTTCACAAGATTTAGATTAAATGCATATCAAATGCATTAAATGCAAGTCAAATAAGAAGAAGAGCTGCACTGCATTTCAGGCTCATCTTATAATATAAGTCTGTGTATTAGTCTCTGCATTGTGCTGAGACATTTATGCCAAACCTACACTCTCAAATAACTCCCTGCCATGCCGCTTTTTCCCAAAATAGGTCCTACACATGCAGATCTGGGAGAAAGAAAAAAAAGAGCGCCAAGGCTTTTTATTTAATCCTAAAGATCTGAAACGCAGCATTTTTCTTCAACCACTTTCATCTTAATGTCGAAATCTGGGTCATGAATCTACTCGACAGCTACAGTACCGTAGCGTAGTGCTGCTGATCCCTGCTGCCTGATTGGAAATGGAAATGTATGGAAATGCTTACATGCTGTAAAATAAAACAGGAAAAGCGCCGTTTAAAGGGCATATTCTCCGGTTTCGTAACTTTCCATCTTATTAATATGTAACACATCTTAACTCGAAGCACTTCTACAGTATGATTAACCTTCTTCTCTTTAAATCAAGTCTTCAATACAGGTGCGAATGCCGGATGTAAGCGAAATGAAGTGCAATCACCATATTGCCTCATAGCTCGGTGCAGTCATTCCTGGGAACTTGCGCAAGAGACGTATCTATCTGTGGGAACTGTATGCACAATCATTCACCAGCACCACTCCACGGCTGGGAGTTATTGCCACATCCACCACACAATTCTGACCTCACTCCAAGCCATTTCTACATGTTCGGGCCAGTAAAGGAGTTCCTGGGAGGCCAGCGTTTCAGACCTGAAGCAGGCAGTCCTATCATGGCTCCGGCGTACTGAGAAAATGTTTTACCTTGATGGTATCCAAGCACTGAGATACGTGCATTAGTGTAGCAGGGGATTATATAGAGAAATAAAGATAGTTTTTACCATAACTGTGTTCTGTTATTCAGCAAAATCAAAAGTCCTGGTTTGAATCGAACAACGTTGTAATAAAACAGAAATACTTCTATTCAAAACGATTATTTCGAATGCATTACCGATCTCACCATGCAACAGCAGTTAACCATAGCACAGTGGCTTGATATGCCACATCTAACATATAGCCACGTAGTAATGTACAGTATGCATCACTCTTACACTCCATGCTGGCTCTGCTCAATCAGAAGGTGAGTCAATCCAGCTGATCGATCAGATGCCCCAGTGGCACCGCTGGCAATAAATCTTCACTCGCACAGAAGTATGAACATTACGGATAGCCTGTGTTAGATCAGTGCCTGCCAGATCTCTGTGATAAAATGGAGACATGTTCAATTAGTGTGCTCCAGAGAAAGATAGACTTGAGTGTGTGTGTGTGTCTGTGTATATATAATGGATGCATGGTGATAATTAAAAGACTCTTAGAGGACCTGAAAGAAATTAGAACATCAAATTACCGCGGCTAAAGAGGATGAATCGGGCTCTTCTTTTTAAGCAAAGAGATCCGTTTAGTAGCCTGAAAACCATCATCAGAGAGAAAGGCATGTAAATATTTCTTCAGTTATTTTCTTAAGCATCAATAAAACAGCTGCAGAGTCAGCTCAAAGCCCATCGAGCCCATCGGGTTCATTTTAGCCCTGGGGTAACGACTAAGTTCGTATTTTCCATGACCCCTGACTCGGTGCTGCAGCGTAATTCAGGAAGCAAGACTGTGGATGTGGTTGTTACTGCTGGCCTTTTCTCACGCACGCCTTAATGACATGCAAATAAAGGCGGGAACACTGAGGTCAGAGCTCCGGTAATGATTGGCTGAGGACGTGACTTATATTTAAAATTCCGTAAAAACAGAGCAATTAGTTGCAGTCGCTTATGCATGCTTGGTTACACCGACGAGCAAATGAGCAATGCTAGCCAGTGGAAGTGGTGTCGGCTGTAATTTTTTCACTCACTCCTTCTCACTCATCGTATTTACCGGCTTATCATGTATACAGGGTCGCGGTGGGCCTGGAGGGCACAAGGTGGGGTACACCCTAGACAGAGTGCCAATCTATTGCAGGGTACATACACATACACACACACACTTACATGTTCTTTCACATACTAGTGACAATTTGGAAATGCCAATTAACGTTATCTGCATAAGTCTTTGGACTGTGGGAGGAAACCCATCAAGCACGGGGAGAACATGCAAATACCATGCACACAGACCCAAGGCAGGAATCCCGGACCCTGGGGGTGCAAGGCGACAGTGCTAACCATTAAGACACCGTGTCATCGCTGTAATTTTTTTGTAATTAATATATATTTTTGAATGGTGTCCCGAGCAGGCCTTCATGGTCCTGAGTTGGACTACGAAGGTTCCTAGATGGATGGATGGATGGATTCACCCTGATAACCTTCTGCTAGGAACTTCTGTAGTCCAACTCAGGACCATGAAGGCCAATGGTGTCCATTGCATTTATTCCCGTGGTAGGACCTCCGGTCAAAATTTACACGCGCATTCACACACTACGAACGATTTGGGAAGGCCAGTAACCCGATTCTCTATGCCTTTGGACTGTGGGAGGGAACCAGAGTACTTGGAGGAAACCCACCGATCACGGGGAGGACATGCAAACAAAAGACCCAGAGGTGGGAATCGAACCCTCGACCCTGGAGGTGTAAGGCAACAGTGCTGACCACTAAGTCACTGTGCAGCCAAAAAGGTCATCAATTTGTAATCAATGTGACATTTATAATTCAACCAGGAACAGAAGTTACATAGCATTTAAATGCTTTTTAGAACATTTTTGTACTGTATGTTCAAACACCTCAATCACATGACTACAACAATTTGATTTTGAGCTGTAATTTACTCTACGTTGCTGTTCTTTTCCATTCAGGCAGAGATGATTATTAAGCTATTAGAGAGTGTGTGTCAGGAGGGCAACTTGTCATTGATTTAGGCAATAAATATTGCAGCGACTGACCTCTCACATCCGACCCCATTACTTTCCGAACAACTGCAATCTCCATGAGTTTTCCAACAGTTAATGAGTACCTCTAAAAACGGCTGCGCTACAGATGATGCTAATCTCTGCCTCTGAATTGCAGCTTACAGCAGCATGGAGGATTTAACAAACTCACAGCCTCTGTATAATTAATACTCATTTCAGCCTACGCGTTGCCACACTGCCGTCATCTTGCCTTTTAGGCTGAACGTGAGGTCAGTTTGCCTTTTTTTAAAAAAATGCTGGTGTAAAAAATTCAGCTGTGACCTTTCCTGTCTGAAATGATGCGATCCGAAACGAAATCCTTTGGAGGAAAGCTGGTGCATGGTTTCATTTTGTACAGCTCACTGGATTAGCATCTTTCAAGTCTAAATGTGTTAATTCGGCTCTAAGCAATCACCTCCACCCCCCATACACACACACGGCCTGCTTCCGCTTCAAATGGAAATAGATCTTTAAAGATGTCAGGAACTGCGCATCCTACCACCTCCTCTTCATCACTCCTCTGCAATGCTAGCACTCCTACATGGAGCAAACAACAATCGCAGTGCTTATGCTCGTCCTCTATCTCTTTCCAACATGCAGCGGTTGACTACAGTTCGGCACAGGCGGCTGGAGTGTTATAAAAAGGCAGGTGATAATGGTATGCGGTTAAATACTTGAGCTTCTCCTAATCTCCGAAACCCGAAAGCTCTGGTTATCTCACGCACCACAAACGTCTCATCTGAGCCTCTTCTAAAAGCGTGAAAAATCCTCACCCCATCGAAAATCATCAAAACCCTTTATTTTACACTGGTATAACTACTAATAGCCACTACTATCCGTCAAATATTTTTAGGTTTCCTAAAAGAGGTCGATAACCTGCACTAAGGCTTTGAGTGCTCATCCACCATCTTCACACTGAAAGGAAAATCTCCTGTATGTTCTCTGTGAATGCTCCATTCAGCACATACTGTAAATTCACCAGTCACGTTTATAGGAACGTCTGTACTGTATAAAAGCTTGGGTTAATGTTCACATCAAACATCAAAATGAATGGGGAGTGGGGGTAATCTCTGTGAATTTCCTGGAGACAGAGTTGTTGGAGACAGATGGACAGCTTGAAGTATTTCAGAAACTGCTGATCACGACAGTCTCTGGAGAAATTACACTAACTTGCATTAAAGAACATACTGAGAGTGGCATTTTAGGAGTGAAAAAAAAAAACCCTTCTTGATGAGAGAGGTCTAGCTCGAAATGAGCTTACAAAGAGGTGGTGAGCAGAAAAGCATCTCAGAGATCACAGCACCAAATAGGTTGCAACAAACACATCTATTGAACATTAGTATCAGTCAAAAAACGGAAACTAAGGCAATATTGGGCGCACGATCACCGCAACTGGACAGCTGAAAATTGGAAATTGACATTTTTCGATTCCGAGCCAGTGCACAAACCCCAGCCACTGAATGCAGTACCAGCCCCAAGCCCAAATGGATTGCGTTATGAAGGGCATCTGGCATAAAACCTGTGCAGACCGGATCGTCTGGTGGTTCTGGTGGATTGTCTGGTGATTGTGACCCCTTGCTGGGAGCAGTCAAAAGACCAACAACTGACTATGGGAATTTTGGGACGGTGGTTGTTTTTTAAAACTTTGAATTTATTGGATGAAATGATGTCAGAACAATGTTCTGGCCTGCGATGGTCCAGGCCCTCCATGATAAAGCAGTATAGACAATGAGTGAGTGAGTAACGTGGGCTAAAATGGTTTGTACTAAGAAAAAAAAATTTTTTACCTTAATTTCAGATTTTTTAAAATTTTTAAACGATCTACTGTATAATTTCTTTAGGTAATTTTAGATACATCCTTTCTACAGACAATACATTTGTATACAATATTATGCCAGTATTTTGTACCTTTCATACAGATTTTCTCATCTACCAGTACAGACAGGAACCCTGCTGATGCGTGTTTTCCTATCTCCTGTGCATCACTTCCAGATTGCTGATTAGGCATCTCCACCACTCCGTTAGGACTATGAACGGCCACCGCTGTAAATGACAGGTGGCAGATTGCCCAGGCCTGACCCAGACATTTTGCATTACTGCATCAGATGGTGTTGTCACCCTGGTGTCTATACAAACTTTAATTATAGGTGCTATATCGCCATGGCACAGATTCCCTTAGCTTATATATAAAATTTTAGATACAGCGCCAGGAGCTACAACGCAATAAAACTAGGTTGTAAGCTAAAAAAAATATAGCATTCAAAACCTTTTTAAAAATTTGTATAGGCAATAGCAGTTAAACAGGTGAAGTACAAAAGATGATTTATTTTTACTGACTGCCTTGGGAAAGTTTACGGGATGGTAATGAGACCAGCTATGTTGTACGGTTTGGAGACATTGATGTTGACAAAAAGACAGGAAACAGAGCTGGAGGTGTCAGGGCTGAAAATGCCCTGATTAGCTTTAGGAGTGACAAACATGGACAGGATTAGTAATGAGTATATTAGAGGGACAGTGCAGGTAGGACCTTTTGGGGACAAAGTTAGAGAGGCCAGATTAAGATGGTTTGGACACGTGCAAAGGAGGGATGAGGGGTATCTCCGAGGAAGAATGTTAGACATGGAGCTGCCGAGAAGGAGGAGGAGAAGAAGACCCAAGAGGAGGTTTATGAATGTGGTGCGGGAGGACATGAAGGAGACTGGAGTAACAAAGGTAAGATGTTGAAGACAAAGATAGATGGAGACAAATGGTCCGCTGTGGAACCCCTAACGGGAGAACTTTCCCTCTATAAATGCCAAGACATACCCTGAGAATCTGTTCAACTTGTCATTACATTTCTTTGGAAACACAATATGCTTTTTGCTTGCAGTAGAAGTATCTATCTGTATCTATACCGGATCCTTACCATGCTCTGTAATGCTTTCCTTTCTAAACTTTTTCTAAATTTGACAATATCCGTAAAAAGACTGATAGCAGACCCTGACTGGTACACAGTCCGCCCACTGTCACAGCTTTTTTAATGGGATTTCTCGGTCATACTCTCTTTATCTGTTTTCCAGGATTTTTGTATAAGCTAGAAAAGGAAGCACAATATAAAACAATGAAGTGAAAATGGAGCAGGACGGATGATGTCATCACAATATATTGACTGACACATTTAGGTCTTTTCCCCCCAACCTCATTCGGCTCTCACACATTCTCTATAATACGGCTTATTAAATAAATAAATATATATGAACACAGCATACTGGAACAGCCACCACCTAAAACTCATCAACGCCCCGGGACCGGGGTGACCTCGACTCGCTAACACACTCCCTCATGGGGTTTTTCGAGTCTGCACATTTTGTCGTCCATCACTGTCAGAGACCGGGCCTCTGAGAGGACGGCTGTCGTTTATCACACTCGCTTCATAAAAGCACTGACAAATTTACATAAGAAACTTGTTTAGAGTTGAGGCGGATTGATGTCAGAAATTGTCCACGTCTGGCCGGCTGAGACTTTCGGAAGGATTTTGGATGCTGTTGTATTTGGATCCCATGGCTGCTTTTCCTTCGTGGACACAGGTGGCTCACACAGGCTGTGATTTCCCAACAGGGTTCGCCTGAGGCACTGAGATTTCATAATGAGCGGTTGATGAGGGGATAGGGTGAGGGGTGTTATTTGGCTAATGATGAATAATGTACTGTACCATTCGATCTATGGCACTGTGATTACTATGATATTTAGGACGGGGCAAAATGACAATACAGTATTGACAATGGAATTAACTTTGTCGCCTTTCTGAAATATCATAATATCTAGTCATTTCAATATTTTCTTATTTACCATTTTTACAAGCAACTGTAAAACTTATGCTTTGAAGCAAATTAATTGAGTTGAACCGTAACTGTATAATCGTACATCCTAAATATAATTATTAGAAAATGTATTAATATTTTTCATGAATCAAATATTTTTTCATTCAGCACAACTGTTTTGATTTTCTTTCCTAAAATTCTCTATAATGTGATACATAACCTGTATCACAGAAAGTCTTTAAATATCACATTTCTTGCCTTCAATCCCATTATAGACGGAAATTATTTATCACACTGCTCAGTTGATACTGCTGTAATGGAAACGGTTGATTATCAAATATCAGTTGCAATCCAGAGGGACATACAGTAATTCACATTTCAACTCAGTATCCATCAGCATCCTTGGCCCTGCATTCATTTTCCTAGCTCTTCATTTTTAAAGCATCTAATGTGGCCACAAGCCAAATATAGCCTACTTGGCCACTGCTAATCATGATTAGTAATTATTAATTAGGGGTAATTCATTTCCATTTCCATCCACACCTGAGGACTTTGTTACAGGGCTAGAATAATAATGATCCGTTCCATCGATGCACTGAGATTCTTAGTTTTAAACAGATTTAAACTGTGTTGAAGCGCAAATCATCATAATCAAAATTTTATATTGGCTTTTCTAATAATTATGATTCATTTTTGTTACATAAAAAAAACTACAAAAAAATTTGTTTTGTACTGAGATTGTGATATTAAGTTCCTGATATTTTAAGATTTTAATCATTCAAAGGATTTAGCCGTAAGATGTCTTCAATATTACAATGTACTGTACAGTATATGATGAGACACAGTCCAAAACAAAAACATTTACGGTAACCAAATACTGTGAAATTAAAAAAAGCTAATCCAAAGCTGACTTTATACTTTTATATATAATAAATTCTTTGGATTAAGCACTGGGCAGTTGTTAAATAATCGCCCCTAAATATGGAATACAACATGATGGAGCTTGCTGTTATTGAAAAATATTGTAATCAATAACAATACAAGGGGTGGGAGATCATTACTACCCATAAAGTGTAACATTTGCCTTTTAAAAGCAGGCCCTGAGGTGTTTTAATCTTCCTACTGTATATCAAAGTGGCTGGCCAACAATTACATTTTATACAATCACTATTTAGAGTAAACGGGTAAAAGTAGCTCTACATGGTCTGGAGGGGAGAGCACCTGTCTGCCAAAACCCACATTCTATCCCAATCACGGAAGCACTTTTAGGAAGAAAACACATCTGATAACATTATGTCATCTTAAACAACACTTTATCTCCTTAGTAATTATTTCCAAGTCGTGCTGTTCTGTTCGTGGCTACCACTAGCTTCTAAACCCAGGCTGAATCCTAAATCCCTCTCTAATCCCTGATCAAGAGGACTACTTGCTGTGTGGAACAAGCGTACTAGCTTTTTGGGATTCAATCCTGGAACCTTGGAAGTTCTAAAGCAGAATAATAAGTGGAAATGCGAAGTAAATCTCGTCAGTTTCTCAGGACTGAATGTTATGTCTGTTAATGACACTAAATGTCAGTCTAGTTCTACTCTACCAGTTGTAGTAGAATATGTGTTGGTGGAGCAAAATAACTGCTTAAATAAGCAACCAAATCATAATCTGTAAGCTGTAGAACGGCAATTTCACACTCCAGGTCATGCTGTTGTACTGAATATCAGTACGTCTTGGTATTCAGGCTGCATCCACTGCATCAAAGGTGTGCTGATATTCAGCACAACAGCACTGCCTGTACAGTAATGTGATTTTCAAACAAAAAATCACTTTTACTTCTTGATCACGCTCGTGAATCAAATGTAACTGCAACCTTTGAGGAAACGGGTTTTAATAGATTTGCCTTAGGTGACAAAAAGTAAACCATCAAATATAGTAAACATTCAAATATGATTTATTTTCTCTCTTTTAAATCACTATTATGAAAGCCTGAATAATGTTATAACTATGAAATTCATTCTGACAACCTACAGTAATATCATGTTAAGCCAAGAATCATTCATGATGGATAAAAACGACTTCTGTTTAAGAAGTTGCATGCTGTGTCAGGCTGGGAGGAAAAAAAACAAAAAAAAACATGATGAAATATAAAAATCTAAATAAAGAAGTGAAAAGATTGGAATCGTCGGACCGGTCTTATCTCCAGTTGCACTAGTAATACGTTTTGTTTGTGCAAGCATGTTTGTGAAATAGTGTAGGACAAGTAGGAGTTGAGTGAAATGCCACCCAAATGTCAAAAGGTCCTCGGTGGTGCTATGCGCCTGTTTGTGTGTGTTTGTGTGTGTGTGTGTGTGTGCATCTTTCTGAACACTGCCGCATTATGGGAATTGATGAACGGTTGAACGAAACACTAATGAGCCAAATGAGAGGTAGAGGAGGAAAGAAAAAGAATGCGAGAGACAAACAAAGAATACATTAGCTGTGAGAATAAGAAGACAAATCGCTAGGTTGACTCAGATTCCAACAGCCCACACTTGTTCTGAGCAGTGTGTTAGTTACAAGAAGACTACAGCTTTTATAGAGCCTTGTGATTTTTATGTTTGTTTTTGTTTTGCATTTGGTACAGTGATTTCTCATTTTAAAAAATCTTGCAAAAAAAACAAACAAAAAATCTTCATGAGAGTCATGATGTGATTCGGAGAAATAATGCGATTTCAGGTGTAGCCCGTGTGCACATCATGCTACTGTATCATCTATCATCCAGGACAAGGTTGACAGCAGTACCTCCTGGACCATGACCACTATGATAGTCATAGATGATGTAAATGAAAAACATGAATAAAATCTGTCTAGGATTTGGACACAAAACCCCAAGTTCAGGACTGTGTAATGATGCTCTCCCATCTCTATTAAAGGGATTGATTCCTGGCGTGTGTGTGTGTGTGTGTGTGTGCGTGTGTGTGTGTGTGTGCGTGCGTGCGTGTGTGTGTGTGTGTGTGTGTGTGCGTGTGCGTGTGGAGTTTACGTTTTCTCCCTGTGCTTGGTCGGTTCCCTCCCACAGTCCAAAAACATACAGAGTAGGCTAATTGTCATCTGTGTATGTGTGTGTGAATGAGTGCTTGTGTTTGCCCTGCGATGGATTGGCAGCTCATCCTGGGTGTAGCCCGCTTCGTGCCACGGGTCCCCTGGGATAGCGGTATAGAGGGTGAGTGAGTGAGTGAGTGAATGAGTGAGTTAGAGATTGTTTGTGTCTGTCTCTTTCCATGTTCTTATCCGCGAAGCCGAAAGAAGACAAGACACACTGAGGGAGGGGAGACCTCCTTCTGATTAATAATTCATAACTCAGCCTGCAGCCTGTCCCATGAGATGTGCTGTAGTTGAATGTATAAAGTGTCTCCACACAACACAAGCTCTATGGTGGCATGAGAAAATCTATATTCGTTACCGTGCATGGGATTTCTGTTTTTGACTACAAATGAAAAATGAAAAAAGGAAAGAAAAAAAAAAAAGAAAAAGAAAACATGTAGGGGAAATATACATTCAGTGGCCACTTTATTAGAAATACCTACTCATTCGTGCTCATTCATGTTTTCCAGTGATCCAGCCATATGAAAGCTGCACAGTGTATATATATATATATATATATATATATATATATATATATATATTATTTTATTTTATTTTTTTAAAGCATGCTTTTATACAATCAAGAGCTACAGGTAATGTTCGCATCAAACATCAGAATGAAGAATAAAATGTGATTTTAGTGATTTTGGTCGTTGAGAATTTCGATCCCCGGCCAGGCTCGATTCCCGTCTCTGTGTGCATGGAGTTTGCATGTTCTCCCCGTGCTTGGTGGGTTTCCTCCAGGTACTCCGGTTTCCTCCCACAGTCCAAAGACATGTACAGTAGGTTAGGTTAATTGGCATTCCCAAATTGGCTGTAGTGTATGTGTGTGTGCCCAGCGATGGATTGGTGGGTGTACCCGCCTTGTGCCCTGGGACAGGCTCCAAGTCCCCCCTGACCCTGAATACAGGATTAAGCGGTATAGATGATGAGTGAGTGAGTGCTTAAAGAAAGAGAAAGGCCAGGCTGGTTTAAGCAGACTGTGTTCCACTCCACCAAGTTAAGAACAGGAATAAAACTAAAACTGAACAATTGGAGCTCGAAAAAAGGCGGTGAATAAATAAGAACGGTTTGTAAGATATGAGATGTTGATGAAAATCTAAAAGGGGACACTTATGTAATATCCAGAAATGGACATCATTATGTGTGCAAGTTCTAAAATGAGCTGCCAGGAGGAACACTGCATGCATTCTTTGTATAAATTCTTTTGCATAAAACATTATGCAGGGAACAAAAGGAAAATAAATAAATAAATAAATACGCGAACGGACAGTAAAGGTCCTCATACCTTTGTACCTTAAGAAATCAATGGTTTCCACACAACACCATACAAAAACGTGTGTGTGTGTGTGTGTGTGTGTGTGTGTGTTTGAGTAATGGCTAAGGGACGGAACAGGACAGGTCATTCTTTTAGGAGATGCAGCATGTCACTAGACCGCCTCTCAATTTCAGGAGGACAAAATTGCTTGTGTAAATGCTTGTGGGTGTTCGGCTTCAGAGCGCTTTGCATTATGCGGCGTACTCGTCTCCTATTCATATGTTATGCTTAGAGCAACATTAAAAAGCGATCAGGCGGAAAACTTAGCCGGAGCGGCACACAACAGAAAGCAAAAAGGAATGCAACTGTGGCCAGGAGGTTTGGTGATCCCTTGCTGGCCACAATGAAGAGGTAATGAAAGATATTCGTCTTGAGCTTCCTCGGACATGTGCAAGATTCTGACATTTTTGATATTGTTATAAAAAACAAGTCTAGAGTATAATTAAAATTTTGGAGTACAAGCAGACAGACAGTCATGATGAAAAGATAAAGCTACCAGTAATACAGTATCAACATACGGAGAGCTAACAGCCCCCATGCAGTCTTGACCTCGCCCGCCAAGCCATTTCCATGTGTTAGGGCTATTAAAGAAGTTCCTGGGAGGCCAGTGTTTCAGACGCAAAGCAGGCAGTCTGTTCATTAGAAAACTTTCTACCTTGATGGTATCCAGGCGCTAGTGAAACGCTAGGATAAGTGCATTAGTGTAGCAGTGGATTATATAGAGAAATAAAGGAAGTTTTTACTCTTAAATAAATGTGTTCTGTTTTACTGCACAATCGGAAATAGGCACAAATGTTTATATATTCAGATTTTTGTGTTTGTAGATACAGTATGTCATGCTCTTATGTTGTTTGAACCCTTGAAGCTGAATCACAATGTAGGCAATGCCGTCATTCATTTGTTCATTGAATGATGTATCTTTTGGATTCTTTTGTGTGCCAATTCATTGCCACACTAAATCCATTTCTTTTAAATACATTTTAAAATTTACATATGTTTACATTTGAGCTGGTAAAACTTCGCTGTTCCTCTATAATCCTACAGGTGGAGTTGTGACAAAATCTCACTCACTCACTCATCGTCTATACCGCTTTATCCTGCATTCAGGGTCGCGGGGAGCCTGGAGCCTATCCCAGGGCACAAGCCGGGGTACAATCCATCGCAGGGCACACACATATACAGTACAGACCAAAAGTTTGGACACACCTCATTCAAAGAGGTTGAATTTGTATTATGGCAAGAAAAAAGCAGCTAAGTAAAGAAAAACTAGTGGCCATCATTACTTTAAGAAATGAAGGTCAGTCAGTCAGAAAAATTGGGAAAACTTTGAAAGTGTCCCCAAGTGAGGTCACAAAAACCATCAAGCGCTACAAAGAAACTGGCTCACTTGCGGACCGCCCCAGGAAAGGAAGACCAAGAGTCACCTCTGCTGCGGAGGATAAGTTCATCCGAGTCACCAGCCTCAGAAATCGCAGGTTAACAGCAGCTCAGATCAGAGAACAGGTCAATTCCACACAGAGTTCTAGCAGCAGACACGTCTCTAGAAAAACTGTTAAGAGGAGACTGTGTGAATCAGGCCTTCATGGTAGAATATCTGCTAGGAAACCACTGCTAAGGACAGGCAACAAGCAGAAGAGACGCGTTTGGGCTAAAGAACACAATAAAGAACACAATAAAAAAAACTCTTTGAATGAGAAGGTGTGTCCAAACTTTTGGTCTACAAGCAGTACCTGGAGGAAACCCAGCAAGCACGGGGAGAACATGCAAACTCCATGCACACAGAGACGGGAATGGAGCCTGGCCGGGAATCGAACCCGGACCCTTAGGCGACAGGGCTAACCACTACACCGTGACAAAATCTAAAAACGTAAATTAATATCGCATTTTTTATCGTGATACTTACAGAATCGCAATACAAAAGGAATCGGCACCTACTGTAGATATCGTGATAATATCGTATCAGGTGGTCCCTGGTAATTCAATACACTGTTCAACACCTGAACCGATTATCTGTGTGACTTGCAGTGATCAAGAACAATCACTAGTCGGAATGTAGAAAAATTGGACAATGAGCCGTTTGGTAGCTGACAGAGTTAATCTACTGTAAGCAAAGTGTATTAAGGGATTCAGTAGAAAGTTAGAAGCACATGGGGAAAAAACAAAACAAAACAAAAAAGTCAAGACCTTTTAGCCAGAAATGAACACAAACATCTCTCACACATCTCGCACAAAAGTAAAGTATACTGTGCTGTAAATTCGTTAAGTGTTCAAAGAGCGTAAGACTAACGACTAGACAGGAAAACAGCGAGTCTTTCCTCCCACTGTGCACAAAGAGGAGCAAACTGATCTGATAACAGGCTTGACATCCTGAGGCCTGTGTGTGTGAGTGGGTGGGAGATAAGAATCGGAGAAGCCCCATTTCCAGCCTACATCAATACACACACACACACACACACACACATGCACAGACAAAAAAAAAAAAAACATTAACAAGAATTGCCATCTTGTTTGCTCGCTGTCATCTTATTCGAGATTCAACTCCGGTTTTGCAATCATCTTTTTTTTTTCTTTTAGCATTTTTGGCCAAACATCACGAATCTGCTATGAAAAATAAACATGCAATATGATAATTTCTGTGTGTGCAGGATTAATACAGAAGCAGCGCTATTCCTTCCTTCCCGCTTCCTTAATATAATATTCATGCTTCGGAATTCTGATGAGGCCCATAAATAAATAAGATCACACACTACAAGTGTTGCTCCTCTATTACTATTAATGAAAAAGGAAAAAAAAAAGGTTTATAGCTCGGATAATTAAAAGCGAGTGTGTGTGTTTGAAAGGTGTGCCCATAAATCCTTTGAAAATTGATTTCTTTCCCTGGATAAAAGCGGAAGAGCAGATTCTTGAGATTTCACTCGCAAGGAAAAGTGTGTTTTCTTTTTATATTGTTCGCTGTAGAGTTGTTTCACACTGTATGGTCAAAGAAAATGAAAATCAGGATGTATGATATCAGACGCATCGTGGCAAGTGTTCAGTCAAAGGGGATCAGACGAACAGAGTTACTGTACGCCTAAGGAGGCTACAAGCATGTGTGTGAGTGTGTGTGTGAGTGTGTGTGTGTGTGTGTGTGTGTGTGTGTGTGTGTGTGCGTGTGTGTGTGTGTGTGTGTGCGCGTATCTTTGATTGGCAATTCTCACTGACAGGCCATGCAGTGATGGTAGAATAAGGTTTTGAGGAACAGAAGGCACACATGCACACAGACACACACACCCATCATCTGGATGAAAGCAGCCACATGGTACAAGGCATTGCTCCACTTCTTTGTCTGCTCTGTGAACTTAGAACAATGAAACCCTACAAAACTGTCTGATCAGACAACCGTCATGATTCTTCCATCTAATACAGTGGAACCTCGGGTTGAGAGTAAGAAAGTAAGACGTGCAAATTTTTTAATGCATTCTGACTTGAAAAACAAGCAAGTCTTGGTTTACGAGTATCATGTAGCTCATCATCACGCGTGCGCTTCTTTTGTGAGCGTCATGTGATCACAACTGAGCCAATGATTTTTCTCTCGCGCTTTTCTCTTGCACGCGCTGTTTGCTGTCCCTGTCCGTGTTGTCTTGTTCACCGCTAGCGCAAGATTCAAAGCTAACCAGATCCTAACACAAAGTTTAATCCCAAATCCTGCTCTAATCCCTGATCAAGAGAATTACAGTACTTGGTGTGTGCAACAAGAGATTGTGCACCCTAGAGTACATAGTGCACTAGCATTTCATTTAACGCTATTTTGGGATTCAACACCAACCCAAAATGGTGTTTGTAGAACTATTGTATAAAAGCGATCCTTGGTTCTGTAATGGCTTTGGCTCTCAGTCTGTACCCTTGTGCGTACAACTGCATCACAGCTCTGATGATATTCAGTAGAATAGCACGCCCGTTCGTGCAATATTTCTTAATTAATCATCTCTGCCTGACAATTCGATCCAAGAACTCAACAGCATTAGTAAATAATAAAATCCCTGATCGAAGCATAGACATTTATTAATATATTTAATATATAATATATTAAGAATTCTAGTATTGGACTATATCTGATAGTACATTGGAAATAAAAACTAAACAAAAAAAAAGGTGATTGTGGGTGTTTTTCCAGGCATTGCCCAGACTAAAAGGCTGAGACTCAATTATCCTCTTTCACATGAAAAACATCAAAAAAACACTTCAGGGAAAGGTCACAACACCCACCCATCATTAAAAAAAAAAAATTGAACGGAGTTTGTTCCTGTGAAGTGGAACACAGGAGTAAAGTATACACTGAGTTACAAAGTGGTGGAGTTTCGATCGGTATCTGTTTTCCTGCCAAGCCTGGAGAGACAGACACACTCCAAAATTCACACACACACACACACACACACACACACACACACACACACACACACACACACACACACACACACAAAACCAAGACTCCAAAGAGAGTTTGATCATACAACACGAGTAATTCTGTTTATGAACAAAAAAGCAGGGTGACTTGACTCAACAGGGAAACTTCCTTTACAGCCTTTTAAATAAAATGATAATCACGCTTTCTGGGAATTAAATTACAATCATCACCTATTTAGATTTTTCAGGATGCTAAATGATTCAATGAATCTACTCTGAAAAATGAAGTGAGAAAGATGAAGCATAGGTATTTTCTACTGTATAGTGCTATCAAATTACTCCCTCACCCCATCCATCTACTGGAGGAACCATTGTAATCCAACTAGGGACCAGAGGCCAGTGAGGACCGATTATTCCCAATTTACAATGTGGTAAGACCTCTGGTCAACATTCACACTTTAGGGGCAATTTGGAAACGCCATTAGCCTAATTCTTATTTCTTTGGACTGTGGGAGGAAGCCCACCAAGCACAGGGAGGACCTGTAAACTCAATGCACACAGACCAGACGCGGGAATCTTACCCGGGACCTGGATGTGCAAAATGACAGCGCTAACCATTATGCCACCATGAGTCCATGCTCACTAACTTACTGTGTATACCGCTTTATCCTGCATATAGGGTCATGGGGGGCCGGGAGCCTAAATAGGTACAAGGCACAAGGCGGGATACATTCTGGATGAGGTGCCAATCTATTGCATGGCACACATGTTAACACTACAGGCAATTTGGGAATGCCAGTTAGTCTAATCTGCAAGTCTTTGGACTGTGGACGGAAACCGGAGTACCTGGAGAAAAATAGGAAGGACATGCAAACTCACATGCATACAGACCCGAGGCGGGAAACGAACCATCGAACCAGGAGATGCAAGGCGACCAATGTTAAGTATGTTAAAGCAATATTAACTATGTTTTATTTTTGTTGAAATATTTTCTTCTTCTGATGCTAAACAAAATAAGAAGCAAAACTGTGTATTTTTTAACATTAAAAACTGGCAAACTGGCTAATTTTGGCCATGTACTGCATCTGTAAGTAAATCTGCACATCTGCTCATTATTACCCACTATAATGTAATTCGTCATTGATTTATGTACACGATGTGCCAAACATTGCACACTACCAAACTATGTTTCTGGGTGCACTTTGGCATTCATGGTGTTTTGGCTCGAACATGTAACATCTGGGTAGTTGCTAAAGTAGACTGTAACACTGAGCTCATCAATACCTCATCGCTGATGCATGAAACAGATGTGCAACATCCGAGACAAAAGCTCAGCAGTTTCCTAATGCTTAAAACGTGGAGCGAATAAAACTTTACACACCATGTGCTTAGTTTAAACCCACTCAAGCATCTAATAGCGAAATAGTGGGGGAAAAAACAGGAGGCATTGGAAGGATTGTTTCGATTATTTATTGATTCTAGAAAGATTATTTACTGTAGAAGGATGAATTATGGAAAAAAGAGCATCAATAAGCAAATATTAAAAGAATTCTGTGAGAGAGCTCGTTAGACCATCGGAATGCAACATCTACAGTATAACAAGAGTTCTAATTAGGCACTGAAGTCTTACTCGAATACTAAAACTGCCTACTGATAAAAAATAAATTAATTAATAAAAACAGCTTTGTTTACTCTGTAGCGCTGGAATATTAAAATATTCATTACTGGAACACTGACATGCTGGGATAGGGAGCATTACCAAGCTGGTCAGATTTCAGATGGACTTTGTTTGGTTTACTGGACAATGAGGATATCAGGTCTTACAGTAACTGGACAATATGAAGTGTATGGTCCCCTTGATCACACAGCCATTTGGTTCTATGACAGATGCAGTGTGTTTGTGCATGGCCCATGGAGTGTCCTTATGCCTCATCTAGTACCACATGTGTCTGTTTGATGATCCTAAAATGTAATTAGTGGTTTCTGTGTTGTAATTGGGTGTAGTTCTACACTACATTAATACTAAAATAATTTTAATTAATTGAGAAACCTAGTTGTTGTTTTTTTTAACTACAAAGTTAGCCACAATGTATTTTTAACCCATTCATGCACACAATTTCAATCTTATTCGTATTATCAAACGCACAACATTGTAAACACAGAATACAACATTCATCTGATTACACAATCATTCTAAATGGTTATTAATTACTAGTATTATTGGAACAGCATTGGAATTATTTATTTATTTATTTATTTTTAAAGTTAGAATTATTGTAATGAAACAACACCAGAACAGCATTGACTGTATGAATATGGGAAATTGAACGGCCCTAACACAGTGTTGCAGAACGATATTAAAAACAAAGTGGGATTCAAACTCATGGTACCAGTGGTGACATCAGCGCCGGATTACCGCTTACCGTTTTACCGGATTACCGGATTACCGTTCACTATGGAATATGCTGTTGATGTTGCATACATAATAACGAGCTTCATAAACACCATGTTACACTACAGCAATTTATGAGCTAAAATAGAGCAATATTTCTGAAAGAAATAAAAATAATCAACATTACAACACTAAGAGATAACTGCACTGAGTGCAGGAAGCCAGTGGGTCCGATCCCTCAGAATGCCCTAAATTAAGATATAAATTTCCTTGTTTTGAAGTCGTACAGTATTTTTTTAAGATTGATATTTTGGGTCATGCATTAAACATTATATCAATGCCATTTTATCAAAGTCATTTAAACTTTTGAAGCAATGTTGTCCTCATGGTGGATGTCATCGAGATGCTGGGTAGCCAGTTAAATGAGTCTATAATAATATACCATGTATAATATATAATCATCATAATACTGAAGGCGTCCAAAATCTGCAATAATCTCCTTTGAACAGTTGATATTGAGATGCATCCGCTACTTATGCCCTGTAACACCTTCATAACGGCTCTAATCTGAGGTGCTGTTTGTTAATTGGTGATTTGTGAGGCTGGTAACTCTAAATGAACGTCTCCTCTGCAGCAGAGGTAAGTTTTGGTCTTGCTTTCCTGGGATGGTCTTCATGAGAGCCAGTTGCATCATGGTGGTTGATGGGTTTCTGCAAATGCACTTGACAAAATACTGTTCTTGCAAGAATTGATGCCTACATGATACTGATCAACCAGAAAATTGTTTTTATCATTTGTAAAAGTTGGGTATTTTTTCAATCTACCACTGACCTCATGAAAAAAACAAACAAACAAACAAAAAAAACATATGGTTTATTAAATGTAAAAAACTTGTCCTTTAATATCTAAAAGTCACCATTTATTTATTTATTTATTTATTTATTTTTTGCAAAAATTGACATTTTCCTTTACCTAATAAAAGGCTTTTGGTGGATAAGAGCATTCATGCTGTATTGATGCATTACTTTTGTTTCAGGCCATGTACGTGTACTGAATACAAAAATTTTATCTGCTCCATAAGCAGAATAAAAAAAAAAAAGAAGAAGAAAAGGCATCAAACACCACTGCGGGCTTTATCTGCTATTTGAGAGTGTCAGCTTCATTAGTTCGAACAATAAAGGTTATCTCAGGGCTCGATTGAGTATTAAAAAAAGCCAATAAAGTCAATAAAATAGCTTCGGCATTTAATAACCCGGGTGAGTATAGAGAATAATATCCACCTACTCATAAAAGTATAATTCCCTCTTAGTCTGAGAGGAGCCAACTTAATAAAGAAGGAAAGCTGAAAGCTATTGTGTGCAAATTATTTGAAGAAAGAAAAAATAAATTAGAAAGAGAACATAAAAGACAAAAGAACGATAAGGTTCGGCGAGGAATTGCAATACGCTGCAACAAAGACAAAGACAGGGTTCGGGTGAGACACAAGGCAGAACTTGTGATGTTGTGATTTTGAGATACGTTTCACAGCCTGTAAAGAGGGGAAAAAACTTTCCATTCCATTCCAATAAATTCCATTTCGCCGTTCACCACATAATACACTTTTACCTTTTCAAAATTGTCCTGCAACCTGCAGTGAGTGAATTTACCACCGGTGTTCTTGCAGGAGTGGCGTCAGGACTTCCAGCTCATTGGTTTAAGTATAGTCTTGGCCGAGCTTTAGCACTGCGGAGTTTTAGTTAATGAAAAGTCTTGGGTCATGCTTCCATTAAAATGGCTTCGGAGCAGCAAGACAAATGAATAAAAGGGCCACATACTGTACAGTGCCGTGCTAAAGTATTCATACCCCTAGAATTTTCCACATTCTGTCACGTAAATGATTTTTATTGGGATTTTATGCTGGACCAACACAAAGTGGTAGAGTACATAATGGTAAAGTGTAAGAAAAATAAATACATATCTGAAAATTGTGGCAAGCCCCTCTGACTCAATACTTTGTAGAACCACCTTTCACTGCAAATACAGCTGCAAGTCTTTTGGGATATGTCTCTTCCAGCTTTGCACATCTAGAGGGTGAATTTTATGCCCATTCTTCTTTGAAACATAGCTCAAGCTCAGCAAGGCGTGTATACTGTAGTCATGGCTCAGGAAGGAAAAACAAGCAAATCAGATTTTCTACAGATATTCTAAATTCAGATTTTCTAGTTATGACTTCATATAAGAAGAGAACCTCCCCCAGTTCTGACCAACTCCTCCCAGTTATCCCCAGCTCTGCCATTCTTTGGGCAACATTTTTTAAAGCTACAGTAAATAAGGCTTGGATAGCTTGCAGCAGCTATTTGCTTAATGGCTAGCCTAGCCTTCTTTAGTCCATAAGGAGGGCTAGCTAAGCCATTAATGGTTAGCGATCTTTAGCAATCACACAAAAAATCTTTAGTTCTTAAGAAGGGCTGCGTTAGCCGTCAGCAATGGTAGCAGCAAACCACTAATCTCTTTAACCCTCTTTGTGCTTTAACTCTAAATATTGATTATGTCATAGCGAACTGATGCTCTTGCAGTATTTTCCCTTTGTTTTGTTCAAACTGCGGGACTTTGGGAGCAGTTTATTTAAAGCTACAGTACAGACACTGAAACAGCATGCTTGGACAAGGAGTGAAAAAAAAAAGTATGCCGGTTATATATTTTAGCTGGAAAAAAGAGACCTCTAAAACATATATTTAAGAAAGGCGTTTAAGATGTGAGCTTTAAGCACACTTTCACATAAACATGTCAGTAAAACCTCCACCAGTCTGATCGTGAGTATCAGTTCTACACTCACGTTGAAAGTCATTTTCAGCATCACACAACATGGCATTAGTATTTGAGGTTCCCTGATGATTTTGTACTTTGTGAAAAAATATGGCACCCTTACTACAATACCTAACTTGAAACATGCTTTATTAGCTATTTATTCATTTGTCTTATTAACAGCAGTATTAGTATTTAGTCTCTGACAACCACAATCCGTTGTTTCCAAAAAAAGAAAGAAAAAAAAAAAGGTTGGCGCCGCCCTACCCATTACCGATCCCACAACCCCAAACACATAAAACCACACACATGACAGCAGTATAAAGATGTGCTTTGCTTCCACTTTCAAGAAAACTCATTATTCCTTATTACTCCTTGGAGGGTATGTGCGCACACGCACACAGACACTACTTTCTGCTTCCTGCTGAGACCATTGCTCAATATGATAATCTCAGATGCATCATTTAAAGCATCTTCTTTGAACTAATACTGAATTCTCTTTCGTTTAGCTAAAATGACCTTGTTTCTTGAGCATATTGACAAACAATATCTATTGATGACTAACCCCTAAGCAGGAGTCTGAGTAACCCAACCAATGTCCCAATAAACAGGCTAAATAAATTGCCCAATAAACAACTCAAATTGCTTTCAAGTATGTGGATCAAATAATTAATAGGGTGCAATCATCTTCTCCGCAATATGGCCAACTGGACCAAATTCAGCCTCACATTAAAGCCTGCAGATTTTTACATGGATCTGGAGGAGCTTGATGGTCTCACCATGCGTCATGTTGACACGACTGGCCTCGACACAAATATTACGAATACACACATTGTGTACAGCAGAGGTGTTTCGAGGGCAGACTGGAGTAGCCAGGGAAACCCTGCATACAGTATGAACACGCTTTGTGACAATGCCTGTGATTATCCATTTTAAGCATGGCATACAGGTTTCACTAATATGCTTGACCCTGGATTTATTGTAAATGTTAGCCGTAATACGTGCACATTATTTTCTCTTTTGTGAATAAACGACCAAATATGCAGTTCCTCCTCAGCTCCTACATACCCTCAGTTTATATCAGATGTTCCACAGTGAACCTTAAAGTTTACTTGGTGCTCTTACTCAGCACCCTGTTGATGTGATGTTCTGGAATTTCCCTGGACAAAATTCCTCAATTCAGAACGTGCTGCAACGTCACCAATCCAGACATCACTTCCTCTATGTGTTACCCTGGTAACGAAAGCACCTTGAATACTGGTGCTGCGACTGAAAAATTTCACACTGCTGAAATAAAATTGTATTAAATTAAATTTAAACTGTGAATAATAAATAAACAATCATTTGTTTAAATTACAAGATGGACGCTATTATTTCTAAAGAGATTAATATTGTACAGATTAATAGCCTACGTATAGTAACAAATGATCACTTAAAAATATAGATTGGTTACTTACAAATGATGATAATGATGATGATTATTATTATTATTAATAATCTACTTTTAAACTCTTATCCCAGCGTTTCAATAACACTTGGATACCATCTCAGTACATCAGAGCCATGATTGGACTACCTGCTTCATACTGTATCATTGTCTCATCCGAAACGATGGCACCCTAGCAGTCTCACCCAAGCATCCCACCCTTTCTTTTAATAGAAAAAAATGGACTGGTTCGATCTCCAAAGGCGTTCAGTCTTTTTGCAGAACAATGCACAACCTTGTACAGCCCACCAGACCACTTGCACATTACAGGAAGTTGGCTGAGAGATACTGCCACATCCCCTGTACAATCATGACCTCACCAAGAGATTTCCTGATGTTTGGGAAATTAAAAGAGTTCCTACTGTAGGAGGCCAGCGTTCTACACCTGAAGCAGGGAGTCCGATCATGGCTCTGGCATACTTAATTCACAAAACTTTCTACCCTGATGGTATCCAACACTATAATCTATATAGTGCAGGGGATTATATCGATTAAATAAGTCTATTTTTACTCTCATAACTGTGTTGTGTTATTCCAAAATGGCACAAAAATGGCATTTTGACTTGAACACCCTAATACAGTACATTTTGATTTAGTGTTTCCTTTAGACACAGGATTTTTTAATCTGTAACACTGACTATGCGGTTGACACTTTGAAGGAGGTAATTTAATATCTTTACATAATTTATCACAGTTAGCTTGCTGGATTGTCTAAGATTAAAAAAAAAAAGTTCTGATGTTTCAATTATGGTTTTAGTCAAGCCCGGGTTTTTCCCCTGCAGTCATGGAAAAAGTCATGCATTTTAAACAGGTCTGCATGCAGGACAGCCAGAGTGAACCTGTGAAGACATTATAATCTCGCAGAAATGTTTTTTCTTTTTTTTTTTTGCATGTCCTTCTACAGTAGCATTGAGGATAACTCACATTAACACATAGGTACACTATGTGTTAGTGTGTACATCCCATCCTTTTTTTGGTAGATGGGTGCCAGGGGAAGTCCTCTCTGGTCTGCAGTACCTCTTTTCTCTGGGCACTTTCACACGATGCACTATTGATTTGTACCATAACTGAGCATCCAAATTGTGCGAGTGCTATCTAATCAACAACAAATGATAAATGAGATTATGTTAGAATGAACCTATAAATATCATTGAGCATAAAAGGTCAAACAACGCCTGGGGCAAATTCTACTTTATAGATGATGAAACATGATTCCAATAGGTTTGTGTAGGAGTCATACCGGATATTTCATACGTGGCAAGATACGTGGAATGAAGGTTTACCATCCAACATAAAAAAGTGCACGGCTTCAGGTCAGGCTTCAGAGTATAAATATTACCTCAAGGTGTGTTGTGTTTGTGTTGCACGTGTCTCATCGCCTCCAGCATGCTCGTATATACGTGTCACTGTAGCGCCGTATTGATTTAAAAGTACTGTACATGGATTGATATGACTCCTCCACTGTCCCTTTCCTTTTCGAAAGCAGTAAAATATGGGTTGAGGTTGTTCAGTGTCTGAATATAGCTCCTGCTAAACGCATTACCCCTGTGCCACTGCTAACTGGCCCACATTCGGCTCGTCTGGGAGACACAGACAGGCTGGTCAGCGCTATTTTGGAATGTACTTGTGTGTGTTAAAATGGCAATGAAAGACACAATAGAGGCCAAAGTCACAAGGGAAAACTTCTAAAGCATGACAGACAAACCACAGGGAAAGTGAAAATTTAAAGCGTAACAGTGGCCATGTACTGTACATGTGTTAAAGATTAGAAGTCCACAAAAAGTCAGGTCAGATTGGAAACATTTGGAACAAACCAACTGACGGGTTCCAATGCCGACACATATACAGTAATGTCAGTGTCTTCGTACAAAATATTCCAGGACTCGCTGTGGAGCAGCAGGGAGATATTTTACCCAAAAAGGGACAAGCTCTGTTTCTCTTAACATTGTCATTTTTGTGGTTGCTGTCACCCACTATGACTTCATACTTATTACTGTGTATCAACAGTACTGCATGTACTCTTCTGATTGGTCAGAATCAGTAGGTGTTATCATTTTCTAAGACAGTACTCATCTGGAAGCTGTGGAGACATGTGCAGTTGAGACTCTAGGCTGCTGATTTGAGGGTCATTAATGATCTGAGGGTCAGGAGTTTGAACGCCACCACCGCTGGGCTGTTGGGCCCTTGGATAAGGCCTTAACCATACAGTATGTCCATGTATAATAACCAACTACTGAGAAGACATCTACAGTATACTGCTTATCCTGCGTAGGGTCACAGGAGGCTGGAGCCTGTCCAAGGGAACTTACTGCACAAGGCAGGGTACACTGTAGGTATTGGGTAGATCGCAAGGCGCAAGCAGATCAAACATTCAATCAAACACTAATGAGAATTTGGACAATCCTGCATGTCTTTGGACTGTGGAAGGAAACCAGAGACCTGGGAGGAAACCAACCAAGCAACGTGCAAACCAGTGTTATGTCATATCATACTAGCCGGTTCCCATTGTTGTATGTTGGTAGACATGCTTAACATTAATTTCTAACCAATCGACTTACCCTTCTGAATCCTTGCGCCTCATGGTTGTTAAAATCCTCGTATAAAGAATGGTGACGTTTTCCGAGCATGCTGCCGTTCCCGTTGGTTAA
This sequence comes from Clarias magur, assembly GCA_013621035.1. Lineage (NCBI taxonomy): Eukaryota > Metazoa > Chordata > Actinopteri > Siluriformes > Clariidae > Clarias > Clarias magur. The sequence continues at coordinate 1,238,477 of QNUK01000078.1, forward strand.
AGTACCATGACCCAGGTTTGCCATGCTCACACTATCCGACGTTCCCTTCTCCGGTTCTGGTTTCTCTTGGCGCTCTGGTCCAGCTTGAGGTTCAGGTTCGCCTACACTGGAGGCTGTCATAGGAGAGAAGTGCTGCAAGGGTTCAGAGGGTTCCGGTCTAGTGCATAGGTCATGCATTGCTCCCTCTCACTGCGCGCTGAGTAAAACAGTGGGGGAGTCAATACTGCCACCGGAGTAGCACATTAAACAGCGAGGCAACAGGAGGGCAGTGTTGGTGCTTGATTCACCTCCAGGAGTCATGCAGGAAAGCGAAAAATGCACAGTCACAGTATGGCACGGCACAGTCGACCTGGGGCTTATTCATAGAAAAGCAAGAACTGCATCACGCCAGAGTGCAACAACGTTTCTCTCTATATATAAAATGTATAGTATGGTAAATTGTACTGGGCTTAGCAGTCAACTGCGCAGAAACATGCCCGTGCGAAAACTGACGTGATGTTACGCGGTTTAAGGTTCTCGTGAGGTGTGCATTGCTGTAAAGATTCCTTCCTAAACATGCAGCTCTGAAGCTGTCTGCAACATCACGACATCGATCTCTCCATCTCTATGCATTCCCCCTTTAGATAAGGATTCCTGCTATATCTTCATCGGATCTGAAGATTCAACAAAATGTCTATTCCTTTCAACCAAAAATATCTCTATATTAATGTACATTTGTACATTACGTATCCTTCTTCTTCTCTCTCTCTCTCTCTCACCTCTTCTTCAATCATTCCATTTGAAGGATAAGACGGAGCACTCAAACTGCTGCTCCACCGCTGCCTAATCCGCGCTCTCCGAGACGACGTTACATCCTAGAGGATCTTGAAAGGAGGAGGGAGAACGCTCGGCTGTAAACTGGCTGAAAAAGCCAGTGCGTGTTTGTGTGTATCTATATGATAAAGAGGCAGAATGGGGGGTGGGACGGCTGCATTCGGCTCACCAATCGCAAGCTGGCAGTGTCACCGTCAGAGCCAATCCTGCCTGCGGTAGGAGCCGGTTTCCATGGAGATGACGCTGGAATGATGGTGCTGCCTATTGATTGCTCAAGAGGCAGCACGGTGGGCTGTGGGACAGGCACACCAGAGTGGATACACACACTGCGCAGACATTACCACTGAGAGACAATGTTGCCACTAACGTATGTAAACGTGCTCATTTAATGCAACCCCGGGATGCAGACATAACAGGAAATTACATCATGTCACCGAACCCCAAGATTAACATTACATTACATCTCTATCCGGCTGCACACACAAATAGAACTGCCACACAGCATTCAAATTAATCACATTTAAATAAACACGACATGCAAGCGTGTGTGTGAGAGCGTGTGTGTCGAGTAAATGAAGTTTATTAAATCAAAACACCTTCTCAGGGATTGCATCAGATCGCAGACACCATCCCATTGATGACTTTATTACTTTCTCAAACACACTCCAAGAGATTAATTCCGGAGTTATTAGTTCTGTCTCAGAGCCTGTGTGTGTATTTTTGTATCTCGAGTGCACACTGTGTGAGAGCAGTCAGTGTAATCTCAGGGTACGCGTCACATAGTTACCTGCCTTTCTGCAGTATCAAATGGGTGAAAATTTGATCTAGAGTAGCTTTAAATGGGCTGGTAGATAATTCATGTTGCTCATATGAGGTCATAAATGTATTAGTATGTATACTATTCTGCATTCGGGAAGGTATAATGGTTAATACCTGCAATATAAACATCCAAAACTATTGAAAATGACACCGTGTTGTATTGTAATACTAGAATGACCTACTCGGAATCAGGAATTTCCAAATACATTCAAGATTTGGCTTGTGAATTGAATTGAACTCCATCCAAATGGTTGATTTGATTCAGTTGGGGTGGGGGGTGGGGGGGGTGGGTGTTGAGTCTAAGAACGGCTCCTGGTAGACCTGCATCCATACACCAACATCCATATATCTCAATGAAAGAAACGGTGGAAGGACGCCAATTTCTTTTCACCACACATCATGTGGAGGCAGGGATGAAATAAAAGAGAACCCTAGCAGTGGAAATAACACACGGTTGCATATGATGCACCCTATTTATTTATCATGTATGAAAGAATTTCTTGTTGCTCCTTTTGCGGGAATGAAAAAATGAGGTGCAGAAATCAGATTTATGGCAGAAAGCGGCTTGAGCCGAGATCAGGGCCATTTCCTTCATCATGCTGAGCTAAAGGACTCGCCTGCAATGTGTTAGACTACAGGGAACACCTAAGGATGAAGTGAGAGAAACTGACAGTATATAACCTGGAGGAAAAGGATTTTTGTGCTGACGTTTAAATTCATACAGTACGCACAGAATCAAGGGCAGATGACGAGATTAATGTGATCAGATTCAGATGTGTTGGACAAACTGAAGAGATTGAGAAAATACAAGAAGGGTGAAGGACAGAGAAAATTGCATGTGAGACGGCCTGAGCAGACAGTTGGCTTCTGGCTGACCTTTACAGTCTGTCATATGCCTTTCTACCACCAACAAAATGGATGCGGGTCCTGATGTCAAAATACGGATGGCCTTTCAGTCCAGCCTTTCACTATCGCTCATGAAAATTTGATTCGTTTCAGTTTCAATAAAAAAAAATTTAGTTTTATAACTAAAGATTACTAGATTACTAGATAACTTGATTAGTTAAACTTGGATTTCATATATACTTTGGGTTTTAGAGTGCTTGTGCCAATCCAAAAGCGGTCAGCATCAATTCATCCCTCTCAGTGATCTAGGTGATCTCTAAAAATTCACTCTGTGTCCAGGATGACCAAAGCATCTAACAACAGTCTGTAAGTCAAGCATCCACCAGAGTATCATGTTTTTATAGTCTTACAATAAATGTGATCAGCTGACCAACTGTATCACTTTACGCCACAAATGAAATGATCCATTTATTATAATTTCTTTAAAACATTAATGAATCTAAATTTAATTATATGACAATTCTGAAACTACCACTTTTAAAATCCTGCATCAGACAAACAACATGCAGACTGAGAAAACTGAAGTTGTTTCCTTATATTGAACACTTGTAAAAGTTTCTCTTATGCAAGAGAAGGGGGAAAAAATGAGAAAACTGGTGAACCCTTGAAATGAATGAGAAGAAAATAAAAATAAAAATTTGTAGATACGATAAAATCTGTCCATTACTTCCTTAAATCCCAAATGAAGCTCCCAGGTTAATTTTATCCTCACGGAGTCTCATCAAACTAGTACTGTATTAGGTTTGTCCAAGCCACATGTATGCACAACAGAATCAGTATTTATGACCTCTTACTTACTCGCACAGCTGTACATCATGGCAATCAGTCTCGTAAGGAAACATGCCCGAAGGTTAAGAACATTTTTACTGACAATGAAGTAAAGATTCTAGCCCACGAAATAGACTAATGCAAAAATTATTGTATATGTGGGTGTACACATAGATAAAAACCCTTGGAAGAGGTATCATTTAAAACTGATGATCCGACAAACACATTGCTTCTATCTGCAAAAAGCTGCATGAGCCAAATCTTTATACAAAGCATGATCCTAATCAATCTTTAAATATGCCCTTCATACAATTTTACTTTGCATTCCATCTGTGCCATCTGTCTGCTTTTTGTGAGCGCCGAAATCAGGAATTACTCTCTCAGTTATATTGACATGTTAGACGGTATTGTTATTACAGCTATTACATGTTTTTACCCTTATTTTTTGTATTCGATCAGAACTGCAGAAAAATTAAGGAAAAACTTGATAAATACCCTGCAATATGTAGAAATATGTAGATTTCCACTATATATCCAGCTAAAACCTAACTAGGATGTTTACCATGTCCCCGCAAACCAAGCAAGTTAGATGTTTTTTGCATTTTATCTTCGCATTGAAATGATGCCAAGCCCAGAAATATGTTGGAACTTGTATGAAGTGGGTTGTTACTCAAAGGTGCACAATCCTGGCAATTCTGTGTTTGCATGGCATGAGTACTGAAATGGAAACTGAAACGGTGTGATGTGCTTAAACATGAAACAGCATAATTCGGCCAGAGGGATTTTTATTTTATTAATCAGAATTTGACTGGTGTATGAAAAGTGCATATGCCAAAGCGAACATGGTGTCAGATCTAGATGAGAACCTGAGGAACCATGAATAATTACTGTCCCAGCCATTAGCCTAGCTTGTGTGTATGCTTAAAAATTAATAAACAGCCCATACATAAAACAATAGAGTTATACACTGTCTGGCCAAAAAAGACCGGGTTTTGCTTTGATTATGGCTGCGGCATTGTTAATGATAAACTTATGCAAAAAAAAGTCGCAACATTTATTACCGTCCAGAGTTGCATTAATTTCTCTTCAACATCTTGTAATGATGATGGGAGAGTCCGTAAACTAAACCTCTCCAGCACATCCCAAAGATTCTCAATAGGGTCTGAACTCTGTGGTGCCCAATCCCTGTGTCAAAATGATGTCTCCTGCTCCCTGAACCACTATCATCATCTTGGAATATGGCGAATGCTGAACCATTTTAATCCCATAACTATTTGCTAAGTTAATTTCAGGTTTTAACTTTATATATGGCTGTAACTCACTAGTTGGTGACAAGGTATCAATCAATTTTCAAGGATTGGGTGTTCAGAAACACTGCCTTGTAACACAGCAACTATAAGAGGACTTAAGACTGTTAAACAAAAGAAGACCGCAAACAGTAACTCAAAATGGATAGAAGCCGATTTCTATAAAACAAAAAAGAACAAAGATTGTCTGATAAAAGAAAAAAGAACTGTGGATTGCACACAAAAAGACAAATCCTAGGTTCAGAATTCAGTCTCTCACTTCCTTTCAACACTGTCTTATGACAGTTTTAGGGATGATGTGAGGGATATGAGGGGAGGGGGCTCCCAGGCGTGACCCAGTTATGCCACCATCCGTACCATCTCACCAAAATAAAAAGACACACAGACTCCCACTCCCAAGCTCTGCCAAACCCAATCCACCAGAGACCGAGATTTCAAATGAATCCTGAATATTTTCCTGTTTCCAAACCACCTAAACAGACAAGTCTGTCTCATTCTGACATAAATCAGATACAAATCCATGATGTGAGATAAACAAACCAGGCTGAACAAATATGGCATACACAACAAGCACGCCATAAATAAAAACATAAAGAGGAGAAAAAAGTAACGTCAAAGTACTGTTAACACAAAGATAGTCGAGATCCTTTACCGTACTACAGGATGATATACATGTGCAGTATGCTCCAGCTAAAGTTCTGTTCAGACAGAAGTACGAAGATGAGTCTAAAATTATCTCATTTGCATGAAGGAAGAGCAGCGTAAAAGTGATTCTTTTTTTAATTATTATTTGGACAGATACTTGAAGGAAGGTAAAAGTTACCTTAAGAGAATCATTCATGACTACGAGTCTGGGAGTAAACAGCAGAGCATGGAACAGAAACATCCTCAAATGCCGACCAAGAAAAAGTCTAAAGGTCAACCATCAGCTGGAAAATTGATGCTTACAGTTTCACCTGTTTGGTCCCCTGAAAGCAGCACTACGAGGACGAATATTCACTTCTGATGAAGAAGTGACGACAGCGGTGCATTTGTAGCTCGCACCTCAGCCTAAAACATTTTGTTAATGAGGAAATACAAAAGCTTGTTGAGAGATGGACAAAGTTTATTGAAAAGCAAGGGGATTATGTCAAGAAATTATGTATTTGTCATTTCTAAAAATTAAATAAACTAAATTCTACAGCCAGATCAGCAGTATCTCAGCAGATCATTTTTGACCTTCTCTCGTAATTTTGCAGTAAGAGAGAAATGTCTTGCCCATTATTTTTCTCTTGGATCAAGTTTTCTATAAGCCTTTAGTGACACATCAATAGATTAAGAATATATTTGCATGCAATAAAAAAGCACAGCCAGTTCAAATCCCACAATGGAACAGCGTTCCATGGCCGCGAGTCTAAAAGAGCCAAATCGCCATGTTCCCTGTGTGTGTTTATTCATTCACATATCAATCAGAAAGACACTAACCAATCACAGACAAGACTGTGAGCTGTATGCACAAGAGAAGAGTGTTCTGCTGCCCTGTAATATACAGTTGCATGACTGGTAGTTTTAAAAAAGATGCAACGGCCTATTAATTTGCAGGTTGCTAACTGTATTCTCATAGGACTGGCTAGTTGGCGGGAGAAAAATGGCAGATGACCGAACTAGGAGTGAAAAAAGAAAAAAAAATTGCTGAAAGTGTATATCAACATAAAGACGATTCCTGTAGTTATTACAATATAGTTTAATTTTGGAGACTACTACAGAACTATTATATGTAATAGAACAAAGTAAAATACCAAATTGCACCTATAAAAACTATTTTATTTTATTAGCCCCAATGCTCCTGTAAAATGCATCCTGTCCAAATAGGGCTAACGAAGGCTAAATGGCGCTCTTCAGCTTTCTGAACCCTGGTTGTTCTTTCTTCCTTCCTTTCATTTTCTTTCTCAAACACAGTCAAAAAGTCACGCTGTGTCTTCCTTTCCTCCTGAAAGCAGTAATTTTTTCTGCGGCTGAATCTCAAATACCGTACTGAAAATATAGTCTACTATACTGTAGATGCAAGTACTACAACACCACTTACAATAACCTACTGTACATCATACAGTACATAATGAGCATATACACCGATCAGTCATAATATTAACACCACATAACATTAACAAGGATTATCAATTATATAACAGATAAACTGGTGACAAGAGCATGGTCCAGGCTAGCCTGTCCTTTCCGATCCCAAAGAAAAGCTAATGTGGCACAATTTGCTGAAAAAAGTCAATGCTGCCTGTGACAGAAAGGTATCAGAACACTCAGTGCATCACAGATTGCTGTATATGGGGCTTAGGTTTAGATCAATGACTAAAGGTTGTTAATCTGGCCACTAAATTCACCTCAAATATGGATATCTCAATCCAATCAAGCATTCATGCAATGTACTGAACAAACAAGTCTGATCCATGGAGGCTTCACTTCATTAGTTGGCACTTGTTGCTAGCATCCTGGTGCCAGACACCACAGAACATCTTCAAAGGTCTTAAGGAGCATACGATACCTTGAGGTGTCAAGCTGTTTTGGTGGAACAAAGAAAACTTTAATGTTTTAAGGTTCTAACGTTATGGTTTATCTGTATATATTATACAGTATACGTGAATTTGATAGTTGCCTAATTTGAAAATGGCACAATTGAAAAATGCACCCTTGTGAATGTGTAATTATGAAAGCCTTTTTAAAAAATATTATTTTATGTTGCATGATTTTACATATGTTTTTTATTATGATGTTTAATGTCGCATAATAAAAACAATCTGTGACATTAAACAAATTGTGTTAAATACATTTTGTTTCATGCACATCAGACTGCTAATTCACTATACTGAGTACTTAATTACTCATTTCTAATGTGCTTTTGTTTATTCAAATGCATAATGACTAAAACAGCCCCTCATTAGTTGGTACTGTGTTTTTAACTTTTTAACTACTTTGGTCCTCTCTCTGAAATCATAAATCCATCTTTTACGCTTATAAAAAAAGGTGTTGACGCTGGGTGTATGAGCACTTTTTATGCTTATAAAAAAGGTGTTGACGCTGTATGAGAGCAAAAAGTTCATAGAGAAAAAAAGGCCATGACATTGAAAATCTAGAAAAGCTAAAACAAGAGATGACCATAACCTGCTACATTATTATAGTAGAAAATTTAGAGTAGAGTTTCATTTTTTGAAGTAACTTATAGAAAAAATTACTTTTTCACTATATTAAAATTTTTTTGATACAGTTGTAGAACCTGGAGAGAAAAAAAAACAACTGTGCCTAGGAAATACAGTAATTGCTATATCAGGCATCACTAAATGGCGGACTGCGGTCCGGATCCAGACCGAGTGACAGTTCTATCCAGATCCTGATGATTTTCTAATAAATGAGAATACGTAATATAACCACAATCTACACCTTTTTTCCTTGAGGTGTTTGTGGCTATACGCAACATTCAACAGAACCAATCAACTTGATAGTTTCCTGTGTATGGACAGAGTGCATGAAAGAAACAGAACTGAAGCATGACAGAGCAGGACTTCAAGAAAAGGAAAGCCCTCTACGAACGGACAAATCAATGTTTGTTTATTCCTCCATCAGGAAGTTTGAAACTAGTTTGTCTCATACGTTCTAAAATAAATTATAATAAAAAGCAATAATGTACCAAGGACCAAGTATGGCTTCTTTCAGCCCACCTGAAGACATACAGTATACCCTCTGAGGGCTCTCATTTCTAAATATGCCCTGCAAATTTGTGTTGTGTGGATGACTTTGTTTCCAATTTAAAGAACCAGATCTGTGTAGGAACCAAGGGGCAACATCCAGTTCTGTAAAATGAGGCCAATGCAGAAAGGCCAAAACATGCAGTTCCTAAAATGTCCACTGGGATCTGGATCCAAAAGTGAGTGAAGGCGCATACACCCCATGTTAAAATGTCCAAATTTACAACAGAAATAAACCTGTTTACAGCCTGGTACTAAAAAAAGGTTTTCGTCTACATGGTTAGATTTTTCAGTCATGCCAGCTAGTGTGGCTTTTTATGGAACTCGACAGTTAAAACTATTTTAACACATAAAATTATATATAATTAGGGGCGTGGCCAATTTGAGTGACATTGTAGGTGTCAAACCGCTAGCTGTATGCAATGTACCACTGAAATAATTGTAGTTTAACTTACCACAAGAAATGTAGGAAGTGTAGGGTATGGCAGAGTTAATATTCAATGTAATGTAGCGTTAGCATATAAATTACAATATATGTAAATAACAATATATTTACTTTAGTAGTAGTCAATGTTACTAAAGTGATGTTAAATCAAATAAATTGAAAATCCTAATGCCCCAAAAAATCGAATTAATTCAACAGGCAACCTATAATTCAGGGACATACTAGAGCAGTCTGCTATCTTTTCCAGAACAATGACATGACTTGTTATTCCTTGGCCTGCGTGCTCTGGCAGTGATAAATTATTCAACAATATGAGCAAAGAGATATAGCAAAACACATGGACGCTCTAGCCTCCACACACACACCTAAGGTTACTAAATAAAATATTATGGACCTCCACTTTAGAGTCTGATGATCTCCTCTAGATTAAGCGAACATTCCCACATAACTTCCCTGAAGTTCCTTAAACATAAATCTTAACTTTTGACAGCAAGGTGATAGAGCTGAGATATCTATTTAGCTTGACGTGGTCAGAAAGTGGCTGATGACTCAGCAGGTTAGACTAGAGCTATGGCAAGCACTTCTGTTTTTGGGTTCAGAAAAGGAAGGTTAGCGAGTGCACACGGAACACATGAAGTTCCTTCTTCACTTATCTAAAAATACCTGCTGTTATGAAACTTTTTGTAATCACCTAAAAAGGATAGGAGTGTTACTGCTACCACCTTCTGGCTCCTTGCTTTGTTTCCATTGTGTGTGTGTGTGTGTGTGTGTGTGTGTGTGTGTGTGTGTGTGTGTGTGTGTGTGTGTGTGTGTGTGTTGAATTGGAAAGGGAGCCAATGATGCAAAAATGCATCAGCACAAAAACTACCCACACACAGCATCTCACCACAAGACACACTGTTGTTGCTAAGTAACCAGGCTTTTAAAAGACCAGGCAGAATACCAGAACTTACCGTGTCCTCCATGTTGTCCTCTGAACATCTGGTGCATGACAACTTTTCCAGAGATGCACCAAAACTCTGGAGTTCCCAACTTACATCAGGTAAAGTCTGATAAAGACCCCCTTTGCTGGTCTTTTCATCCCCTAGGGAAGAACTCAGTGGGTTTTTCTCCACATCCTCATTTTCAGATAAACTTTCTTCACCATGCTTGCTCTTCCTCATAGGTGGACACTTTTGAGAATCTGCGTAGCAGTGGGTGACGTTTTGATTTCTGTCCTTGAATGACTCTGGCATGTCTTTGCTCCTAGAGTTCACTGACCGCCACTTTACTGGCCCTTTTGTAACGTTGTCCTTCTCCTCTTCTACTACGAGCGAAGGATGCCCATGTACTTCTAGCAAGTGGCAAAGGAAGTAGCTCTTCTCCAGCTCCACTTCCTCCCAGAGGCACTGCAGAAGCCTGGCCTGCTCCTTGCCTGCCGCCCCATGGAGCGTCTTCAAAAGCTCCTCTAGTTTACGGTAGGTTGCCCCATTGCCATTACACCCTGAGTCAATTCCTGGCTGCCTCTTGCCTGCTTGTATTGTCTTGCCTGGTCTTACGATGCCAGTGATCTCATCAGCCAGCCTTTGCCGCAGCTCACCAGCTTGCTTGAGGGTAGCGTAGTCAAGATGTTTGTGATTTAACCGAGTCCAGGGCTGCTCCAGAGCCTTTTTCCTCTCACATGTAGACCTGGTTTCAGAGTTGCTGTAGTACGGCGAGATTTTCTTGGACTGCTTTTCCGAAAGCGGATGACTCCTTGATTGCAGGATTCCTTTTTTGGAGAGGAGACATTGGTGGTTACTGTCAGCTTCATTCCTGTCCATAGTGAGGTAGTGTTATTGGTATGGAGGAGGAAGAGATGGATGGAAGGGATGCACTAGGGAAGTTTGAGGATGAGCCGTGAAGACATGCAATAGTGAATGTATTTGTGCAGAAAAGCTGCATTTGCAGGCATGCATTGCAAAATCTACTCCATACGGCCACTGAAATGAGCAAAGATGAGCACAGGTGAGAATGCCATGCACAAAAATAAATAAGATTAACTTAGAAAATACAGGCAGGAGGGTTTAGAGAGAATGCTGGAGTACATGCAGTGATTAATAGCAAGTAACCAAACTTCCTGTAAATGAAAAAGCCATTACTGAAAACGGCCAGGAAGCGGATTTCATTGTGTCTGATTTAGCAAGCTCTAATGTTCGAAGCAAATAGAATAGAATGTACATAAAATAAAAACTATTAATAAACTGTGCAAACAAAAATAAGAATCTTTCCAAAGTCTTATTATTTAAAATTTAAATAATGCTTCAATGTTCATACGTTTTGATTCATATTAACAAATATATAATTTATTAGAATTATAATAATTTAATAAAATTAAACAATTCATTAAATATATTCAAATAAATAAACTTAATAACAATAACAATAATTATGACAATAATAATTATTATTATTATAAATTGTGCATTTGATTTCAGGTTCACTTTTGAGAAATGGTTTATATTATATTATATTATATTATCATCATCACCATCTATACCGCTTAATCCTGTATTACAGGTTACGGGGGGCCTGGAGCCTATCCCAGGAGACTTAGGGCACATGGCAGGGTACACCCTGGACAGGGTGCCAATCCATCGCAGGGCACAGACACACACACATACACTCACTCATTCACACACTACGGGCAATTTGGGAACGCCAATTATCCTAACCTACATGTCTTTGGACTGTGGGAGGAAACCGGAGTACCCGGAGGAAACCCACCAAGCACGGGGAGAACATGCAAACTCCATGCAGAGATGGGTATCGAGCCTGGCCAGGGATCGAACCCGGACCCTGGCGGTGCAAGGCAACAGTGCTAACCACTACACCACCTATATTATATTATATTATATTATTATATTATATTATATTATACATTCATCTTCTATACCATTTTACCTTGTATACAGGGTCCAGAGGGGCCTAGAGGGCAAAAGGCAGGGTATACCGTGGACTGGGTATCAATCCATCACAGAGCATACACACACATTCGGTTTGACACTATCACACACTACAGGCAATTTGGAAATGCTAATTCGCCTAACCTGTATTTCCTTGGACTGTGGGAGGAAACCAGAGTACCCAGTTAAATCCTCCCCCCCAAGCACAAGGAGAACATGCAAACTCCACGCACACAGACCCGAGGCAGGAATAGAACCTGGACCCTGGATGCGACAGTGCCAACCACCAAGCCGCTGTGCTACCTAATTAAATTAAAAATACCATAATTATAATTCTTTTTTATTAAAGGATAAATTAATAACAAATTAATACAAACTATAGTAATAACAAACTATACATTAATGAGTGTTTATTAACCATAAATTTTGCATTTGATTTCAGGTTTACTTGAAATAACTATAAACATTATATTATTCATTCATAATCTATACTCCTTTATTCTGTATACAGAGTCGCAGGGGGTCTGGAGCCTATTCCAGCAGACATAGGATGGGGTGCCAGGCAAACGCACATGCACGCGCTCATTCCCAAATACTGTATGCGCAGGGAGGACATGCAAACTCCATGCACACAGACCCTGGAGGTGCAATACCACAGTGCGAACCACTAAGCCACCGTGCAGTCTAATTAAATTTAGAATTCCACAATAATAACAACAAAAACAACAACAATACTACTACTAATAATTACTATTATTGTTGTTGTTGTTATTAAAGTATCAATGATTAACTATTCATTAATGAGTGTTTATTAATAAAAAAAAAAGTGCCTTTTATTTCAGGTATATTTTCGAGAAATAGATAAAGTTATATTATATTATATTATATTTTTGAGCTTATAAATTAACACTAAAGTAGATTTTGAATTTATAATAAACGTCATAAACGTTTAATTACAGGTGTCTTCCATACATTTCATTACCTGGTTATCGTTTATCCAGACCGTTATACGGCAGATCAAACGTGCACTATTCATACCAGTATTCCGACAATCCCCGCCTCCTATGTTCTGATTGGCCAGCGTTATCGAATTGTCCAATTGACTGGGGATCCCCGCCTACATATGAGGGGAGAATTCGCTGGAATTGTAAGGAAGTAGTCGGAATACGGGTAGGACAAAAACAAGCTCAGGTTTCCGCGACTCTATATACGCGAAACGTTTACAGCAGTTAAACGCACACCGCCAAAGTTAACACACAGACTGTGTACAGCGTAGTTGGTCTCAGCACTTCGTTTCACGCGTACGTTTAATGTGTAGAATGCGTCTCCAGACTTAAAGATGAGCACGTTTACCTCTGACACAATGTCCAGCAGCTCCTTAATTTATTTCCCAGTCTTCTCCTGGCCGCGGATTAACGGGTTATAACAATACGCCAAAACCCGGATAAATTGGTACAGCGACGAAGCAACGTCATGTTTGTGTTTATTTTGTTTTCGTCGCACAATCCCGAAGTGAATCCGCAATAGCACCAGTTGCTTCCAGCTCAAGCCAAACGTCCGGCTCCTGGAAACCCCTGAACTAGTGGGCTGCCCGTTACGGAGCACAGCGGAGCCGCATTAATGAAATTACAATGACATCTGGCGGTCAGTACTAGATACTGCATCTTAATATAGAGCTATCATTTATGTCTGTTTTATTTGTACAATTTGTAATAATACAATAAAAACAGTGAGTAAGTATGTAAGGCCCTTAAAAAGTACTGATAGGTATGTATAAATAGAAGATAAATTAGTAGATAACGGAGTAGGTAAGTAATTTACTAGGCAACTAAGTTGGCATGTAAGCAGTAAGATAATGAGGTAGCAAAATAGGTAAAAGTAAGTTAATGGGTGAATAAGTAAGTACAAAAATAGGTAGGTACGCAGGTAAATATGTAAGTAAACAGCAAATAAGTAGTACGTAAGCAGTTAGGTACATACGAGATGTCGTTACATACATAAGTAAATAATTAAATTAATATGTAAGTAAGAATATAAGTAACTAAGTACAGTAGGTAGATTAGTAAATGACTAACTAGGTAGGTAAAGTAGGTAGTATGAAGCCATAGGTAGGTATGCAAGTAAGTGAGTAAGCAGTTGGTACTGTAAGTACATTAATAAGTATGTAAATAAATAGACAGGTAAATAAATATGCAGGCAAGTCAGGAGGTGAGTAAGCTGTTAATAAGTACGTTATTGTAATTAGACAAATAAACAAGCAAATAAGTAGATAATTAAAAAAGAAAAGAATTATTAACTAAATAATTAACTACATAACTACATAACTATTGTAGGGAGGTTTATAGGTAGTTACAAACAGTACAATGCCCTGCCAAAAACATCCAGACTTTATTTTACGATGCACAATGTGGTGGTCAATTCATTTGTGAAAATTGTGAAAATGATTCTTCATGCCCCTAGAACCAAACTTTCACAATTTGAGTCCTGGAATATGGCCCTGTCATCAGAAAAGAAAAACTCCATAACCTGGTCATTCAGTACATTCAGGTCATCCGCTGTGGTTTTCTTATGGCCACACAGCTGTTTAGTCCCAATCCTGTGCATTCTCCTGGAATTATGTGTGAGAAAATGTTCTTATGCTCACTATTAAACATATATGTTTAATCATTTTTATATGTCAAATTTATCAAGTGATCTCCTTTCAGAATTTTTTTTTTTACTTTTCTTTGGTCAGGCAATGTAGAATCTATCATAAAGCTAAAAAACACTTTTCAAAAAGAGCCATGTGACAAACTTATAAAGATGTCGTTACAATTCTGGGTAAAGGAAACATGATATGTCAAAATAAATTGCTAAACTTCATAGTTCAGTGTTTGACCATTTTTAGGAATACAATCGCTAATTGTAATCACAGTGAAATTCTTTTTGCTTGTAAGTGTGAAAACAGAATTATCATTTGTAATGAAATTGACTTGACCTAAGCATTCTTATCCTCACACCTATTCTCAGCCCAGGCCGGACGTTTATAAAAGGACACGGGAATCATGTCAGAAGTGATAGAGTATAAACTCTTTCCCCTGTTTTCTTTATTGACCTTTTTAACTGAATGTTGCAATTCCATTTTTGCACTTTATTCTGGATTATGTCCTACATAAAACTGCCCTCTTGGCAAGGCACATATTACAGAATTCAGGAGGGAACACAGTGGTGTCACGTGAGAAAAACCTTTGGCGTCATAAGTGGCCTACATTCTCCTGGGATGGGTTTGTAAGGAGGAAGGGGCATAAATCAGTTCATTGAAGTGTTTTATGTTTGATTTCACTAAAATCAAGATCTGTACCATCTTCACCGACAAACCTTGACAATGTGGTGAAAAAGTAATGCAAAATTCTGTATTATAGGAGCTCTATGTGTCATGACTAGAGAGATGTCTTTGACATTAATTCTGTTTTCTGTTCAGCACCATAATCTAATAATGGTCTTGAATGCGTTACTGTCCTTGTTATTTCCAAATGGAAAAAGGGAATGTCCAAAATGTTAATAAAATGGAAGCTGATTTTACAGAGGAAAAAATGTCAGTTTCATGCACCACCACATTTAATCAAGTCAATACCCACTTCTGAAAGTGTCGCTGGAGAGATGGCTGTCCTACAGGCACAGTGACCACTGGCATATTGATACTTTGACAACATGTTACATAACGCTGTACAGAAATCAAATGCTCATGTGTGCAGACTCTCTATTAATACTTTCTAAATGACTCTCTATTTAGTGCTGACCTTAATCATCATGATTAGTAGTAATGTCATATAAGAAGAGCAATGAAAGTGTTTTGAGAAGAAGGAAGCTTTAATGTTTAAAGGAGATGAAGGTGAACTCTGAGGCAGGACAACACAAAGTGTCACATAACTGTGAAGTGAAATACCTGAAAAGTGCACCAAGCATTTGTATTCAGCCCCCTTTACTAAAATACCCCTAACTAAAATCCAGTGGAACCAATGGCCTGTTGTTCAATACCGAAGCCCTCAGAGGAAAACTAACACTGTGCATGGTGGTGGCAGCATTATCTTATGTGAATGTCTTTCTTCAGCAGGGACAAGGAAGGGTCAAAGTTTAATGGAAGATGGATGGAGCCAAATACAGGGCAATCTTAGTGTTCACAATCAATGTGTTGGAGTGTGCAAAAGACTTGAGACTGTTGCATAGGGTCACCTTCCAGCAGGACGACTCTAAACACACAGCCAGAGCTGTGGAATGAGCAGTGGAATGGTTTAGATTAAAGTATATTCATATTTTAGAATGGCCTAGTGCTTATCCTCTGCTTATCCATTGTGTGTGTTCCTCAGTGTATGGTTGGGGCATTTCTAAGCATTTTCAATTCCTCACTTAGATCTTATTTATATTTGATTTTTGTCCCTCTCTATCCTCTTAAATCTATCTCTTCGTTTTATCTCATGTATTCTTCTCCTTTATATTTAAGGTAAGCATTTCTCTTACCTTACAACAGTGGTTTTCTTCAAATGATACTATTTTTGGCTAATGTACCTCCCCTGATGTTGTCACGAAGGTGTGTGCGAGGCATAAATACAGAGGTCTCGATGGAGTTTGAGAGAATGATGTATTTAATAATAAAGGAAACAGGGAAATCAAACAAACAAATAGATAAACTTTATGTAGAAACAAACCAAAACACGTATCAAGACGAGGAAACCACGAACTGAACTGGGTAGACTTTAACTAGGTAAATTAACAGTTGCAAGACAACGTAAAGGAACTAAAACAAGCCATTTATACAGAAAATAATAACCAACTCTGTTCAGGTGAGCGCCCACGTCATCTGATGTCGGAACACGGGGGAAGCTCGCTGTCCTGATCGCTACCGAACGCCGGAGGTGGAGAAGGCTTGCTGTCCTCAGCGAAGCCGAATGGAGGTGGCGGTGGAGGACACTCGCTGTCCTCAGGGGCACTGGGCAGCGGTGGCAGCTCATTGTCCTCCTTGCTGCAGAGCCGCACCATAAGCTCGCCGTCCTCATCGCTGCAGGGCGGTGGAGGCAGAGGAAGCTCGCCGCTCTCTTCGTTGCAGGGCGGCAGAGGAGGCTCGCTGTCCTCGCTGAAGCAGGGAGGTGGAGGAAGAGGAAGCTCGCCGTCCTCTTCGTTGCAGGATGGCAGAGGAAGAGGAAGCTCGCCGTCCTTGCTGAAGCAGGGAGGCGGAGGAAGAGGAAGCTCGCCGTCCTCTTCCTTGCAGGGCGACGGAGGATGAGGAAGCTTGCCGTCCTTGCTGATGCAGGGCAGCGTAGGCTGAGGAAGCTCGCTGTCCTCATCGGCACTGAGTAGCGGTGGCAGCTCGCTGTCCTCCTCGCTGCATAACGGCGGCGGCGGAGGAAACTTGCTGTCCTCAGCGGCGCTGTGCAGTGGCGGCAGCTCGCTGTCATCCTCGCTGCATAACGGCGGCGGTGGAGGCTCGCTGTCTTCTTCGGCGCTGTGCAGTGGCGGCAGCTCGCTGTCCTCCTTGCTGCATGACGGCAGCGGTGGCACCTCGCTGTCTTCTTTGGCGCTGTGCAGCGGCGGCAGCTCGCTGTCCTCCTTGCTGCATGACGGCAGCGGTGGCACCTCGCTGTCCTCGATGGTGCTGTGCAGTGGCGGCAGCTCGATGTCCTTGACGGCGCTGTGCAGTGACGGTAGCTCACCGAAGTCATCGACGAAGCAGCTACACGGCAGGATATAGAGCTCGCTGTCGTCGCCGCAGCTGCGCGGCAGAAAAGGGAGCTCGCCCTCGCCGTTGTCGCTATACAGCAGGTAGAAGAGCTCACTGTTGTCTTCGCTGAACGGCATGTAAACGAGCTCGCTGTCGTCGTCACTTACATAGGAGAAAGGAGCTGGCAGGTCTGGGCCTCTAGTGAGGCTGGCTGGCAGGTCTGGGCCTTCCCTGAGGCTTAGCTGAGTTATCAGCCCTTGCAGCATTTCTACTTGCTCTTGCAGGTCTCAAAAGGGCCGCTCATTTCCAGCTTTCTCATTTCAGCTGCTCCTTGCTGGCCATACTGTTCGCACTCCGCTCTCATCTGACACTCGCTGTGGGGTGCCTCTTCACCCTGGTCACCACCAAATCTGAACCTCCCGGTCTCTCCCCTTCGGTCAGTGCGGGGACTCATGTCACCCCGAGCTGAGCCACCTCTGAACGGCGTGCGCCGTATCGCCAGCCGGCAACCATCCCAGTTTGACTGCTCTCTCAGCTCCTCCCGCTCTGCCATTACCTGAGCTACCCTGCCAGGTCTCCTCCTTCTCCTCTTTCCGCTACGCCGCTTGGGAATCCGCTCGCCCTCCCATCGCGCAAACATCATTGCCCCCTCCAAAAGAATCTCCCGGGGGGGGGGGGCTCCTCTGCTATGCCTCTGTAATGGTCTTGCATTCTGTCATGTTCCGGGGTTTGAGGCATAATCAGGTGTTTTAAAGGAACGATGTTTTATTAATAGAAAGCCAGGGAAATTAAACAAACATATATACTTTAATAATAAAACAAACCAAAACACGTATAAGGACACGGAATACACAAACTAAACTCACTGACATTTACTAGGTAGAAATCAACAGATGCAAGACACATAACTCAACAAAACCAAACTATTTATAATAAAACTAATAAGCAACTCGGTTCAGGTGAGCGCCCACGTCACCTGACCGAGGTGCATAATGGGAACTGAAGTTAAACACAAAAGGAACTACAAACACAAATCTCTGGGCACTAGGCGCCCTCTAGGGGTTACCCCTGACAATTATATTTCAAACCGTCCATCATTTTGTATACATCCCTGTTCCTGTCACTAGATGGATTATTATATTTTTTCCAATATAATCCTTTTTTTCTTATTTCATATTTCTATTATCTTTTATTTGATTTTATTAAGCAAATAGCAGGAGGTGCTTAATTTCTTCATACAGGCCGCATTTTCTGGGTAGTCTTGGATAAAGCGACGATAGAAGTTTGCAAACCCGAGAAACCGTTGAAGTTGTTTGAGAGTCTTGGGTAGGGGCCAATGACGAACTTCTAGCTTCTGCGGGTCCATGGCCACACCCTGGGGCAAGATGACAAAGCCCAGGAACGTGGTGGAGCGCTCGTGAAAAGCGCACTTCTCCAACTTACAGTACAGCTGATAGGCGAGCAATCTCTTAAGAACCACTCTGAAATGTTGGATGTGTTCTTCGGCGGTGCGTGAGTAGATAAGGATATCGTCGAGGTAGACGAATACCCCTTGGCCTAACATGTCTCTGAGAATGTTATTAATGAAATGTTGGAAAGCAGCTGGAGCGTTACAAAGTCCAAAGGGGATGACCAAGCTTTCGTAGTGTCCAGTAGGGGTGATAAAGACTGTCTTCCTCTCATTGCCCCCTCTGATACGCACCAAGTTGTATGGCGTCAGAAATGGCATGGGCGAACTCCATGACTCCACTGTTTCTATTGTCTCGGTTGGGACCAATACACTGTGCACACAGACTGATTTTCTAAAAAAGGTGACGTTCAACAGGAGTATCTCTGTTTATGTGCCTCCGAATTACCAATTGGTGTAGTTCTTGCTCAGACCCATCAACCTCTTTATCCAATCAGTAATCACATTTATGCAATGGGCTTTTATTTTTCTGATGCGTCACACATGCTGCGTACCACATTATATCTGATGTGCCTTCTATATAATATATATTCTATATAGCCTATCTTAGTATATTATTACTCAATTTTTTGGTTATTTTGAAGTTATTTTGATTCCTAATTATTTTAATTTTTTTTACTTTTCTGGATATTAGTCAGTATTTTCCCCAGTTTATCTGTGTCATTTATGTTCCTGTCTGTATGGTTTTTATTCATGCAGCAAATCATGGTACTCAGTGTTCTGGCAGTCAGTGCTTTAGGATGAAAAGCACTTCTTTAACAAGGAAACTCTCTAATGACACTCACATGCACACACACACTAATGGAATCACTGCCTTCTGACAGAAACTCTGGAGACTGGATCTTTAACAAAGGAAACTCTCTAATGGCACTTGTTTTTTCTTTACGCGCGGGCGCACACATGGTCATATTGTTATAATAAACAGTAAACGTGCAAGAGTGAAGAACCACTGGCTCAGTTGTCATCACGTGACGCTCAGCAGACAAAGCGAGTGCATAGTACTTGTATATCAACATCTCGCTCGTTTATCAAATTAAAATGTATTAACTTTTTGCTCGTTTTGCAGAATGCTCACAGACCAAGTTACTCGCAATCCAAGGTTCCACTGTATAAACAGTGGATAATCTGGGTATTACTTCATTGGTTCTTATAAAGCAGTATACAGTATGTGCATAAAGTGTGCTGATCCAAAACCAAACTTTTGCATCTACAATCTTTCGTTGCCGTGTGTTGTCTTGTGAATAGAGTACATTAAATAGCCTTCGTAGGTTACTTAAGAGATGCCACCCAGCTATGAATCCTGTCTGGTCTTGATGTATAATGGATTGCATGACAGGATTTAGCTTCAATGCCAAGGCCTTAGCTAATATATTGTAGTCATTTGGAAGCAAACTTATAGGGCGATATGAGGCACATTTTCTGCAGTATTTACCTTTTTTATGTACAACTGTAATAATAGCCTGTGACATAATTGGCAGTAAGGATTTTTTAATATCAAATTTAATTATAAGTCTCCATTCTTCATTTGTTTAACAGCTTGTTCAATCTTCAGTGTTGATATGGATTGCATAAGATTCACTTTATCTTTCTCACTTATATTAAGTATTTCTAGTGTAACAAAAAACATGCTATATTCACTCTGTCAAGGGTCTAGCTGGTTGTAGTGGCTAGACCGGCTGATGTCGTTGCCGTGGGCATGAATGGTAGGCATGAACGCAGAGGGGTGTGCAAACAGAAAGTGTCTTTATTTTAAACACAATAAACAAACACAAACAAAGGAACCAAAACAACAAACTCAAACTAAGACTAGGGCTCAGGAAAAACACAGGAACAAGAACTGAACACACGGAACCAGGAGCTGACACAGGGAACCAGGAGCTGACACAGGGAACCGACAGAACTAGGGATGAGGAAACATGGAGCTGGACTAGACTAGAGACTAGATAGGACTGGAGAGACAGGGCTAGACAGGAGACAGGGCCTCAGGGACTAGACTGGCTGGGTTAGTGAGTTTAGTAGCTACATGGAATACTGGGGACACTGGATGCTGACCTAACCGGGTTAGCGGCTAATGGGGTTAGTACTGACCTAGGGGACCGGGAGACAAAAGGCAGGGCACACATGGGGCTATACCAAACTAGCAGCTAACCTACTAGTGACCAGAACCACTAGCTGTCAATCCCACTAGAGGCTAGCCTACTGGAGGCTAACCCTACTAGCCGTCAAGGCCTACTAGCGGCTAACCCTGCTAATGACTAAGCCCTCATGTGGCTACACATACAAGGGAATAAACCAGAAGACAAAACAGTACTTACACAGGAGGAGACACAGGCTAACTAAACACTGAACAAGGCAGCTCCATGAATCCATCAGAACAAGGAACATGCAGAAAACAAAACTAGAGCCCTCTGAAAACAAAGGTTACAAAACATAAACCAAATATAAACTTAAAGTAACAAAAAGGAATGCCCACATGACGGTAATACAAACAAACATTCACCAAACACATACATACATACAGACAGACAGACAGACCAAACAATGCCCGACCCAGTTTAACTGCTATTTATAGAGGCTTTAATGAGCCACCTCAGTTCAGGTGAGCACTCATCACCTGACTGAGGTGCCTTCTGGGAAACTGAGTCAAACAACAAGAACTACACAGACAGACATGAACAGTGACCTTTAATGGAGGTTCCTAACACTATCACATGACTCTGATGTTTATCTCCTAATCAAATTTTTTAAACTGTTTATTTATACTCAACTAGTTCGTGGTCCCCTTTAGTTTAAAATTAGCTTAACTGGGTGACGTTGTTGAGCTTGTAATGGAGTACGACGTAGTTTAGGAGGCTCCAGGGGATTATTGTTATAATAGTGACAAGTACATAAAGAGCTATTTAGATGTAATTACGTTATAATGATGGGAAAAAACTGAAAAAGATTTAAACTGATGCCTCGATATTGCTCCCTATTTCATTGACAGGCAGAATTAACACAGTTACGATATCTACTGTATTTTGCTAAGGTTTTTATTTTTATTCCAAAATGTTCCAAATGTTCCCAAATCTTTCTTTAATTTGCTCTTTCCAGTTCAAATTTTACTGTTACTGTGTCATCTTTAGGCTCTTTGCGAATCTTTATCATTTTACATAGTTTTGGATAAATGGCTAATTTCTATGTAGGCCCAAGAGTAGATTTAAGCTGTTTCTAATCCGGTTTTGAATCGCTCTAACTTTCTCATTAAGTCCCAGTCCGCCGTGTCTAAAACATTTTTTGCTCTCATGTCACAGAATGGCCTTGTAGAGCCATAGAGGTTCTACAATGTTGAAGGAATTCTCAGACGCACCATTTATACTCTAGAATAATGGCCTTGTAAACACATGGAGATTCTGCAATCCTGAATTTTTTCCCCCCTCAGGTGCACTTCAAACTCTGGAATTGAATTGAATTTCCTTATTGTCAGTAATCTTAATCCTTTTGTTGTTTTTTCAGATAAAATGTAAAAAATTTCGGCCCATGCTCCCTTATAACTGCATATTCATTTTCAACGCATAAACCAACCACATCTTCTTGGCAGTTTACTCATTCTTTTAGCCGACAAAGATTTTTCTGCATTCATTTCAAAAGCTATTGACAGATTCTTGTTGTTTAACCATGTTGATTCCACTTCATACTCGTTATTATGGGAAACTTCCAAATCCTATATTAGGGGCAAATCATTTCATAGCCTGCTTTCCAAAATCAAAGTCGCAGGACTAGGCTCAATGATCAGCTATTAGCAATCTCGATCGTATTCATGCACCAAATCCTTCTCTGGCGTTGTACAAGCAGAACATTGATTTACAAACAAAATTGAATGATCTTTCAACAAAAGAAACAGAATGTAAAAAACTCTGCGAACGTATTATGAATATAGTGATAAATCAAGTAGCTTGTTAGCACATCAGCTAAAATTACAGGCTGCTTCACACCTAATACCACAAATTAAAAATAACTTATATTATTACTACTGATTCCATAGAGACCAATTAAGTTTTTTTTTTGTATTTTTTATTTTTTTTTATTTTTTTTACCATTTTACCCCTCCCTTTATAAGTCTGAATGCCTTACAAATAATATAAAATTCAAAGATTTCCTTAAAAATATTGATATTCCTGTTATTGATGAAGTATCTGTAAGGGGCTTGAACTCTCAGTTAACTGAAGAAATCATAGTCTCATAGCCCCAACGGTGTGCGAGCGAGCAGTTCGAAAAGATGCGGTCGGCTGGCGTCACGTGGTTCGGAGGAAACACGTGATAGTCTTCGGCCCTCCCGGCTGAGTGGTAGTAGTAGCCTTAATGTGGGAGCCCCCTAGTGACGGGGAGGAATTGGACACGACTAAATTAGGGGAGAAAATTGGGGAAAAATCCAAAAAAAAAAAAAAAAGTATCAAAAAAACTAAGGCACACATTAAAATAAATAATTATACAAAAACACTAACCTAACTTTCAGAACTAAAAGTTTCAAAATCTACAGCTCTGGCATAACATAAGCCTTTACTGACTTCTTATTGGAATGCTTTGTGATGACATTTAGGATGCAAAAATCCATGGACAGGAACAAGAGTCCATACATTGTGTTTTAACTCAATATATTCATCAGAATATAAATGTCTCTCTCTTGTACAAGTGTGTGCTCACTAGTATTTAAAGGAGCATGTGATGAGGAGAGGTAGGCATGTTAATATGCTCCGAACTGAGGCTTGCCCTGCTCTTTGAAGCAATGTTTCCTGCTGCTGAAAACATTTTTCATTGATAAAAGTTTTTTCATCACTCCCTTCCATTTCGCAAACCGCAACAGAACGCTTCCTCAAATTACACAGCTAAATGTTTGCGTCTCCTTCCGCTTTGTGGGTGACGTAAGCGCTTCTTCTTCGCCTGTGTTTACTGGCGGCTTGCATCCGGAAGCGCGCTGTGTCGCGCTAAACAAATAATTGCACAAAAACGTAACGCAAGCTTTTTAAATTAATTAAAAATTAAAAGCAGTTTTGAGGCAAAATATTTTGTTTGTAACTCTTTTGTAGATTCATTTCTAATTTCTTTTAATTTACTGTTAGTAGTGTTATTACTAATAAAGCAGATTTCTGGGGGCCCCTAAAGGGCGTGGGCCCTTAGAATCGTCCTAACTTCCCCCTCCTTAGCGGCGCCCCTGCTCGTACATATAATTTACTCCAAACATCCCCTGAGATTGTAATTTCGCTGGATGCTGAGAAAGCTTTTGATAGGGTTGAGTTGGAATACTTGTTTGCAGTATTAAAGAAATTTGCGTTCGGTGATAAATTTATCTCCTGGATTCACCTCCGTTACAAATCACTGCAAACTAAAAAATTATATTAGCTCTGATTATTTCACACTTGGACAAGGTACCGAGCAGGGGTGCCCACTGTCGCCACTGCTTTTTGCCCTTGCTATTGAACCATTATGCATTAAGCTTAGATCTTCTCTTGCTTTTAAAGGTATTAAAAGTATACTACTAACCACTTTGTAATAGAGTGGAGCACAAATTCTCCCTGTACTGTACTGTATGTCGACGACTTGTTCTTATACCGTATGTGACTAATCCTGCAGCCTCTATTCCTGTTATTTTAACCATTTTATATAATTTTGGTTCTTTCTCAGGTTATAAACAAATTTTTACAAGAGTGACTATTACCCGCTCAATAATAGTGCTTTACAACTTTAGCATCTAAACTTGCCTTTTGAACATAATAGTTCAGTCTTTAAATATCTTTGAATTACAGTGACTCGTTCTCTGTCTGAGCTTTCCCATGGCAACTTTTCCTCTATTATTTCTGAGGTAAAAGCTGATATTCAGAGATGGAGCAATTTACTTCTTTCTTTAAAAGGAAAAATCAATGCAGTTAAAATTTCCTTTCGTCCTAAATTTCTTTATTTTTTTCAATCCTTTTTTTATTTCTACCTAAATACTTTTTGACTCCTTGGCAGTAACGGCAGGTCAATACGCTCCGCAGGGGCAACGCCCCTCTAAAAGTTAGGCAGAGAAGAATGCCACTTTAACATGTAATTATTTAACATAATAATTATTTATTTTAATAATGAAATAAAGTCATTTGGTCACAATATTCCGCTGTATTTCTTAATATAATTTATTTGCAATAAAAAAAAAAAGTAAACTGTATTACGTTCATTTGTGTTCGTGTACACGGGGCGCCGGACAAATGAGTGTCTATGTAGGCACATACATTTTTGAAAAGCATGTGACTTCAGGCTGAGCTCTGATTGGATTTTGTCAAATCATTCTTCGGGCACAGCACTGTGCGCCCTGAACCCTCCCACTTTTGTTCTTAGCGAATCAATATTGTTTTCAAATATTTGGGCTCATGTGATTGGACCATTCTAAACGAGAACGAGCACTTCTGGATGTTATGTGAGTCATGCCTTATCTTATCATTTGGAAATTGTAAAATCACTAAAACCAGGCCTGCTTGGGACAAAGACATAGAGTGGATACGCTCCAGCACATAATGCACCTACCTCAATCTTATTTAGTTTAATGTTTTGCACCATGAGTCCATTATTCCAAATCAAGTGTGGCAGAACTATATCCTGATGTGACAGGTGCCACGCCTCTCCTTGTAATTTACGTCATATGTTCTTTTTGTTTCCAGGCTTGCAGGGCTGTTGGACAGGTTTATTTCAATCTCATGTCCACTATACTTGGGGAACATGTCGATTAACTGTTATATTTGGCATTGCATATGGTTTAGTCTCATTCAGTTTTGCACATAAAAAGTTATTGTTTTCTCATCTTTGTTGACCAGACATTCCAAACTTTTACATTGGAAGTCCATTAAGTGTCCCCCTATCTATCAGTGGATTAAAGAGAAGATTAAATACAAACTGTGAGATTCTATTGATATGTTCTTTTACAGATGGCAGCTGTTTATTGCTTATTTCACAAATTTACAGATATTGTCTGAATGATTATTTGAACTGGGTCATGCCTCGGAATGTATGTACAGTATGACCCATCTAATTCACACAGGTGGATATGTATGTGCAAGGGCGGACTGGGACCAAAAAGTGGCCCTGGATTTCCTGGCCGAAAGCAGCCTAACGCATCCCACATCATATTACATTGGTTCATATTTGTAAAACAAAGAAACAAAGGAAAGAACATTAAGACAAACATAAAACTATAAAGACAATATTTTAGCTTGTCAGGAGGTATCATCTTGTTGCGGTGTAAGATATACCACTCATCAGTGCTGATGATAATCACCACCTCTCCTGTTCTCTCCTTGTATAAGGCCTTCATTGTCTCCCAAATATTACAGTACTGGCATGAGGTTGGTTTCAAAGAAATGTGATTAGATAGAAAATCAACAAATTTCTCATCTGCCAGTAATCTAGAATTAAATCTCCACATACCCTTAGATGCCATACTTAGAGGGCAATTTACGATGCGTCACAGTTGAGACACGTGGAAGGTTGGGTGAATGCATCGCATGGAAGAGGGAAGTAGAAGTCGGACAGTACATGGGTTGATTACCTTGGTTACTGCAAAGGGGCCGATGAAACAAGGGAAAAGCTTGCATGAAAGAGTCTTTAGGGGGGTGTCCCTGGTGGCGAGCATGACTCTGTCCCCCATGAAGTCTTGGAATGGTGGCGGTCTGCTTGTTTCTTGTATGAGGCAATGGCTCGTAACAGGGTTCGTCTTGATCGTTGCCATGTCCGTTTACAATGACTGACAAGTTGTTGGGCTGAAGGAACCTCCATCTCTAGAGGTTCGTAGCCTAAGCAGCACTGAAATGGGGACAGTCCCGTCGAGGCAGAGGGTAGGGAGTTGTTGGCGTATTCAACCCAAGGGAGGAACCACCCCCGGTGGTTGAGTCTCGAGTAGTCGTACAGCGGAGGGAAACCTCTAGTGCTTCATTCATTTGTTCCATCTGATGAAAACCAGACGATAGGCTGGGAGTAGCCCCGATGAGCTTGCAGAATGCGCTCCAAAAACGAGAGGTGAATTGAGGACCCCGATCCAAGACGACGTCTGTTGGAATACAATGAAGCCAAAATACATGGAGAATTAGTAGCTCTGCGGTCTCCTTGGTGGAGTGCAGCTTAGGAAGGGGGACGAGGTGCACAGACTTTGAAAAGCGGTCAACGACGGTCATAATGCGGTGTTACCATCAGACGGAGGTAGGCCAGTGATGAAGTCAACGGAGATGTGTGATCATGGATGGCGAGGAACTGGTAGGGGTCTGAGAAGGCCAGCTGATGGTTGGTTGTCAACCTTACTACGGGTGCAGATGTCGCTGCCATGAATTGGGAAATGTCCCTCCCTAACGTGGGCCACCAGAATCGTTGTTGTATAATGAAGCGGGTCCAGGCGGCGCCTGGGTGGCAAGATAACCTGGATCCGTGGGACCATTCCAAAATCTGTGAGTGTAGGCGAGAGGGAACGAAGAGACGATTCGGGGGATCATTACTTGGTCTGGGGTCTTGGATTAGGGCCTGCTAAACCTTGGTCTCGATGTCTAATTTCATGGCTGCGATGAGACAGTGGGACGGGAGGATGGTGTCCTGGGAGGGAGAAAACTGGCATGAGAGGGCGTCCGGTTTAGAATTCTTGGAGCCTGGTCGGTAGGATAGGATAAAATTAAATCGGGAAAAGAATAATGACCATCGAGCTTAACGAGCATTGACTCTCTTGGCGGTGCGCAGGTACTCCAGGTTCCTATAGTCAGTCCACACAAGAAACGGGAACTCAGTCCCCTCCAGTCAATTTCACCAGTCCTCCAGACCTAGCTTGATAGCCAGGAGTTCTCTGTCCCCTACGTCACAGTTTCTCTCGGCTAGGGATAGGCGACGGGAATAGAATACACAAGGATGCACCTTGTTGTCATGGGTGGACCTTTTGGGAGAGAATACCCCCAACTCCAGTATTGGAGGCGTCGACTTCAACAACAAACTGGCGAGACGGGTCGGCGAGTGTTAAGATAGGAGCAGAGGTAAATCTTTTCTTAAGGTCAGCAAAGGCTTGATCTGCCTCCTTATTCCAGTAGAAATGGGTTTTAACAAAGGTTAGTGAGGTCAGGGGCGTGGCGACAGAGCTGTATCCTCGGATGAAGCGATGATAAAAATTGGCAAAACCAAGGAACCGATGGTCCCCGATGTTCTTAGAGTGAGCGGAAGGGTTCTGTGAGTGATGGCCAGCAGGGGGCTCCCATCTAGGGCTTAGACTGCCAGTGGAAAGTCCAGTGAAGTGCAAGGTATACGCAACGCCTTGACCGTAGCTGAACTGATCAGGTTCCAGTCAGAGCCGGTGTTAATGAGTGCCTGAATGGAATGGGCTTGGCCATCACTAATTAGTGTAACGGAGAACAGGGAGCGAGGTTCTGGAAGACGTTTTGGAGGAGTGCCCCCTAAAGCTCCCAGTCTGACTAGAGGGCACCTCCTTTGAATGGACAGTCCCTGAGCATGTGACCTGAATCCCGGCAGTAGAAGCAAGGCCTCTTCAGGCGGCGGCATCTCTCTCCTCATCAGAGATGCGGGTTCTGCCCAGCTGCATGGGCTCCTCCTGATTAGTCTGTGTTGGAGGAGAGGATGGGCGGGATGTCCTGGGGGAAGTTGATCTCCTGGGGGGAGGTGACCTCCTGGTCGGGCGTCTTGAGCGAAGGTCCATGAGTTCGTGGAGATCAGAGGGAAGTTCCCGGAAGATTAGCTCATTCTTGAATGCCTCCGACAATTCCTCCAGGACGACATCCACTAGAGCTTTGTCGTTCCATCCACTCAAGGCAGCTAAAGTCCGAAACTCAATAGCGTAGTCATAGGCGGAGCGTGATCCTTGGCACAGGCGTAATATTCTAGTTCCAGCCTCTCTGCGACGGGAGATCGGTCGAAAAACTATTACAACATCGTGAGTGTCTCAGAAAGCCGTGCTCCACTACCGGTGAGGAGGGTGATAACGTAGGCCACCCGAGATTTTTCTGAAAAGAAGGTGGAGGCTTGAAGCTCAAAGATCAGCGAACACTGGGATAGGAAGGATCTACGTTCCTGGCTCTCCTCCGTAAGTGGGGGGAGTGGGCAGGCGCGGCTCTCGTGGGGGGTCTGTGATTGTGGTCTGTGCCATAGTGATAACAAGCATGACAGCGTGGGAACGGAAGTGTCAGAAGGCGGATGCGGTCTTAGATCAGCGCGAAAGCACTGACAGCGTGACATATAGGGCCATGGTCAGAAATTACTATACCTGTATATTCACATGACTTAAGTAATGGTAACATTCTCTGGTGAAGTCAATCCATGAACAAATCTGATGAGCTGTAGAAAAAAAAGGAACATTATCTCGAAGTTAGATTTTTATATTTTCATGCATCAACCAAACCAAGAAACTCAGATGGTCTAGATTATTCTTTAGATTGTTTTAACACTGGGTGGAGTATACACATAAAATAACCTCCTAAATTAAGCTGATGACTGTCCAGTTCTGGAAGGGGTGTAATGAAACCTTTAAGAAAAGTTACATTGTGCCAATTCGATGCATATACAGTATGTTAGCAAGCAGTACCTGTTGCTTAAACAGTTTCCCCTGGACAATGAATGGCCCTCTTGATCACCTACATCTCTGTGTATTAATATGGTAGTACCTCGACTTTTCCCAGGAAACCTTGAATCATATATTTTTTTAAGCCCCCTCTTTTCAACTTATTAAGATCCTTATGTCAGGGATAACCCCTAGAGGGAGCCAAAGCGCCCTGTGACTTTGTGTTGTAGTTTTGTTTCGTTTGACTTCATTTCACAGTTTGCACCTCGGTCAGGTGACGTGGGCGCTCCCGGGCAAAGATGTATGTGCGTTGGGAAGACGACGCGGTGGGCGAGCGGATTCCCAAGCGGCGTAGCGGAAAGAGGAGAAGGAGGAGACCTGGCAGGGTAGCTCAGGTAATGGCAGAGTAGGAGGAGCCGAGAGAGCAGTCAAACTGGGATGGCTGCCGGCTGGCGATACGGCGCATGCCGTTCAGTGGTGGCGCAGCTCGGGGTGACATGAGTCCCCGCACCGACAGGAAGGCAGAGACGCGTAACCTGCAGGAGCAGGTTGGAATGCTCCAGAAACTGCTGTTGCAGATACGTCTCGAGGAAGACCCAGACCTGCCAGCTTCTCCGCCCGAGCTCAGGAGCGACAAAGAGCTCCTTTCTCTGCCAAGCTGGAACGATGACGACAGCGAGCTGGTTTACATCCCTTTCAGCGATGACGACAGTGAGCTCTGCTACCCGATGTATTGCGACGACAGCGAAGGCGAGCTCCGCAGCGGCGACGACGATGACGAGCTCCCTTTTCCGCCGCGCAGCTGCGGCGATGACAGCAAGCTCTACATCTTGCCGCGTAGCTGTTTCGTCGTAGACAGCGAGCCGCCGCTGCACCGCGTCGCTGAGAGCAGCGAGTTTCCTCCGTCGCATCCGTCAAGCAGTGTTGAGGACAGTGAGCTTCCTCCGCCGCCGTCATGCAGCTTTGAGGACAGCAAGCTTCCTCCGCCGCCGTCATGCAGCGTTGAGGACAACGAGCTTCCTCCACTGCTGCCTTCACGCGCCGCCGAGGACGGCAAGCGTCCTCTTCCTCCGCCGCCGCCGTCACGTGCTGCCGAGGACGGCGAGCCGCTTCTTCCTCCGCCACCGCCGTCACACACCGCCGAGGACAGCGATCCTCCTCTTCCTCCGCCGCCATCATGTGCCGCCGAGGATGGCGAGCTCTCTCTACCTCCGCCGCCCTGCACCGGAGAGGACAGCGCACTTTCCCTGCCTCCACCGCCCGGCGTCAACAAGTGTGGCGCTCTTTCTCTGCCTCCGCCGCCCTACTGCAACGGGGCACCAGGCCATCGGGCCCTCTGGACATAAGAGCCAGCCTCTGGGTGAGAGGGGCAGACATTGTACCCTGGGCGGGATGCCCGGGACCTCTTGTGGCGCCCCGGAGTTGCGCCCTTTGAAGGGGGGTTATGTCATGGACATGGCTTTGGCGCCCTGTGACTTTGTGTTGTAGTTTTGTTTCATTTTACTTCATTTCCCAGTTTGCTCCTCGGTCAGGTGACATGGGCACTCACCTGAACCGAGTTGATCATTACTTTCTTTATAAATAGAGTGTTTTGAGTTTAGTTATTTGTCTTGCATCTGTTGATTTCACCCCGTAAATGTCTGTAAGTTTAGTTTGTGTTTCCCATGCTCGTTATTCGTGTTTTGGTTTGTTTTATTCTTAAAGTACATTTGTTTGTTTAATTTCCCTGTTTGCCATCAATAAAAACATTGTTCCTTTGAAACACCTTGGACCTCTGCATTTATGCCTCGCACCCCTAAACCTGACACCTTAGGGATCAGGTGTCACCTTTTGTTTGGAGATGTGGAAGAAAACCTTTCTTGGCTTTATTTATCGGGTGATTAAGGCCGATTATATTTGAGGCAAATCTCAAAGTGCTACAAATTATTTCTACTCAAAAGCTCTAATAAAAAGGTAAGTTTTTATTTCTGACTTCTGGACAGGAGAGTCCAGAAGTCAGAAAAAAGATGACTTTGAGTTCAAAAAGGAATCAAAAAGGTTTTGTCTGTACATAGAGGTCAGAATTTGATCTTGTAATTACAGTTAAATCTTGGATTGTGAGCATAATTCTTTACGGAAGCGTGCTTGTACAGTACAGACCAAAAGTTTGGACACACCTTCTCATTCAAAGAGGTTGAATTTGTATTATGGCAAGAAAAAAGCAGCTAAGTAAAGAAAAACGAGTGGCCATCATTACTTTAAGAAATGAAGGTCAGTCAGTCCGAAAAATTGGGAAAACTTTGAAAGTGTCCCCAAGTGCAGTCACAAAAACCATCAAGCGCTACAAAGAAACTGGCTCACATGCGGACCGCCCCAGGAAAGGAAGACCAAGAGTCACCTCTGCTGCGGAGGATAAGTTCATCCGAGTCACCAGCCTCTGAAATCGCAGGTTAACAGCAGCTCAGATCAGAGAGCAGGTGGATGCCACACAGAGTTCTAGCAGCAGACACATCTCTAGAACAACTGTTAAGAGGAGACTGTGTGAATCAGGCCTTCATGGTAGAATATCTGCTAGGAAACCACTGCTAAGGACAGGCAACAAGCAGAAGAGACTTGTTTGGGCTAAAGAACACAATAAAGAACACAATAAAGAAAACTCTTTGAATGAGAAGGTGTGTCCAAACTTGTGGTCTGTACTGTGTATCAAAACACTTGTATATCAAAATGAGTATCATACGAGTGACGTACGCGCACTGAACATGATAGATGATTACCCACAATTACACTGTGCAAGAGAGAGGAGAATCATTGGTTCAGTTGTGATCACATGACACTGTTTGTTTAACAAGTTAAAATTTATTTCAAACATTTTGCAAAACGCTCGCAGACCAAGTTTCTCACAATCCAACATCCCACTGTATATCCTTATGTTTCATACATTAGAGGACTAGAAACCAGCCTGGTCCAGTCAGATTTTGTCACAGCATCACGCAACACTGGCTGGACAGAATTGAATGAAACTTTGCCGGTCCTTCTGTATTTGTTTGAAGTTAAACCT
This sequence comes from Clarias magur, assembly GCA_013621035.1. Taxonomy (NCBI): domain Eukaryota; kingdom Metazoa; phylum Chordata; class Actinopteri; order Siluriformes; family Clariidae; genus Clarias; species Clarias magur. The sequence continues at coordinate 1,270,936 of QNUK01000078.1, forward strand.
GTGCACGAAGACATGTATATGGGCTTTAACCTGAAATAATAATACAGAATAAACTGAAATTCAGGAAAATTTGGGCCTTTTTTTTATTTGAATAAAATGAAAACTAAAAGACTTTCAAATCACATGAGGCAATATTTTATTCACAATAGAACATAGAGAACATGAGAAATGTTTTTGAAATTGCAATTTTATCCACACAAAAAAAACCATCTCATTTCAAATTTGATGCCTGATACAGGTCTCAAAAAAGTTGGGTCGGGGGCAACAAACAGCTAAAAAAACAACACATTTTAAAAGATTCAGCTTGGAGAACATGTAGCATCAGGTCTGTAACATGATTAGCTATAAAAGGGATGTCTTGGAGAGGCAGAGTCTCTCAGAAGTAAAGATGGGCAGAGCCTTTCCACTTTGTAAAAGAGTGCATAGAAAGCTTGTGGAATACTTTAAAAACAACATCCCTCGATGTCAAATTGCAAAGGCTTTGAAAATCTCATTACCTACAGTAATTCCAGAAACCACTGTCGGTAAACACAATTTGCTCTGCCATCTGCAGATGTCAACTAAAGCTTGATAATGCAAAAAGGAAGCCATATGTGAACATGGTCCAACATAATCCAGAATCGACTGTTTCAAAATGGCAAAGTGTTCTATGGTCAGACAAGTCCAAATTTGATATTCTTGTTGGAAATCAGGGACACCGTGTCCTTCAGGCTAAAGAGGTGGGTGACCTTTCACCCTGTTATCACCGTTCAGTTCAAAACTCAACATCTCTGATGGTATGGGGATGCATAAGTGCATACAGTATGGGCAAAATGCACACAGATGAGGATGAGCTTGAGTCTGGTTCCTCTTAACGGTTTTTCCTCTTGTTGTCACATGTTTTCACCATCCTCACCTCTGGCTTGTTCATTAAAAAAAAACACACTGACATATACATTTTTTACATTTTTACATTTAAATTTAAATCACAGAAATGCAGCATCCTAAACAATATCTTAAGGCAATATGGACATTAACTTCTTTGAACCAGACAACGACTTTCTTTTAGAATTTGAGATACAGCTGCCTTTATGTGCGCAAGGTGGTTAGCTAAGATCTTTTCATGTGAATAAATAACATGATTGCACAACATGATTTCCATCTACTTTTAGGCATTTAGCAGATTCTCTTATCTAGAGCGACTTACAAAAGTGCTTTGAAGTTTCCGTCATTGGATAGATCCTTATACTAGGTTACTTATTAGGTTACTAACTAAGTGCCATCATTTAAGCACTGTTTTTTTTTCAGCCACTGCCCACAATCTTGGGGTAACTCTAAATAATCAACTGTCATTTTCCCCACACATTGCTAATCTTATATGCTCTTCTTCTTTACAACATCAGCAGAATTCACCCATTTCTTTCTTCACAGGCTGCTCAGGTGCTTGTTCAGTCCCTTGTTATTTCAAGACTGGACTACTGCAACTCGCTCTTTCCACTATTCGTTCTTTGCAGCTGATCCAGAATGCATCCGCACGTCTCGTTTCAACCTTCCCAAGTTCTCCCACACCACCCCACTTCTCCGCCACCTGCACTGGCTGCCCGCATCAAATTCCATACCCTGATGCTCACCTACAAAGCTAAAAAAATGCCCACCACCCACATAACTCTCAGGTCTAATCACAACTCGCACCGCGCCACGTTCCCTCCAGCACTGCTCGGCTAGTCCCACCATCTGTCAGGGACAGAGGAAGACATGCATCTAGACTCTTTTCAGTTCTGGCACCTAGGTGGTGGAATGAACTTCCATAAGGCTAAGTCTTTGACAACCTTTAAACAATGACTCAAGACGTATTTGTTTCTTCAGTACTTGGACTTAGGTTCTAATTAAGCTAGATATAGTATATAGATTCTAGAGGGTTACCAAAGTCCTTGAAAATTATTTCGTGATGGCTTACCGAATTGGGAAATGCGTAATTCATATAGGCGTAGGGTGACATCCTGTCTACAGTACATACCTGCTTTCAGTTGGCTCCTGTAAGGCTCAATCTTACAGGACATGACATGTTTCCGTACTAAGCGTCACAGGGTGACAGCATTGGGGAAGGATCGTAACTTTTCAGAAAAATCTGCAAGCCCTGATGTTTCATCTCACATGCTCTCTTATAGCTACGACTTTCACCCCATAAAATTGCTGTAAGTGCCTCATTTTCGTCTCACTGTCCTGCGTTCATATGTTTTATCCGATAAGATATATCGATAAGATTATAAGATATGTACTTTTTGGCTAAATAAAATTTTTTAAACGGTTTTAACTTGCATTCTGACTCCTTGTCAATAATTACACTCATAATATTACATTTGCACTAAAAAGTAAACCCCACCTTCACTGTGCGCTTTGTCTTTTGGCTGGAAAGCCTCGACACCTAAATGAGGCTTCATCTTACCATCACTACTAGATGAATGATGTTTTTATTGACTTGACACCGAGGCCTGGCGATACTTTTGCTGCACATTTCTCTAACACACTGGTCACTTTTACAGGTTTAGAGCATGTGTGGGAGAAATTGTAAGAAATTATGTCTTCATTAAAATTTACATGTACTGTAGGCTTAATTGGGTTGGCCATGAGAAAATGTTGAACATTCACTTATAAGGTGTATAATCAAAAATAGGTATGGCCTTAAATGATAACTGTAGACAGAAAGCACTGAATACTAACATTATTTCATCGCTTTGCTTCTTGGTATTATATTATATTATATTATATTATATTATATTATATATTATATTATATTATATTATATTATAACTAAATTTTAAATTAGGTCATCGGTAGCCCATTGTACATGTACTTTGTGCAAAAGTAGGAGTAATTTCTAAACAATTCATGACCCGGAGCACTTGGCTGCTAGTACTGATTTGACACAAAAGCCAGGATGTAGCACGTTCACAAGCGATAAACTAGAGCCAATATGTTACCTTTTAATTGTAATCAATCCACCATTCTCTCTTCTTGTCTCTTTCTTGTTTTTTTCCTGGTTCCTGATGACCTCGTTTTGCTAGCAATTATTCTGTATAGCTCAGGGGTTTAAAAACGTTTTTATGCCAGTGCTCGAGTTACTCTGAATATAAGGCATGATGAATGCTCCTTCCTTAACCAACAACAGTTATCATCTTACCATACAACTTACCATTTATTGGTGAGAGCTGGTAAATGGGTGGCTTCCATTGTTCATTAATGCAAGACAGAAACACTGATATCAACAACACAGAAGGATCTGTTTACTTTCCTTAATCCAAAACCTGAGTCTGTAAAGGCTCCTAGTTTTAAATGGATAATGGAAGTAGCAGTCACGTGTACAAGTTAGTAATAAAAAATCATAATAATAATATTAATGATATTAATCATCATCATCTGATCGTAGTGGGTCTTAGTAGGCAAATACCTCAGACAAACAACATAGAACATTCATCGTTGAGGATGGGTCGAGGTCTGGACTTTGATTAGGCCATTCGAAAATATTGATTCTTTTTTTTTCAGCTATTCTAATGTAGATTTATTGGTGTGCTTTGGATCATTGTCCTTTTGCGTGACCCAATTTCAACCAAGCTTTAGTTGTCAGACAGGAAAGACTGTAAGGTCTGAGATGTAGCTCTTGGGTTTTTTGTATTTCCCTGAGCACTGCATGGTCTGACCTTGTGCTTACAGTATGTCTTTACCTCTTGACATTGTGTTAGCGCACACCTACTGTAAATGCTTCAGACCAGCAAACTGCCCAAATGTCTGCTTTAAGGTCTGTACACCAGCTGATCAATTTAAAGGCTGTTAATTAGCAGCACCTGGCTGCAACATACCCTCTTGAATCCTGTGGAAGCAGTAAAACTTTTTAAAGTAAAACCCACATTTTTTTTCTTTTTGAATTATTTTTAGTTAAATGAATAATGTCACTCTATTGGTACATTTGGACATTTATTTACAGAACTCTGTGTCTCTCAGGAGCATTCCAGCCTGGAAAACATAGTTAATTTTTTTGCAACTAATGAAATGTATGTTTCATGTAAAAAGGTATGGTATGATATATGATAGTCAAATTTTTATTGGGGCGGGGTGCTATCCTTTTAATTAAATTAAAATTCAATAAGTATGAAATGTGTGAGAAATGTCCATAAATAAAAATGATCAGATTGTCTCTAATAAACAAGCCGAGGGTGATGCCTGTTGGTTGGCAGGGGCGAGAGAGCACAAGTGGTCAAAGTGGGACCGACAGGTAGGCTCCCAGCACAGTACTGCAAGGAATCTGTGCAGAGCCCCAGATAGAAGTCAAGAGTGCAGAGCCCCAGCAGAAGGCCAAGAGCCCAGTACCCCAGGAGGAGGCCAAGAACACGGTGCCCCAGGAGGAGGCCAAGAACACAGTGCCCCAGGAGGAGGCCAAGAACATAGTGCCCCAGGAGGAGGCCAAGAACACAGTGCCCCAGGAGAAGCAGCAGAACAAATTGGCAGGTATAAATCTTTCCTTGTTTGATGCCAAAATACAGTGCCTTGCAAAGGTATTCACCCCCTTGGCATTTTTCATGTTTTGTTACATTATAATCTGTAAATAAATTATTATTTTTTTTAATCTGAATTTTTTATCTGAGTTTATTTAATGGATCTACACAAAATAGTTGGTAAAGTAAAGAGGATATATAAAAAGATATGCTATGATATTTGCTATGAAGCCAACCAATTACCCTCAGAAGCCACATAATTAGTGAAGGGAAGTCCACCTGTGTGCAGATCACATGATCTGTCCGTATAAACACACCTTTTCCGAAAGTTCCCAGAGACTGCAACACCACTAAGCAAGAGGCATCACACTATGAAGACCAAGGAGCTGTCCAAACAAGTCAGGGACAAAGTTGTTGAGAAGTACAAGTCAGGATTGGGTTATAAAAAAATATCCAAATGTTTGATGATCTCTAGGAGCACCATCAAATCCATTGTCTTCAAATGGAAAGAACATGGAAAGAACAAAATACCTGCCAAGAGAGGGCCGCCAACCAAAACTCACAGACCGGGCAAGGAGGGCATTAATCAGGGAGGTAGCACAGAGACCAAAGGTAACCCTAAAGAAGGTGAAGAGTTCCACAGCAGAGACTTTTGTATCTGTGCATGGGATCACAATAAGGCATACAACTCCACAGAGCTGAGCTTTATGGAAGTGGCCATTACTTAGTGTTAAAAATAAGAAGGCATGTTTTGAGTTTGCCAAGACATGTACTGTAGGTGACTCCCCAAATGTCTGGAGGAAGGTGCTCTGGCCAGATGAGACTAATATTGAACTTTTTGGCCACCAAAGAAAATTCTACATCTGGCGCAAACCCAACACATAACATCACACCAAGAACATTATTAAACCCACAGTGAAACATGGTGGTGGCAGCATCATGCTGTGGGGATGTTTTTCAGAAGCAGGGACTGGGACACAAGTTGAGGGAAAGATCGATGGTGCTAAATTTATGGATATTCCTGAGCAAAACCTGTTTCAGCCTGCCTGTGATTTGAGACTGGGACGGAGCTTCACCTTCCAGCATGACAATGACCCGAAGCATACTGCTAAAGCAATACTCGAGTGGCTTAAGGGAAAACATTTAAATGTGGTGGATTGGCCTAGTCAAAGCCCAGACCTCAATCGAATTGACAATCTATGGTCAGACTTGAAGATTGCTGTTCACAAGCAGATCTCATCCAACATGAAAAGGAGCTGGAGCAGTTTTGCCTTGAGGAATGGGCAAAAATCCCAGTGGCAAGATGTGGCAAGCTCATAGACTAATCCAAAGCGACTTGCAGCTGTAATTGCCGCAAAAGGTGGTTCTACAAAGTACTGACTTTAGGGGGGTGAATAGTTATGCATGCTGAGGTTTTATGTTACTTTGTCCTATTTGTTGTTTGGTTCACAATAAAAAAAAGAAAAGAAATCACATCTTCAAAGTTGTAGGCATGTTCTTTAAATGTAAAACATGAAAAATGTTTGGGGGGGGAGGGGTTGGGGGTGTTAAATACTCTTACAAGGCACTGTACAGTATGCTTGAATTTTGCCAAGATATGCCTTGTGATGCCTGAATTGTGCCCTGTTCTATGTGATACCTGATATATGCTCTGTTCCGCCTGAGATATGTAGCATTGTGTATGTTGATATGTATTGAGATATGTAAACTCCAGTTCAGTGCCCATGCCAATATTTTGATTTGACCCAATACTCTAACCCACCTCAAGCTCTGTGAATTTTTCTGACCCGGTGACCATGCAAAGCTCTGCAGAGACTTAGTGCCCTTTTAAAGGTCCAGCTCTGTGCCAATCTCTAACCATCTGTCTGTGGCAAGTTCCAGCCTTATGCCCATAACAACCCCAGATCAAGTCACACTGCAAAGCTCTGACCTAACAACCATGGCAAGTTCCCACCCAGTCCTCATGTTTAGCTAGGCCAGAGCTTATACCTTGCCCTTTGATCCATCTAGCCAAAGCTTTAGGGTAGCAGACATGGAAGGGTAGGGTGACTTCCCTGGATCACTTGTCAGAAGCCATGCCTTAGGAGGGGATTTCTGTCATGGTTTTCTCTGAGTGTTTTCAGATTTGTGCTCAGTAGGACTCTTATGTTAACATTTGTATACTTGGACATTTGTTTATTGGAATTCTGTCTATTTATTTCCTATGTTTGTTTGGTCCACTGTCATTCTTCTTCTTCTTGTTGTATTTATTTGGGTTCCTGGGCCTGTATTCGCAAAGCTTCTTAGAATTCTCTCAAAGAACTCCTATCTTGGCCTAAAAAGTCCTAGCTGGGAGTCCTAGACTAAAAGTGATTTAGGAAACTTCTCTGTGTAAGGAAAGTACAAAAACATTTATCTTAATGAGGAGGTGTGGTTGACCCTGTTGCTAGGGATGATGCAGCAATTCAATGACTGTGATTGGTTGATAAAAATAACCTCTGACCTCTTTAAAATGTTTTAAAATGTGTCTACATTTGAAGCAACCAATTTCCACACAGTAGTTACTATATTTAAGTTTTTTATATTTATTTACCAGACTGCTTTTATTACTTGTAATCCATTTTTCGATTTGTGGAAGCAAAATGGCTAATTACTGGACAGTTTATCTTTGATGGTTGTCTGAAGTTGCACTTTTGGATGGTATGTAGCCAACAATCCAACAACAATGATTGCATCCTGCCTCAACTTCCACCTTGACAACAGCAATTGCGCACATGGCTTTACTTCACTTGCACAGGGAATTTTTCTTTTTTCTCCACCACACACACAAGGAGACAGGCACACAGTTTTTTCTTTTACACTTTTCATCATGCATTTAATATGAATGAATGAATGAATGAATGAATGAATGAATGAAAAAACAGAAACCTGAGCATGATCTGTTTTTGGACTGGTCATTTTTTAATGTTTATAATAAACGCAAAAACCTGGGTGGCACAGTGGCTTAGTGGTTAGCACTGTCGCCTTGCACCTCCAGGGTCCAGGTTCAATTCCCACCTCGGCTCGGTGTGCATTGCTCTATGAGCATGCATGTTCTTTCCATGATACTGTAGGTCAGTTTCCTCCAGGTACTCCGGTTTCCTCCCACAATCCAAAGACATTTAGATTAGGCTAATTAGCATTCCCAAATTGTCTTGTGCCCTAAGATGAGATATGCTCCAGGCCCCCGTAACCATGTATAAAGGATAAAGCAGTATAGACGATGAGTGAAAAAGTGAGAAAATCTCAACTTACTTGAAATAAATCACTTAACCCCTGCGCTGACCCACTGTGACTATTCCACAGACACAGAGGAATGAACCCTACAGGATTTTATACACATTTGACAAGCATTTATTTGCTCTATATTCTTGATGCAAGCTTTTATGAGGACCCTGTGGTTTCACTGGCATTAGTCAGAGGGTGGATGTCAGTTAAAATCAAATTAAAAGTAAGTTTAACAGAGAATTTTTCCTGTCAAAAGAAAAAATGTTGGTTCTGGAAGATGATTCAAGACAATTTAGTTTGATACAAAACAGTTCATTAGTCCACCGAGGGATCTTTGAATTGTCCTTAAAGTGTTGGGTGCAATTAAATTAACTTGTTTGATGTTCTCCCGGGAAAGAAAAATGCAGGGCACCTTTAAAATTGTTTTTAAAAAAATAATTACTAATCAGGGCAATTCTTTGAAGCCATAACTGGACCCTAAATGAGTTTCAAATGCATACTACATATGAATGCTACATTTAAGCTATTCAATTCAATTCAATTCAATTTTATTTCTATAGAGCTTTTAACAATGGTCATTGTCTAAAAGCAGCTTCACAGAAATGAAAAGAAAATGAAAAGAAAATTTATGGAAATGTATATATGTGTAAGAAAAATGTGTTTAGATAATGAGATTGTCCCTGATGAGCAAGCCAAGGGTGACGGCGACAGTGGCAAGGAAAAACTCCCTGAGATGGCAATAGGAAGAAACCTTGAGAGGAACCAGACTCAACAGGGAACCCATCCATGGGTGATAACAGATAAATTGTATAACAGCATGTGTGTTATGCAGCTGAAAGTTCGATATAACAGAAGTTATTTAAATTAACACAAAGTCCAGTTCAGCACAGGGATGAGTCAGCAGGTGCAGAGGGCAGATGGGGGTCTGGATCACTGGGAGCTCAGGAGCAGCATGTGTAGTTCCAAACCAACATGAAGAAGAATTCCGCTGGAGCTGGTCCTTCTCTGGATGCCTCAGGAACAAAGCAGACTCGGCCTCTTTCTACTGAAGCTGGCACAATTTCCAGATGCCTCGGGATGGGTGGAAAAAATAAAGAGCAGGTGAAAAGAATTAGCGTGGTTGCCATTCAGGATAGATGTACTGGAGTATCAGGTAAAGAAATTAATTATGTGTATGCCAGATTAAAGAGATGCGTCTTGAGTCGACTTTTAAATTGGGAAACTGTGTCTGAGCCCCGAACACTGTCAGGAAGGCTATTCCAAAGTTTTGGAGCTAAATATGAAAAAGCCCAACCTCCTTTTGTACATTTTGATAATCTGGGAACTACCAGTAGTCCGGAGTTTTCTGATCTTAAGGAGCGTGGTGGATTGTAACGTATCAGAAGACTGGTTAGGTATGTGGGAGCTAGACTGTTTAGAGCCTTGTATGTAAGTAATGCTATTTTGTAATTAATTCTAAACTGAACAGGTAGCCAGTGCAGGGATGATAATATTGGGGTTATATGATCATATTTTCTGGATCTAGTGAAAACCCTGGCGGCTGCATTTTGGACTAACTGTAGCTTGTTAATTGAGGATGCAGGACAGCCACCCAGTAATGCATTACAGCAGTCCAGTCTGGAGGTCATGAATGCATGAACCAGCTTTTCTGCATCAGATACAGATAAAATGTTCCTAGGCTTGGCAATATTTCTAAGGTGGAAAAAGGCTGTTTTTGTGATGTTGGAGATATGATTTTCAAAGGAGAAGTTACTGTCTAATATTACACCCAGGTCTTTCACTGTCGAGCTGGTGGTAACAGTACATCCTTCTAAACGTAGGCTGAATTGTGAGAGCTGTTGTGTACTGGTTTTTGGGCCAATAAGTAATATCTCTGTCTTATCTGAATTTAGTAAAAGAAAATGATCAGTCATCCAATCTTTTATATCTTGAATACACTCAGATAGTCTAGACAATTTGGGTATTTCATCTGGTTTTGTGGAGCTGTATAACTGGGTATCATCAGCATAACAATGGAAACTAATCCCATATCTTCTAATGATGTTACCCAAGGGAAGCATGTATATTGAGAACAGCAGAGGTCCTAAAACCGACCATTGTGGCACCCCATATTTCACTGGCATTACACCAGCCTGTTCTCCATTCAGATCTACAAAATGGAATCGATCAGACAGGTAGGATCTAAACCATTTTAACGCCTGTCCCTGAATACCAGTGTGATTTTGTAAGCGCTCTATGAGAATATCATGATCTATAGTGTCGAATGCAGCACTAAGATCAAGTAAGACAAGAATTGCAATTCAAAATTGCTATTAAAAACAAGTCATTTGCAATTTTAACTAGTGCAGTTTCTGTACTATGATGGGGCCTGAAACCTGACTGAAATTCTTCAAGGATATCGTTTTCCTGCAAGAATGTGCATATTTGGGATGCTACTATCTTTTCTAATATCTTTGATATAAACTGAAGGTTTGAAATTGGTCTGTAATTTGTTATATCATTTGGGTCTAAATTAGATTTTTTAAGAAGAGGCTTAATAACTGCCAACTTGAAAGGTTTAGGGACATGACCTTGATATATTGAAGAGTTTATAATGTTTAGAAGGGGCGCTCCAGCTATATTTATCATTTCTTTTCAAGTCTGGTTTGGATTGGATCCAGCAAGCTTGTTGTTGATTTAGCCGAGGTGATAAGTTTATACAGCTCTTCCTGTCCTACACCTGTAAAGCACTGAAAATCTAATTGTGACGCTTTAGACTGGACTGGATCATGAGATGTTGTTAGAGGTTGAATTTCCATTATTTTCTTCCTGATACTATCAATCTTTTCATTGAAGAAGTTCATGAAGTCTTCACTTCTAAGCTGTGATGGGATACTCCCTGCAGGCATCTTAGGGTTTGTTAGGCTAGCCACTGTACTAAATAGGAACCTGGGATTGTTTTGTTTTCTTGCTATGAGTTGGCTCAGATGCTCGGCCCTAGCCGCTTTTAGAGCCCGTCTATAGCTGCACATACTACCTTTATACGCGATTCTAAAAACTTCTAATTTAGTTTTTCTCCATTTTCACTCGAGGTTACAGGTTGCTCTCTTTAGGGCGCGAGTATGACTGTTGTACCATGGTGCAAGTGTTTTATCTCTGACTTTTTTTAAATCTGATGGGAGCAACAGTGTCTAATGTACTGGTAAAAATAGTGCCCATGCTGTTAGTCACTTCATCTAGATCGTCTGCACTTAGGGGTCTGATAAGAAATTGAAATAAAATATGTCTGAGTTTTAGGCTAGTAAAATGTAGTAGTACAGTTTAGTATGTGCTGGAAGCATGTAGTACAACAGGTATTGTATCAAATGACACAAATTCAATATAAGGATGAAAGTTGTTCTGTCACTTCATAAGAAAATTAAGAAATGAATATACAGGTCAAGATAGACAGGATCTCTTTTCTATTTACCATGCATTAACACATTGGCACACACCCTAGCAATCATCATCCTACACCAAAACAAAACAGCACTTTCCAAGAGCCGAGCGTGAAACCATGAAACCAGAGATGCTCAGGTACCAGTGAAGGGTTGGTTTTTCAGCTCCCCCTCTTTCTCCTTTTCCTCCCGTGCTTGCTCCTCTTCATTCCTCATGCTGACAGCAGTGGGGACCAGGTGTTAGGGCATACATTAATTTACAATAGTGATGCCTTTCTCAGGTATTATATAAAACTTAGGTTAAAAGTCAATCACTTATAGCGTTGGAGATGAAAGACCCTGTGTCTGTGCAGTGGGGTGCTTTTTTTTCCTTCTCCTTCTTTTGCACGAGGTTCTTATATGTAATTCTAACAGGTGGAAAACTGTCCCGTGAGGTACCAGCTATCTGAAATCACAGGACGGATTTGACTCCATACTCCTATTTTGGAAATTACATTATTTGTCTTGAAAAAGTCTGCAATTTGTATCAAAGGTATGTTTTTCATCTTATTGATCTTGTCATAGATATTGTAATTTGTTTAATTTTTGCTTATGTGTTTGTCGAAAAGCAAAAAATTGACATTCAACAGAATGCTGTGTGATTTCTGATTAAAATGTTTGCTAATATGGAAGATTCAATCTAGAAATGAAGGAAAGTTTCGTGTTCCTTGGGAATGTGTTTGCATCATCCATAGTATTGACACATTTTTATTACATACAGTAAGACTTCCTATTTGTTGTTCGGGTTTAACTAATCATATTAAAATCTTACTAAATGCATTGTCATGCTGGTACGCATCGATAAACTTCCTGTAAAAAACTTTCCAGAATCTTGCATTGCTCTTTTTTGTTCCAGGAGTTTATTTCTGACTTGTTTTAATGGCCAGTTTTTGTGTGCACCTGAGATCTTTCAGCTCAGAGATGGGAAGAAGAGGAAAGAAAAGGGAGGGGAAGCATGAGCGACACAAAAGGCAACATTATTCCCCTGCGAATCCATGAATGGTGTATTGAAAAACATAACACTGGAGACTAGGTTATTTTTCATGCTTCATAACTGGAGTGTTTGTTCGCTGGCTTAGAGTGCTCTGTGAGAGCAGCACTACAAAAAAAAAAAAAAGAAAACTGGACAATTAGTGCATGGTTGTGTTAAAAAAAATTAGCAGGCCCTAATTGCAGGAAAGGAAACCACGTGATTGGATTTTACAAACAGCTTAAAATGTCCACAGTCGAGAAGCAACACAGAGAAGTGAGATTCACTAGGAGGAAGTGGGCAGGATTCAAAAAAGCCCCAAAATGAGATGAGCTTGGGTATCATTTCCTGTTGGCGATCTTGTGGTCTTTAGGATTTTTCATTTTCATTCTGCCAAATTCCTAAATATAAATGTAACACTTTCACCTAATCATCTAATAATCATCATACGAGCTGGTCTCTCTGTAGCTAAACATAGTCACTTGAATGTTGAGTGACCAAATCACAGTACTGTCAGCTATAGCTAAAGAGAAGCACTGGTGCAATTAAACTACAATTGGGTCAAGAATTAAATTAATTATTATTCTAACTATTCTTCACTATTAAAAAAAAAAAAAAAAAAACTACATTTCCTGATGAAATATTATCATTTATACATGATCTATAAAGCGGTACAGTGTCTTAATGATGCTGCCTAGCACCTCCAGCCCTGGGATTTCTAATCTTGCTTTTTTCTTCCCACAATCTAAAGATATGTCATATAGGTTGATTGCTACAGTATTTCCAAATGACCTGTAGTGTATAATTGAGTGTGCGTGTGTATGTACAGTAGGTTGCAAAAAGTTTGGGGTCCTCAGCAACATAACTTGCTCTTAAAGCAAAAACAGATGGAAGTCAGAGGTCATTACAGCCAACCATTGTTTGAAATTATGTCTTAAACTGGTCATTTCTAATTCATATATGGTATATTTGTGCTCTCTTGGTTTTGGACTTGAAAACTCCTCTTAATCATCTATTGCTTTATTGCAATGCATCTGGGGAGTGGTGGCTCTGAAGCCTACCCCAGGACCACTTGGCATGAGGCAGGAGGAGAGGATTCCTTGAGAGGATTCCTGTCCAATTACACGCATATTCACAAATAGAGAGAATTAAGGACCAACAGTTCACCTATTTAAAAGGAAGGAAATAAGATAACCCAAAGGAGAACGCGTAAAACTCTACACAGAAATAACCCGAGAAATGAAACAGACATGATGTGCCACCATGCCACTAACTAGTCCTGTAGATGTGTGGCGAGTAACAGCTTTGCTACCATGAGTTATTTTAAGTGCAGCGGTTTAGGTATAATTATACACAATGCTTTTTGTGTTGCAAAGTAGCCATTGTGTGCCTTAAAGTCTGTTTAATAACTATTATAATTATTCTTGACCTCCAAACCAGCTGTAGACCTGCATTATTGAATCCAGGTACTTAAAAGAGCAGGACTGACACCTCTGTCTGTGATTGAGTAAAATAACTACTGAAGAACACAGAAAAACAAATCCAGTGAGCATGCATGAACAGGGTTCCTGTCCATCCTGTATATTTTCCCACACAGACTCTTAAGCAGCCTTTTCTGCTTCCTTTAAGCCACCACACCCTCCAATCACATATTATTCCCACTTGATTACATCCATAACTGGATAGAGGGAGACGAGAGGCGCCCGGCTGGTGTCATCAGCTGCCTAAGCATTTTGGAGAGCCCCAGTGAAAGATTCACAGGAAGCAGTCCTTAGGTCCCAGAAACAGGCAGCAGAAACAGCTTTTTGTGCCCTCGGCCCCGGAATGTCCACTATCTGCCTGGGCCCAATATCAAATTCTCTGCTCGTCCTGGGATCCTGTGGCCCTGCTTGCTTCTTGCACACATTCCAATGGAAGGTCAGGAGGGATTTGGGAAAAACAAAATGGAAAACAAAAAAGAAAGGGAAAAAAATCATGCAGACTCCTCTTCAGCCTATATGGGTTGTGTAACAGCAGGGTTGGAGGATGTTCTTTTCCAAAAAAGTTTCAGTGTCCAGAAATGTAATCTTTTATGGAAAAAAAAAATTACAGTACAATAAATATTTGTGCACACGGTCTAGGAGTGCACGAGTTTTCAGGTTGCAAATAGATAACCCTAGAACCACTTTATTAGGTATTTTTTACAGCACAGTACTGTATATGTAAAGCATGTGAAGCTTAGTTTCTCAATTGCTTGCAACAAAACTTACTGTAGGTACAGTGGAACCTTGGATTACGAGCATAATTCGTTCCGCAAGTGGGCTCGTATTCCAAAACACTCATAAACCAAATCATCATTTCCCATAAGAAATAATGAAAACTTAAATTAATCGTTCCACAGCCCCAAAAAATAAATACATAAAAATAATTAATACAATCTATAAAATGAAAATAAAACAAATTACTCTGCACTTTACCTTTGAAAAAAGTACAAATAAATCCTGACAGATAAGTGTTTACGTTGGTGTGCGCAGGCGCCGTGTGTGTGTGTGTGTGTGTGTGTGTGTGTGTGTGTGTGTGTGTGTGTGTGTGTGTGTGTGTGGAATTAACCCTTTCCCTAGCCTCGTTTTACACAACACTCCTCCAACCTCTCCCCACCTTGCTGTTTAAGATTCACAACAAACACACACACACAACGGAAACACCGTTTTAACAGGAAAAAAGAAATCTTTCTGAGACTGGCATGAGCGTATATTAACAGACTCACTTTTTAAGTTTCACAACAAGCGCATAAACACAGCGGGAACACCGTTTTAATGGAAAAAAGCGAGACTGGCATGAGCGCATACTAAAGGAATCACTTACGTTTCACAACAAACGGACACACATACAAACACGGAAACACCGTTTTAACAGGAAAAAAAAGAAATCTCTCTGACCTGGCGTGAGTGCATACTAAGAGAATCACTGCTGTAAAGTAAAAAAAAAACAAAAAAGAGTTTCTGTGTGTTTGCGAAGACGTGGGGGGAGGGAGGGAGGGGGGAAGGTGAGAGAGTGACGCTCGGTGTCAAAATAAGAGTCGCATGTGTGAAGCATGATACTCGGCGCTCGTAAACTAATACTTGCTCGGTTTCCGAATAAAAAATTATTAAAAATCTTTGCTCGGTTTGCGGAAAACTCGTAAACCACGTTACTCGCAATCCGAGGTTCCACTGTATAATTACTGTCATTAATGTGGAAATATGAATATTATAAATGTTTAAAGCACCTTTTCAAATAGAAATCCTCCCAATTTTTGTTTTCTTTTTGTTGAAATGGTCTAAAAGAAGACAGACTTAACATTATGTCTGATTAATCTAGGAAGTTATTAATTAAGAGATTGGTTTATCTTTTAAGCCTTTTTTATTTCATTATTCAGTACAAAGGAAATGTTCTATCTATGTTCTAAAGCTTCTATCTGTAATATATTTTATTTATTTATTTATTTATTTATTTATTATTTAGAAGATTTATAAGACCACAGTATAATAATGTTTTTTCCCATTGTGTTTAAATGGGGGTATTTACAGCATTTGTTATTGTGGCAAAAAACTTCATCTAGCCACAATATACAATTTTTTTTTTTAAGGTATCTTGGTGGCTCCTTCCTCTGACTGCCATGGTGAGCCAGGGTGTGTTCAGTAGTCTGTGCAGGCGCTGGAAAGCCTCCACATGTCTTCTTATCTCTCTACTGGCTTCACTGCTGCTGCTGGATTTTAACATGCATCTACCACTTGGTAACTACACAGGATGTGTGTGTGTCTGTGGGTTTGAGTATAAGCTGAAAAGCAATCCATTTCACACTTAACAAAATTAAATGATCATTTCACTCAGCATTAAAAGACCTTAAAGAGCTTACATCTTTAGAGATCTTTATCTTCAGCTGCTTTGTTGATTCTACACCAAGAACATCTCCTTGTAGTAAACTATCTGTAGTTAAAAACAGTCAGCATCTGTACTTTATTTTTCTCTTCAAATACAAAGGAACACAAACATAAGTGCTAGATGCATGCATTAGAAAGCTGAGAATCTATGATGGAGACATACGAACACATTTTGTGTGTGTAAGAGAGTGAATGCTAATGTTGATGTTCATAGTATGAGTTTCTACACTGATTTTAAGGGCTTTGACGAATGGGTCTCATCTCGTGTTCCTTTTTTCCTTCCAGAGCACAAAGTGATGAGACGATCAGTTCATAGTAAGTCATTAAAAAAATCTTATTACTCATCAAATATTAAGAAGCTTAAATTTACTCTGTCTGGCCCAAACAAATTTCACAAGAGTTTAAGTATTGTATTGTGTCAAGGAAATAAAACCTAAAAAATATATAAAGAAATACTGTTAAGGGCTCTCCAATGCATTATTAAAACCCGGAAGGACAGTCTGTAACTTTTTAGATGAAATGTCGTCAGAAAAAAAGAATAATTTGTTTAATAATGAAAATAAGAGCATTTTCACACACACACGCACACGCACACACACACACACAATGTGATGAGAACAGGTTTGTTAAAGGTCCATATTGTTAAGTGTCCATATGAAAACCACTTGTTATTGAAACTAGTCAGGTAAAAAGATTTCATTTTGATAGGGAGCACAATGATTGGAAAAAGGGTCATGTGGTCTGATGAGTCCGGATTGACCCTATTCCAGAACGCTTGGTGTGTCAGGGTAAAAATGCATCCGGACTACCTAAATGTATTGAATGACCAAGGTGTCAATGTTGTTTTTCTGTCCTGATGGAACAGGCGTGTTGTAAAAATTGTAAAAGAGTGGTTCTCGCAGCATGAGGAATCAATTTCAAATAAGAATTGTCCACCACAATGGGCATCATAATCAAATTTTAAGGCAATTCAACAAAATAAAACATGTTCACCTGTTTTATTTTGACCAGACAGTGTAATTGTGAAATTAGATATTCAAAATGTTAGTTATTATTAATGGTATATATCTGGTAAAATAAAAGAATCAATTACATTTTTTTTTTTTTTGGTCAATTTGCAGACCAGCATCTTTCATAATAGTGTAAAGTGTATATATTTTTTCTGTAACTGTTGTAATTTGCAGGTATATATTTTAATATAATTATACTGTGCTGATGTCATGGTGTCCATTGCTATGTATATGTCTGCTCTGTACTGAGTCTAGCCACTAATATAGGATTCGCTACATTAGCTTCCCGTTTCATCGGGTCTAAAATTACAGGAAAATAGATATAGTAGATAGTGAGTACTGTAACTATGTAGGGCCAAGAACCTCCTTTCAACAAATAATTTGACTAAAACCTCTCTCTCTCTCTCTCTCTCTCTCTCTCTCTCTCTCTCTCTCTCTCTCTCTCAGGCAATAACAACAGGACAGTCTACACCCAGAGTCTATGTGAGCCTATTCTCACACCTTAATTTCCTCTTCTGTAACACACTTCAGGCAAAGAATCCATCTATTAAAAAAAGAAAGACACACACACACATACTCACATGAAAAAGAAAGGGAGGCAGAGAAAGATAAGGAGGAAGGCTCACATAAAGATCCAAGGCACAAAAAAACAGGTCACTTCCTCTTGTTCTCAATTTACATAATCCCTTTTTCCATCACTGTGCTCACCTCTCTCTCTCTCTCTCTCTCTCTCTCTCTCTCTCTCTCTCTCTCTCTCTCTCACTCACCCACCACCCTCCATCTTATTCATTTCTGGGAGTCATATTTCATGTTTAGCCGTATTTTGTGCCTTAAATCAATGAGGATTAGAAGCATTCTTGTGATGATCGTTATATCAGATGCACATAGCTTCCCTCTTGTGTTATTACTAGCAGACAGTAAGGCACTAGGGCATTCATGCCTATAGTACAGTATGTGGAGTTCAATTATAGACAGATATTTAATATTGACAGATATAGACAGAGTTTAATATTGCAGATATGCAAGACCAGGATTATATGATTGATGGGCAGTGTGAGGAGTTTATTGCAAGGTTCCCCGGGTTGCTAAAGAGAGGAATGGCTATAAGCAGGTCACAGCAGGAACTAGCTGGAGTTGGGGAGGAATATGTACTATACAGGATCTATTATATCTAATATTCTGTACTAACCGATTGAATTTGCCAGTAACGATCCTGAATAATAATTGAGCTTAAAATGCTTTACTTCAGTATAATGAAACAAACCATGACGGGTAGGTGAGTGAGAAATCTAGGTCTAGTCTCAACTGTAATAACATAAAAAGGTCTGGACTCCTGAGGGGTGCAACAGGAAAGTGTTTGGCCTACAGTCTGGTAGAGCTCAAAATTGCAAGTTCAAATCGGAGTGATGAACGTCACATCCATTTATGGCTCGGAGTCCGAAAAAACAAAACTGGCTGTACTTTCTTAGAAGGAGAGAAGACACACTCGTGTCGATCACAATAGCACTAGCCAATCGTGCGCAGAAAGTACTACTGATATTTCTTTAAGATATTACAGTATGTGCAGATGTGCTGCATTACATTTTACTTTCAAAATAGATCAAACCAATGTTTTTTTTTTTCTCCAAAAGTGATTCTTTTCTGAAGAAGGCATCTCCTTCTTAAATACCCACATTAGAATAGCTTTTACCTTTCAATAAAAATATCTGTTTATCAGTCTTTACCACGTACCATTTCATTCCCCTTCAGTGCGGCTGGTGAATGGTAAAAGCCGGTGCGAGGGCCGTGTCGAGGTTCAGTATAATGGTACATGGGGCACGGTGTGTGATGATGACTGGGACATGGTGGATGCCAATGTGGTGTGCCGACAGCTGGAGTGCGGTCTGGCTGTGGCAGTAGGATCAAGCTCCCGCTTTGGACAGGGTTCTGGGCCCATCCTGCTCGATAACGTCGACTGCAAAGGGGGAGAGACGGACCTGAGCCAGTGTGGCAACCAAGGCTGGGGCATCCACAACTGCTACCATTATGAGGATATAGCTGTCACCTGCAAAGGTAAAGCTAAATCAATGGAATTCTTACTTTTCTACTTTTCAGTAGAAGTATTCAGTCAAAATCTGTATGCAATCTGTATACTGACTTGTCTTGCTAACAGTTCTATCTATCTATCTATCTATCTATCTATCTATCTATCTATCTATCTATCTATCTATCCATCCATCTATCTATCTATCTCATTTTAGGCAACCCTGTGTTGGGGCCTCAAGGACTGCCTGAGGAGCCCAGTACTCCAGCTCGCAGGAACTCTGGTTTATGTAAGCCAACAACTGTCAAAGTACTGTATCTTCATCACCATATATTTTTCTATGTGTCATTGTACAGTCTAATATCGAAAAGAAAACCCAACTGCTGAGTCAATTTAATCTACAATACAGAATTATTATTGTTTGCAATGTTGGAAAATCTATTTTAAAAAATGGAAATGCTTCCATTTATAAATGACCTGCTTGATGCATAAGATATTTCTGTATTTAAAATGATTATCATTATACTTTTTCAGCATGTTCATTATCTGATTTACGTCCAGATTTTTAGGTCATTCCACCAGTCTCTACGGTTGTACTCTACATTGGCACAATTCGCTGCCAATTAATACGCAGCAGTTTTTCGAAATAAACCTTTGTCTAACAAATTTTTTTCTTACTTCCTTTTGACAGCAGGGGATGGTTCAATCCGGTTGGTGGGCGGCTTGGACCGCTGCCAGGGCCGGGTGGAAATCTACTACCGGGGCAGTTGGGGAACAGTGTGTGATGACGACTGGGGCATGCGCGATGCAGCTGTGGTGTGCCAACAGGTTGGTTGTGGCCCTGTTGTCACCTATACCACCAACGCCTACTTTGGCTATGGCAAAGGACTCATCCTGCTGGACAACGTACACTGCAGTGGCTCAGAGAACCAACTGGCTGCATGCTATAGCCTTGGATGGGGAATTCACAACTGTGGTCATCATGAGGACGCTGGAGTCATCTGCACAAGTATGTTTAAATATGCAGTTCTTAAGGGCTGGGCTAACAGACATTTTCATACTTTTACAAAAAGCAAAAGATGAGAAGCAGGGGGGATTAAGTAAATGTTAGTAATGAAACACAAAAGTCTCCTTGTAGCAACGTCTACCTTTATATTTGCTGGTTACATCAAACCCCTGACCCATACCCCCTATCTGTCTCTCTCTCTGTCTGTAGAAATGACCACCACCACTGCCCCTCCTGTGAATACAGAGACCATAGACAATATAATCATCCATACTGAAATCCCAGCAGGTATAAATGCCATTTATATGATATGTTCACCTTCTGACACATATGGTCGGAACCAAAAGTCTTAGGATTTTAGAAATACACATTTTTAACGTACAATATTACAAATTCTGCACTATATCTACAGCACTATTTCAACTGAATTCAAATGCTTTTGCTTCAGTCTTATCTCTTCCACTGACATTCATCTGATGGGTTTGATGCCACATGAATTAAATCAAATTGGCCACATACCAGTAAAATAAATTTGGACATTCATTAGTATTCCTCTGATATAATTAGCAATGTAAAAAATATATAATAAATTAACAGAGAAGCATTTTTAGTGATGTTAGACTTTTGATTTCACTGTATGTCAGTGCCCAAAAAGTCAGATAATTGTAATAGTGGATTAAATTAAATAGTCTCTGTTAGCATACTGTACACAACCATAAATATGTGTAACAGAGGCATACACAGTACAGTACATGTGCCTTCACACATTCATTCACACATCAGTAGCAGTCAGCAAGAGAAGTACCCTTTGCAGTACCTCTATTGGCTCACAAGTGGGCGATGTTTTGCATAATAGATATGAGACTGTGATCCTACACCACATTGTGGCCTTTTTCTTTTTTTGCTGTCTATCTTTGGAATTTGCTTTTTTCATCTGCTTTCTTCAGAGACAAGAATGACTATTCCAGTTACAGAGACAACATCAGCTAATCCAACCACATCCTTGACCACACAAGGTAACAAACTGCATGGTCACAAAATCAAAATGCTCCATATTTAATGCCTTTATATCTAAAGTCTGCAGAGTGGAAGTGGTCCAGCCTGATCGACATGGCCATCTTCAGCAGTGACTCAACATTTGTTTTCATATTGAGGTTTCGCTGAGACGTTTCACCAATACACTGCATATGTATTACAGTAAAGATGATATGATATATGGAAACAGATCGAATTCTCTCTTGACTTCTCTTCACAACTCCATCCAGAGCAGCCCAGCGTCCGTGTGGTGAATGGGAACAGCAGCTGTCAGGGTCGTGTGGAGGTCTTCTATGAAAACATCTGGGGCACAGTGTGTGATGATGAGTGGGACATGGAGAATGCTCAGGTGGTCTGCAGGCAGCTGGGGTGTGGCCCGGCCATGGCAGCCATCTCGCTGGCTTTCTTTGGCTATGGCTCTGGTCCAATCCTTCTTGACAATGTGGACTGTGATGGCAATGAGAGGCTGCTTGCTGACTGTTTCAACTTGGGTTGGGGACAGCATAACTGTGGACATCATGAAGATGCTGGAGTCATCTGCTCGAGTAAGTCAGAGACTATGTAGGCTATAAGTAATCGAAACAACAAAAAAAAATCCTGCAATTGAAATCTGAAAGGAAACAATTACTATAAGTGTTTCCCAATGTAGCTTATATATACATACTTTTTTTTTTTTTTTTTTTAATAATTAAAGCTACATTGGGCACAGGCTCCCCAAAACCAGTCAGTTGCAGGACAGTTGAAAAACATGGTCTTTTTCCAGTTTTCAAATGCACAATTTCGCCCACTGTAGCGACAGATTCCTCTTTTTGGCTGACAGGAGTGAAACCTGATGTGTTTTTTTCCTGTTGTAGCCAATCTGCCTCAAGGTTCGACATGTTCGGCATTATGAGATGCTTTCCAGCTCACCACGGTTGTTTAACAAAATAAAATGGTAATTTGTGTTACTCAAAACAGTCTAGCCATTCTTATCTGACCGCCGTCATCAGCCTTGTGTATCCACCTGCAGAACGGCTGCCCAGTTTTTTCCACACCATTTTTTTCCCACAACTATAGAGACTGTTGTGCGTTCAAATCCCAGGATCTCAGCACTTTCTAAAATATTCATTCTAGCCTGTTTGGCGCAAGCAACCATTGCATGGTCGAAGTCACTGAGATCACATTTTCGTCTCCATTCTGTTTGTTGTGAACGTTAACTGAAGCTGCTGACCTGTATTTGGAAACATGTGACTCGTATCCTATTCATTAATGGTGTACACATACACACACCTTTCTTTAACCGTTTAGTTTCAGTTTCATCTTCAAACCAATGCCTCGTCACAGAATTACAAACCGTACAACAGAGCCACTGCAGTCTCTGCTAATTCCATGATTCTCCACTTCTACTCTTTTTCCTCTTTTTTTATCACAAACATATAAATACATATTTTCTTTCAACTACCTTGCATATACACAGACATAGGCACACATGCTCTATTTTAATCCAACAACACAGGACAGCATCGAAAAGATGCATCACTTCTGCAATTCATGACTAATGTAATAAGTAGTGTGCCAAAGCATGCAAAATCCAGAGACCAGTCAAGGAACATCAGCGTCAGCTGAGGCCCACAGCAGAAGAAGAAGCGCCAGCCGGTTTAGCCACGTGCAGCTGCAAAATCCAAAAATATATTTAAGCATGTGTCTGATATACACACATTCAAGTCAACCAAGCTGAATAAGGAGGAGAAAGGGAAAAAATGCATATCAGATTATGGTTTTAGGTTATTGTCACGGCCCACATGGGAGTAGATGGGGGGGTGTTGAAAAACTGAACTCCTGTTATGAAGCTGTAGAGTCAATTTTACAGTTCTATATTAAGACAGAGAATATAAGTGCAAGTGTGCGTATACTGTACGTATGTGTGTACTATACAAATGTGTGTGTGTATGGTTATATGGACACGTGTTAACGTAAACGTGTTACATGCGTTTCTTTGCTGAATGCAACGGTAGGCAGCATCAAAACATAAATTCTGTTTATGTGTGTGTGTGTGTGTCTGCGCCCTGCGATTCATTGGAACCCTGTCCAGGGTGTACCCTGCCTCATGCCCAAAGTCTTCTGAGATACCAATCTCATACACTTGTTAAACCTATTTAAAGAAAAAATAATTAATTAATCCTCACTGTTGCCTTGCACCTCCACGGTCCGGGTTCGATTCCCGGCCAGGCTTGATTACCATCTGTGTATGCATGGAGTTGGCATGTTCTCCCCATGCTTGGTGGGTTTCCTCCGGGTACTCCGGTTTCCTCCCACAGTCCAAAGACCTGCAGATTAAGTTAATTGGCGTTCCCAAAGAGCCCATAGTGTGTGTTATTTTATTATTTGTTAAGTTGTATTATATTATACAACTTTACTCTATTATTTATAAAACCACAGTGGCATGTGGCATAAACATGTGCATTAATATATATTTAAAAAATAGTTTCCTACGTTTTCTTTTTCCACTGACTCTGGTGGTGTATTTTTGGCAATACCTGCTAATGCACTCTAACTGTCATCTCTGTTCTAGAAATGGAAAATCATATTTTATTTAGTAACTGCACTCTAAACATGCACTCAGACCAGACTCAACTCTTAGCACACAAGATGATAATGTAGCATTTTCTTCTTCTTTTTTTCTGATCAGCTTCCCCAGCCTGGTCAGAAACATCGAGAAGCTTTGGGGTGACTGATAGGATCTTTACCATTCCCCCACCAGTGGATGGTAAGGGTGGAACCACATCATGCACATTATTCTTTTTAGCATGTTATCTAGTAACTATTAGGAATTATTTACTAGCTCCAGTGTGACCACCAGACAAGGTGTGTAATTAGATTTTTATTTTTTAATTTAAATGCAGTTCATGCAATTACTGCTTAATCCCGCAACCTGTCTCTCTCTCTCTCTCTCTCTCTCTCTCTCTCTCTATATATATATATATATATATATATATAGTGCGTTGAGGCTATCAGGTGGTCGGCACCGCTGTGAAGGCCGAATAGAGCTGTATCAAAACGGTGCATGGGGCACCGTGTGTGACGATGCCTGGGATCTCCCCGATGCCCAGGTGGTGTGCAGGCTGCTAGGCTGCGGTGACGCCATAGCCGCACAGAAGGAATCCTTCTTCGGACCAGGCGCTGGCACCATCCTCCTGGACAATGTGAAGTGCACAGGCACAGAGATGTCACTCCACCAGTGCTCTCACATACCCTGGGACGTGCACAACTGTGACCACTCAGAGGATGCTGGTGTGACATGCACACTCACATGACTCCCACCATACACAGAAACCACTCGCTTTCTATCTGTAGTCTGTAGAGGGGCAGGGAATGGAGTATGAAGACAACAGGACATGTATATTTTGTAAATATGTCTCGCATTGATTTGCTGAAGGTATAAAAAGCTACCGGATGATCGGAAACCAAAAGGGATGACGAATTATGCGTAAATACAGAAATTGGTCCATTTGATTTTATTTATGCACTTTATGAATGTTTGAATACCAAATACGTATAGACTGTATATAGAAATATGACACCGATTTTTTCCCCCATATTTTTTAAGTAACACATAAAGAAATGCAAATTATTCCATAATTCCCAATTTTTTTCTAGATACAATATTAAGATATTAGTATGCAAGGACGTTATGCTAGTCATGCTTGCCATTGCATTGTGGAGCTGCTGGGATTTTTATTATTCACATGTCACTATAAAAGTTTTGACTAAACCCTCAAATACTCAAGATACCAATAAATGGGCAATTAGATATGGATTTTATATAAAACTATAAATTTTACATTAAGGCCATTAAGAAAAAGATAACCTGAAAACATACACTATATTGCTAAAAGTATTCGCTCGTCTGCCTTCACATGCATATGAACTTGAGTAACATCCAATTCTCAATCCAAAGGGTTTAATATACTGTAATGTTGGCCCACCCTTTGCAGCTATAACAGCTTCAATTCTTCTGGGAACGCTTTCCACAAGGGTTTAGGAGTGTGTTTATGGGAATTTTTGACCATTCTTCCAGAAGCACGTTTGTGAGATCAGACACTGATGTTGGACTAGAAGGCCTGTCTTGCAGTCTCCACTCTAATTCGTCCCAAAGGACTTCTGTCGGATTGAGGACAGGACTCTGTGGAGGCCAATCAAGTTCTTTCACACCAAACCCCCACATCCATGTCTTTATCGATCTTGCTTTGTGCACTGATGCACAGTCATGTTGGAACAGGAACTTGGGAGCATGAAATTGTCCACACTATCTTGGTATGCCGACGCATTAAGAGTTCCTTTCACTGGAAGGGGTTAGGACCAGTGACTGATAAACAACCCCACATCATATTCCCCAATCCCCCCCCCCCTCCCGTCAGACGAGTACCATCGGATCTCCATCAGATTGCAGTGATTCGTCACTCCAGAGAACATGTCTCTACTGCTCTAGAGTCCAATGGAGACGTGCTTTACACCACTGCATCACCGTTGCACTTGGAAAGCCATTCCATGAAGCTCTCTACCCACTGTTCTTGAGCTAATCTGAAGGCCACATGAGGTCTTATCACATGGAGGTCCTATCACGGTACCACGCTGGAATTTACTGAGCTCCTGAAATCAACTCATTCGTTCACAAATGTTTGTGGAAGCTGTCTCCAGGCCTAGGTGCTTGATTTTGTACACTTGTACATTCATGCCTGAATTCAATTATTTGGTTGGGTCAGTGAATACGTTTGACAATATAGTATATGTCTGTGGATATCTAAAATAGATTTAGATATAAAATATTTTCTCAGGTTAAAAGATGTATAAATACAGTCGGTAAAAATTCCACAAATTGATAGCTAAAGTCAACATAAATATTTTTATCCTTACCTAACGCCACTCAGAACTGCCAGTCAAATCGTCAGATCTTGATTTAATACAAAACGTGATGTACAGTTTGTGCAAATGTCCAAAATAAATATGCAATTTTTCATAGGAGGAGTTCTAAAAGCATAAGTTATTCTGTAAAGCTTGCCTGGGCTTTTTGCTTTTAGGAGTTATCACAGTCAGTAGAAGATGTAATGATTCCTCAGTTAACATTTGATCTCTGTGACTTGACCGTTTTCGAAAAAAAAAAATGGCAAATGCGATTTATGAAACTGGGCATTTTTTTTGTTGTACAGATTTTTCAAAATTGTGGGGAAATCTCTTGTATTCTATAAGATGCTATTTTTTAAGCAAAAACAACTTTTTAAATATGTCATCTCTGAAATAATTTAGCTAAATAGATATAAAACCTTCAATAAGAGGTTTATTCTGCAAAATTGGTGCTTAAAGACATTAAATATTTTAAGATTTTCAGCACCACCTTTATGAGTATGTGTTTCCATTTCTTTCATCCGTCTTGCCTCCTTCCTTCCTTTTGTTTGGTCCTTGGTAATAACAACTATGTGGAATAAAGAAGAGGGAGGTCCTGATTTTTAAAGCGATTTTGCAATTAACTTTGCTGGCATTGGATTATGTGACATACTTTCTAAAATGGTCCATTGGTTTATGTATCAAAAATGTGTGACGTTGCATGAATAAAGAGTCAGTCTGGCTACTAATAGAATGTCATTTGATTGATATTGGGTATTGGCCAATACTCTAAGCTATAACATCAGTATTGTTACAATAATGGAGAAAAATGGGATAAGTAAATGAAGACAAACCTCAGGGATAGGAAAAAGATTTGAAATTAAAGTCGTGCATCACACACATATGCATGGCTAGCTGCAAGGATAGCAAAACCCTGTGTGTGTGTGTGTGTGTGTGTGTGTGTGTGTGTGTGTGTGTGTGTGTGTGTGTGTGTTGATAATTACTGCTCTGGTGGTCTGATCGATTCTTGGCTCAGTCTCTCCTCCTCCTTTTTCTAAGCGTTAAGCGGCTGAGAATGGATTCTTCTGGATTACTGAGATCCTGCAACCATTTGGCACTTTATTTCAATACAGCGAATAAAATGAAGCATCTCATCTTCAAAACAGCTGCTCACTGGTGCATCATGGTGTGGTGAGATGGGACAAAGAGATTGTGTGGGAGAGACAGACAGATGGAGTGAGAGGCAGGGTGTGTGTGTGTGTTTGCATGTGTGTTTGAGAGAGAGAGAGAGAGAGAGAGAGAAGGGTGTGGACTAGACAGAAAGAGGCAGGGAAGAAGATGGCAGAGAGAACGGATCTCCCAGCATTCCCACTGCAATGCAATGAACCAAAAATGGACAGCAGGATAGTTTTTACTGAATGTCAGAAAAGAAATATGCCATTTATTTTACATATGCATACTCAATATATATTCACATAACCACACCCTATATGGTTTACTATATATATATTCACATAACCACACCCTATATGGTTTACTATATGGTGCACAAGATTTGTTGTTTGATAATCTATGTCTGGACAAATAGGGTGGAATGGTCTGTACTGAAATCCCAGTAGCGAAGGGGATGAAAAGCCCTTATACTGCAATTCCATGTGAAGTAAATCCCAGTGCACAATAACTATAGAAGGTATCTTATACTCTATAACCTATACAGTCTAGATATATTTATTTATATATTTATTTATTTATTTATGATATATTTTATTATATATAAGGATGAGAGAGAAAAAAAAAACTATCACAATGTTCACACTACATTTCCCTATATTCCCTTCTCCTAATTTGACGCTTAACATCGATTGGTCAAATACTCCTAAACGCACACGCCCACTTGCCCATACATGGATTGTTACCTCACCGAACTGGACCACGCCCCGTTTGTTCTGTGATGACGCAATCGGGAGAAAGTGTAAGGAGGGGGAGGAGCGTCCTGTCGGCACGCGCAGAGAGCACGGAGCAGCTGCAGCGGCGAGAAGGAGCGCGGCGATTTCCAGACCGCATATTCAATCATTAGAGCGAACAAAAAATTTTTACACACCCGTCAAGTACCGTCTTCTAACCGAGACATTCATTTAAAGCCAAAAAAATGGTGGACCGCGAGCAGCTGGTTCAGAAAGCCAGGTTGGCAGAGCAGGCTGAGCGATATGACGATATGGCAGCTGCCATGAAATCGGTAAGTTGGAGAGTCGACATGCTTTGATCACTGATGAATCTGATACATGACCGAGGGCTGTGCGCTTTTACGCACGGATCATGTTGCGCCTGTTCTCGATAGTGAACCACTGACGAGTAACAGACGCCTGAACATGCAGCTTGATTTCTCCAAAATGTAGATAAACGATACGTCATTTCAACTGATTTTGACTGTTGATTTCAACACCTTTTTAAAAAAAAATTATATCTTGTAACGAATTCTAGTCAAATCCATTTGCAATTTATAGTGAGTTAAAATGACAGCTGAGGATTTTGACAGGTTTTACGCAACCAGCTCTACTTCTTCTTCTTCTTCTTCTTCTTCTTCTTCAATGCCGTCTACATTAAATCTATGCCTCGAGTTTGCCATAGCTCGTAGATATTACTGTATTTCATGGATATGGAGTGATCAGGGCGGTGTGTCTGTCGTGATCTAGTGCGGTGTGTTTGATTTTGGGGCGGTGCCTTTTGCCACATCCCTGTGCACAACGGACCATAGAAGGACCGGGCTTCACAATGCATATAGCACAAATGGATGCTTGTTCATTTATAATGTTTAATAACGTGCGTCGTTGTGTTATAACGCCAGACAATGAATCCCACCCAGGCAGACAAAGAGCCAGTGGTTTCTTTCAGATCCGCGTGCCAGTATAACACCTTGTGGCATCGCCGGTTCTGGTGTTGTTCTCAGTGGCAGCCGGGAAAATCTGTTCTAAGACACGTTATAAGCCGGGTTGATCGTGGAGAAGGGGATGCGGCGGTGCCCCACGTCGCCTCGCTTTGTGTCTGTCTGAAGGCGCATAATGAGACAGCGCGCGCGCGTCATTGCTCTGATTCATAGAGCGCGATCTGAACCGTGCGCTCGAGTCATTGTAACGGGTAAAACTATTATCTCGACCCCATGTACCCCGGTATAGCGACGACGGCGTACCCCCCCCCCCTCTCTCCAAAAAAAAAAAAAAAAAGGCGTGTGCAGGTTTTCTCCCACTAGGCGTGTCGCAGCGCGTGCCAAGGTGCAGAGTCCGTACTGCAGCATTTCGAGTAATCCATCAACCCTCACCCGGAAACGACCAGAGCACAGAAATCTTATGCATGGAAATATTTCTGCAGATGTGTTCCATGGTACCCCAGACTGATTGCATTACCTTGACATGTCATGCAATGGCTGATCATTTAAAATCATAGTAAATAGTAAAAACCTAGGCATGTCCAGGTAATGCCACCCCACACTGATTGCATTACCTTTGACATGCCTACATTTTTACTACATAATATGATCAGACATTACAGTACACTACATTTTCCCATATTGGAGGCAACACCCTTTATCACCTACCTCCATAAGAACTATGGTGGGCTGGCCACATGGGTGGCACAATATCGAAGCTGCCCCACTCAAACATCACATCTCTGAGAGGTCATTTAGGTTACTCCTGTGCAGACTCGATGAATCATATGTACCTCGTGCCAGTTTAAATATTTGCAGTGGAGTGTTACCGTGATCAGGAACCCGTTGAACAGCATTCTGCATGCTGTTGATATTATTTAGTGCAGATAGATGACTGATAGTCATCTATCAGTGGATTAGTCGTCATTTATTTTTGCATCAAGCAGCAAATCAGATGTATTGCATGTGCATAATTAGGTAGTACTCCTTAATGTGTGTGTGTGTGTGTGTGTGTGTGTGTGTGTGTGTGTGTGTGTGTGTGTGTGTGATGTTGCATCTGTTTTTTGCTGTCTCATCTCATCTACAAAATCCTGAATATACTGTAGAGTTTTTAGAGCTAACCTTATCTTCAAGTATTGCATAAAGGCAAGATTATCATGATTAGATTTTTTTTTCCCAACAGTATATTTGACATAGTGGAAAACATGCTAGATTAAATTCAAAATTTCACTTGTACAGTATATATAAATCCTAATATTATTTTTTTTTTTATCAAACTTTAATGTAGCTTGTGCTTATTACAGCCATTTACGATGCTTTATGGGCTGTTGAAGTCCTGCCTCAGGCTGATGAATCTCTCACTGCTGGCGCTTTTGAGTGGAAAGAGCATTGGTCCATTAGGAAGCGAACGGGAAACCATCCGGTGATGAAAAATGCTCTGTCATGGTTCGATTGTGTCTTCACTTCAGGAAGGGGCGGGAGGCATTGCCCAGCATGTCTTATCTTTGGGATGTGACTAAGGGAACTAAGGGAACATGACGAATCATGCTGCTCTCTGGGGTATCATCTGATATGTCGGGCTATGGTTAGATCATTTAGATACAGATTAATGTCATCTATTTTGACCTTTTCAAACATGAAAGATTGGACGGTTGATCGCATAAGGATTAAGCTGTGTTCTTCGTTATCCCTCTGCTGTCAGTAACACGATGTTTCAGAGGAGTTTATTGGGACGTTTCTAAGACACGACGTTCTGACATTTGATTTAAAAAGTCTATTTAAATAAAATGGGTAGGTCTGCTGTCTCTTAGATATAGAAATTGTGGGAATTTCTCGCCAATCATCGAAAGTCATCGAAAGGATTCATCAGGGACTGAGAGCAGTAGAGAGTTGCCTGAAACCGCACCCACTTTTCCGTCGAGAATCCCTCATTTCCCCCTGACCTAATAAACCATCATAATCCACTCCCATGGTGACTCAGTAAGATGGCGCAATCCTAATCTCAGCGATGTAATAAATTAATCAGAGTGATGGAACAGGCTTTAAAAATTATTAAGTGCGTAATGATCAACATGATTACTACTGTTACAGATGACTAATGTTTCTACCTTTCTTTCAGTGTGAATATTTTGAAAATATCCTTTATTTAACACTTTGCTATGGGAGTTTAATAAGGCAAGGACATTGGTTTCCATGAAATAGATCAAATCGGATTTCTATTCTTTTCTTTGTCTGGGGATGACAGGACCTTGTGTGTACCTTGTTGTGGTAGCAGAACAATTTATTCTTGTGCACCAGAGGTCAATTATATTTATCCAGCAAATTAAAAATGTTATCTCCCTCACAAATCAAGGCATTAATGGTTACAGGAAATTGCAGTCCCCACCTCCCAGGCATGAAATGAATAGTGAATAATGAATCCGGAAAATTCCCGGGCGTCCTCAGATTGACAGATTTAATTGCCTGTCCCGAGCATAGAGACACAGTTTTGAACTGACTAATGAATGTAATCAACTCTCAAGGCTTATTACATAATTTTTTAAAAAGAAATGTCCACATGCCTTTATATTTTATTTATATACAAAAATACAAATAAACAAAATGTCCTTATTCAATCCATCAGGTCATCTAAATAAACATACAAGTAGGGTTATGTCATCTATCATCAGTCCGATTGTCAGGCTCAATGTCATGATGTCATGTTGCCCATAGCAACCCACCATCATTTGTTGTTCCTCAGTGGATTCCAGAGAAAAACAAGTCGACAAATCGTCAGTTTACTGCTGTGTGGGTTTCAAATGAACCATATGTGATGACTTGTGACACCTTTCAACGTTGCTTTTCGCCGTACCAGTCACCTTACGATTATATAACAATGAGCTACTTCATACAGGAACGATTTATTTTCCTTTCCTTCATTCGTCTATCCGTTCTCGTGTCTTGTATTTTTAGCCCCCTATTCATTGTCAGAATTTGATAGTATATACTATATCTCACGCTAGATCGGTAACCCTTTTGCCAGAAAGAAAAAATGTGGCTGAATGCTTTAAGAAACTGAGAAAGAGAGAGAAGGTGAGATTATAAGAACACCAGAGTAGGACCAGATGTAGACGTTGAAACGGCTAAATGAATGTATAGCGAGTAAACTTTAACACCCAATATAATTTGATCACATATGGGGAAAACAGATGTGTACACGCCCCCAGCATGAACTGTGATCAGAATGGGGGATAAAAACCACTAGAACACATTTGGCGGTGTAAATGCAATTTGTACAGTCTAACTGCATCAGCCTAGCAGTACTTGTTGTTTTTTCTTTTAAATACATCAAATGATTTAAAATAACCACAGCCAGCCAAATTGTTGCCTTCTAGCAGGTACCTGTTGAAGATGACCCCTTTCATTCTGCTCCATATCTAGATAGCATATTTGTACCTTACAAGCAAATAATAATAATAATAATAATAAAACAATGCTAATGTGAAAAAGTGAGAGGAATTACACTGAAAGTGTTGTTTCTGTTTTTTCAGCCCTTACATCTCCCAATACCTATTTATTTCCAATGAATGACTTTGTCAAAAAGATTTTCTTGTAAACATTACCACTCTCCTAATCTAAGGAAAAATCCTTTAAAAAAATCCATATGTGGCGCAGTGGTAAAGTGCTCGTCCTATCATCTGGAGATCGCGAGTTCGATTCCTGGGTGATACTGTAACTTGAGCCTAGAGACTGCTGATTGGCCGAGCTCTCTCAGAGGGGAGGGATGAGAGGTACCTAAGTGCCCCCGCATCAATCACGGCTCTACAGCCAATCAGGGGTGTCTGAGAGCTCACGCAAGCAGACGGAGCGGATATCACTGTCCTCCGAGTGTGTTACGCTGCCCCCAATGGTGCATGAGTGAGCAGTTCGAAAAGATGCAGTGTTACTGAGTGGTAGTAGTAGCCTTAATGTGGGAGCCCCCTAGTGACGGGGAGGAATTGGACATGACAAAAAATTAGGAAAATATGAATGACAAAAATCCATATGTACCACTGTTACATATCATTAAACGCTGCATTATCGTTATTGCCCTGACATGGATAACTTCACTTTTTAAAATAAAGATATACAGTATTATAGACAATGGATGGTAGGTAAATGTTACTTAATGGTGAGAGAGATTAACATAGCTTGCATGAAGATTTAACTAGTCCTATTCTATTTGGGTGGTGTGGCTCAGTGATCAGGAGGTCCCCGGTTTGAGCCCAGACGCGAGCGCTGCCTCTGTTGGACCCTTGAGCAAGGTCCTTCACCCCCAACCGCTCAGGTACAATCAGCCATCGAGTTGGCAGCCCGACCCTGTAAGCAACTGCTATAAAAACAGCTGATATATCTCCAGAGTGGAGACTATCCGTCACCCGATGTGCCACATGGCACGTACTGTACAGTATATGGACGCTTTCACCTTTTTCATTAGGGTGGTATTATGGATACATCCTGTAGCTGGTAACAATTTAAATAGTCTTGGTAAAGGGAGAAAGCACATCAAGTAAACAGAACTAGTGCCACTTAAACAATCTACACCCATCTCATGTTATTTACACAGAATTATTTATCCTTTACTCTCATTGTTTCCCCTCCTTATCTTCAGTTATTTCCTTCTTTCTCACCTTGTTCCTTTAACAACACCTCAGTCTGTCACAACATACAATAAAGGTCCAAAGTCCAAAGCTTGCTCATTTAACAAGCAAGAGCTTAGGTGTTAAAAAAAAAAAAAATCTTAGCACGACTTTAAAGAGTTCATAGACAGTGCACTGCTTTATCCATGCAGTATGTCGCAACGCTGCTTGTGAAACACTGCTGACTATGTGAGACTGTGCTTCCGGTTTCTGCTCACATTCAACATTCATTATGCCTTTTCTTTAAAGGAGTGCATTTGCAGCCATTTTAGGGCTTACACACAAATACGGTCACATGATGAACAAAGCATAAAAGCCTAGGATGTTTGGTCAATTCTTTTTTTCTGTCAAAATAGACAGAGACTTTATAGATACAGCTGAAAATGAAATGGAAATCCGGGACTTTACATGACATTTTGCTTAATATGTGAAATGAAATGCTTTAAATAGGAAAAGGGTTAGGTGAACTAGGTTACAATTTTAGATTATATATATATTTATTCAATTATACTTGGTATACATGGGCGTCCATTGTTAGGGGGAGATTAGCTGCAGTCTCCTCATATCTCAAGAGCAAACATCGAACATGCCTTGCCTGATGCACTACGTATGAGGAAATTTATGCGAAAAAGCAAAATGACACAATCTTTGTATCTTTTTTTTTTTCAATATAGGAAGGGCTAAGTAAGAGCAAATGTCATGCAGCTCTAGCTGGTGCAAACTGGTTGATGGAGTAAAGGATAATCTTCTCCAACATGCACAGCTGCTACTATGAGCTAGGCTAGCTGCAGTTTCGCTTCGTGCCCAACCCCCAAACTGCACACCCACACACTCACTACTGCACTTGTGCCCTGTGCTCTCATACACACACACACATACACACTTAATCACATATGTGGAAGCACTTTAACACATACACACCCACACATATAATTGCTCCTTTTACTCTTTCTCCACTATATAGACACACACATTTCACTACCATTACATACACATGCATATACCGTCACCCACACACACATACTGTCGTGTGCATCACTGCAAATGCACTGTCAGTGTATCCAGGGCTGCAGCAGAGAGAGAGAGAGGGAGAGAGAGAGAGAGATAGAGAGTCCTCTGCAGCCAAACAGCCTTGTTTCTATGGAAACTGAAGATTGTGTGTGATATAGCGCTCTATGCTTACATTTTCAGTCTGAATAAGAAAAGAGGCATATGTGACTCGAAGAAATGGGGATCTTTTGCCAAACAGTGTTGATTTACAGTAAATTGTTTTTAAACGTAAGACTAACGAAGTTCGTTATGCCACAGAGATCCTTAAGTCTTCTGAATGGCATGTAAAGCTGTAGAAAATGTAAAGGTGTGGTTCTGCTAGGGAATGTTTTATCCATTATATGAAAAAAAAGTCTCATTCTATAATATTTTGTTCACAATCCCAGTTAACGAATTCCGAATTGATTATTTTAGTTTTTTCGACATTGGTACGTCACACCATAGTCAATCAGTATGTCATACTCGAAAGTGTGAAATCCTACTGTGTTCTGGGAACTCCAGAAGTATTGGTACCTTTAAAAAAGTGAAACGAATGAAATAATGCATAAAATATTTTATGATTTGAGAACACTTTTTTAAAAATTATTATTATTATTTGTTTTGACTTTTGTTGCCTTGCGCTCCTATTCCCTGTGGTATAAAATGAGGTTGCAGACATTTAAATCCCTTCAACAACATCATGGGAAAATTCAAAAGAGGCAGATTAAAATGGGTTAAAATGTTAAAAAAAGAACAATAATCAAAAAATTCTGAAGGAGTTTAAAATTTAAGAAGTAGAATTATGCATTGGGACTTGAAATATTTTGCTTGCACTCCATATGATGAAACTCAAAATATTATTAGTTGTGTATTAAAGAAATGCATAGATTAAAATTAATATTACTAAAATTAATTAGTTTTATATTAAATATTTCATGAAGTGCCAATAATTCTGGGGTTAACTGTACTGTATTGTACTGTATTGTTCTGGAAAATACAAAATAGTGATTAGCGCCTTCCGACCGACTTT
The DNA here is from genome assembly GCA_013621035.1 of Clarias magur. Classification (NCBI taxonomy): domain Eukaryota; kingdom Metazoa; phylum Chordata; class Actinopteri; order Siluriformes; family Clariidae; genus Clarias; species Clarias magur. Next base: position 1,306,552 of record QNUK01000078.1, read on the forward strand.
TCATACTATACTGTACATTACTTTGCAAAAGTATTGAACCACCCCATATTAAATTAAATATAATTATATAGATCAAATTAAAAAAATGGGAACAAGTTTTTTTTTTTAAATTATTATTATTATTTTCATGGCTATAGATGGCAATACAATTTAAAAAGCGTCTGGACAACTTCAGGAGCAACCTCATTCCCCGTCTCATCTGTTCCATAAGCCTGGAGAACTGTTGCTCAATATTACACTACAGCTAAAAGACAAAATATAAAGAAACAAAGGGTAGCTGTAGTTTGAAGTTTCAAGGCCGCAACACTGAAGGCTGAAGGCGTTCTTTTGGTAATCATCAAAAGAAGGATAAAACAGCAGGAAGCAGCGAGTTATTTGTCTTGCCTTGGTGATGAGAGCTTTCTTGTCTACATATTAGTTCCGGAAATAACTAGCCTATCAAGCTGTTAAGCTTTTCTTAATTGCCGCACAGGAGCTGGTTATTGCTATAGTCGCAGCGACTGCTCCTTCTGCCTTAAATACAGCAAAAGAAATCTCTGCCATAGTAGCGCACAGTAGTTAATCATGACTGAACGATATCCTATTCTCACTGTTTTGTCAGCAAATGTTGAAACAATGGTCATGAGGTGACTAATACACCAACAACTTCATTTCAGAAACCGATCCACGCAAGAGGATAAAGAAGCATTGCTCAGCTAACAAATCTAACATTAAGATGTTAATCTTAATGAATCTTAAAACGATCCTACTTTTTCCCCCTTGCGTTTCTTTCTATTATTTGTCATGTTTTGACTAAAATATAAACGAATGAAACACAAGGGGGAAAAAGTAGGATCGTTTTAAGATTCATTAAGATTAACATCTTGATTGGTTAATTAATTAATAAAATAATTAAGTTAAGATAACATTGATGGATCTATTATTGCAAATATGGCATTAATATGGCAAAAAGGTCAGCCGGTCTTCTTGAAACAACTAAACAGAAACGACTGTAGTTTTGTTAAAATGTAGTTTTTAATATTTGTTATTATATAATTGTATGCATTATCTATTTCACTATCTATCTACCTATCTATGTAGATCAATAATATTAAAATACAGAATATTATTTACATTATTTAGAATGTTTAGGAACTGAATTTTGTCTATCCTGTAAATATCATCTTTACAAATCCTTACAGCAAACATTATTAGTAGCTTTTAAAAACACATACAGACACAGACACAGACACACACACACACACACGTGAGGGAAAAAACAGGCGCTTCATTCACAATGAAGCAGTTTATCCTTTTACTCCCCACTTTTCCTTCATGTGATTTTGTTCTTATCCAGGAACGGTGTGTACTATCTGTAATCCTTTTGCATTACATAAGCCAGTACAAAATTGCTCTCAGGTCAGTGTATATGGTCAGACAGTTGTGTCCATTCAGAGTTTTTCATTAGTCGTCAGAGCAAAGGCGCAGGGGATTACACAGGAGACAGACTCCGTGCTTTAGCTCAGATACTGCATCATGGGATGAAGTGAGGTTAGCGTGCCTTTGGGCTTCATCTCAGAGCAACTTTAAAGGGTTCTCTACATAAACTAGGTTTGGTTAACCCTTTATTTAATTTTTTGATTTAGTATTAGTTTAAAATCCTGTAATTGGCAATGTTGCCAAAAGGCTACAGCTTAGATTTCCAAAAAAAAAAAAATGGCCCATTGTCCTAAAACACAACACATAGGTGTGTTTCTCATATTAATTGACTTTAATTAACCACAAGGATCCTTTTTTTTCTTCTCCAGTAAAATTTGTGAATTAAAGGGATATTCTAATGGTTCACTAAAACACATACAGTCAAAATACTTTTTTTCTGAAAGCAAAACACTACATATGATACGTGATATATTTGTATATTCATTCACATTTTTTTCAACAAGTTCTCTGAATTATGAGTTATGCTCTCTGGACCATTCTAACATTACTAACTATTAGTAATGAAACAGCTATTTGCTATAATTAGCTGTTACCTGATGTTAAATCGCAGGAAGAAAGGAAAATTCCTTCAAAATAAATAAAATCATTGGAGAAAACATTACGCAGAAAATGTGTGTAACATGTTTTTGGATGATCTAAAGCTTATCTGAAATTCCTCATCTTTCTGTTCTACAGGTGACAGAGCTGAATGAGGCACTGTCCAATGAAGAGCGCAATCTGCTCTCGGTGGCCTACAAGAACGTAGTGGGTGCACGGCGCTCATCATGGCGCGTCGTCTCCAGCATCGAGCAGAAAACCTCAGCCGATGGTAATGAAAAGAAGATTGAGATGGTGCGTGCCTATCGTGAGAAGATCGAGAAGGAGCTTGAGGCCGTTTGCCAAGATGTGCTCAACCTGCTTGACAACTTCCTGATCAAGAACTGCAGCGAGGCCCAGCACGAGAGTAAGGTCTTTTACCTGAAGATGAAGGGCGACTACTACCGCTACCTGGCTGAAGTAGCTACCGGAGAGAAACGTGCCGCCGTGGTTGAGTCATCTGAGAAGGCATACAGTGAGGCCCATGAGATCAGCAAGGAGCACATGCAGCCCACGCACCCCATCCGTCTCGGGCTGGCGCTTAACTACTCCGTGTTCTACTACGAGATCCAGAATGCGCCCGAGCAAGCGTGCCATCTGGCCAAGACGGCTTTCGACGACGCCATCGCTGAGCTGGACACACTCAACGAGGACTCCTACAAAGACTCAACCCTCATCATGCAGCTGCTGCGAGACAACTTGACACTCTGGACAAGCGACCAGCAGGACGACGACGGCGGCGAGGGCAACAATTAAAAACGGAGAGCGAGGGAGAGAGAAATGGAGAGGCAGAAGAGGAGAGAACCCTCAAGAATTACCCGTTTCCTAGCCGTAACACACAAGAAAACGCGTGCTCACAAAAATAAAAGAAAAATAAAAATAAAAATAAAAGCGTAAGTGAAAACGTTTTGCGAAAAGGGGGGCCTGGTGGAATGCTAGCAGCCATGTTCGCTGATGGTACAAACGCAACTGCAGGTTTGAAAATTAAACGGATAAATATAACATAGTCAAAAAAAAAAATCAGAATAGAAATGTTACGTTCAACAACAGGTACTGTATGCATCCAGTTAAAAAGCTGGTTTAGATTAAAACGATCACAATAAAGGTAAAAAAAAAATCCCTCTTCTTCGTTCACGTCTGCAACATTTGGCATAACAACACTTTATTAAAGAAAAGATTGTCAGTAAGTCAGTAAGTACAAGATGACTAGGGTTGAAATCCACCCCAAACACTGGCATAGGGACTGTTTCCTTTAAGTGAAACATGATGTCAAGCTGCTTATTTATATGTGTGGAGGAAGGGTTTAGGAACTGTCAGGGGAAGACGTGTTAAAGCTTGAGCAAGAAAAAAAAAAAAAAAAAGACAAAAAAATAATAGAGTAAAAAAACTTGAATGTCATAGCCTCGCAAAAGTATGAATTTGCAAACAGGCTCCAGAGAGTGTGAAAGGATGTTTTTTGTGTCTCTGTTAAACATATTTGTGGATACTGATGTGCGCTTAACAGTCAGTTTGCCATTTCTTTACAGCCAACATGGCGATTCAAAACGCTCCACAATAAACGAAACGTCACTGCGGTCACAGGCTGCAGGTCTATGATCAAGGAACAGTAGTTATAGGTATTCAGTAATCGATTCCAGTTTCCACCCATTAAATACAATGCTATTCCCATTGATAGCTAAAACAAATTGTTGTCCTTGCAGTGAAAAATTATTATCATTATTATTATTGTTGATATAGTTTGGACATTTAGGGTGTTAAGGGTGACCCGCACTATAAAAACATAGATTTTATTCAATATCGCTACAGTATAGTACCATAAACCACAACATACTCTATATATACATAATCTAACTTGTTAAGTGATATTACCCTAAAACGCAAAGTAATATAAAACAAGTTTTAAAAAAATCCCTGCGCTTTAATCCTGAAAATTTTAATTCTCCAAAGTAATCCTTAATCACTTGGATCCCTGTCGTAATACACTGAATAGAGTCAACTGGAACCATTGGCTGTTTTTCATTTGTTCATGGACTGAAAGAACAATTAGAGACAGAGCACTGGCAATGTCAAAACGGGAGATGATCTTAAAGCAGCTTTGAGGTTTGTGGTATTTTTTTTTTCTTTTCTTTTTTGTTTTGGTTTCCTTTTTTATAAAAAAAAAATGCACTTGCCTATTATACTGTTTCTCAGTGTAAGATGATTACTGCTACAATATTCTCAATAATACAATATTGTGCATGCTGGTGATGTATTTATATACCGTAGCTTGACTTCATTAACTTAAAAAGGAAAAAAATAAACTGTAGATGTTATGTATTCATAGAAACAAGACATGACTAGAATTCAATCTGATTATTATTTTCTATTTATTACTTTATATTGGATTGTTTAAATTTATTATGATTTTCTTTTTCCATCTATATTTGTTTTTCCTTTGCTGAAGTATGCGTCGCCAAAACGGTGAACCATAAACTGATGCTATAGTGACATGCAATTCTTGTATTTGGGTTTTATTAAACAAAGAAGTGGAAAGATAAAAAGGACAGAACCACCACTGTTAGCTTAACGCTCTCTGTCCGGTGTTCCGTTGTGGTGAAAAAAAAATCAAAGATCACATTGTAAATCTATTTGTTGTTCCTACAATGGCCTTTCCTTTTGTTCTTTCTCTGTCACATTCTACAGTAAGATGTTAAACACACACACACACACACACACACACACACACACACACACACACACACACACACACACACACACACACACACACACACAGTGTTTATCAGTTTTTCAGAAAATTTCTGTAAGGAACTCTCTCATGGACCATAATTTCCTCTTTCTGTCTTTTTTTACTTTTAGCTGTCTCTCCTGATATCGTAAATGTGAGTCGTGTTGAGGATGCACACGAGAAAAATAACAATAATAATAATGATGATAATAAAAATGAATTAAAACATCACAACATCCTTCTAACCACATTTCAGTGCAGCAGTTGTTGTATTGTAGATTAATCGTATCCATAAGGTCATTGATGGAAATGTGTCTATGAAATTGTATCTTATTACAGATACAATTTTTGTAAAAAATCTGTAAAATTGCTTTGTTTAAAAAAAAATGGTGGCGTAACAATTTTTTATGATCTGATAAAAATTAAAAATTAAAATACATTAATGAAATATATAAACTATAGTATTGTATAGATGGAATGAAAGCACCTAACAGACAAAAATCATGAGATGTGTACAGACTGGCCAGCTGTAATTAATGACTTGGATAGAGGCACTCTGTTTGATTCCCAGTGTCTCATTCAGTGCCATCCAGTGTCATCATCCAAGCTGCTAAAAACCTCGTTTGGCGAAACTGAATGTAATGCTACCATCTGGCTTTTAGTTTCTGCCAATAGTTTTGGTTTGTGGTTTTCTTTGGAGAGCACTCAACAAAATTGTATATTAGGTAAACATGTCAAGACTCTTTAACAAAAAAGAGAAAAAGAAAGTTAGAAATCCTAGTTAAGGGGCATCCTGGTCTAGCATGAAGAGATCTGGTTACAAACGTTTATACACACATACTGTATGTATATTGCTTTACAAGTGATGACCAATTTTCAACTATTACAACTATCATAGCTGACGATGCGGCTCTCCGTGGTAGATATCCTGAATTATTTTACATCCCTTGTTTGCTATGTACACTATGGCCAAAGGTATTTGGGCACCTGACCATTATAGCTATATCTGACTTCCCATAAAAGATGTAATCCACCTTTTACATTTTCTCATGGAAAGGCTTTCCACTACTTTTTGCAGCATGGCTGAGGGAATCTTTCCATTCAGCCCAAGCATTTGTGAGGACTGTAGTGCAAATGGTGTTCCACTTGATCCAAAAGGTGTTCAGGTCAAAGGTGTTGAGGTCAAGGCTCTGTGCCAGACACTCACGGTCCACTCCAACCTTACTCACTTTGTGGATAGAAGCATTGTCATGGTCATAGGGAAGGTAAGTTGTAACAACAAGTGTGTATTTCTAACTCGGCAAAAGCCTACAGTAAGTAATCACCTCATATGAGCATGATGGTGTTGTGATGCCATTATCTCCCCAAATCTGATTACTTTCCTGTAACATCATATCATTTCCCCTTCTACCAGAGCAGATGGGCCAATAATTAAATGCATATTTATATTTATATTTACATTTGATGTGTGATTATTAAATAATAAGTTACATCCATTTATACCATGGTGATGTAAGATAGCGAATCTAATTTTCAACTTACTCTATCTAATTAACAGGAGCTCTTCTATGAGGTTAAAACCGGTCAGCCATAATTTTAACTTCCCTGTCTAATATTGTGTAGATCCCCTTGAGCCATCAAAACAGCCCTATATCGGACTTGTTTGTCCAGCACTTCCCACAGGTCTCAATCCAATTAAAATCGCAGGACTTTACGGCAAGCCATGTTATTCAAACCATTCCTGGACAACATTTGTAGTGTGACAAGGGACCTTATGCTGCTGAAAGATATGACTGCCATTAGGAAATAACGTTGCCATGAAAAAAAGTGTACTTGATCTGCAACAATGTTTAGGTAGGTGATGCATGTCAACAGAATATCCACGTGAATGTCAAGACCCAAGGTTTCCCAGCAAATATTCCCGACAGGATCTCACTGAGTCTGCTCTTGCCTTCCTACCATAGTGCTTCCTGGGGCCAGCTCCTTTCCCATGTAAGTGACGCATACACATTGATCGATGAGCCCAGGCCACCTTCTTTCATTGGTCTGTGGTCCACATGTGAAGTGCCTATTGAGCCCGGTTTTCGTGACGGACAGCGGTCAGCATACAATCAGTTACTGTACCAATCTGCAGTTAAGAAGTGACCAGCTGTTTTGGAGATACACTGACCCTGTTGTCCCACAATCTGGCCATGGTCAAAGTTGCTCAGATCCTTACCCTTACGTCAAAGGAAGGTCCTGCAGCCTATCCTAAACTTAATGCAACCAAATGCTCAAATCTACAACTGCCTACTCATTAGCATTATTATCAAAGATTGAATCAAAGATGTAGGAACTTGTCACCTTAGTATTTTGCCCTTTAAGATCAAATAGTATTGGGAGCCCATAGGGGCCCAATTTCTCTTTATACTGTAGCTTTACTCCAACTAGGACATCTTTTTTGGCTTCGGTTGCTTTAAAAGTTTGCATCAGGCTTAGTTACCTCATTTACCATGTATCTATTTTGTATCTGTATGTAAACAGATTTTGGCATGTATGTGATTTTAGTTTTAAGACTATAAAGAGTACTGTGCAATGCAAATCCATCTGAAGTGCATTATTGTTTTTTTTTTTCACCGCATGTGCAAGGCTCTGTATTTATGATGAGGCTACTGTACCTGTAAGAAGATGCTTGTTTATTTATGGTTTTTACATTTTAGACATTTACAAGTTTTTAGGACAAATTATTTTGAAATTTCCAGTTTCATCATGCTGCAGAGTTTTTTTTTTTTTTTTTTTTGTGGTCTTAATAACATTATGATATTCTGCAATACTGATCAGTGCTGAAAACCTTACTGTCTGTAACAAAGCACTGACAGCAACAACTTAGATTACTCTATTAGTCTACTTAGAAGGCAGCACAGTGGCTTAAGTATTACTAAATACTCTATGCTTTATGTCTGTAAGGCATTAAACCTTTAAATCATGGTGCTGAGCCTGAAACAGTTTTCATCTACACATACTGAAGCATCAGTGAAATGCATTTAATTTTCATGGTTCGCACTGATACGAGATTACTATGATGACAGAGAGACAAAAAAATTCATTCAATTACCTTTAGCTTTGATTACAGCACACAATGTGGTGGTCAATTAATGTGTGAAAACTATTCCTCATGCGTCCAGAACTACTGTTTCACTATTTGAGTCCTGGAATATACCCGTGCCATCAGGGAAGAAAAACTCCATTGATGCTGACTTCATTTTATTATGACATAACCTTGCTTAGCCTAGACCTGAACAATTGACACAACCCCAGATCATAACCCAGTTAACCATAACAGCACATAATGTTTATCATATAGGTGTGACAGAGGAAAGCATCAATCAAACACATGACCATTTCATTGTCAGTCTTGACTGATGAGATGTGTTTCTATAGTAATTTAACAAACACCCATTAATAATATTTAGACTTTCCTTGCTGCAGTGGGTGACGTTATTTGTAGGTCAAGTTAAATAAAAAAAAAAACACATAAAAATTAACTACTATTATTGAGATTGTATCAAACCATGACATAGTGCTGATTCAAGGCTTGAAGTGCTCCCCTGGGCCTTGCAAAACAGCAGAATCTTCCAGTACACAGCAATCTGAAGGCAATCATGTAATTTCCCCTAAGAGGATGAGTCAGCAGGGCAGGTGTAAACAAATTAGTTTTTTCTAGAAGAGGTGGAAGATTTAGCCCAGTGAAAGAAAAATCCTCAATTAACCTTTAGACAAATAAAGGAGTCAATGATGTACTAGACTCACACTCGTATAACATTTTCTACAAGCAACTAAATATTGTAACGGGTTCGTCCCAAAGTTGCACGGGCGGCACCATGAAACAGACACGAAGCGAGATCTTAGAGGAGAAGGGTAAATTTATTAGGAATAAATAGGGGAAGGAAAGGGTAAAAGGAGGGAGGGCGGAGAGAAAGGGAAGGAATGAAGTGTGCACGTGCATGGTCCGAGGCAGTGCCCAGCTGGCATGCGGGCACGCGGCGGGCGGAGTGACAGAACGGAGCACGCGAGGCAGCGCTCCTGCACGCTCCCTGGACGGTTCCTCCCTGCTGTCGATAACCGGCCTGGCCCCTCCCAGCTCTCTTCGAGCGCGGCCTCAGGCGGGATTCTTGCTCGGACGTCCTTCGGCTGGGATCAGTGGCCTTAACGCTATCCTCCTCGCGGCCTTTTCCTCTTCGGCGGCGAGGACGCGAAAGCGGGCTCGACGCGGGAGCGAAGGACGCCGTGGGAGCTCGCGCAGCACTTTCCCAATGTCCTTTTTTAAGTCTCTGGAGCACGTTCCACTTCCCCACTCGCGTGCCACTCTCGAGCTCCACCACGTTACGCTCTTCTCGGACCCCGGACTAAACTCCGCGCCTTGCTTTTATAATGCGGAGCAAGCCCGAGATCCTATTAACGTTAATCACTGCCAGCCGGCCCGCATACGCGGCCCCGTCCCTTAATTCGCACACCTGCAGAAGGGGTGCCGCCTACTTAGGGAGCCTACGAAGTGAGCTAGGGGCGATAATAGATTTGGGCGCACGCCCATCACAGGCGCACGCCGTGACAATATGAAGATTATTTTTTATAATCACAGATGGGTGATAATCGAAATTTTGCCTCTTTACAGCTTAATGGTCACCAGTTCATTCATGAGTTCTGTATGGGTTCCTTTGAATGTTTTCTTATTGGACTGGTTTTCTCTAGAGTCTCTGGTTATCCCGCTACACCCAAAAACATGCCAGTAACTGGACTTGCTAGAATAAAACAATTCTGACTAAGAATAAGACAGAATAAGAATAAGACAGTGAATGTCTGAGTTCGTTGTGGCTCATCTTGGACCTGGGTCCTTGGTGGAGTGGAGAGTGGGGTGAAGTGTTTACTGACAATGAATGAAATAGATGAATTTTCAAACTTGTTTATAACTTGGTTATAACCTAAAGCAATGTTAAGTGTCTTTTAGAATGGAAGGTAAAAAATGAGACTGGGCTGGCTTTGAAGGACAGGGAGAAAGAGATCCATGCAACCTACAGAAACTACAGAACTTCAACTGAGAGATAAAGCAGATGAAGAGTTCAAGACACAGAACAAGTCAAGAAATGAAGTAATGACTAGTGAAGGAAGCAAAGGGAGGCTGATCTGGAAAATGGATGGGAAGATGAGGCAGAATGAGACCCACTGTACTGGAGATGGTAATGTACCCAACCTACTGGATTCCTACCACTGTTACAAAATGAAGAAGAAGAAGAAGAAGAGCATATACTGTATATATCCTCATTTGATAAGGTGGATGTACACAAGCAGAGCCACAGTTAACCTCTAGTTGTTAATAACTTGGTTAATAACTGGTTTTCAGGGTCACTTTTTTCATGATATCGTGTTCTAAAGCTGCAGAGCAGGACTGTATAATAATAATAAGAAGAAGATCATAAATTATATAAAATAAATTGTATTTCCTAAATAACGTGAGTACACCAATAAAATAATGTTAACACTACGGAGAACAATTTACCTGTCCAATTTAGCTGTGTGTGTGTGGGTGCGTGTGTGCGCGTGCCTGCTGGGGGCGGGGGCGTCCTCGTGCGTGTGTGCGCGCGCTCGGTATTATCAAACTACAACGTGATCAGAAAATCATTTTCCATCCGGTTCGCTTCTGTCTCGATCCTGGTGACCAATAGGAACAGCGCACGTGCGGCAGCACGATCCAATAAGTCTCTCTGTATCTAGGGTTGCGGGGAAGATTTAATATGTTCACTATCTTATCATTAGTCAGTGGGCCAGTGCTCAGGTACTGTAGATGCAGGCGACATTATGTATATGTAGAGAGAAAGAAAACCAGACGAACTGTTACATAACGAGTCTGCTGGAGTCATGTGCAATAAGAAAACCTTTTTTTTTTTTAAATCATGAAGGAAATGCGAATGAAAAAGCAAGCAGACGCAAGTAAAACTGTACAAACAAGTAAATATAATATTTTGACAATATGTTGCTACTGTACATTTAAAAAATGCATGCAGGATCCTGGTGCCCTTCAATGAGGAAGCTGTCAGCATGGTGGCTTAGTAATTAGCACTGTTGCCTTGCACATACAGGTTCTGAGTTCGATTCCCACCTTGGTTCTGTTTGCATGGAGTTTGCATGTTCGCTGTGTGGTTTCCTCCAGTTTCAAACCACAGTCCAAATACATGGCGATTAAGCATGTGTGTGCCCTGCAATGGATTGGCACCCCGTTGAGCATGTCCTCCCGCGACCCTGTACAGGATAAAGTGGTATAGACGATAAGTGATGATGAGCTGTCTTGTGACTTTAATTTTTTTTTTATTAAATAAACAATGATGCAATGATATAGCAGTGATACTGCCAAGGTGAAAATGGTCCACCATTCAAATAATGGCGGCACAGTGCATTAGTGGTTAGCCTCGTGGGTCTGTGTGCATGGTTTTCATGTTCTCCATGTGCTTGGTAAGTTTCCTCTGGGTGCTCCAGTTTCCTCCGAAAAATTTCTCCAGTTTCATCCCAAATTGTCCGTCGTGTGTGAATAACAATCAGATGTCGAGCTGGCAACCAGACCCCTTAAGTAACTGCCACAGAAACAACAGATTTATCACCAGGATGGGAGTATTCGTCACCCGATGTGCATGATGGCATGCAGACATAAATAAAAAATATAAAAATAAATAATAATAATGATAATAATAATAATAAAATAATACAGTATGTGATTATTGGGTAGTTCTTGCTCGTCCCTTACCACTAATGGATGTGAGTCTGAAACATGCGCCGCAATACCTGGACAACTATTTGTGAATGTATACCGACAAATTGGTGGTGTGCTGGATAAAATTGAAACATAGCTATTAGTTAAGTGCTACAGTTGGTATACCTAATAAACTGACAGCTCGTTATATGTGCAGTGTGTCATGAGCGATTCATGTGAGTGCATGAATTAAAAATCTTCAATGGTGCTCAGTCTCTCACAGACACAAACACACACACACAGACTGCCAGCACCATGACCAGATGCTCCACATATGCCACAACTCAAGCTCAAAGGATGACTGCTTTGGCTGACTGTACCTACTCTGTTCTCGTATTTAACAATTAGGATGAATTGATTTTGTAAACGTAATATCTATAATAAATTATTCATTAATTCTCCTTGCTGAAAACAAAACATAAGTGCTGCTAATGCAAGTACCAACCAAACTTTAGACAAAGCTCCCTCTATTATTTAAGTCTTAGTATACCACATATTAAGTACTTCTGAATTCTTGAATCCAAGTGCTTAGTTCAGTTTTTAGTTTATTTTACATAATGGTACTGTAGCTCTGAAAATAGTGGCAGTCCAAACACCTATTACAGATTTGCTGCATGTTCACAAGTGTGGATCAGGGGTAGCCCATCGGTTAAGGCATTGGACTATGGTTCGAAAGGTCCCAGGTTCAACCACCAAGTTGCCACTGTTGGGCCCTTGAGCAAGGCCCTTAACCAACAACTGCTCAGATGTACAGGATAATGAGATAAAAATGTTAGTCGCTCTGGATAAGGGTGTCTGCCGTAATGTAAATCTTTTCTATTTTAGCAACTCATTCACCCTGACTTGAATGAAGGCCATTCCTTCATTGACAAGAATATGACAAGAATCAGGAATTTTTTTGCTGTTTATTACAGTACATAGATAGAGTACTTTATTAATCCCAAAGGGAAAGGTAACTATGTACCGGAATCATGGCCCACTGAGAGAATGTGGACACCCTCATCTCAACACACTAGAATAGGTCTTCATGCAGTCAGGTATACTATTATTTTGCCAAACCAAGAGATGGAAAGACAGAGAGAAGTAAGGAGCCATAGTTCAGTTCTCACATGCAACTGTAAGCCTGAGACCTGGTCTTCTTTATGTCTGACAGCTGTGTAAGTGTGTTTATGGCTCAGCACTGGTCATCTGGTGAAAAAAGGAAGGTCTCAACAGATGGATGGGAGGATAAGTGAAAGAAGGCCTGAGTAGATGATTACTTTAAATAAGCATTTGAAATGGAGCAACAACAACAAAAAAAAGAATCGTGACTCATGAAATTTTTGGACCAGGAGGACTTTTGAAGCTCTTTGCTTGTTCTACCTCTAGAGTAACTTGCATGTAATGAGACTGAACAGGAAGTTATGCAACAAAATTTAGGATGCTGAAATTAGAAATATTGTTAGCAGTGTAAATGGATAAACACATAGCAACAAAAATTGAATAAAAAAAACTATTTCGGCATTATTTTAAAAGATGTATTTAAAAAAAAAGTATCCTCAGCTCAGGTTACTGTCTGGATGGAATGTCGCATGTCACCCTTCATGGGTTTCATCAGAGTTTTCTTGGTTTCTTCTACCTCTGAAAAACAAACAAGCCAGCAGGTGAAAGGTTACTCTAAATCGTCCCTTAGTATGAATAAGGTTATTGTTTGTCTTTTGACTGCTCCAGTCGAGGAGTTGCCACAGCAGACCATCCAATCTGTAAGAACAACTTGGCACAGGATTTATGCCGGATTCCCTCCCTGACGCAACCCTCCCATTTTATCTGGGATGGAATTGAACCTGGGCCTTCCGCATGGCAGGCGAGAAACTTACCTCCAGTCCTCTAGGTATGAATACCGTATATGTGTGTATTTTGCTATGATGATCATCCATCCAGTGTTTATTCCCACCTTGCACCCAGTGCTCCCAGGATAGGCTCAAGCTCCACAATGACCCTGACAAGGTCGAAGCAGTTGCTGAAAATAAATGAGGGATCGTTTCTGGGCTTAGCTATTAGTGTAATATATATTTTTAAAAAGTCAACTCAAGGTGACATTTTAACCTTGATAAAATAACCTCAGAATGGTGATTGGAAGTGGACCTACAGTAAATGAATAAAATTTTATCAAATTTAAAGGGAAGTGTGCAATGCAGTATGTCCTTTAAAGGGGACCTTTAATGCAAAATTTACCTTTTAGGAATTATTAGATATTCGGATGTGTCTCCAAAGTGCATCATCAAACAAAAAAAAAATTTTTTAGACATTTTCCCATTTTGTGACTAAGCTTTAAACAAGCCAATTTGATTTTTCCCCTGTTGTAACCTCATGTAGTGGGGCAAAAAGGTATTTAGACAGCCACCAATTGTGCAAGTTCTCCCACTTAAAAAGATAAGAGAGGCCTGTAATTTTCATCATAGGTATACCTCAACTATGAGAGACAAAATAATAAGAAAAAAAAAATCCAGAAAATCACATTATAGGATTTTTAAAGAATTTATTTAGGAATTATGTTGGAAAATAAGTATTTGGTCAATAACAAAATTTCATCTCAATACTTTGTTATATACTCTTTGTTGGCAATGATGGAGGTCAAATGTTTTCTGTAGGTCTTCACAAGATTTTCACACACTGTTGCTCATTTTTTCACCCATTCCTCCATGCAGATCTCCTCTAGAGCAAGGAACACAGACTTTCAACTCCCTCCAGATACTGCTTCACAGTAGGTATGGTGTTCTTTCTCCTCCAAACACAACAAGTTGAGTTTTTACTAAAAAGTTCTATTTTGGTTTCTTCTGACCATATGACATTTTCCCAGTCCTCTTCTGGATCATCCAAATGCTCCCTAGCAAACTTCAGACGGACCTGAACATGTACTGGCTTAAGCAGGGGGACACGTCTGGAACTGCATGATTTGAGGTCCTGGCGGCGTAGTGTGTCCCAGCTCTCTGCAGGCCATTCACTAGGTCCCTCCGTGTGGTTCCGGGATTTTTGCTCACAGTTCTTTTAATCATTTTGACCCCACGGGGTTGAGATCTTGCGTGGAGCCCCAGATCGAGGGAGATTATCAGTGGTATTCCATTTTCTAATAATTGCTCCCATTCATACCAAGTTGCTTACCTATTGCAGATTCAGTCTTCCCAGCCTGGTGCAGGTCTCTGGTGTCCTTTGACAGCTCTTTGGTCTTGGCCATAGATTCAAACAGATGACATTTATACAGGTAACGAGTGGAGGACAGAGGAGCCTCTTAAAGAAGAACTTATTGGTTTGTGAGAGCCAGAAAGCTTGCTTGTTTGTAGGTGACCAAATACTTATATAACCGAGGAATTTACCAATTAATTCATTAAAAATCCTACAATGTGATTTTTTTTTCCTTATTATTTTGTCTCTCATAGAAAGAGATTATTATTAGTAGAAAATTACAGGCCTCTCTCATCTTTTTAAGTGGGAGAACTTTCACAATTGATGGCTGACTAAATACTTTTTTGCCCTACTGTGTAAGATGAGCCCCCCCCCCCACCCCCCATACACCACAGACATTAAGAGACGTTTCTTTGCAAAAAATAGGTAAAATATGAGAACTTTAAAAATGTAACAGTGCACTGTTATTATACAGTATGTGCACATCACATGTTATTTTGTGAAGGGTTGAAAAAATATACGTCCTTCAATCCTTACCTGCATAAGATTCAAAATTACTCACAATTCAGTAATGATTTCAACATCAATAAAATTCAGATTTCCATGGAATATTATATCCCACTTTAAAACACACGCACACACATAGTGCTCATCAGATTTCCACTACTGCCATGGAACATGCCGGAAATGCAGGACATCGTATCCCTTTCTATAAATAGCAGGCTTATTCAGCCAGAGCCAGATAGAGAATGAGTGTACATTAGTGCTGGGCTGTAGCACGGTGAGTAAAACACATACACACACACACACACACACACATATATAGAAACATGAACACACATTTGCCCACCCATGCTACAGTTGCCCTTAGTGTCCCCCAGGCATAAAACACAGCTAATGGATGGTGCATGTCCACATGTTCTAACAGAAACCTTGTTTTCTTTTGTACCTTACATTTGAGATATTTCTAGGTTGAATTAAAAGCTTAAGAATAGAACATGACACACCTGCTTCAGCCAAGCTTGCAACTTAACAATGACTGACCTTCTTCTGAAACAATAATTTGCCAAAAATGATAATTGTACTACTATATGATTGTTTTTTGTCAATGCTGTGGGTAAATCCTGACTGTTAATTTTCATGTTATTCCATCCCAATATGAAGGATCACATAATTTGTCATAAAATGTAATGCAGTAAAAGTAATCCTGCTCTCAGAGAACCCCGTCGTGCATCGTTCGGTTTCACCATGTCAGGTGAGTCAGAGGATGAAAAATGACAAAGTGTCCAGAGTAAATTACGAGTGATCAGGTATGATTACTGTAGGCCATCTCAATGTCCCAATGTTCTCAATGGCATGATTGCTAATTTGGTATTTACACAGTACAGTACAGTCTACTCTAAATATGTATTGTTGAGATTCTGTAATGGTGGTGGTTATATGTTATCCTCCTTGTTACTCATGGATACCACAAATATTCCTAAGAATACAACATATCACTGTTACGTTTTTATGTACTGTTATGGTGTTCGGGGAAAACAGGAGAAAAAACTGCATAGGAAGAACTTCTTGCTCTTCTCATATTACAGTACTTGTTCTTTTCTTCGTCTTAATGACCAATTAATCTTGGTCAGAGTGGCTTTGGTGTCTCTCCCAGGAACTCTAGTTGTGGGAAGGAAATTACACCTCGGATATGATTGCCAGACCATTTACACACATTCACAACTTACCGTCAGTGGCAGCCAGTCAATACGGGGCGCAGGGGCGCCACCCCCCTTAAAGTTAGGCAGAGAAGAATGCTCCTTTAACATGTAATTATTTAACATAATTATTATTTATTTTAATAATGACATTTTAATCACAATATTCCGCTGTATTTCTTAATATAATTTATTTGCAATAAAAAAAATCTAAACTGTATTACATTCATTTGTGTTCGTGTACACGGGGCGCTGGACAAACGAGTGCACGTAAATCTTTGAAAAGCATGTGACTTGAGGCTGAGCTCTGATTGGATTTTGTCAAATCATCCTTCGGGCGCCGCTCTGTGCGCCCTGAACCCTCCCACTTTTGTTCTTAGCAAATCAATATTGCTTTTAAATATTTGGGCTCATGTGATTGGTCCATTCTCAACGAGTCTTTTCCAGCACTTCTTATGGTAAGCGGAGCTGCTGACTGGATGCGATGTGAGTCATGCCTTTATTTTATACTAGTAGTAATGACGCTTAATCACCTGATAAATGGGTATTTACAGGCGAGCATTAAAAGTTTAAATTTAAGTTTGTTTGCACCAACCGTCACTGCCTACTGTAGAAAACTGCATCCCCCCTACCAGTCGAGGTTCTTTCAACTTGTGCACTGACTATGTATCTACGACTACTTTCTACCTGATTTACGTTTTTGGCATATTTCTTTAATAACCTAAACATCACATGGATCCAAGCTCCTCCTTGATCTATTGTTATGTTACTATACAGTACAAGAGGCTTTCCAGGCAAACTGGGATTTTTGATTGTGTGCAAAAAATGAAGTGGCCAGGTGGTGTTGTTGACAGATGCGTCTCTTCTGCAAGTTGGTAAATTGACAAGTTATCAATTTTCAAGGGTCAGGAATTCCACTCACTGGATGTTCATCGGATCGACTGCAGTGGGCTCCAAGCCACCTCGGCCAGGATCGTCGTTCATGCCGTTAAAAATTTTGCACCATTCAAATGTTTTACTGTGGGTAAGAATCTCATCACTGTATTGTTCTTGTTTTACACCTTCAATCATGAGGAAGTCCTGGTTTGATTTGAACGTCCCTTATAGTTGCATATTTTATTCCTTCCTTCATTCATCTTCTACTGTATACCGCTTGTCCCTGTGCAGGGGTCATATAAAGACTTCGTGAGAAAACGTGATTTTTTTTTTTTACATGTGAAAATGTGACCAGTGTGTGTTTTACCTCATACACAGCGTACTTCCATTGACATGTTCATATATTATTGGCGTAGTATGGAATATATGGCGACAACTCAGAACAGAGCAAAATTTGAGGTTAAAAAGTTTATTGAAGAGTTCATAGCATTGTGTTCTGCTCACTTGTCTTTCTGTAAATCGTTCTAAGAACCACAAACATCCGTAACTCCCATAGAGCCTTTTCATACAGTTTGTTCTCTTAAGTCAGAGCGGAGGAAAGTAATTGCTCTGTTGGGGATCAGAGGTGTGTGAATGGTGTCAAGACTGTCTCTCGGTGTGTAGTGAAACATGTGTGTTTTTGTGTCAAAGAAACCAACACCCCTCTATTAAGAAGTGTGCACACTGCTTGCAGTTCTCGCCAACAAACGGTACTTGTGTGTGTGTGTGTTTGTGTGTGTGTGTTTGTGTGAGGGTTCATTGTTCATTATTCAGGTGAAGTGTGTAATTAGCATCAAACTAAAATATGGTTGCAGTGCACACTGTAATGGTGACCAACAAAAAAAAGAAACACAAAGAGGAAATTAAGAAGTGAGTCAATCTCATGTCATACACTAAAGCGTGCATTTAAAAGGCAGAGTCTAGAGCATGCTGTATGTAAAACAGTATCTTGTCTATCTCAAATGCCATGCTCGAAACCATTTTTTCTCTTCTTCTTCACTTTTTTTCTTCCGGCTTTTGAACGGCGCTGCTGGCCGTGTTGACAGGGATGGTGATCTCAGATGACTGGATAGCAGGTTTGGGGAGCGGCGTCTCCACAGTCAGGACACCTTCAGGGGAGAGTGAGGAAGTGATTTTCTCTGCATCAGCACCAGGGGGCAGTCTGGAGAAAGCAAGAGGAGAAAGTCAACACACTAACACATTAAGGAGCAATATATTTAAAAATTATGTTCTACAGGACAGAAAAAGTCAGTGAAAAATACAATACAAGGCTACAAGATGTTCCGTGTATGTTGTTAAAATAAGGAGTGATGGCATTTGATGTACTGTAGTTCAGTAGGTAGAGGAATAACAAAAAAGGTAATTAAGTTAAGTTACGGTTTCAGTTAAGCCTTTATTTGTCACATATGCATTATTTTCTTTGCATATCCCAGCCTGGTGTCAGAGTGCATGGTCAGCCATGATATAGAGCAGACAGGGTTAAGGGCCTTGCTCAACGGCCCAATATGGGCATCTTAGATTTTTTTTTTTCATGAATTTTACATAACATTCACTTTGAGTATAAAGAGTATAACATGTCACTTATTATTATACATAAAATGATTGTTAATAAATTGTTGCATTAAAACAATATCTCAGGATGTGGTGTTATAGGAAAATTGAAAAATCAACTTCAGGGTTGTGATTATTTTGTCAGTGATTTTAGGTTTACTTCTAACATGTGTTTTTATTTAACTGATAAATAAATACATAGACAATGCTTATAGGTTGAGATTAGATTGACCACAAGTCAATGTCCAGTCTACAATCATATACATAGGGCTTTTGAGTATTTAGTCTGATTGCATTATTAGTGAACAAGGAGCTAGTGAAGCACTGAGTAATGCAGGCCGAATGACGCTTAATGAGGTAATAGCATGCTTGAGCAGATAAGAACGATCTCTTTTTTCACTAATGCTGAGTTCTAATGGTAGTTGATCAATACTGCTAGAGTCTAATTATTCCTGAAGTGGGAGAACTAGATTTGTTCAAATCAACTTATATAACTGCATTATGCAAAAAATGCATTTAAATAACTCACTGTGAAAGGCCCATGGTACAAGCAAGATGCAAGCAATCCCTCAAAACTGTTTTTGTTTGCTATATTCTCTGTATTTCAGTACATGTTATAGGAGCTGTTGTACCAACTATGCACATGTGCAAATATAAAATCTGGAGGAAGTTGCTAAAAAGAAAGATTTTCATAAAGTCAAGTGAAGTTGAGATCAATCACAACACGGTGTGCTATTATAGGTAAATAATCATAAACATGCTTGTGTAATGCAGCCTGATGCAAAGCAAAAAAAAAAAAAACTGGCTCTGTGCAGTCACTGGAAATGACTTTTGCTGCATCCAATGTAGTGCATCAGGGCAGTAACAAATCAAAATAGCAAAAAGAGGCAAGCAGAGGCGTCCGCTTGATGGCGACAAAACTACATGCACTGTCTGAGAGAATGAGAGAAAGACAAAGAAACAGGGCACAAGACAAAGACGGTATCTGAGACACATGAATGGCTATAATCAGAAAGCCGGAGATGCTAATATAGACGTTTGAGTTTGTATAGATTTGCCTTACTTTGCTGTGAGCTGATCTTTTTACCCATTTCATAAGATGTACTTCAGCTGCGACTGAGATAAGAGAAAACAACGCTGCGGCATGCAGATTGGGAAGCTTATGGAATGTTTTGGCTTACGTCCCAGACCAGAGAAGCAACACACATAGTGTAAAAGAAAGAAGATAAGAACAAAAGATTTTATGCTCTGTCAACACTGACATATTTTATGGTATTCTTACCATTTGAATTGACAGAAATGTAAAGAAAATTTGCATCTATGATTTGGTGTTTTTTTTTTATTTTATTTTTTTATCCTAACCCTAGTTAAGGTGAAATCAGTACCTCACATACAGTACTGTGCAGTTCAGCTCTATTTTAGTACATTGCTCAAAATAACATCAAACCGCATGATACCACTGATGCATTTTGAATAACTCAATTTGAACGATCCACAAGAAACAAGCTATACCATAAAACTACTTTTTTATTTATATACTTTTTGTATATTCCTCTCTCTGTGTTACTGTACATACTGTTAGGTCAGGGCTGCAATCTCCAGTGCAAGGGCATTCAATCCCCCTTAAGCGAGGCCTTTGACCTTATCTGCTCCTTACCAGATGCTTTAACCCCTGCTTCCTTACCAGCTGGGATAGGCAAAGAAAAGAATTTCATTGTGACAAATAAATAAATTATCCTACGTATTCTTATATTACAATGTTAAGCTACTCAGACATTTTTAATAACATGTTATCCATCTTAATTCTAACTGAAAGCGATAAGTAAAAAGAGCCGAGAGAAAGGTGCATTTTATGCCATGATGAATTTCTCCGAAGCAATATTTTGAACTGAATGGAATTCCCTGGATGGAATTTAGAGGTTGGGTCAACATCCTTGAGCTTTTTGCCTGGTAATCCCCAAACATGGCAGACTTTGATGCACTGGATGTTTTGATAGCTCTCTATAGTAGCCATATTAACTGCGCATAATCTGCGCTATTGGTTTTTATTGGTCATATTTTGCCAGACAGACTTGTCTTTGGTCCCCACAGGCATGAATAGGTTTATTTTATATAGTTTATTGGTATATAATTGTATATAATACATGTTTTTCAATTCACTATGCAGTGGTGTTAGGGATATAGTTGATTGGTGTGAGTATAAATAGCAATATTCAATCTAATAATAATATATTCAGTTTGAAATTAATGACCACTAAGTGGCCTTATCCACGGGTTGTTTAATGATGCTTAGCCTCAGCCATTTTATTTATATAAAGCACTTCTGTGTTTGACACTCATTATGTTGACACTTGTGTTCTACTCACGTGTACTTCCTAGTGAAGGATCTAGATATGTATCCATGCTCGTCCCTCCTCTCCTCATGGTTTCCTGTAGAAACAGAGTACAAACGTTCCAAGAACCTCACATGTTTTCACTTTGCTTTTGGATGCAAGCACAATGCTACAAGCAGTATGTCTGTATTTCAGTGGGTTTGCATTCCAAAAATGGATTTTCAGTACCTAACCTAACCTATTGAGATTTGACAACTACTGTAGCATCTACATGTTCTTTGTCATGCAGGACATATATGAATCTTCTCAGCTTTTTATTTGCCTAGTAGTTTTCTAAAACTTTCTTTATAAAAAAAAGAAAAGGTGGCGTTCCACTGTGCTGTGGCAACGGGTTTGCCTGTTTTGACAACGACTCTAATAAAAGAAAGAAGATATAAGCCCACCCAGGCCTCTATGAAGCCCATGGAATAACCAACAGCTGTAGTTAATACCATAAATGTCCATAACTGTGCATCAATTACACAAGAAACCTGAGGAACCTTAATGAACCTTAATATCGCTTGTCCATGTTTTAAGGGTTCTGTATGAATAAATGGCTATCATGTGATGTTAAATATTTTTTGGATATAGAGTTAACATTCAGTCAATGATCTCATCCTTCCTTTCTCGTGAAATCATAGGATTCAATAGGATTTTTTTTTTTTTTTGAAGAAAAACATTAATCTGGTTAGATCATTACACTGTGCTCTAAAAGTAAGGCCTGCTGTAAACAAATCTATGCATGTCCATGACCTCTGAATATTTGAGCTCAGCTTGTCCTACAATGGTGTGAGTCCTTCTCTTGGCTGTGTTCCAAACTGACCTCCCAAAGGCTAGATTTGGGTGGTTCACTTCCTGATGCACTATGTCTGTTTTTCTTGTAACAGTTCTTGAGAAATATCTACATTATCTCATATTTTTGTTCACAGACAATGTAAGAAAAACAAAAACAAGATACTGTATCTTAAGCCCTAGTATATGAAGTCAGTGTTTAAGAGGACATTTGATTATCTTTCCATCGTATATAAATGCAAATTAGCAGGACTGACAAAACACTTAATGTCTAACTGACATTAGGCTCTCTGTTGTTGTTGTCTCTTAAAAAAAGCCTGTTTTCTATTTTAAAGCATGAAAACAGCAATTCAACAAGCTCAAACTACAGTAATAGCATGTTTGAGTTGACAGCTTAACATAATCCTACATGATCCAGTAGAAACACTGAACTGGAATCAACAGGTGGAAAAACAGCCATCTCTGAAACCAATGAAAAATGTTTCATGTTTGATTGATGAAATGACACTCAAACTTACCGATAATCTCCACCACACCATCCTTCGTCTTGACCGTGAGCTCCTCAGGAGCGAAATGCTTGACATCCAAGTTCACCTTCCAGTTGTCCTGTGTGTGTTTAATCTCAGACACCCCGGTACTGAGCTGCCGTGACAAGGCTTGTGCGTATGCCGCTGGATGAGCCACTACGGGCGTGGGCAAGGCGGGTGAGGGTACCTGAGCGCTCTGCATCAGGGAGGCCAACTCAGCACCTATGGGAGGGCGCATATAGCCAGGCCAGTGGCTGCTGGGGAAAACATGCATCTCCTCTGGAAATGCTGGCATCCCAAAGGTCTGGTCAAAGAGCCTACTGCCCTGGTACCAGTCACGGAATGGGTCCCAGGATGGAGTACGGAGGAAAGTGAAAGGGATGCGCCTTTCGGTCATGGCTGAAGAGGAGCAAGTTCTTCTGAAAGCTGGAGGCTTCAAGTTGTGTATCAGAAATCTTTCTAGAAGGTGCCGCCTGTTTGTAGGCTGCAGGCTTTTATAATCCTCGACGGCACGCCCAATTTCTTTCTCACACTCTCTCAAACTTTCTACCCCCCTCCCCTCGACACAAATATTTATAGAACTGACTAGAAGGTCTATTCACGGCAGACGTAGCAGAAGAATGGAATCCCGACCTAAGCCTGTCCGCAGTACAGCTGACTTGGAGTATGTGAGTATGACATACATACTCACATACTCATGTAATCCCTCTCACCATGCATTACAGAATTACACAGGAATCCATGAAAAGATCACGGAAATCCAGAAAGATCTTGTCTCAAATGAATAGTCCCCTACAGTGACAGATAGATAGACAGGTGAGAGCGCAGACAGCTGAAGAAAATGCACACAGGACAAAGGACAAAGTTTAAACAGAGCAATGACTACATGAGCAGACACTATTAAAGGGTCAAAGATACATACACCTTTGTCTACATTTTTGAATAATAGTCATTTTAACATGATTAGGAAAATTAGCTGCTTCTATGTTTATATTCAGTACTCTTTGTGAACTTGATTAAAGTATGACAGTGAAGAAAAAACATATATATATATATACAAACTATACTGTATATGGGCTGTATACAGGTATAAACTGTATACAGTATATATTGTATATATAAGAGTTTAGAGAACCCTACAGAAAATACTACTTAAGTTAATGTGTAAAAATCACACTATCAGCATTTGGTTACAGAAAATTCAGCTTTAATTGTTGTGAATATTTCCTATTCTTCATCCACTTTGCATTGCACCACATTGATATGTCTCTGTCTGTTCTAACAAAAATTTATTACACAACAAAATAAGCACTTATAAGACATATATCACATAGGTTTTGCTGATTATAATTCTGATAAATAATAAAATAAAACAAAACAAAATAATATAATCTAGATTGCCTAGCCTACATTTTAGTTATCATTTGTACTTATCAGTGTTACGTTACTCGCTTAAAAGGTCATAAACCATTCAAATTTAAGGAGAACACTTCCTTAAGTTCGTCATTAGTGTAAGTAACTCAAATTACATTCAAACTGGTTATTTTTTAAGGATTCACAGAACAATATTTGAATGTGTTTGAAGTGATCATTTGGAAAAATTATGTTTTTCTATGTGTTTGAATTATCTCAGGGTATACCATATACAGTTTGAGTGATGAGAGCTGTGTGCTAAGTGGAGCTTTGTGGAGCTACAGTACAACTTTGTGACTCGGCACTTTGTGATTCAGCACTCATAGGAGCTATGTCTGTGTGTGTTTGTGTGTGTGTGTGTATATATATATATATATTATACAGAGTGACTGTATGAGCAGTTGAGGTTTAAGGGACTTGCTCAAAGGCTGAACAATGGCAAGTTGGTGGTGCTTCCGCTGGAATCTGGAACCTTCCATATTTGCCCCTTTGAGCCAAAGTGAGTACATTACCAACCTTCAGAATTAGCCAGAATGCACAAGAGTGTGAAAAAAAAAACAACCAAGCAAAAAACTGTTCATTTAATTGAACTGAACAAAACCTGTAATGTATTTTTAAATTTATGAAGCAAATATTAAATAACCTACAATATTTAACCTCTGCTTAAAGGTAGAAATAATACAGGATGACTTTTTGTATGCCAGTGTATGTCACTGGGCCTGATGGCACTGGAACATTCTGGAAACTTCTCAAATGTCATACAGACGCTGAAAGAAACCAAAATAGCACTCAAAGTGTACACGGGCGCCCCCTGTGGTTTAATGTGAAAACTGCTACACAATAGACTTGTTTTTTAGTCATAGCACACCTACCTGTACATGACACTACCTCTTCTTCAAAAAATTGTATAAATCTATTGTGAAATTCTGCACAATCAAAAGTCTGGGTTTGACTTCTCTATTTGACAATAAGTGTTATTCCAAATTACATGCCATTAACCAACCCACTAACAAACTATTTAAAGATTATATTGTACCTGGATTCTGGAGTTCTATCAGTAATATAAAGTTATATTTACAATTGTATTTATTTCATTTTGGATGTCCTACCACAGTCCAATCCCACCAGTCAACATCACAAATTACAGGCAATTTGGGAACGCCACAGTCTTCGGACTGTGGAAGGAAACCCACCAAGCGCAGGGAGAACATGCAAACTCCATGCACACAGACAAAAAATCATATAGCTTTGAAATGGAAAAATATGAAATTAAGACAACTTATACTACTGAGTATCTACAGTCTGACATTCACAAATAACACAACTTATTTAGAGCTTTACAAATGTACATAAAGAGAGTAAAACACCAGACAAATATTCAGGTTTCCACTGGGATATACTTTATTTTTTTGTAGAATAATAACTAGTACACTACATCTACTGATGTCTATACAGTCCCATGATAAGCGCTGTATAATCGTACAGAAGAGGGTATTGATCCACATGAATGAAGGATGACTTCAAGAACACTGACAAAAGTGTGAGCAAGAGAGGAGAGGAAGACTGTGAGCATGTTTTTCCCTGATTGCATCATCAACTCGTTTGTCAATTTCAGTAAAAGTACTACAGGGAGAGAAATGTGAGCATGTTTGATTCAGGGGAAATTTGATTTCAGAGTTAATCAAAGGTATGAGAGAAGGAAACTGTTCCGAGATCAGCAATGTGCGCTGATGAAGATTTTATTGAAGATTTCTGGATAAAGGTATGTGCAAAATTAGGAGGTGGGGGGTATTTGGGGAGGGGGGGGGGTACAGCAATTCTGTAGAATAGCACTGATGCTTAGGGTTCAAACTTATTGAAAATTAGACCTCAATTTAAATGATTTTTTTAAAAGTTCAAACTTCTTGCTAGGACTTCAGAAAATCCAAACATATAATTTCTTGTTTCATTTCAAGCAAAATTATTATTATTTTTTCAATAATGTTTCAGAAGGAATAAATAATGACTGAATAAATACATAATAAATAATTAAATAAATAATGAATAAATAAGAACAATTAGTTAAATAAATAATATGCAATTAAATACATACAACATGATCAAACAGACATTTGGGTTTTTGCAGCCTGGTTTCAAAGGGCAGGTACTGACAACAGCAATGATTATTATAATAATAATAACTGTACAGAACTAATGCACTAAATTAGTCAAAGCTCTAAATAGCGATACATCCATGTATGCATGGATGGATGTATACCCATAGCCAAGGAAAGTGGCATAGTGCCCGAAATGATACATTTCTGCATACAGGTGTATCAGTTATGAAACAGTCAAGGAGAGCAGAGAATAAAGTCGAAGTAGAGTCGTAGAGAAATTTACAGCTTAGAAGATGTGTGTTTGTATATGCATGTGTGTATGTGTGAGTTGGCCAGGTGCTCGTAATATGAAAGTCTCCTCTGCTGCATCATGCTAACTTTTCCACATACAAAGCCTTATATCGTATAGGTTTGGATATACAGTGCATAGTTTACAGCCAGAGCTTGCAGTTTACACCTTTACACATCAACATCCCGGTGTATACGTACTGTATAATACATCTTATAGAAAAGCACACAGTTCTGTTTTCCACTAGTGGAAAACATGAAATAAATATCATGAATATTATTAATATTATTAATACAGTCTGTGTTTGTTCTCGCCTTTGTTTGTTCGTGTGTATGCAAGTCTTTGAAAGGGGGTGGGGAAGAATATTACAGAATGTCTTCGCCGTCCATGGAGTCGCGGTTCAGTCCCTGTTGACTTATGTTCGATGTTGATCTTGTCACTTCTGCTGACCCTTGTTTTTTTGTTATTTATGCAATTTGGAAGAATTTCAGGCCATAAAAGTGCTTTGTTTTGTTCTCCTGGCTTTAAGCGTCTGTTTGGCTTTGTTTGTAACACACAGCTCGTGAGAATTTCTCACAATTGTTGGACAGGTTCCTTTGCTCTTTTTTTTGGCTGCTTTGTTTAATTTAATTATGTATTACCGGTATCTGTAATCATCATCTGATCTGATGTGCTGGACAAATTTCTGGGGTATAATGATGTTTAGAATAAACATCTTTCTTAGAGAAGATACAAGAAATCTTCCAGAATGTCTCCACAGCCATCGTGGCTGATAGATCCATCCATCGAAGTCATTGTGATGATCGGCTGCAATGATCTGTGATTCACTTCGTCAGTGAATGCTTTAAGGGGATGGTCTGCTTCTAAGAACCCTAACCTTCTTGCAATCTACAGGCACACAAACACTCACACATCCGCTCAAATACTACGGGCGATTTGAAAACGCCAATCGGCCTACAATGCATGTCTTTGGACTCTGTCGGAGAACCTGGAGGAAACCCACCAAGTCCGGGGAGAACATGCAACATCCACGCACACAGACCAGGGGCTAGATTCAACCCCCAACCTCCAACCCTGGAGGGGCTAGATTCAATCCCCCAACCTCCTACCCTGGAGGTGCGACGCAAGAGTGCTAATCTTGGCTATGATAACACCTTTTTAGTTACAATAATGTCTTATTTACCACAGATATGAGGAGTCTGAAGTGTAATCTTAATTGTTCTTTTCTTTGATTTTCCATCCATCCTTTAATTGATCTGTTATTGTACCCACCACTCATCAGAAGCCAGGGCTCTCATAGCTGCTGTGACTGTAGTAGCTGTGCGCTTGACTGGGGCTTCGTGAGTGACTGCTGCTCCTGCTCCTGCCCCTGCTCCTGCTCCGACTTTTACTTCTGCTTTTGCTCCGGCTTCGGGTCCTGCTCCGACTGTAGCTGCTGTAGCTGTCGTAGCTCCGGCTTCGGCTCCAGCTTCGACTGGAGCTACTGTAGCTGCTCAGAGAGCTAGAGGAAGATGGACTAGGCCTGTAGTACGGTATCGGCCTCTTGCGTGCACTATAGCGAGATAAACATTAGGCATGTTAGGCAGTGCCACGTTATAGAAGGTATCTTTAATACCACTGGCATGAACTATACATGCGACTATAATGTAATAACGAAAAGCTGGGTATAAAATGTTTGGAGACAGAAAGTTTGAGGGGGTTAATTTACTATTAACATGGCGGTAATAAGGCATACCTGTGAAACCTAGCACACTAAATGTTTGGTGCACAATCTTTATTTTTGCTAGGGGTATGCAAACTGTGCAGTCTATGCACTGGAAAAAAATACAATGTAATTATCTTAATCACTGTATGAAAGTAATACTAATACTATTCGATTTGAGTCTTACAGAAATGTTGTAAATTAATTATATAGACCGCTGATAGAAAGCACTGACACTGAAGACTCCTGTAAATTTACGTTGTCTGATTAGAATAATCTATCTGTAAAAATGAATACATCCACAGTAATTACATTATAGTCGCATGTATAGTTTATGTGACAGTACACAATCATTTAAAGACGTTTAAAATGAAATTTCATATGTACTTTATTCGTGAAAGAGACAGAGATAATGATTTTAGGTAATGCTGTCAGAGGAAGTCATAATGCTGTAATTAGAAAAAAAGACTGGGTGGCTGCATGTGTTAATCCGGGTTAATACATTCGCCCCTAATTATATAGTTATATAAAAAGACAGACAAAGATGCATAATTTGTTAATATCGTACATTCACACACATAACCATTTATAAGCAGTAGGTCACCTCGAAGCACCCACGCTGCTTGCGCTGCTGCCAAGCGAAGTGCTGTTAACTGGTACAGATACAGATATTTTAAATTCTAATTAGAAGTGAGAAAGAAACAGACTCAAGGTTTGTCAAGAGGTTTGTACAGAATGGAAATCTTTTAGAATTTATATTATTATAAACATGCCAAATGAAGAACAAAAAACATCCCACAGACTTACAGTATGTATGTATGTATGTATGTATTTATTTATTTATTTATTATTTAGACTTACTTTGTAGGGTTGCTGCATTATGCCCTTTTGTATATTGGCCCCTTTTTAGTTTGAACACATAGATTTAAAAATTCAAAACCTCTAGACTTCCCCCTTTATCTGTTAATCGTGTGGTAGAGTTAGTATTCATCAGATGCCAGTAAACACTGAAGCAACTTTGATTAAAGAAAAAAAGGCGAGGTTAGGATGTTGGCTTTGGTACTGTAAAGACATCGTGTGTCGCAGCTTCACCAAATTGATTCACAAGGAGACGAGGCCTAGGAGAGTCTTGCTGCTGGGAAACAGTTACCACGGTAACCCTGCCTCCACATGCCGATACCAAGGTCTGCTGAACACCTTCGTACAGAAGTGAAAATGTGAGCTGGCCTGATTCAGGCATGTTGACCCAGAAACACAGGATTAACATAAATGTCAGCATGAAAATAATACAGATGGGTAGGCTGCTGTTTTAACTGAGACAGATGATGAAAGACTGAGCAAACGTCATTTTAATTATTTGAATTTGGTTAAATTGATCTCAACATATTATAGACACCACATCAGAGCATGCCTTGTTTTTGTTTTTATCATATATTGTACTTTTGTCTGTGATTTCTACTGTATGGTGGTAAACAGTACTGCTGGCAGTAAACAGAGTGGCCACTAGATGTCACTGTATGTTTAAATTATAATCCTTTTACAAACACAAGATTGCAATCTAAATCTCGAATGCTGTCCTAACATTTTGTCAGAGAAAAGATGGATTACAGAAACAACTTTGTAGACCATGCTTCTCAAGGACATTTATCTGTCTTTGACAAGTTTTACAAATACCCAGGTTTATTATTATTTTTTTTAACCTGCTGCCATCCAATACAAAAACATGTAAACAATATTTTTAAAATATAATTCTATGCAAAATAATAATAATAATAATAATAATAATACATAGGAACCTTTGTCTAACCTTTGTCTGACATTTAGCCTGATGAAAAAACCCAAACTCTATATACATAGATATGCTAGCCCCTGCCATCGCTAGCTATAGTAGCTAGTCAACTGGTAGTAAACTACCTAATATTTGTCAAAGACTGACACAAGTATAAATTACATTTTGATATGTATTGTAATTTTCACATTGTATATCAAACCAAACAAACAAAATTCTTTCATAAATTAAATCATAGCTTAAATTGGCTACCAATTTCTGCACATTTCAGTTTGACAAGTCTTACAAAAATCAAAAAAAAAAAAATTGTGTTCAGAAGGACTTTCTGTTTTGCCTTAGATTTCTATTCTGACAAATCTGGAGTGACATGTAATCTGTATTATTTTATATTGAATTGAATTCATACAGTTTGATAGAAAGTTAGCAAGTCACAAACACAAGCACTAGCTAGTCAGGGACATAATTAGCGTAGCAGACTAGCTAACAATATCTTTGTTTTTGTAAATGATCCAATTTATTGGTTGATTTTATTCACTTCAGCTGCATACATTGCTCTCAAAGACACTTATAATTATTATTATTTGTTTGCCTAGTTGACATTTGCTGGCTAATTTTGTTCATTAACAGCCAACATCAGTTGCTATTACGTGAGCAAATCAAGTGGAGTTGTCAATTTGAAACCATGTGTCTGGAAGTTAAACAGAATTTACAAAGAATTTCAATCTTTTTTTCCCCCTTATTTTTTTTAACAAATAAAAAAAAAAAAACACATACAGCGAATTAAAGGTATCAATATATTGAAGTCAATGTTCTTAGTTAGGGTCAAATGACCAAACTAATACAATGCCTGGCCAAAAAAAAAACAAAAAAAATGCAGTGTAATCTTATCTACACCGTTGATATGACCCTGGTCATTCAGTACATTCAGGTCATCAGCTGACTTTATTATATTGCCACATAATGTTGCTGAGCCTAGATATGACCATCTGAAACCACCCAAGATCATACCAAAGACTTGGATAGTTGCATGATGGGTGCATTAATCCATTCATGAGCTTCCCTTCATACCTTGACACACATTGCCCTGGAATAGGGTTAATCTGGATTTATCAGATCATGTGACCTTTTTCCATTGCTTCAAATTCTAATCTTTTTGAATGCCTAGCAAATTCAAGCCTTTTTTTCTTCAAGTTTTCTTATGGCCACACAGCAGTTTTTTAACCAATCCTTTGTGTTCTCGTCATTGTGTGTGTGTGTGTGTGTGTGTGTGTGTGTGTGTGTGTGTGTGTGTGTGTGTGTGTGTGTGTGGAAACCACCACATACATGGTATTTTACTATGCAACTACACCAAGGGATTAAGTGATCACATGTTTCATTCATGAATTTTTTTTACTTCCACAAAGTTGATGGTTCAGTACTATCCTTCCAGATTTTAATAATGTAGTTAATGTTTCTTTAACCAACCATTTCAAATCTCCTTAGTTGTCTTCTTTGCTTGATGTAGCCCAATAATTGAATTTTATTGGCCAGGCAGTGTAGAAATCACATTACTTATAATCATCACAGAAACCACCTATATCCTGTTGGAAAACAATAGTTTTAGAGTTAGCAGGAACTGGATTTACCTGGTGATTCTGCGTGCCTCCATAAAGCTGGGCGAGTCTCTCCTCCTCTTACGGATGGGAGAATAACTGCGCGATCGTCGGCGAGTTCTCTCAGCGTCAGAGTAGTGTGGACTGTCCCTCTCCCTGTACGTGCGGCAGAAGAGATGATGATGATTAAGGTGTGTCCAAATGCTCTTCAAATGTGCATTATCCCACATAAAGAAGAGACAATTTCTGTTCCTTTTTTAACTGAAACATGCTTCTGTGTGTGCTTCAAGTGCAGCACACACAGCAGTATCTTTAATATTTAAATCTTGGGTTTTTGCATGTATCTCTTGTTACCGTACAAATTTATAAGATGTGTTGTAAGCATAGACTTTAATGAAAACAAGTACATTGTGTAAAAATCACTTTTAGTAAGGAGGCATGTACCTAGAGTTGTTCTGGCGAGTGTGTGGGGACTTGGTTTTGTTTTGTGTGTGCTCTCGTGATTTGGAGCGTGAAGAAGAGCGAAGACTGCTCCAAGAGCTGCTTCGTTGCTGTAGGCTTGATTTGTTCTTTTTGCGGCCAGTCGTGCGCCGGTGTGAAGTTGGTGATGCTGACACACTGCGCTGTCGGTTCTGGGCCCTACCATGGTGACGCCTTTTAGATGAATGAGACCCTTTTGCTCTGCAAAAAAATATGATAGACAACTTGTTTATCGGGC
This sequence comes from Clarias magur, assembly GCA_013621035.1. Taxonomy (NCBI): domain Eukaryota; kingdom Metazoa; phylum Chordata; class Actinopteri; order Siluriformes; family Clariidae; genus Clarias; species Clarias magur. The sequence continues at coordinate 1,338,728 of QNUK01000078.1, forward strand.
CATCTTAACTACAAATTGACCTGTGCATAGTATACTGTACACCAAAAGTCACATCATGATCTACTGTACTTAGAAATGGTTAAAATGGAAGATAGATAGGTCTCACTTCTTCACATGTGTGCTCTTGGCTTTAGACTGGAGATCAAGTTGGGAGTCACTGCTATGGGCAGGAGAGTGGCAGCTCCGTCCTGCCCGTTTCCCTGATGACTCAGAGGACAGCTTGCCACCCCGCTGCCGCTCATCTCCCTTTCCTGCCTCTCCCATCTGGGCATGTGTCTGCTGTCGTCCAGGGCTCCTACAGAGGGCACTGTGGCTCTTCACTTCTCTTACATTAGGCGAGGTCTGCCTCTGCACTTCATTCGGTGAGGAAAAAGCCAGTGACCGTAAGTTCTGTAGATGTATAATAACCAGAAAAAAAGGGAAAGGAAAAAAAGGGAGAAAAAAAATGACACAAATACACAAAAATTAGAATCTTTTCCACTTGAGTGAATGTGATGGTGTACTTGCCAAAAAAAAGGCAAATAATTAAAAGAAAAGAGCTAGAAGTTTTCTGGATATGGCTTATAGACAGTCCTCTATGGTGCAGCGCATGCAATACTTGGCATGCAAAACCATAATGAGCTGGAAATTATAATCCCGAAAGAAAAGAAGAGGAAAGAAAGGGAAAATATGTGAAAAAAAACTGTGAACCAAATCAAGATCAGGAGAACAGAGAGTGAAAAGAGAGAGCGAAAGAGACCAAAGAGCTGAGTGGAAAAGGAGGACATTGTCAATTTTTTTTTTTATAGAAATGGCTACAAACAGAAATAAAGTGGAAAATAAATACTAGAACGAAAAATTTTAAATAATATTTTTAAAAAATCAGACAACTTGACAGAACATCACAGAAATGGAAGGAACAAAATTAAAGATTCACAATTATAGAGTCACTCGAATTAGAAAACAATTGGTCTTCTATTCAATAGTAAATTTCTGCTTGAGGATTGCTTTTCCTGCAGACAATTGCTGAGATGTGAACAGCGACCCATTTCCTTTTTTTTTTCTTTTTTTTTTAATGGCTACTCTGTTTTAACTCCCTTTTGGTTAACATCCACTTACCAATAAAGTGGCATTCCCTCCTTTAGTAGGTAAGGTATGAAGAGAAGGGAAAAGTGGGGCAACATAAGTGCATCATTAGATTCACAAAATGCAAGAGAAAAAGACACAACACCCTTCCCTGGTAGTGAGCATGAGACAATACATGGAATCAAACTCAAAAAGACACACCAAATTAAATCATTTCAAAATAAACAAATAAACATTTAGGCCTAAAGGAAGAAAAAAAAATGACAGGATGGGATTGGGCACTCTTTTCAGAACCACTCGCTTTAGTAAAGTAGCAAATGATTCTGATGATCTGATATATACGCATACAGACTAAGAGGGAAAAAATAACAATTTATCAGCTGATAATTAATTTATTTTAGTGAACATGCATTGTTTATAATAAACATACTTTTCAATACTTTCACATTAAATTCAATTTACTGCGTCATCGAAACTGACCTTTGGACGAATACCCACAATATTTATGGATGTGCCCGTTAAAACCTGAGACTTCTGTCTGACCAGCCTGGAGCCAGGGCTCATAGCAGTTTCTCGATTTCAATAATTATCTTTGCAAGAATGATAAAAATTACACCTAAAACGCTATCTTTGACCACCACTACTCTGCACTCACACCAATGGCAAGAGGTCAAAGTGACCCGAAGTCAATACTTTGCAATTATAACGGCTGAACCACACATAACAGGAGGCAGAGTGACCATTAGTGACATGAAGTAAGCGAGGAGAATGATATCAAGTCGGCAGAGGAAGAAAAAAAAAAGTTTACTGTTTTGGCAACTATGAACAGAAGGAATATTTTCAATATCCACCTTTTTCTGACATATTAATGTGTTGCCATTTAATTTGTGTAGAGAAGTCACTTAAGGTTAGAAAAGTAGGATTAGAAATTGTGAAAAGCTAAATATTTGTCGCGTGATGAACTACGTGTATGCATATGTTATAAATAAATGTCATATTTCCTGCACATTTAAATTTATTTTTAGCCAGAACCCAGTAGGAACCGTAACACTAACTCATAAGGATCTTATTATACCAGGTTGAGACTTTCCTGCCAAAAAAACATCGGGATGACATTGCCTTTAAAAATTAGAATCATATTTTTTGGTATAAGGTTGAATGAATGACCCTAAAAAACAATGGGTACATGTTTATGGACACTAATTTTTCACTAATAATGAGAATACCAGCCGAACCAGAATAGAAATGCAGCATGTACAGTACAGTACACACCTCAGTCGGAATAGTCTGACCCGATCTGAATGAATGAAAGGGTGGTGTAAACCTTTGATAATCTGTTCAATAGGTAAACAGTTTCCATGGAAACGCTTGCTCAAATTGTTTCTCTCTTGTTGAAATAAATATATTCTCCCTGCACATGGTTGCCCCACATGGGGGTAACATTAGATTATAATTCCTAATCAATTCACTACCACTAGTCTTTCCTTTCATCCACTGGATGTCTGGCTGAGAAAATGGTACTGATTTCATACGTACTGCAGTAAAGCACTTAACCAATCACAGATGAGACTGAATTCTTGTGACCAATCATAACGCAGGAAGTGAGATTTATGAGAAAAGATTAAGGAAGTCTAATCTAACCTCTAACATCTAAGTCATATTTCCAGCAAATTAAAAGTTCACAGTGGGCAGAACTACTGTACAGTACTTTGTCCAAAACGTTATATATTGATGAAGTGCTTTTAGATCAGCGTCCACCTAAACAGATACGTTAGAACCTCAAACAGGAATGATATCATTTACGCTGAACTTCTGTTCGCACAATGTCAGCCTGTATCGCATGTGGTCCATAAACCAATTTTAAGTCGCGACTAATGAACTGGATGAAAACAGCAGCTTCCTGCCCCCAGGGCATGTATCTTTTTTTTTTTTTCTTTCTTTCTTTTTTTTTGTACACCACTTATTTGCATGTATCTTGATTATTGTAGCATTGACTCCCAGTTTAATTTTCTCTTTAAAAGAAAATACAGTGAAGTTGCATCATGGCCCCCAAATGCAATGCTAGTGATAGCAGCAGCAAGATAAAAGAGAGAAGTCTTGCTGCAGCGCCTCATAAAGCTTTGCTAAATATCTAGAGTATATCTACATATCTATGGTGCACAGCCAGCAACCGCTTTCACAGAGCAGATCTCTGACTTTAACTTTGCTTTTTTCCCCTCTCCCTATCTCTCTCTATATCTCTCCACCGCATCCCGATATATTGTCTAGGTAGAGGAGAGGTGTCTGGTATTGTGTATTGTCGCACACATCATTTACTAGCAGCAGCAGCAGGTTCCATGTTGAACTAGCGGTAAATACTCACAAACGAGACCAGGGTTCTGACTTAGTGCAGAAACAGAGGACTAAAACCTGGATGATCAGCTGGATGAGCATTTGATTTCATGGATGCATTTAATTTGAATTTGCAACCTTATGTTAGGGTCATTCATTTAACATCATCTCACCAACACTGGTCTAGCATCATTTTATTATCTAAATCTAGCTTTCAAAAACAACAGGGTCCCAATATCTGTAACGTTTTAACAACCAAAAACTCCTGCTGGGATAGCCTTTATTTGTGGCTTAAAAAAAAAAAAAAAAAAAAGCATTCTGTAGCTTGCTTGTGTAAATGTTGCACACGGGCAGAAAAAATAGGAATGTCCTCGAGCAACCCAAGCAGAGCAAGATTGAAAATCACTGCCGGTGTGAGCGCAGCGGAGCTCTTTATTTGGTGGTAATCTCAAATCACACATTTTCAGGATGTAAAAGCTTTTAGGGCTAATTAACAGAATAATCAACATTCACACACAATTATATGATCAACTTCTGTGTTTTATAGCAAAAGTTAGCCTTTTGTACTGTAGCTTGAGAACTACACTAAAAAAAAGGGAAATAAATGTGTCAAACAATAATAAAAACAAATGTTCCATAATCACCAAGAGACAAAAGGGATGCGGCACAGACATGAATGCATTCTAGTCAAACAAAAGAAGAACACAGAGAGAGAGAGAGAGAGAGAGAGAGACAGAGAGAGAGAGACGAGAAATGGACTTGAGGGGAGGGCAGTGTACTGACCACTTCAGCAATAGAGCAAAGCTAAACTGTAATGTTGGAAAAGAAGGTTTATAAATCATAAAGAACATTTTACTACGAAAAAACAGAAGAAAAAAAAAACAATGAAAAGTTATCCGCCAAAGTTTTTTTTTTTTCTTTTAATATATCATAGATAAAATGAGAAGAAAGAGAGAGAAACAGTCAAGCTAGGGTGCTTGTCACATTCTCATCTGCATAGAGACCACGTGCGTAGGCAGAGCATTACCTACCTTCCATTTCAATCAGAGACACGTATGCAATATTGACAGAACGAGAAAGGAAGAAAAAAGGAGGAGGGGGAAGGAGAAAGGAAAATTCTCCGCAGCGAAATGGGAAAAAGACAATGAGTTCTTTTTAGTATCCCACCTAATTACTTGGTCCACAAACTCAAAAAGGAGACCAAACCAACCAAAATGTTAGCCAAAAACAAATTTGACAAATAAATGAGAACGAAATTGAACCAATCCCCTTGCCCCACACCCCGCCCGCCCTCCGCCCCCCCAAAAAACAACAACACACAACAAAAAAGAAAAGAAAAAAGAAATCGACATGAATAGCCGTCTTATTCGCTCGGACAAATGTACAGCCATGTTAAGGTTAAGAGAGTTAGGGCATCTAAATTACAGTCGTAATAGACACAAACCAAACCCATCGTACAAACTGATCCTGCGAGAAGGAATGGAGAAGGGAATGAACATGCACACTGTGGTCGATGGGGCAAAAAGCATGTCAGGACGACAGAGAAGAGAGCCACACACACCACGGATGGATAGGAGGAGGTGGAGGGGGGTGTTGAGTGCTAGGATGAAGAACTAAAGTCAGCACACTGGAAAAAAAAGGGACCCCAGTCATATATTCGGGATTTGTTTCAAATACTGTGTATTATTTCGCCAGAGAAGCTGGTCAGGTGGAACCCTGTCTGCTTTAAGAAATTGCCCACTTTTTTAGAAAAGTGAAAGATTTATTTTTTGAGGATTTGTTATGAGCATTTGGGATGTAAAACCTGTGTGTGTAAATGATTGTGAATGGCTTGGGTCCCTTTAGTGAAACACTTTCACTAAAATGCTGTCCCATTTATTTCCAAGTTTTCCATTTACTTCTAGACAGACTAAGATGTAGGAAACATCAGAAAGAGAACCGCAGAACGTTTCCGGGGTTACTGGAACGTAAAATCAACTGGTGGGGCAGGAAATTCAGTATTAAGTACATGTAATGGATCTGCAAAAAAATAAAAAAATTTAGCTTGTAATGTGAAACCTCTTGTGAGCTACGATGCGTTTAAGTTACTGCTATTTAAGAAAAACTCCAGCGTTTTTCAACCTAATGGACATCTACTAGCGTTCAGTACATCACACCAGGGACCATCTATTCCTGTACTGAGAAAAGAACACATAGCTGTTTAAATTTCATAAATATAAGGGACGCACATAATTCTCCAGTGGTGTATATATTCTGTCTGTTGCATATTTTACCTCTTTTGCAGAGGAGAAGTTAATTTCGCGTTACATACCTACAGTATGATTAGAGCCGTTATGAAGGCTTAACATTTACATTTAGGGATTTTGGCACATGCTTCGGCAAGTGCTTTAAAGTTTCCGTCACTGGATAGATTCTTACACTGGGTTTAAGAATGAAACAGTGATGGAAACTTTAAAGCACCTCTGTAGGTCTCTATAGATAAGAGCATCTGCAAAATGCCTAAACGTAAATGTAATTTAAATGTACAGTATACTCTTAACCAAGTATGAATATCTGACACATTTCACTATAAACCGTTCAAAGAAGATTATTGCTTATTTTGGATGCCTTCAGAATTGCTTTACAATGTAGAAACATTTTTAAACCAATAAAGACCATGGAATTAGAACTTTTGACTGGTACAGTCACCATTTTAGCAGAAGAAGATAATACAGTATGTGTGTAATCATATTACCAGGTTTGTAGTCAGTAACTGTTTGTCTGCACTTGCAATCAGGAAAGATCAGCTGGATGGTGGATTTTTAAGTGATTCTACAATAACTAAGACATCAGTTTAGTTATCATCTAATGTTTATATTAATTTTCTGTTATAAATTCCTGATGCTGATGATTTTGGCACTGATCAGTGCAGGAGAAATAAATAAAAAAAAACAGCAGATTTAATCACTTTGTAATTATAAGTGTTAAGTATTAAAGTTGCCATTTCTTTGAAAGCCTTGTTAATTTTCAACTGTAAAAGCCTTGTTAAAAGTCAACATTTTCAGTTTCGTTCCTTTCAGCTTAAATTGAAAATACCCTATTATTTCATTTTTGTTTGAAATTTTGTTACTTTGGAAATAAATACAATTAACAGATTATTTAATATAAACTTGTCTAATGTGAGCTAAAATAAACAGACGCTGGTAGATTTTATTTCGTATTAATAAACTCAAAACATTTCCGGTTGCCACGATCCGGGACAAGAATTTATCATGAGTTCTGAGGACCGTGATTGGGGGGAAGGGGGTGGGGTTTCTAGGCAGTGCCAGTTACACATGAGACTTTAAACCACATATGCCGTCAGCACAGATTTGAAATTTAAGTCTTTTACTCTTGGTGGTACAGTGGTACCTCGGCGTACAAATGGCCTGCCTCACGAATTTTCGCTTTAAGAACTGAAATTTTGCAAGAGGTTAGCATTTTCGGCGAACTAACCGAGCTGAACCAAACGCCGGCTAAGTTGCGCACACAATACATCGTTCAAAACTTGTTTGCGTCGGTGAAAAGCCAAATGAAGCAAGTTTTTTTGTTTTTGTTTTTTTGCATTTGGTGCAAGATTGAATGAAGGCATAGGTCCCAAGAATGTTAGCAAGGACAGTAGCAATAATAAAAGGGAGACCCTTTCAGTTTCATTTTTAAAGCAGAGGTGCCGAGATGAATTATGAATTAAGTGAGGTTTAACATCTAAATGTCATTTATTTGATATTTTACTGCTTTTGTACATGTCTTTTCTAAATGCTTTGATTGTTTTTATTTGCAAAAATACGATTAAAGTGTTTTATATATATATAACACTTTAATCGTATTTTTGCAAATAAAGGTTTTCTATTCTTTTCTCAGTAAGGAAAAACATAAAAATTTCTGGCCCATGTTAATAAAACATTCACTACAGACGTAGCAGATAGAGTTTGAAAAATGCTGGAATGTTTCCTTTAACAATTGCATCACTTTCAACCAACTGACCGGACACCACATGGTATGATGTACAACGAGTTGGCATAAAAGCTTTAAACGGAAATAATACTAAATAATCACAAGCGTGTGACACTTCCCTTTAATACAAATATACATATATATTTTTCATCTAAAGCAGAGAAGAAACAGTGATCAGAGGTGATGCTGCGACCCAGAAGGTTACATGCAGGTCAGAGTGATAGTCCACAAGAAGCAAGTAAAAAGAAGCTCGTTTTGAAACACCATCTGTCAGGTTTGTGATCAGTCTGGAGGAAAAGGGGTCTACGGTGTTACTCAGAACATGAGCGTTCAAACTGTGTTGACAAGAAGAAACTCATACACGTACCCTCTTAACCTACTTGGTCCCGCTCCAAAGCATATGAGGGCTTTTTACACAAACAAGACAGAAAAGTTTGGGCATTTATTTATTTATTGATTCTGTGTGTGGGAAGATACCACCTAAATTAAATAAAGGCAGAAATGAAAAGAGAAATGAAGCAAGCAAGTGAGACAAGAAAGAAAAAGGAAAAAAAAACAGCACATAAGACCTTCTGAAAAGAACGCATGCAGGTAACTCCTACTAGTAGTTTAGGTATCGTTCATGGTCACAGTAATATTTTTGGTGTACGTTTCCATACACTGATCATTTTCACACTTGTACTCACAAGATACTTGCTCGCTTTTGATTTCAGACTGAGAGAAATGAAATAAAGCAAATCAATTGTAAGCTGTTAACGTCAAATGGAAACCTGAAATGATAAATGCACTGGACTTTTTTTTTCTTCTCGCTTTTAATACCTTTTCATCAAAACTCTTCCAAATGAGGTTTACAAATCACAACCGACAGCCAAACTTTTTTTCTTAATAAGGCACTGAATCCATCATTGTTAAGGCACTCAATTGTGTCTGAAATGTTAATGCAACACTGATTAAGGACTATAACACCGCACAAAAATCCATGTATCATACAAGGGACGTTCAAGTCAAACCGGGACTTGTGATGACTTTGTTCTTGTGTATGAAGACATTTGAATGGTGCAAACATTTTAAAGTAGACTGCATCTGTATATGAACGAGGTAACTCGGAGCCCATGGCACTTATTCCTGTAAACACTCAGTGAGTGAAAGCCTGATCCTTGAAAATCAATGGATAACTTGTCACCAGATTGCAGGAGAGACACATATGTCTGTGGTAACTGTGTACATAATCATTCACAAACATTTGCACATTACAGGAACTCGGTTTGGAGTTCCACATGTATGGGCCATTAAAGGAGTCCCTGGGAGGCTTGTGTTTAACATAGGATGCATGCAGACCGATCACGGCTCCGGAGCACTGAGAAAACTTTCTACCTTGATGGCATCCAGGCACTAGTGAAACATTGGGATAAGTGCATTAGTGCAGCAGGGGATTATATAAAGAAATAACGTGAGTTGTTACTCTCATAACTGTGTTCTGTTATTGGACAATCACAAGTCCCCGTTTGACTTGAACACCCCTCATATCGCCGTCCTTATTTCATTTAAGCTGAGGAATGGTCAAATTGTTTTTGAATTTGAATTCTTGAATGAAGTGATTCATATTCCTTAGAAAACCTAAATACTGATCGAGTCAACTGTGATCATTTTCTTCTTTGGTTCATTTGCAACCTGTGATGCTTCAATATTAAAAACATCAAGTTTGTTATCAATAGAAAGTGATTAACTGCTGTTTGAAAAAATAAAAAAACCTTACCCAACTAGCACAAAATCCAGCTGGGAATGCAAATAGTCATCAAACAGAGCCAAACAGGCAAAAGCAAGATACCAAAGAAAAAGAAAAAAAAAAAGTAATCAAAAAGTAAAAAAAAAAAAACTGAGAGTGAGAACAAACAGTCAGGTCAGTTATGGGGCAGTGAGAGACAGAGCAAGAGAAACCATTTTGGATGAGGGAATTCGAGTGAATGGTGCAGGCGGAGGGCACAGAGGCAAAATAGAGGAGACTACATACATCGCTGCTTCTCTCGCCCTCTAGTCCGGAGTGTTTGCCGTTGCGAACACGTTCGCTGTGGTGGCCGTTCTCCAGACTGGGACATGGAGACGCACTGGGACTAGACCGCTTCTGTCTTTCCGTCCTGTACTTCAGGTTGGACCTGCGCAGACGGTATAAAATCCTCTCGTTAATCAGATGCATTCTGGGGGGGTAAATACCCCAAAATCAGTAGTACGTTTATAATATGTATCCTGTATAATGTAAATACTTATATTATAGCACAGATTCAAATTAGTTCCTGAGAAGACCTCCAGTGTGTAAGCAGAAGGATTACCAAAAAATAATGATTCATTTCGTACCACATAAACTTATATAAACAGATAAGGATGTTTTAAATTCATTAAATAAAGGCACATTGTCTTAATACTGTAGGTTTGTAGTTTTACTTTTAATGAACAAGGTACAGCTGAGACCAAAAATTTACATACGTCAGGGCTAAAGATGGCCAATCACAGTTTTTTCTCTATGAATAAAAAAAATAATACAAGCATTTTGTGAGATAGACAATTTTTGTAAAGCATATTATATATATATATATATATATATATATATATATATATATATATATATAGGGCGGCACGGTGTTGTAGTGGTTAGCACTGTTGCCTTGTTGCACCGTCCGGGTTCGATCCCCGGCCAGGCTAGATTCCTGTCTCTGAGTGCATGGAGTTTGCATGTTCTCCCCGTGCTTGGTGGGTTTCTGCCTCATGCCCTAAGTCTCCTGGTATAGGCTCCAGGCCCCCCGTGACCTTGAATAAAGGATTAAGCGGTATACATACATTTGGTATAGATGATGAGTGAGTGAGTGAGTGAGTGAGTGATGTATATAAATCTACATACCATATTCTGGTAGCGTTAAAATCTATGTGCTTTAAAAGTAACAAATGCTGTGTTGCTGGTGCCCTCTGTGCCACTTGAGTGTTAAGCATAAAACCTTAGAAAAAGAACTGTACATTTTCCAAGCAATTTCCGTGAGGGACTATGAGCATCTGAACATACATTTGTATAAAAATATAAAGTCTTGGGACATATGGTACATGTAGATGCTCTTATCCAGAGCGACTTATGTTTATCTCATTATACATCTGAGCAGTTGAAGGTTAAGGATTACTGGGGGTTAAACCTGGGCCCTGAGCTACCACACAGACCGTGCATTGTTCAAGTATGAGACACAAATTAACTGTCGGAGATGAACTAATTTGTGAAGCACAAGACGACTAAAACAATCTGATGAAAAAGTTCAGCTACTCTCACCATTAAGAGTCCTACATTACCATGGCCTGAGAGGTGCACAACCTCTACAGTAATCCAAGATGAGATTAAAAGAAAAACAAAAAAGTCACATGAAACAGAATTTGAAGTTTTTGGCCGTAAAGCTGAGCACTGTGGCTTTTTCTCCAAAGTTCTCCATTTCAACTGTAAAACATGGGAGTGGCGGCATCATGTTGTGGGGTGCTGTCCTTTCAAGGTGAACGGTACACCACAAACCATAGACAGAATCAGAAGAAGAAGGAAGAATCCTGAAGCAAGACAACAACTATAAACATACCTGTGAATAGTGATGGGTTCGATTCATTCTTTTTCAACACGTCTTCAACGTGACTCAGAAGAACGAGTCTCAGAGAGTGATTCATTCATTTCCTACTTGGCGTGCATGCGCAAAGCATTGCAAAAACCTCCTTAGGTTATGTACAGGAAACAGAAATGAGTAGATAGCTCTCGAGTCTTGGTCCGAATCATTCGTTCTTTTGTCACGTGACTCCCATAGATGCATTGCAGTGCAATAGATTCAAAAGAACGACTTGAACTAGAAGATATGAGAGGTGAGCTGCTCATTCTGTTTATGATAATATGTTCTTAGCTGCACTGTAACATTTTCATTGCTGGAACTATATCCAAAATGTGTGTATGTAGACGTGTTGGGGGTTTCTGTTGGAAAATGTAACTTTTTTTTCTGAACAAAAGAACGAAATGAACTAAATGATTCAAAAAGAGATTTGTTCATTTTGATTAAAAAATCTGAGCCACTAAAATGATTCAAACTTCCCATCACTACCTGTAAAATAATGTTAATACCTATAAAGTATGTAAATGTCTTTAACAAAATGCCAAAGATATGATAAATAAGTGGCCATTATATCTGAATCAAGTCTCAGCAGATATTGTTGAAGGCCTCAAGCATTGGATTAAAGTTTAAAAAGCAGTGGAATGAAATCTGACCAAAAGTGTATGTAAATATTTGAAAGTATTTATATATATATAAATAGCCACTCTGGGAAACACTAAGATGGGGAAACTTTTTAAACCGGCCTGATCATCTGTCACCATCATGTTTCTCACTGGTCCTACGTCAGATAATTTTTTATGCTTGAATGATCAGATTGACACTTTGAATGTAATTCTGTATAATGAGTAACATGCTGCTTTATGCTAGGTAACTAGATTTAAGTTTTACTTGTGTTATTTGTTGTTTTGTCTTTTTTTTAAAGATTGCTTCAAATTTTTGGCCTTTTCTACTCATGAAGGAAACGGCCTTGACATATAGTGAAGGATAAATATTCCCCTGTCCGGGACCTACGTTGTGAAGGTGAGACCAGAAGCAGATGGACGATGTTAAAAGGAGTGTGTGGTGTGGTCAGGGATGTGTGTGTGTTCTCGCCATCACCTGCTGGGGGATCTGGAAATGGTGGCTGTAGATGAGACAGAGGCGCTGCGCGAGCTGCAGCAGCTACCTCTCCGCTGGGGCCTCCTGCTGGTACACTCTGCTGGAGATCTGGAACACACACACACACACACACACACACACACACACACACACATGCAACCAAACCGAAAGTGTGCAAAATCATGAACACAAACACACTTAGATTCACACAAACAAAGATTCACACAAAGACACTTATGCGAGCTAATGAACAAATTCTTTTTCCTTTTATTGATTGGAATGATTTCAGGCTGTTCATCCTACAGGACACCTACCGTACACTGAGCAATTAATACATGAGGAAAATGGGGGGGGGGGGGGGGGATCCCACACTCACTTCTTTCTTAGTTTGCTTTTGTCTTTGTGCTTGCTCTTTGGCGTGCCTGATCTGAAAAACAAAAGCAGAAATTTTTGAACAGTTTGAACATGATTTGGGTGTTGAGTTCAGATGCAGTAAATCTAAAGATCCCTCACAAACAATTTAAAAATTAGTTAATGATGTCTGGACACATGGCAGCTTGCATGTACCTGTGTCTCCTCTTCCTTCTGGACCCAGATGTGGATCTAGGAGAGACCGAGAGAGACAGAGAGACAGAAATGGGGATATAAATGAAAAAGAGAGTCAGCTCATAAGTCTAATAAGTCAGGGGATCACAAAATATTTTGAATAAACAAATGAATAAAAACCTTTAAAAAGCATAAAAGCATATCGACAGAAACTACAGTACAGGGGGCGCAAACTTTTGCTCTCTTTTGTAGTAGGTATATGCCACTGATTCTCTTATTGTGTGTGTGTGTGTGTGTGTGTGTGTGTGTGTGTGTGTGTGTGTGTGTGTGTGTGTGTGTGTGTGTGTGTGTGTGGTTTATAAGCCTATAGCAGCAGACCTAAAGCAAAAAGCCCAAGCAAGTCACAATCATTTTGTGTGTTTATGAGGCAGAAGAAAGTGAAGGAGAAAGCTAGATGAAGCTGTCAAAGTGACACAGGGTGTGAGAACGAATTGCTGAAACTCTCCTGCTGAGAGAGAGAGAGAGAGAGAGGGGGGGGGGGAGATGGTGTCTGGCACCTTGTAACTCTTACTCAGTATGTATATATATATATATATATATATATATATATATATATATATATATATATATATATAATATATCCTTCTCTCTCTCTCTGTCTGTCTCTCTCACTCACTCAGCCTTTTTTATTTTCCTGATCTACAGTTTAAGCAGGCAAAATAAAATAGTGTGTGAAACAAAACTCACAAACACATGAATCACTGTAGGAGGGAAACTTTGTCTTGCTTACTGGCCTTGTATAGGATGAACCAAACATGTACGCAGCACTTATCTTACTCTAGATAGTAATCAATCAAGGGCAGTTTGGAGGTATGACGTGCTACGAATCGCAGTGGTTCTGACTCATGTGATAGGAAGAGTTGTTTTTTTGTGTGTGTGTTGCGGGGGGGGGTGGGTCGATTTCACGATTTTTTTCCCCCTAATTTAGTCATATCCAATACCCCCCGTCACTAGAGGGCTCCCACATTAAGGCTACTTCCACCTGTGACCTGTGTATACAGGTAGGTCCCACTTAGAGAGCTTGTCCAATCAGCTCTCTCCAGGCTCTCGGCTGCGAGAGTCTACAGCATTACCAGATGATAAGGGGAGGACTCCATTACCTTTCTTCTTTGCATGTAAATAAACTTTAAACTAGTTAACATTACAGCTCCATGGTTGGGGGTTCAGAGCTTGCCTCCAGTCTGTGTGCATGGAGTTTGGAGCATGTTCTCCCTGTGCTTGGTAGGATTCCTTTAGGTAATCTGCTACCAGTAGCTTAGAAAACTATGGGTGATACTGTGGTGTACACATGTACATATGATTTATCCATTGTAGAAAAAAAAAACGGGAGATGGATTTATAGCTTTTTGGAAAATCACACAAAGCTCACACTTATATAACCAAAACAATTTTGACAAAATATTTTGCCATTTGTGTCACACTACTCTTGTGACTCGAAGAAAGCATGCACAAAATTTTTTGTTGGAAAAATCAGTTTCCATCGTGTTTTTCTTTAAAAAAAAAGGACTTATCTCATTCAGCTGTCAAACTGTTCACATATTCACTATGACCAAAACACAAAACACTGTAATTTTTTGTACATTTGTCCTGGTTTTGCAATTTGCTTTTATACATTTTGTAACATCTTCCAGTGGTTGCAGTCATTCGGGATTGTATTCATAAATTTGCTAGCAGAAAAATATAAAATTGTAAATTCTGAATTAAGTGAAACAGCAAACAATCTGTAAAAACAATATTCAAAAATATAAACATTTTTTTACGAACAATTAAATAGAACCATTCCTTGAGCTTTCACTGTAGGCAGTGTGTGCAATGAAACGGTTGGCATTTTACACAGATACCCTTTTCCTCTATTTTCTCTGCTCAAGGAAGCTATCTGACCCTAGGGACTCATCTCTCTCCTCTCTGCTCTTTTTTCCTTTCCTTTCTCAATCCATAATAGATTGGGTGATTTTCAGCCAGACAAGGCCATTGGACCAGAGTAGATTCGGTGCAGCATGAGAGGCAGACACAGACTCGGAGCGGGGGAGGAGCACGGCAGGGAACGGAAGGACTGCTAAAGAAAGGACGGAGACACCAAGGACTGTAGGTAATTTGCTGAAAGGCTCATTTTTCTTTGACACTTTGAAGGTCTTACTGTACGTTGTCATGTTCCTTGAACCAGTTCAGAGAGAGAGAGTATGAGTGGGAGAACATATTATATATATATATATATATATATTATTTTTTTTTTTAAGACTAATAATTAATGTTTAAGGTTAACTTTGTGTAAAAAAATCTTTGTGTGATGTAATGTATGGGCAAAACTTGGAGTTCAGGCAGATTTCAAACCTGATTAACATTACATCAACTGTCTGTCCATCTGGCAAAGATATCCTGTTAGTAAGAAAACTAAAAATACTAACCAAAAAACAGAAAATCACCAAAAACCCGGTATACTCTGCAGCCTCAGTTTCCCATTCATGACTGACAGAGTGGAGCCTGACGTGACCTTCTGCTGGTCTTCTGCTCCTTTTATTACAAGACTTGACATCTTGTGCATTGTGAGATACATTTCTACTCTATAGTTGTAAAGAGTGTTTATTTTTATTTTTTATTTTACTTCCTGTCCACTTAAACCAGTCCGGCCAGTTTACTACCAATAATCAAGCTATAGTCTATAAGCTATAAGCTAAAGTGACTCACATTACACTCACTCACTCATCATCTATACCGCTTAATCCTGTATTCAGGGTCACAGGGGGCCTGGAGCCTATCCCAGGAGACTTAGGGCACGAGGCGGGGTACACCCTGGACAGGGTGCCAATCCATCGCAGGGTGAATCACTCATTCACACACTATGGACAATTTGGGAATGCCAATTAGCCTAACCTACATGTCTTTGGACTGTGGGAGGAAACCAGAGTACCAGGAGGAAACCCACCAAGCACGGGGAGAACATGCAAACTCCATTAACATGCACACAGTGACGGGAATCGAGCCTGGCCGGGGATCGAACTCGGACCCTGGCGGTGCAAGGCGACAGTGCTAACCACTACACCACTGTGCTGCCACTCACATTGCATTTTTCCCCAATTCGATTTTTATAATAATAATAATTTTGTCATCTGCATTGATGAAATAATTATTTGCATATGTAGATATACATATTCAAATAAATTAAGTTGTTAATGTACTGTATATTGCAGTTTTCCCTACTATTCTGCGCCTAAATGTCTTTTTCTATTGTAATTGATCCAGTTGAGCTTGTACCTTGTCACTTTCAGCGTATCTGTCAAAACATTAATTAAACAATGTCAGTTAATTGCTGAATTCTATAAATCTTTTTATATTATATTACAGTATCATACGTCAGGGTGAGTTGAAATAATTTATAAAAATGTACGCTGCAGGTACTGAAAGTAAAAAAAGAAATCTCCTAGTGGCAAAAAAAATACCCATAATGCACTGTGTTGATTGGTTTGATGTTCCATTTATATTCAGCTTGGTTACTTTATCATACTATGGTTTGATACCTAAGAAATGAATCACAACAGAGTCTGCTGTTCTAATGGTGAACTGGTATGTTTAGACACTTCCCCACTCTCACTGAACACTCAGGTTTGTTGATGGTGAGGTGATCAGGGAGCCCTCATGTCTGTGTTTCCTTCTGGCTCTCCCTTTTAGTTATGCTGTCATAGTTAGTCCAGCCAGAGTCCCTGCTTGCACTCTATACTAAATATACATTCACCTTGTACATTATGTGACTGTGACCAGACATAACTGATATCTCTCCTCTTCTGCTCCCCCTTTCTCTCTCTCTTTCCCTCTCTCTGTCGAGCTACACACATGGTTCCTGAGCTGCCACTGATCCAGACTCCCTCTGTCCTCTGGACCTGTCTGACTTGTCCTGGCGCCCCACTTCGGTTGGAGATCTCGTCGCATGGGTGCTCATGTGGTCTCTTTGGATGCGTCCGGTGTCTGGGGACGGTTTCACTCTACCATGAAGACGGTTCTGGCCTTGACTGATGTTGACAGCTGTTTCTCTGAGGACTTGACTTGGCTTGGCTGCAGTCGCTCGATAGTTCAGGACTGGAATGTCCTACAAGTCTATGTGAGCCTCCAATAAGTACCTGGACTCCAACATCAATTAACATCAACTGTTATACTGAACTTCCAGCCTACAGTATGACTGCAGATCAAATCCTGCTTTCTGTTTCACCCAAATGATGATGTCCGGTTCCTCTCAAGGTTTCTTCCAACTGCCATCTCAGGGAGTTTTTCCTTGACACCGTCGTCCTCGGCTTGTTCATCAGGGACAATCTGACCATTTTGATTCATACACGTTCACATTCCATACAAACTTAAATAATTCTTTTGATTGTGCAAAGCTGCTTTGCGACAATGACAGTTGTTAAAAGCGCTACACAAATAAAATTAAATTGAATTGAATAAAATATTCGAGAGTCTGCAGTGGGATATGGCTGGATGGAAAAGAAATGTTCCTATTCCAGCATTCCTCAAAGTGGTTTATATCTCATCAGCAATTTTACAAGAACTAAAAATAAAACAACTTTTTAAAATTGACACGTATAATCGATATACAGTTACGATTAAGGAGTGGAAGTTAATTCCTGTTTCCTGTTATAGGGGGTTGTAATATTAATATTATAAACATATCTATGAGGATTTATCATCATGCATGTTCATGTGAGAGACTGTGACCTCCGTTGCAATGTGAATATTGAATAATAATCATTTCAAATAAATAGTTTATAGAGTATGGTCACACACACACACACACACGCACCTGTCTCTCTTGTGCTTCTTGCCACTCTTCTTTCTTTTTCCTCGCCGTGTAGGAGATGAGCTGTCAACCCTAGGACAGACAGGAAAGAGAGGCATGAGACACAAAGACAAATCAAATGCAACACCATTTCCACAACACAGTTGCCACACACACACACACATATATATATATATATATATATATATATATATATATATGCATTTTGCATTACACACTCTTGGCAAATCTCCTTTAAATTGCCTGCGTTGTTTCTCCTGCACTGTGTAATCTTCTAAAATATGTTTTCACTCTCTCACTTGTAACTTGTACCTTTGGTGCCACTTCTGCTCATTCTCTTTCTCTTACTGCAATGCTTTAGATTGCCAATATACAATCCTCTCTCGCTTTCTTTCACCTTTGTGTCTCGCTGTTATTTTCCTGCTTGCTTATTTTGAAGCAGTACTCCAGCAAATACCTCACCATTCTGTCACTCACAACACTCACTCCATTATAAACACAACCTTGCCTTGTTAATACACCCACCTAATACGGCCTAATCTTCTGACGACAAGGTACTACAGCGAAGTCTTGGAATATTATCTTGGGATATTGTATTTTTTGTATTTAGTTTTTAAGTAATGTAGTTAATAGTTAAAAAAAATTTTTTTTAAACTCCATCCCTACAAATAACACTTTAAGCTTTAAGCACAGTATGGGGATGAGACTCAGCCGCAAGGGAAATATTATGTCCATGAATGATGATCCTGCGTGAGGTGGTTCAGAGTGTGAACACCTGATCCTTAAAAATCGACAGATAACTTGAACACCACTCGCACATTACAGGAACTCAGCTGGGAGTTATTGCCGCATCCCCCATACAATCCTAACCTCTGTCCAAGCTATTTCCATGTTTTGGCTATTAAAGGAATTCCCGAGAGTTTCAGATGTGAAGCAGGCAGTACGATCATGAGAAAACTTTCTACCTTGATGGTATCCAGGCACTAGTGAAACACTGAGATAAGTGCATTAGTGTAGACTGGGATTATATAGAGAAATAAAGAACGTTTTTAGTCTTAAAACTGTTCTGTTATTCAGAACAATCAAAAGTCCCAGTTTGACTTGAACGCCCCTTGTACTTGAATTCAATATTGTTAAGGATGCCAATAGATCGAACATACAGTACCCAAAAGTTCTAGTTCAGTGTTTTTTTTTTTGTGATTTATTTTCTACATTCTAGAACAATACTGGATTTTTGAAACAACATATGGAATTATGGAATTAAGTAATAACGAAAAAAACGTCAACAGTGTTATTTTAAGACATCAAAGTCTGCTGTTCTTTGCTTCCCGCAAGAACAGTATTGTGTCAAGTGCATTTACAAAACCTATCAAGCACCATGATGAAACTGTCTGTCACAAAGACCGTCCCAGGAAATGAAGACCAAAACTTACCTCTCCTGCAGAGGAGACGTTCATTTAGAGTTACCAGCTTCAGAAATCACCAATTAACAAAGAGCACCTCAGATTAGAGCCGTTATGAAGGCGTTACAGGGCATAAGTAACAAACACATCCCAATATCAACTGTTCAAAGGAAACTATTGAAAATTTACAAGCATGCCTTTCTGACACTCTTGGTGAAAAATGTGCATGTATGTAAATAATTATTATTAGATAAATAAACATTTCAATCATTATTCATTTTTAACAATTAGCTTTAGAAATAATTATACTGTCACTTTATTATGATGCTCCAGAATAAAATATATAGGTGCAATACGTCTGATGAATACGTCTGATGAAATTTCTTTGGTGGTTGAGAGTAATATCTCAATACTTCTATTTCGAAATGAATTCCATCATTTCTGCCTATGCACTTGAAAGACACTAATAATTTATGCTTCCTCTGAAAACAGGAAACGATGTAACGATAACAGCAGCTTTCGTGAGGAAACTAACCGACTGTGTCTTCTTCCCTTCTTCTTCTTTCTTTTCTTAGGTGGAGGAGAAGGAGAGCTGCTGGACTTCCTTTTGGCTCTGAGTATTAAAATACATGAAAGAACAAGAAATTATTCATGCAATTCAAGAAGCCATGCTGTTGTTTGAAAATTGTAGTCATGATTTAAACTGCCTGTCAGGACACATTGCTATCCAAAAAACTTTGTTCTGGAAAAAAAAAAAAAAAGACAAAGATGTAAATCGTTGTGCTTTTTCATCAGTGATTTGTTAAATATTCAGATTTTGTGAAAAACTAAATGGAAACACAATCATGGAGAGACCTGAACTCTCACCTCTTGTGAGTCCATCAACTGTAATTACATCGACTGATTACTGAACTTTTCTAAAACTTTTTCAAAAATCCTGTTTTTTGCTAGTTCACTACTTATTAAAAAATCTGCAATTTTTGCCTCCGTTTGACATTTTACTTTTTCTACCTGACATTTTTGGCGCCTTTTTTTTTTTTTTTTGCCTAATAAGCCAGTGTTTATATGAACCTGCAGCCGTCTCTGCTAGTGTTGTCAAAGCCTGTCAATTTGCAAATTCACAATCTGCATAAACACAGCTGGATGAAAACCCCTACTTCTGAGGAGGCGAACGCTTGAGGTTGTTAAATAAGTCAGCGGATTTTGTCAGTCTGCATCTGTGAGCATGCTTCATCTTCAAATATGGTTCTCAAGTCTCAGGCACAAAGAAAATGGCCATTCACATTTGTGTTTATAACATTCAAACGTTAAAAATATTTTTTTAGCATTACAGCGTAAAGTCCATGACAATATATATATATATATATATATATATATATATATATATATATATATATATATATATATTACAATATTTCCTAAACATCAATAGTATGTTCATTTATGCATGGAGGCATTATTGGAGACCAGGTTGCTTTAATATCCACCTTCAACTTGTCTGTATTTTTGGGTTCGGTTGTTCACATCTTCCTCTTGACAATAACCCATAGACTGTGTGTGAGGTTTAAGGTCATGTGAGCTGCATGGACAATCAAACACAGTAATATCTTGGTCAGCAACCCAGTTAGTGGTAATGTTGGCACTGTGAAAAAGTCCTGCTGGAAAAGCAAATCCGCATCTCCACGAAGGCTGTCAGCATTAAGTGCCTCCTGGAGAATGGCTGCATTGACGTTGAACTTGATAAAACACAGTTGACCAACACCAGCAAATGACATGGCTCCCCAAATCATCACCAACTGTGAGAATTTCACACTTCGACACCTCGACATTGCAACTTGAAGTCTGTGCCTCAACTTTCTTCCTCTGACCTTTTAGACCTTGATTAGACAATGCTAAATTAACTTGCATCTGGAAAGAGAATTTTGGACCACTGTGCAACGGTCAAGTTCATTTTTCTCCTTGGCTGAGGTAAGACTTATCTGACATTGTCTCTTGTTCAGGAATGGATTAATAGTAGGAATGCAACAGTTAGTTTTAGCCCATTTCCTCAAGTTTTCTGTGCGTGGTGGCTCTTGATGCGCTGACTCCAGCTTCACAGTGAAGTTCTCCCAAGTTCATGAATTGGCACTGCCTGACAATCTTCATGAGAATGCCTCAACCCCTGTTGCTTGTACACCTTCTCCTACCACACTTTTCATTTCTAGTCAGCTTTTCATGAATATTCTTCAGTACAGCTTTACCCACATTGTGGAGGGTGGCGATGATCATTTTCTGGACAACAGCGAAGTCAGCAATCACTTCCACATTATACTACATGCTATAATATATTCTACATAGTATATATACAGTACTACGCTTGAATACAGGAGCCCTACACAGTAAGTTACACCCATTGTTAGTGTACATGTCTGACATAGTGTACAACACAGTTTGGGTACTAACTAACTCTGGGAAGCCTTGCATTGCGTTTTCATTTACTCTTTATTCTTCTGATCTGTATAGTGTTCCATTTCCAAAGCGTATACCCCTTGCAGGCATTTTTTGAAATTATTTCTGCAGTTTCTTTTGAGGCTTTGTTATGTAAATGTAATATTCTCATGAGCCGCAACGGGAATAATTTTCCTGCATATCGGGTCTCGATAATTCAGCAACACTGAGATGAATGCTGCCTGATTCTCACTGAATAGAAAATTATGAATAGAAGCGATGTATGTAATGTGCCCTCCTGCCTTCTCTCTTTCTCTCCGTCTCTCTCTCTCTCTGTCTCTTTCCCGCTTTGTCTGCATGTGAACCAAAAAGATATGTACTCCCAGAGTGCATGTCTTGTTACCTATAGTCATCATGGGTGACAGAACCTCGATCGTAGTAGTCTCCATGCCAGCCGTAGTCATCCTCATAGCCATCAGCGTACCCACTGCCCTCTGCATCCACTTCAACATCAGGGGGTAAAACTGTCACCCTGGGAATTGAGAGACTGGTTATTAAAAGTCAGTTGTTTCATGTTAATTAATATTAATTTATATCTGCCACATTTATAGCATATGCTACCATGGTATCATATCAAATCTACTACTCTGTAGAAGGATATTTCAGCTTGAGAATGATTGGTTCTGGGGGCGCGAGTGCACCACTGTGCACCGTAATCAAAGCTAAAAGTCCAAATAGAAGAGTGTATGGAAGAGTGTATGATTTTTTTTGTATAGCTGTGTATTTATGTACAGTGATTATACAGCATCTTATATTGTAATGTATAGAGTTTTATTAAATAGAAACATTGCTAGAATTCAATTTGGTTCATTTAAATACTGGATCAATTGATCTGCAAGATCTAGCACAGGTTTAGACCGGATTCTCTTCCGCTCACCAACCAGCCAATTTCTTCAGGCAGGGGACTGGAACGCCTCTTTGGCTGGGTATACATTTGAGGAATTGGGGTTAAGGGCCTTGCTTAAGGGCTCAACAATGGCACCCCAGCGATGGCAATGCTCAAACCCTGGGATCAACAACCCAGAGCATCAACTCAACCATCTGAGCCACATACAAGAATGCATACATTCTTAGATTTAACTTTAGTTATAACTAGTGCTGCCAATCGAGTAAAAAAAATTATCATGTCATAGACTGTGATTAATCACAATTAATCATCACAATCATAATTAATCACAATTTTAAAATGCAGTGGAACATCGGCATACGAATGCCCTCCCAAATGAATTTTCGCCTTTTGAAATTTGAATTGGCATATGGAGCATTTTCCATCTCGAAGATTTTTATAAGGAAATTTGAAGTTCAGCACACCTGGTGAAGGTTGCTCATTCATCTCATTATCTGCGTTAAACATGCCATTGTCACACACAGTCGGGTAAACGAGCTGCGATAATGGGAAGTCAATAGAGTCAAACTTCATATAGCCTCATATAATTATTTATCATAAAAAAATAGGAAAATGGTTACTATTACAGGGTTTTTACAATGAAATTTTATTTGTTGTTCGTTTGGGGGTAAAAATTGTCCATAACGAAGCCTTAAATATTACAATGTATACAGCTAATGCTAAGCATAAAATATCTAAACATTTGGAGTTGGATGTTCAGAACGTATTCTGTCATTAATGTGGGTTTGATGCTTTTTCTGGCCACAAAATAATTTATACCCAGTTTTTGTTTTACAAGTTGAGACGCTGGTTGGCAGCGCAATAACTGAAATTAACAGGGGAACTAGAGAGTGGGTTGACATTTCAAATCGAAACATATGCAACAGAGAATAACCCGCCACACCCAAAACACGACCTCTGCAAACACACTCTCAATATCACTCTCTAATTGTTGCTTGTCATTTCTTATAATCAGTTATTGTCAGATTTGATTTCCCATATGCTTGGTTCTCCTTGTATGACAAGTGAGATAGTGATGGTTATCAAACTGCATCTATTATACACCCACACTCACATGGGATTTTGTGCATAAAGAGGATTAGAAGGAACTCAACTATCTGCATACGTACTGTATCCTTCATGTTAGCGTTAAGCATTTCGCATGGTAACAGTACACTTTGCCCCAGTAGCTCTTTAGCATCTATTCCCTTGCAGTCATTTTGCAGTGTTAGTATTGCAATTACACATGTGCTAGTCCTTTGTGATTTCTTTTGATGCTAAAACCAGCAAGCCTGCAGGGACGCTCAAGGACTTAACTTGAGGCTTAGAGGCGTAACCTTTTAGTCTTCTCACTTTTTACTATCCATTCCACCGGGATTAGGTGGAACATTAATTCTTAGAATGGCAGATACACAGTTTGTATTATTATATTTTTATTAGGTGCATGCCTGAATAATAAGCAGGAATGTCAGTTTTGAATTCTGCCAAGGTTTTCCTATCTTGGTGCTTCATTTGCAATGACCCTCACCTCCTAAAAAAAGGTCTATCCTCTGGTTATGTGATAAAAAAAAAAACTATCCAGTCACACTAGAACATGAAGATTTCATTACTATTATTATTATTATTAATTTTTTTGTAGCAGGTTGCCCTCTGGTTGAACGATTCCATATTCATCTCTGTCTGCTTTTGATGCCCAGAGCTTTGAAAGCAATGAATAACAGGGCTACCTGAGTTAGCATGAAGCTCTGTGCTTTACTGCAACACAAAGAAATGCCTCTTATCTCAGCATGCCTCTTTTCAGCTATGGGTTTCAATATAATGCCATAAGCCTAGTCAAAAGTCGCTTAAATACCGAGATCTGTCACCAGAAATATCACTCATGGGTAACTTTAGACTTTGATATATTACAGTTTAGGCTGTTGTTATGCATGAAATTGGTTCTTCCGGATTTCAGTGTAAATGAGAAGCACACGCAGCAGAGCTAGGACCGAGAACACAAAACGCTAGAATAATATCCAGCCTAAGGGTTTTAAATATAACTTGTAACACCTAAATGTATTTAAGGATGTTTGCACATTCAGCACCAGAATTATTGGAACTGCAATAAAACATTTTTTTAAACTGCCCTTATAATAACCACCAGGACTACTGGTTAGTGATCAAATAAAAAATGCACTCTGAACTGAAATGACGTCATCATGCTGTCATTGTTTGTACAAAGGGCGTTCAAGTCAACCAGGGACTCGTGATGTGCCTCTTAACTGTAGTTAAACATTCGAATGGTGTAAACGTTTTAAACACAATCAGTTCGTCCGTGAATGACAATCCCTTAAAATGTGGCTCTGAACCCACTCTAGTCGTTTCAGCAAGGAGAAAAGTGGGATCCTTGAAAATCGATGAATAACCTTTCACCAATTTGCAGAAGAGATGCTTCTGTCCGTGGGAATTGTACACACATTCACAAACACCCAACACACTTGGACATTTTACAGTAGATGTGTTGCAGGCAAGTCCGATCAGGAATCAGGAAATACTGAATAAACCTTCTACCTTGATAGTACTGTATAAGCACTAGTGAATGCACTGCTGGAATGAGTGCATTAATGTAACAGTGGATTAAATACAGTATAGTTTTTACTCTCATACAGTAACTGTGTTCTTTTATTCTGAACAATCAAAAGTCCCAGTTTGACTTGAACACATCCACATTACGCTTGTAATATCCTCTTGTTGAGACAGATCATTGCTGTTTCTTTGAAACATACTGTAGATATTATGTTGGAAGCGTTTTCAACACAAAAGAGAGAAATGGTTGTTGGTTGTCATTTCCATAAGAACAAGCTGAAAGGGTTGCATGAAAGACTAACCCTCCTCACCGCAACCCACTAAATGCAATATGTAGAGCTGCACGAAATTTCCATATTCTGTCATAAAAGAAGACTACTATGAAGATTGACAGCTTCATGGATTTACAATATTTTCACCAAAAAACCAATAAACTGATGTTAATATATACAGAAAATGCTGAAGTTCATAAATCCGATCACAAAACCAATGCTTTGCAATGGCCATCCTAGCCTAGGAAATGGGTTTGCATATACTGTAGTGTACTGTATGTAGACCTAAGAATATAAAGAAGCTTGAATTATTCTTCATGGAGTATAGCCCTAGCAAATAAGTTTTCAAAGTGGTTTTATAATAGAAAATAAACATGTTAGAGCCTCACGAGCCCCAGGCACCAAATAGTAAGTGAAAGGGGTGCCAATATTTTTCGAAAGCAATGCTTTGCAGAAATATTGCATTACCTTCAAAAACATTATGGTAAAGCAACCTTTAAAAGATACTATTAAGCTCAATATATTGCTCACTAAACATATTACTCATTTTATATATGTATTTTGTTTTTCACTTATTTTCATAATGTCATTGTGAAGCAGACTGCATGCAATATGGAGGCTGTGGTATTAGATAAAGAGAACACGGGGTTAGAGAAGGAGAGGATACGACTGGGTGGGTGAGCGATGTGATTTTATTACGTTGTTGTCCCACAGTCACTCCTGTGATGTATGGTTGCTGTGGTATCACCAAGGCCACACTATGGCATTAACAGAGCGTCATTTTTCACCCACCAAACAGCAAAGTCAACCGTCTGAGGAGCTCAGGTTCCAAGACAGCAAATGAAAAGAAGAGGATTTATAAGAGTGAGATGATGGTGTGTGTGAAACAAGAAAAGATTTGAAAGTTATGAAAATATAAGAATAGAGATCTTGTACATTTCCAGTTACATTAACATCTTAGAAGCCTTACTAAGAAAAAAATAGCCTCTTCCAAATGGTTGAAATGTCTCTTCAAGGTAAACTTATCAACATATTTACATAATTTCTTATGTAAATTTATTTTTGCTGTATGCTATAAAGCAGGAGAAAAAACATACTATTTATAACCCTAACCCCTACCTCATCCCTATCCCTAACCCACTAACCTCACTCATCTGACCTCAAAAACCGAGTAGTTCATTAAGAAATAGTAATTAAAAATGTGGTGGTGAAGTGGTTAGCACTGTTGCTGTGCACCTCCAGAGTCCGGGTTCGATTCCCGGCCAGGTTCGATTCCCGTCTCTGTGTGCAGGCGTTTGCATGCTTGGTGGGTTTCCTCCAGGTACTCCGGTTTCCTCCCACAGTCAGAAGACATGTAGGTTAGGTTAATGGGCATTCCCAAACCTAGTGTGTGAGTGGTGTGTGTGTGTGTGTGCCCTGTGATAGATTGGCACCCTGTCTATGGTATACCCTAACTACATAAAAATAAAAACATCCACACGGAGCATTAACAGGTGTCTCACAGTTCATGACCCGAGTGGGCGTTTCTTCTTCTTTCTTAGTTTTTTTCCAGCGAAAAACAAACCAACTACCTCTCTACCGCCACCTGCTGTTTCCGGTTGTGTAAATACGCAAGTGTCCCCGGGATCACAATCGCTATTACAGCGTGAACGCAGACCTGCGGGGGGTACGGTGGCCTTGAAGTGCAAAAACAAATGAACAAAATCCAAAACAAAATAACAAATTCAAAACCAAATTAATAAAACCCAAAACAAAATGACAAATTCAAAACCAAATTAACAAATCCGAAAACAAAATAACAAAACCCGAAACTAATTTGTTATTTTGTTTTGGGTTTTGTTGTTTTGGTTTTGGTTTTGTTATTTTGTTTTCGGATTTGTTAATTTGGTTTTGAATTTGTTATTTTGTTTTGGGTTTTGTTAATTTGTATTGCACTTCTCGGTCAGTCAGATAAGAACCGGAAAAGGTAGGTATAGTTTGCGAATTAAATTCTTACCGCTGATTGGACGAGACATCTGTCACTCAAGATAAACAGGAAGTAGGTTTGACCTTACTTTGAGGACGGACATTCGTATGCCGTGATTTTTGATATGCTGACTACATATCACGGTATAAATATTAGTTTGCGAACTGCTGTGTCTCTTTTAAAAGCGAAATATTTTTTCCACAAGAACTGCAAAAATTTGGCAGTACGCCATATTTGAAACCACAATAAGGACAGTACATGTTTGTACATTCATACACACACGAATCTACCGCCGCTACAATACTTCCTGTATATCTTGAGTGACAGATGTCTCGTCCAATCAGCGTTAAGAATTTCATTCGCAAACTATACCTACCTTTTCCGGTTCGTTTCTGAACCAAATTAACAAAACCGAAAACAAAATAACAAATTCAAAATCAAAATGTCAAAAACAAAATAACAAACTATACATCAAAATAGTAAAACCGAAAACAAATTAACAAAACGCAAAACAAAATAACAAATTAGTTTTGGGTTTTGTTATTTTGTTTTGGGTTTTGTTATTTTGTTTTTGAATTTGTTATTTTAATTTGGGTTTTGTTATTTTGTTTTTGAATATTTTATTTTGGTTTTGGTTTTGTCATTGTGGTTTTTAATTTGTTATTTTGTTTTCGTTTTGTTAATTTGTTTTGCACTTCACGGCCACCGTAGGGGGGGATTGGGGAGGGGGAGAAATCGTGCTCGGGTACAGAACGGAACAGATCGTTACCAGTGTGAAAACGCCCTCAGGCCTCTAAATACTAGTTAGTGCTGTCATTAGTTATACACGGGGTCTCACGTATGTGTGTGTGTGTGTGTGTGTGTGTGTCATCACTATGGTTATGTGATATTGTGAGAGCAGCATTACAGCACCAAGTTAAAGATCTGCAGGGACCACAATTCAATAAGGTCTGAGAGTGAAGTGACTAATGTGCACATAGTTGCATTGAGTTTCTGTTTTCAAATGTGTGTGGGGAGAGGGGGGGGGGTAGATTTTATTTCATATTTAAGATGCACGAATGGCACCCGACTGGTCCTATGATTAAAGTACCTGTAATATTAATGACAGGGATTTTGTACTCATAGTGTGTCTATAATGAATTAAGCAATCTATTCATCATTTGATCACATACCCATTCGTTCATACAAGAAATATTTACAATTATTTTATAATCGTAATCACTGGGGAAGGGGACATAGTAACTGAGCCTAGAGATAGATTTAGACTATAGTTTTAAGGCTAGATTAAGCTGCAGGTAAAGCATAAAAATAATTAGCGTGCGCGTGTGTGTGTGTGTTTGTGTGTGTGTGTGTGTGTGTGTGTGTGTGTGAAAGAGACTCACGGTGGTCTGGGATTAGATCCCTCTCTGGTTATTACTCCCTCTTTCTCCATCAGCATCTGCCGGAATGTCCCAACCTTCTGCCTGATCTCCTCTTCTGAGTATCTGCATATAGAACACATTCACTGAGTGCAACACTTTCCCCTTTCTCTCTCACCCCCTCAAATACACACACACACACACACACACACACACACACACACACACACACACATATATCACAATCTCCATCATACACTCCCTATCGTGTCCCCAACTATAGAATAATAAATTACATGGTGTGTGTCAGTATCAGTGACAGGAGTCAAATATCATGACATACATGTAGTGTGTCAAGCGCTGTAATAGAGATGTCATACACACAAAAAAAACAGGTCACAGGATCAGCGTGTGTCAGTTATAGATCATGAAAGAGGTATACTGTGTGTCAGAAGACTTTCAGTTCTACATCAATCAATGAGATCAGCCTATCAATTAGGACTGTCATATCTACATTTCCTGAGATGCTGGGGTTGTTTAATGACTCAAATTAGATAACAGATATGGAAATAGCTCTTGCAGCACCATTATGGAATAAATCATCAAATAAATACATCATCGATCAGGTTCATGATTGACATATTTATTGGCATCTAAGAAAGTTTTGTGGTATGCATTTCCCTGCCCTTGTCTTATTATTAGTCTATTTTCTAGTGCAAGCACCTGTGCTTAGATCACCCTTTGATTTAGTTTATACTCTCATGCTCCTTTGTCTCAAAACCTTGTGCAATATGTACATATGTAACGATGCGGCTCTCATGAGGGGCAGAACCACACTTTGCACTGTTTGGAACGGGCAGATCCACAGGCTGCTACACCGCGGAGCTCTGAACAGGCAGCACCTGGCGGAATGTTTATTTAAGGGTCCTGATACCAAGGCACTTTGTGTGATCATTTAGGTAGCACCGGTAAGGTATCAGTGCGGAAAGTCAAGAGACAGGGGCAAAGACCCAGCCTCTGCCTCCCTAAGACGCCGAGAGAGAGAGAGAGAGAGAGAGAGAGAGATAGAGAGAGAGAGAGCACCGCACTGTCCTTTAAGTGCACGCTCTCAGGTTAAGTATAAAGCATATGCAAAAAACACACACAAACTCTCTCGTATAAATCCTTAGTAAGGGCATACGCCCCGAGAGGATACAGTTTATAGGATATAGTTTTCAGAGCCCCATCAGTTCTTGCATAGACGGCGGAGCTTTGTTTTCAGTTTTAGTTTTTTTTTTTTTTAAGTTTCCTATTTAATAATTCCACGCCATCTCCAAACGGAAAGGTCTTCCCGTGCATATCATAAGCACTCTCACATACTCCTGTTTCATTGACCCCCTCTAAAGCCCTGCGTTAGGGCTCTTACACAGTAAAACATCTCGTGGCTTTCCATACTGCACCTCGTAACAACATAACGGTCATTTCTGAGGTTCTGGTTCCTTAGTTCAGAGTACGTCTGGTTTCTCTGCTTACACCTACTGTCTACATTAATTATGGCTTGCTGTTGTTGTTTTGATTGCTGAGTTGTTTAGATGGATGATGTTGTTAATGATGAAGATGATGATGATGGTGGTTGGTATTAGTTTAATTGAAGCATTTTTTTTGACTGAAATTAAATACTCTGTAAAATTCTTTACCAATACCAATACTGATGTTTAAAATAATAATATTTTTTTAAATATCTATTTTTTTCTGTTTGTTTTATATATAGCCCCTGTTGTTCATGTTTCATTTTGTTCCTTTTCATTATAAAGAAATAGCTGAACTGTTTTCAAGTCTTTACGCCATTCATCATACTATATTTGATGCACAAATTAAATCTTTTCTCATTTACAAAAACCTACCTACTGTAATATATAACCTTCTTTTACATCACAGACTCTTTTGTTGTAGGAAATAACTGTTTTATGAGCATTTCTAACTTAAAATACAGGTTCCTATATAATAAAGCCCAACAAAGATAAACAAACAAATATAAACATCTTGCTCATAGTAATTCATCTTGGAACATATCTTACAAACTGTATATCGTCAATCTTTTTCTACTGATCTGTCTCTGATATTCCCGCACAATCAACATTTTCCAATATGTGCGCATGTTGTCATGCAAATGACCATAACATGACCTATGGTAATCCACGAATGTCATCGTATTTGCTCATAGGCCAAACAAGAAAAATATCGGTTGATACCAATGTTCAGTTCAATTTCACACACACTTTGTGGCAACAAAGCCCAGTGTTCTTCTGCCGCAAGGCAGGTACAAGCACAAACATCTCAAAATGCCAGGATGACACACATCAACACATACACGGATAACCAAATGCCAAATTTCTTCACAAACAACAATACGGGTAGTCCCAGACTTACGAACAAGTTCTGTTTCTTATGGGAAAAGTCTATTTGGTTTACGAGTGTTTTTGGAATACGAGACAGCTTCCGGATTACGAATTATGCTCGTAATCCAAAGTTCCACTGTACCACACTTTGGATATTTTATGCATTACTGAAAATACATACTGAAAATATTTTATATAATTGTATATAATCCGTGATTTGTCCGGAATCTACAAATGTATCTGTGGAAACTTGTAACTCGGATATTTGTAAGTTATTATTATTAAGTAAAGGCTCAGTGACGTTATACCAAAGCGAATCTAACCTTTTAATATTTCCAAACGTGCATCAACGTGCAAAGAAGCATGCCATCGGCATCGGTATACTGTATTAACAGGATAATCATGTGATTAGCCACAGTCAACACGAAGTCCATGCGAAAATCAAATTTAGCAGTGCAGATGGTAGTAAAATGGTTGGCACTCAAACTCACAATCACTCACACTTGTGCCACTTAGAGCCAAGTAAGCCACGTATGAAGGGTGAACGAAGGGCATCTTTGCAGCATATGCGTTAAACCTGGCCATGAATACCCACTGTGCCTTCACTGTGTCTATTTTTAAATTGGCTAATCATCTAGGAAGGCCAAACTCATTAAGCTTGCTTTTAAAGTAAAGAGAAAAATGTCTTACAAGACAGGGATTATAACCAACACCAACTCATTAGGAAAACGGGAGGCATGACTGATGAATGTCCTCTGTCCAGCTGACTGTCCACGATAGAGTCCACGGCTGGAATCAAAAGAATTCATTAACACTAAAACATGGGAAATGTTTGACTAAGTCTAAAAATTTTGTGTAATATTTTAAATGTAGTGTTTTAATACAGTGGATTTGATTTTCCTAATCCGAGACTAGCCATTTTCATCCATTCCAAAGATTGATCTAATCATCACTTGTACACAAACATCCAAGTATCATCACTGGCTATTTTCATGACCTATGTAGGAAAAAAAACCTATTTAGCTTTAAAATGATAAATCTAACACACCCGGAATGTCTCCTGACTCCATCATAAATAATCCTCCTGCGTGCAGATTGAGGATTATTCTGGGCCTTTCTCCAATAAAATATGGATGTACATCCAAAATAAATCCCCTGTGAGCAGGACATCTGTGTCGTTTAATCTCCAACTAAGAAGGCGACTATAAGGACGAAGTCAAAGTCATCCGTGTACACATGCAGCTCACGTGCCCCGTGTGCTCATGTGAGTGGAATCAGCTGTCAGGCACGACAGAAGGCGAGAGCACGGCAGGTCAAGCCAATGTCTGATCCGAGATCAGATCACGACCCCGCCACATGTAAAGCGCATCCTGAGAACTGATGTGTCCGGAACGGGCCGAGAATTTTAAATGCGTTTACCGCCATCTCTTGCGTTCGAATGGCTTTAAAGTATAAATAGGAAAGAACACTGGTATAAAGAACATAATCGAGTATTCACATTTGGTTCGGCCATTTCTCTGCTATGCAAGTTACAGCGTTTTCATTTTAAATAATGCATTTAATCCACTTAGGATTTCTGTGCAACAGTTATTCATTTCGCTGATGCTTTTATGCAACCTGATTTACAACTAAAACTGAGTCGGTAGTGGAATCTTTACAACGCTTAATTTCCTAATCATTAGACCAGAGCCACAATTCACATTATATAGCATGCTATACTTCCCCACTCAGTTGCCACAATATATTACGGGTATCGTTTAATCACAATGATTAGCTCGATATTTCACCCTTTGTGTATGAAAACTATAACCTTGCTTCAAATGCAAATACTTTTTTTTATTAAACAATATTTCTTTTGAATCTACCTATACAACACTCACTCTCACTTATTTATCGTCTATACCGCTTTATCATGGGTACACAGATTATACAGATTTAAGAAGAGTAACTGTATTTACTGTACAGCAAAAATGTAACTGATATTTATTTGAAATATCTAATATTTAAAGGACATTTTAAAATACCACATGGCCTATTTGCTACTGCTGGTGGTTACTATTTTTGCTCAACTCAGTGAATGCTTCTTTCTCTATAGAGTAAATTGAGTGCAGGTCTTTTAAGATGCCGTACTATACTTCATGTCAATGCAACTGAGAAGTCAACTCGAGGTACTCTCAAATCCAAGCTTCTTCCTAGTGACATCAGCTTACTGTGGGTGCGCAAGGCAGTAGAAATAAACGAAGTAAAATCACTTACTTTTAAATTATTTATATTCAGAGGCAATTCTAGAGTCTGTTAGAGCCCTAGGCAAACATCTGCAGGGAGCCTCTCCAACCAACATGAGCATTAGCTTATAAATCATAAATAAGTTTGTCAGACATCGGGGGCAGGCAGCACGGTGATGTAGTGGTTAACCCTGATGCCTCGCACCTCCAGGGTCCGGGTTCAATTCCTGGTCAGGCTTGATTCCTGTCTTTGTGTGCATGGAGTTTGCATGTTCTTGGTCGGATTCCTCCCACAGTCCGAAGACATGCAGATTAGGCTGATTGGCCTTCCCAAATTGCCTGAAGTGTGTGAGTGAGTGCATGTGATCCAGGGGATACCCCATCTCATACCCTAAGCCTTCTGGGATAGGTTCCAGGCTCCCTGCAACCCTGAATACAGGCTAAAGCGGCGATGAGTGAGGCATCAGGGGCCCCCTAAAAGCTTGGGGGACATTGCTGTTAATAAGCTATATGGTTATACTGTAAGTATTAGCTTTAGATTAATGCATATATTAGGTTGTTACATTTAAAACACTGACTATACAGGTCCCTGTTTGTGAAAACAAAATATGCATCGCTCACATAGCATGTTGCTAATAACCTTTGAACACAGCGGCGTCCTGTTTCCTACCTCATCTGTCAAAAGTTGAAAATAATTCATCCCGGCAGGAGAATTACCGCTTAGGATGGAACACTTAATTATATTTCTAATATGTTTGCTCATCTGACTTTTCAAACCTTTACGGCTTTCATATCTTTGAAGTAGGCAGCTCAGTGGTGTTGGACTGCTCTCTATTTTCCATTGACTGCTGGAAAAATTCAATTCCTACATTGCGAATGTGCACGTGGAATTTGCATGTTCTCTCTGTACTTGGAGTGCTCTCGTTCTCTTCCACAGTCCAAAGACATACAGATTAGGCTTATAGGCATTTCCAAATTGCCTATAGTGTGTGAATAAGTGTTGTGATTGTGTCTATACTTGTGTGCCCTGGGATGGATTCTCACCCTGTCCAGGGTGATCCCCACCTAGTGCCCGAAGCCCCTTTGGATAGACTTCAGCCTTCCCTTGATCCTGTATAGGGTAGGCTGTATAAAGAATGAGTGAGAGTGAGAGAGTGCTTTCTTTCATGCTACTTAAATACTTGATTGTGTCACAGTGTTCATGTAAGCCAAAAGACAATCGGGTTGCAACCATGTTCTCTGGACACAGCAGTGCGTTATGGTGTAATAATGCACCTGATGCAACTTGTCTCAATATACTGTATAGTGCACTAAATACTGATTTCAATATGGTGCTCGATCACTATAAAAATCTGCAAGAAGCCTATATAATTAATACGTCCTGCTATTCTATGTCAAGAAACAAATGGTAAAGATACAGTACAATTTCTTTCTTCATAGCATACATGAATATTGAGAGCGGGGATGTAGGGAGAATAAAAGGAAAAGAGCGGTACAGGGTTTGATATGTGATATGAGAGCTTATTTGATTATGTTCCATGTCTGGGGGGGAAATGGAGCACTTTCCTGCACCAGCATAAAATATAAAACGGTCAGTTCTTTCAGAGCATGTCATGTCCCTCACTCACATCTCCAGGTACTGCAGCATGAAAACGATGCTGACAGAATGTGTCTATGTGCAGGTGTGTGAGACTCAAGCCTTTGGCAGAAAACGGTTGAAGATGTTCTCTTAGTAAAGAAAGTCCATTCTGATGCACACGCCTATTCACAGCCTGTTATTATTAGATCAGATATTGATCTCCTCTTCTGGATAATGTGTTTTAAATGCACAGTAGTCTGGTATGGTAGGTGCTGACATTAGGAGGTCAAGGGAATGTGGATTGGATAACTCGTGCAGAAAACTGCCAAAATGAATGACTGCATCATGTTATAAACAGCGTGCGCTTTCAATGCTCATATCAGTTTCTCTAGATTGTCGTATCGGTAGAGGCCAGATACTGATACAGATATCTGGGCGGGATACAATGCTTCTATTTCATGGCGAAAGTTGAGGCAGCAAAAAATTACACTGCTTGCATGAGAATTTGAGTCTGGTTGCACTTTTGCTCTTGGATACTCAACACGCTGTAAGAGCAATGCCCAAAGTCAACCGCAGGATACAAAAAGTCAACAGTAATAAAAAAAACAAGACTTAGCCATTCTATTTTAGTATCTGTGCCCTTGGTTGCCTAATAAAGCATCAAGATACAGTATGGTTCAGAGAACCCTCTTGTTAAACAGCTTCATCTTACCTCTAGCTTGTGAGCGCACCCTAGGTGGAGTCCACAATCTTGGGGTTTGTGATGTGTCTTAAAGGTGTGCTTAGATACAGTGACTTTCCCAAGCAGTCAGATGAACTCACTCACTCACTCATCTTCTATACCGCTTTATCCTGTATTCAGGGTCACGGGGGGCCTGGAGCGTATCCCAGGAGGTTTAGGGCACAATGCGAAGTACGACCTGGACAGGGTGCCAATCCATCGCAGGGCACACACATACAGTCACTCACAAACTCGTTCACACACTACGGGCCATTTGGGAACGCCAATTAGGCTAAAATGTATGTCTTTGGACTGTGGGATCAAACCGGATTACACGGAAGAAACCCACCAAGCACCGGGAGAACATGCAAACTACATTGAGCCTAGCCGGGAATCGAACCCGAACCCTGGAGGTGCAAGGCAACAGTCAAAAGAACTATGTATTAATATTTTAAGCCAGGTTTATCTTTAATTTAGTCTATTTCGTGCACAAGCTCCACAATTTAACATTGGAGCCAAGCTTATCACTCAAATATATGTCATTTTCCTCACATCAAAATCTGCTGATGTGCATTCAACTGACATTAGATAAATAATATAATATATAATATAATAATATAATATTACAGTATATAAAAAAGGCGGCATGGAGGAGTAGTGGTTTCCTCCCACAGTCCAAAGACATCCAGCTTAGGCTAACTGGGATTTCCAAATGGGTTCTCCCGGAGACTGGGAGGCTTCCCGCAACTCCGCACAGGATAATTGGTACAGATAATGAATGAATTTGTATAATTACTGTAACAATTGTATATTGATTAGGGGTGTAGGGTTAGGGTTAGGATTAGTTTTTTTTTAACCAGCCCCTTAAGCTGTCTAGTTGGTGATAAAAAATTTTTTTTTAAAAAAATAATAATAATAAAAGTGTTGTTTTTTTTGTCCATTTTGAAAACTGAAATAAAATAAATACACCGGCTTCCAATTAATTTACATAAAATACACACTGGTAGTTTTGAACGCATCCTCAGTAAACATCAGAGGTTAAAGATGTTCAGTAAAGTCTTCAGGAATGCTTACAGCAATGCAGAAATCAAGCGCCTTCTCCTTGTCCCCATCCGTTTCTCATAATTGTACAAAATAGAAGGAACCGATTTTCTGCACTGGCATTCCTGCAGGGCGTGTGGTGCTCAAACAGCACTCGTAAACATGGCAGGGCACAAATCGCCCCAGTCTGACAACCGGCAGACTCGCGATGTCAAACAGCGGCATTTTCAATTTAGTTTAGAATGCCGCTACCAGAAAATGAAATCAGAGCAGCGTGTCCTAACCGTGGTGTGAGGCTGCCAAGGCCTCTTGTCACAGTGTTTGCCCTCAGTATAATGCAATTTCAAAGCCTCATGTCCAGTGCTTGAAGTGGGCATCGAGTACCAGCACGTGCTTGAAAATAGAAGACTTAATCCCCTGGTTTGTACACAATTTGCTTCGTTCATTTTTTATGAATGACACACACCTCCCTTTTTTCACCTCTTTCATAACCAACACTTGATATCAATATGGTTTTCTAAACGTTATTATTATTGTCTTGACTACGTTAAATAATAATGTTGAATTCAACTTTATTAGGAGCACTTGTACCTGTACTTCTGGGCCCGTATTCAAAAACTTCTTAGAATTCTCTCAGAGAGCTCCTATCTTAGCTTAAAAAGTCCTAGCTGGGAGTCCTAGATTAAAAGTGATTTAGGAAACTTCTCAGAGCAACTTTGAGTAAGGATAGTACAAAACCCTTTATGTTAGTTAGGTAGTTAAGAGCTGTGGTTGACCCCATTGCTAGGGATGATGCTTAAGATGATGCAATTCATTTACTGTGATTGGTTGATAAAAAATATAACCTCTGACCTCTGTAAAGGTCATGAAATGCTCTCTTTGTCAAAATAGAATATATGATAAGAGAACAGACAGTAAAATCATAATGTTTGTATCTAAAGAAATTGTATGATCGTGACTACAACCAAATGTTGTTTCCTTTGAAGCAATCAATTTCCACACAGTAGTTACTATATTTAAGTTCTTACATTTATTTACCATACTGAATTTATTACTTGTAATCCATTTCATATTGATGGGAGCTTAATGGCTTAGCTTTTACCAATTTACATTTTGGATGGTATGTAGCCAGCAATCCAAGAGAGATGAAAGGAAGTAAAAGAAAAAGTTGGTTCTGTCCAAGTTGGACAGAAGAGCAGCGTTTACTTTAAGTTTTACGCTCAGTGTTTGGAGAATATTTCTTCTTTCCGCCATTTTGTCCTCTGCTATAGAAACTCTTAAGCCTCTTAAAAGTCCTCCTCTCTTAACAATTTTTCCCTTAAGAGTTTTAAGGGATAAGATATTTCGTGGATCATTTTTATCTTTAATAAGATTTAGTCCTAAATTTAAGAGGAAATTCTAAGAAAATGTCATAATTCCAAGAATTTTCTTAGAATTTCGTCACTAGGGGCAACTTTTAGGCTTAAGAAGCTTTGTTACTATGAGCCCTGGTCTTCTGCTCATCCTCCTCAGGTTTAATGTATTCTGATATGCTTTTTTGCTCACCGCAATTCTAAAGAGTTGTCAATAAGGTAAAACCCTTGTCTCTCTCCTTTGGATTTTTTCGTACCACCAGCAAAGAAAAAACAGAATAATAAGAAGTGGAGGCAATAGGGTGGACTATATTCTTGACAGATCATTTTCCAAAAATGCCTTCAGAGAATACAATTGAAGGAAATGGACAAAATAAGCAAAAGAACTGCTCTGTGTAAACAACAGAGCTTGTTAAAGACAAGCCCAACCTTTCTCTTTCAACTTTCTGGCCTTCCCATTCAAGGTCATGACGAGGCATCAGACTTCTGCATCCTACTGCAGCACAGTGTCGTACATAACTAGCTGTTAGTGATGTGTAAATAACTGTTATATATTAAGCTTGAGATTGCACTAGCTGAAAACACATATTTCAAACAACATGATTTCACCCAGGATCACGGTAACCAAGGGCAACCATCATGCATTCAGTGCTTCTGGTCACAAGGGATCCGTTACAACAATACCAGGATTTATCAGCCTCCGTGCAGAGGACCTTTACCACTGCCAGCCAGATTGTGTGTGTGTGTGTGTGTGTGTGTGTTAGTGTTGATTTATCTCTTCTTGCTCAATAAGCTACAGAAAGCAATTGGATCTGATGCGGTTAAAAGGGGAGGAAGTGAGTCTGCACTTATTATAATATTATTCATACCTGCTCACACAACTAAGCCATAAAATCCACCTTTTATTAAAAAGTCTGAAATTTTTATTCAAGAGATATATTTAATAAAGCAGTCTTCTTTCTAACACGCATACATACATACACTTATATAACACACATAATATAATCCGTATATTAAGCCATAAAATAGTGCAGAAAGATCACTTCATAGGTCATATTGTGTAAGTAAAAAGACACTTTCGATTTAACTTGGAGAAATTAAGCCCTTCTTATCAAAGGGGCGACCTGTGGTTCCAAAAAATGAGTCCAATACAGAAGGGCCCAAACATGCAGTAATCTGATAACCATCTGGAACTGGCTCCAAAAGTGTCTCAATCCCGATAGACCGGCATGTTAAAATGCCCAAGTTTTTAACAGAAATAAACATGTTTACATACAGTAGCTAAATTTCTCATTCATGACATCTGTGAAGGGTGAATCTGTCCGTAACTTATCAGTTTAAATCAAGGTACCAGTCAAAAGATTTGGACACACATTTTTTAATCAATGTTTTTTATTTGCTTATTTATTTTCTACATTCCTAAACAATCTTGGATATTTCAAAACTATGAAATGTGGAATTATGTAGCCACTGTATGGGTTTCTGATTGGATGGTCATGGGTTCAGTTAAAGTTGCCACTGGTGAGCCCTTGAGCAAGGCCCTTAACCCTATCTGCTCCAGGGGTGCTGTATCCTGGCTGACCCTGTGCTCTGACCTCAGCCCCCTAACTTGGAATTAATTATTATGATGTAATTAAATAACAACAAAAAAAGTCAATGGTAATTTTTTTCACGACACGACAGTCAGCTGTTCTGGAATAGTTCTTGCAAGAGCAGTATTGTCAGGTGCATTTGCAAAACCCATCAAGCACCATGATGAAATTGTCTCTAATGAAAACCATCCCAGGAGATCAAGACCAAAACTTACATCAGTTTCAGAGGAGAAATTAATTCATGAAGGCTTTAAATAGCATAGAAAGAAATACAAATCAGGAAAGACCCAGGTGGAATTAGAAGGTGTGTCCAAACCTTTGTCTGGTACTGTATAATAAGGGGGTGTGGCTGATTTGAGTGACAGCCACATTGTAGTTGTCAAACCACTAGCTGTCTGCTATGCATGGCTACACTAACTGGATTAATTTATTGTATGTTTATTGTATGTATGGCGCAGTTCAGTCAAATGCAAAATAATGTTAGCATATAAATTTATATTAGACTCCTGAACATTGTAGCTAGGCTAGCCAGCTTGTGTTAACTGAGTTAGATAGGCATGTTACAACCAAGACCAGGCACCATTCGTTCTGCCCATTTGCCCATTTATGGATTAACTGGGAGTTTGGTGGGATCAGCTCTATAATATGAACACAGTCTGTTTTTAGGCCGGGTTTCAGTATATCATTCAGGCATCTGGTAAGAGTAGTGATGGCATTTATCAATTTAAAGATTTTCAAGCCATATAGTCACATGCAGAAATATATGCGAACTCTATTTATATAGCAACTATATAAGAGTAGTGAGTAGCCTTTAATAGTGTTTGTGCACTATTAACGACTCTGTGCACCCTCAAGTCCACAAATCGCTGTGTTCAGCATCTTCCCTCACACCCTATACAATGATGAATGGAGCACTGATCGGTTTGCAGTGGCAAAGAAAATCAGGACAGGAAGTTCATCATGGAGGGCAAACCTGCCCTGAGTTCATTACCAAAAGCCTTCTTGGAAATGGCCCCCTTCTTTCATTAGACTTCATTAGTATTTAACCACTGATTAACCCCTATTCAATGAATCCCTCATATATTTTAAGTCATTTCTACCTACTGCACATGTAGCATATGTGAGAGTACAAAAAACATTCCTGTCGATGGGTCCCAGTTCATGCAATATGTAAGGAATAAAGCTTAAGCATGCTATAACTTGTGTAATCACTAATAATATAGCAATTTGGCAACAGTTATGAGTTTTCATTCCTGAACGCATACGGTAAAATACCACACTCTTGAAATGTATAATGTTTGTCCATGTGATAAATCAGTTCCTGGTATCACTTACACTATAGTAGTCATTATAAACAGGGGTTCCATCAGCCTCTCTTTTTTTTTTTCTTTGACTTAAAGTCAAAAAGAAACCAAAGCTTGTCATGTTAATTACTGAGAAACGAGAAAGTGCAAACTCCTCCACCCTAAAGACTTTCTAATGGAAGGAAACTTGCTGAATTGTACAGAACATTGATGCTGAAAATATGCAGTAGATCCTGGAAATAATGATATTTTTGCAAGTAAACATATCTTGAATAAAGTCAAATGTATTTACAATTTTGTATTTACTACATTGCTATTTTTAAGTGTTAATTCTCTCTTTTTTATTTCTTTCCTAAATAGACGCAAAAGGATTGGACAATAGAAAAAAAAAAAGTAAACATGTCTTGAAATAAGCTACAGTATTTAATATAGTCATATAATAAAAAATAATAGATACAGTTTGCAAGATTAAAATGTTTTCAGTGGTTAAGATGTCATTTTTTAACAATGTATTAACAATTATATGGTTCACTTGTGATCTGTGATATCAAGTTAGGTATCAGGTCACACAGGACATTATTTTGAGACATTGTGAAACGTCTCACATTTTCAACTTTTACAAAATCAGTTGATAAATATATATTATCTTCCTGATCCTTCAACACACATGAGAAAGTTTGAATCAAAAACTTTATTTTAAAGCACTTTAATGAATATTATCTCCAGTTGTCAAAGAAATGTAAGCATTTTTCCCCTAAAAACCATATTTAAATTTATAGCGTAAGTACAGTAGGTACGCTATGATAGGTAAAATGTAATAGCTAAAAATAAGATGATCAGCTGTAATGTAATCAGTCATTTACTTATGTCAGGTTGAAAAAGTAGATAAAGATTGAATTTTGTCTTAAAATGTCTTATCTCCAGAATGTTAAAATTCACGTATACCACTTCAGCACTGTTATTTTAGC
Organism: Clarias magur; assembly: GCA_013621035.1. NCBI lineage: Eukaryota > Metazoa > Chordata > Actinopteri > Siluriformes > Clariidae > Clarias > Clarias magur. Next base: position 1,380,303 of record QNUK01000078.1, read on the forward strand.
TGAGAAAATATTAAGTAATCCCAGTCAAAAATTTCAGTTTAGATTTTCGAATGAATATCTATTGGTGCAGGTGTTTGTTTACATTAGGCAAGTAGCTTATTTTAAAGCAGATTAATTAAATCCAGCAAATAACTGTTTATAACATCGCTTTTACTCAACATTTTGATTTCACTTCATGCCGTTGCTGCAGGTATATTTGCTCTTTGCGCTTCACATTTTTATTAGCACCACGGTTTTGGAACATATGAGAGAAACTGGTTTTAAACTTTCTGCAGGGAGAATAAACGTGCATTGATCTCTCTATTCATCTTTGAAGATTCAGTTTTCATAGTCAACTTTCCTTTTTTCAGCTATTTCAGGTGTCTCCTGGATACTCTATACACAGAAAACTATTATATTGATTAGCTCTGTTGAGTGATGCGTATAGCGACGCCCATTTTGAGCAGTAAATACAATTTTTTAAAATATATCTGGCACATAACTGCTGACAACTAAACATTTTGATTTCATTCATGGTGCAGGTTTAACTTCAGGGAAATACCTAAGTAATGCCAAAGTTTAATTAAATTCTGTCTGTCGTGACAGACATACAGACAGACATTTTTCCGAGACTGGCATCAGCTCCTCCAATGTATGAAATGTAAAGATATGACTGAAAGAGCAAGTTCCGACCAATGTACAGACAAAACCTTTTCTTGACACGGATCCCTCCTCATAAACTCACACTGGCTATATCTCAGCAAACAAATATTATATAGTAATAAACATGGTATCAAAATTAAGATTACTGAACCAGAAATGTAAAAATATGCATAATTCAAATCACCCAAAATGCAACTTGATCCCTGATTTGATGTGACGAGTCAGATTTTAAAAATGTGTTTATTTGTAGCTTTACATACAAGTCGACAGTACTGTGCAAATGTCTGCCTTCATATTTTGCTTCCTTTCTTGTCTTTTTTAATGTAGTCTTGAGTTTCAGAGAAATGTTTTGTATTTGTTAAGCTACACATTCAAGCATTAAAAAAAACATACAGATGATCAGGAAAGTGATTCGTTGGAAAAGATGAGAGGAGAAATGACGTTGCTGTTGAGGCTGTTATCTACATAACCAATTTTAAAATTGTAAAACATTTGTTTGTTTTTCTTTAATTGGGTCAACATTATTTTATTTAACTTAATATGAAGAAACAAGGATTGACTTTTGCACTGTATTATGTATAAAATCACCTGTTACTATAGAACCGGAAAAAAAGCAACATATTACAAAAATTACATTAATATAAATACATTACTCGTCGTTCCATCCACTACTGTCAGAGCTGTGCTTTTATTAAAAATTATATTATTATACAATTATATTAATAGCATAAACCACACAAAAAACTGCAGCATTCTGAGAACTAGATAATCATAATCTTTGGACAGATTTGGCATTTAATTCACAAATACTTTCAACCCAAGAATTTCTGACTTTTTGCTGCTATCTGCATCTAGACTTCTAACGTCTACCTTTAGATTCCTTAAGTTACATTTACATAGGTATGTTTAACATTCAATTCTCAAAAAGATTCAAAAAGAAGAAAAATATTGCCTCTGGTAATGACACATGCATGACAGCTGAGTTAGAAAGAGGTTGAAAAAAACACAATGATAATGATGTTTTTATGAACTTAAAGCTATTATCTAATATTTTAAGTTAATTACATAGTTTTACATAGTTAATTTGTAAGTGTGACAATAAACCTTATAAACTGTTGTTCAACTTTCTAACAGACAATATAGTCTCTATTTTTCTCTTGTTCAGGCTTGCTCCTTCTTATCCTCCCCCTCCTGATTTTATGGCTGATCCTGCTTTGTGTGTGCGTGTGCATGTGTGTGGCTTGGGAGGGGCAAGAAGAAGACAGGCTGCTGAAAAGAGGGGAGTTGCAGACGACTAATTGGCTCCCAGGGCAGAGATGCAATAAAACCCATCTGATGATGAATGCCCTCTGGCTGCAGTCACAGTACATATGTTATATGTGTGCGTGTGCGTGTGCGTGTGTGTGTGTGTGTGTGTGTGTTGCTTTGGGATGACACCTGAGTCTGGAAAAATCCAAATAAGAAGAAGGGCACTGATTAAAATGTGTGTGTGTGTGTGTGTGTGTGTGTGTGTGTGTGTGTGTGTGTGTGTGTGTGTGTGTGTGTGTGTCTACACGTGTATATTAAAATAGTTCCCAGTAGATTTCTTTTTATATAGCATGGTCCATCACTCAAATCTAAGCTAAGCTATACACATCCTTTCCATCCCCTACATCCCACTTTTTGCGTCTTCCTTGCTCATTTTATTCAAATATCTTTAAACTAAATTTATTTGCACGGTTCATCTCCAAACACGCTTAGCTTATGCAAGCCCCTGGAGTAAAACCCTACAGGGAGGATTCATCAACTTAGTACACATTCTCATTATTTCCCATTATGATACAGCACTGCTACAACTCACTCCGTACAGAAACGCACGGAGTAAACAGCCTTGTGCCATTTCACATCCCCTGTTGTGTTGGCACATCACCATTACCATCATTTGAATTCCATCCATGTTTGAGTTTTGCACACCACATTGCCTGGCGCATTGGGATTTCACTCATGTGCATAGAATCTAAAAAGGTAAATACGTAGAAATGCACGAATTCCACAGGAAGTGCAGCATGCTGTACTGTAGCTTTTAACTACACAGCAATTGCACAACTACAAATACACAAGTTAAACAACTTCATGCTCTCGAATTCTACATTAGCTAAAATATGACACAACACATTAGACTTCGTTTGGAACTAATAGTATTACTTAAATCTCCAGCTAACTAGTAAACATCTCTGCCCTGTCATATCCCATAAGACATTTTACTATGGTTTGTAGTATGGTAAACTATGATACACTATAGTATAAACCATAATAATAATAAAACCATACTTAAGATATTACCCTGGTACAGTAGGTACAATGCATACAGTGTGCACCACAAGAATGATGAATACCACGGTACTTATTGGGTACCACGATGGCTACCAAAGTTCAACAGGTATCTAGAATATTACTATATAATATACTATATTAGATATTGTGGTACATGTTACAGGCATGGTATAGTATACACAGTACCATGTTATTGTATACTAAATTAAGAGCTTCAATACAATACATATACAATGCCACCTGTTGAATTTTGGAATTAACCTAAATTTCACGGAATGAGGGTATAAGATCATGTTTATTAAGTGTATTTCGACTTCACACTCATAAGCGCATATTTAAAAATGTACAGCGCCATCTCTTGAATTTTGGGATGAACTAATGAGGTCGATTTTTCTTATGGTTTAAGGCATTATCAAAGCAGTATATACAATGAGTGACTAAGTGATATGGTATATATAAAATGTATCACACTCAAAACAGAACATTCACTTATGTCGACAAGCATGGTGTAAAGATTTTTTATTATTCTGCTGTTATTAACAAACAAAAAATGAATAAGAAAATCGTTTCTCAGACGGGAGTCGGTTCTCATTATTCACATACTGTAAAAGAGCAGGCTCATAGAGCCGACTCGTTCATGACTGACACATCTCTAATGGGATGCTTTAAAATGATCCAATCCATTCAGAATATACCACACCAACACTTTTGCTCATCACATTTACTTTAGCAAACTTGACTGGCTGACTAGCTAACTGCCAAACTAGCTTGCCTTCTTAAAAAGAATAACAGAAGATTTCTGTTATTCTTTTTACCAGCAGCCAAAATTCACCACAACACAGTATTTTTTATTTTTTTATTTTTTTATTTACTTCTATTAGTATTAACTAATTTACATAGTTCTCTAATACACTGTTAGCTTACAGTCACTAACATTTTCTTACATCCAAGAAAGCTGTCAAAATATACCACACTAATCAAAACTAATTTGCTAATTTAATAGCAAACATTTTGCTCATCACTGTTAGCCTAACTTGTAATGCTGACTAGCTAACTGCTAAACTAGCTTAATCTAACTTTCTTGCCTAATATATCTTTTAACATAAGATAACCAGCTACTACACTATCTTGTAAGCTAACTCACAATGACACATGATTTGCCATTTATTTAACAATGAGAAAAATATCCATCAAGACAGTTTTGCTAATCTTTAGCTAGCCAAAGCTAAATTTGAGACATTTTTACAGCAGTTTACAGCACCTTAGCATCTTAGCAAGAGAAATATTCTTAAATTCAACCACACCAATCTATAATTTCTTAAAATAACATTCCAAGCCACAAGCTTATTATAAGTAAAAAATATCTTGCTTTCGGAATTTATTTCTTAAACGAAGTAGACAAATAGAACAAGACATAGTCACTTGCAATAAGCATATTATTCTTACTGTATATCTGGTTTGTTGTAAACTTGTTTTAAGAAATTATAGATAGGTTTGACTAGAATCAAGAATATTTCACATACTTGAATACAATAGTTCTTAAAGTTATCCAACACAGCTTATACTTATGTTTATTATAAAGGGTTTCATTTAAAGCTCTTAAACAGGTCGAAGTGGTCCCTGGAAGAACAGACTAGCTAGCTTAATAGCTATTGGGTTTTTCAGCAAAGCTAAATGTTTACCCATCTCCACTCAAACTGTTTAAACCAACCATTCCCCATGAATTTTCAATTCTGTCACTGATTGCACGGCAATTTTCAGGAGCAAAAGCTGCTTCATGGGGTGCCTGTCTGAACGTGTGCCGGCCATTTGGCAGATGGTCATGCTCTCCTGCCTGACATCCAGCTTCTTATCACACTCATCAATCTAATGGCCAGAACTTTTAACGAGAAACAAACCATCTGCTGCTCTAAGAAGGGGGGTTGGGACAGACTAAATTGATTAGCTGTATTACTGTCAGCAGCTCTACTTGGTATAGGGAATATGGGGAGAAGGAGAGGAAAAAAGAAGCTTAAATAAATGGATTTTCGGCAGCAGAAACGTGAGTGTGGATTAAAAGGGTTTGAGTGCATGGGTTTTAAAACCAAAATCAAATTAGTACAAATTAATCCACAGAAATAGCGTGTACAAGTCAGCGAGCTCGCACAAGTGAAAGACTTATGCATTGCTCATTCAATGTTCATTTCTTTCCAGTAGTTAAATGATTCTTTTTGCAAGCACATACACACTCTTGATCAACACCCGCTACAAATCACAAAGTCACACGCCTTCGAGATCATTAGTCACTTCTTACTACCTGACTTCCTTAAAAAGCCCAAGAGAGAGCTAGCATAGACTGCTGGAGTGTATGTGTGTGTGTATTCTGTTTGGCTGCCTGAAAGCGAGCATTACTTTTTCCCCTAGCTATTATATTTTATAATCCCTGTAAACACGTGAAACAATGCATGGATTCATATCCAACCTAAGCAAACATTTTGTTTTCCTGTACATGCGCAGCAAGGACTTAATATTTCTGAAATCTACATGTACATCAGTAGCAAACACTAACACTCTTAATGTGCACCCGTGTCGTTTTCTTACCCCTGTTCCTCCATCATCTCCTGCAGCTCCATACACTTCAGCTCCACTCGTCTCTTTCTTTCATGGTCCAGGATTTCGCGACGAGCCTTCTTCACCAGCACAGGCTTTGGCGGCGCAGCTTCTTCTTCTTCTTCCGGTTCTTCTTCGCCATTGGGGCGTGTGGCGGCACCCGGGGCACCGTTAGCACTGGTCTCGGGAGAGGGCACCTTTGCCCCGTCGTACATGGCCACAGCACTTTTGAAAGAGAGAAACAGCAAGGAAACAAGGTCACTGAAAAAATCCTTTACACAGATATATCTTACCTTAAGTTACAAAAATAAGGAGAATAATTAATAGCCATGCAAAAACATCATCAAGATTGCAAGGATCACGTTATTTCACCCTGTTGGGACAGATTTGGCCAAAAGTTGCATGTCCATAGGAGGTCTTCTTTGAGCTTGTTTTAAAGCGAATAATTATAAATATGATACATTTCCAGAAAACAATGTGCCAATAGAACAATTGTGAACTTTTTTCCATGCAAAAATATCCCAAAGAAATTTGTTTACCCTCCCACCGTAGATTTTAGTAAATATTTTAGAGGGGTTTTTTTTTGGTGTGTGTGTGTGTGTGTGTGTGTGTGTGTGTGTGTGTGTGTGTGTGTGTGTGTGATTTGTGAGCTGTAGGACATTTTGCTGACCCCTGGCAACCCTGTTTGTTACTCCCATGCCAAAATAACTTTGACTGATTGTAATGTGAATTTAGCAAATAATTTATAGGCTCATTTAAGAAATTGAGCCCAATTCACAGTTTCATATTGCATATCACATAGCTTATCAAATGCTCCATAAACCCAGTGAACCATTCATATGAAAAATTAATTGCTTGCAGTCTGTTTGCTTGGTTGCATTTTTTAAAGTATGTTTATTGATGTGGACAGAATGGCATTAAAAACTACTTTATGGGTGACGGACGAAGACATTTTAATTGACTCGGAGATGGCATAGCTCATTATTGTTAATTCTCATGAACACGAGATTCCTGGATTAATTTACATATGTGAGCAGTTAGTTTATTATGTAATATGTAATAATTGTATGTTTTTTAAATTCATTTTATAACTTTATATGAAGTTAGGAGTATCAACATAGCAGATTCACTAAGTGAGCTATTAAATGTTACTTTACATTATTTTCTCTGTCTTTGACTATTGTTTATAACAGTCTGGATCTTTCATGGGATGTTCATGTCAAACCAGGATATTTGATGAAATTTCTTGTGAATGAAGACTCAGCCACAGTAAAACATTTAAATAGCACAAATGATTTTAAGAAAGGCCGTACATCCCTGAATGATGAACCGGGCCGAGGAGCATCGCAGCCCATTGTAGTGTTCCAGTGAGCACTTAGTGTGTGGAAAGCATAATCCCATGCAAAACTGAATTTTTGGTGACAAACTGAGGATGAGACTCATATGTCTGTGGGATCAGTACACACAATTATTCACGAATACCACTTGCACATTAAAGGACCTAGGTTGATTTGTTATTGCCACATTCCCTATACCCATTTCCACATGGCTGAGCCATTAAAGGAGCTCCTGGGAAGCCAGGGTTGCAGACATGAAGCAGGCAGTTTGATCATGGCTCCGGCAACTGAGAAAACTTTCTATCTTGATGGTATTTAGGCACTAGTGAAGCAACTGGGACAAGTCCATTAGTGTACCCGGGGATTATATACTGTAAAGAAATATTGCGAATAATGTTCTATTATTCTGGACTGAATCAAAAGTCCTGCTTTGACTTGAAAATCTCCCCTAGTTAACCAAGACTAAAAGCCGTGCATTGTATGGTTCATATAGTACATCTACCTGACACAAACTAAAAACAAAATAATGTCAGGATGAGAGAGAGAGATTGAAGGATGGATAGGTCTATTGTCTCCACCTCTCTGGGCCGGAAGCCGGTGAGCTCCATTAACAGACTCATTTTTCATAATGGGGAAAATGTTACCACGAGTTTAATCATTGTCACTGTTAAACAGCCTGAGGTCCTGTGATTCATTCTGTGCAATGAACGTCCCTCGCTCACAGTGTCCCATTATGCAGATAAAGTTTAAGTAAAAAATCCCAATATGTTATTCAGTTTTACGTGGTTAGCTGAGTAATGATGTAAATTTGTCTATATTTGAACAGAAAAACAGCAGCGCATTTAGCCTGTCTTTTGTCAAGCCTCCTTTAGTCCGGGTGTTAAAAGGCGAGAGGCAGAAGGGGAGCATTTAGCAAACAAGCCGTGCATTGTGGGTAAAATCACGAAGCAGCCCGTAGCCTAACAGGTGGCGCGACAGCAGGAGGCATCGTCGCAGAATTCATTATCCCTCAGGTTCAGAAACATTCTGAATTACGTATGTACTTTCACTATCTATTCCTCGACAGCTCTCTTCTCATACCACTCCAGTTACAATAATACACATTTCTCCACCCACTGCATTCATCCACATCTGCCTTTCTTCTCTATTAAGAAATCTACACACCATATATTTCGTAAGAGAAATTTAAACAAATAATCCTCTTTTATTTCCTTCCTATTACCTCAAGCTTTCAATCGGTGCACTATGCTTCAAAAGCTGTTGATATACTGTACATATAAATGGTAAAACTTTAACAGTGGCAGATTTGAGTGTTTCAGAAAATGCTGATTTTCTTTGGGATTTTCAAAAACTGTATGACAGCAACATTTGCTGCTGACTGCAGATTGTCATGAACGTACTGTACATCGACACAGGTGTTCCTATTAAAGTGGCCAGTAAGCAGATGCCATTTTAAAGCCGTGAAGCACTTAAAACAAACTTTTTTTCATTTGATACAGAAACATCTAAGATGGCTTTTGGTTACAAGACAGCGCTCATGTCCACCCATAATCTATATACACCATATCCTGAACCAAAGTGCTACAGTAATCGTCTTATACTTCCGTTCATATTGAATTCAATCTCTGAGATGTTCTTAATGCTTCTAGTTTTATACGATGCTTTATTTATTCATCACATCAGTGCACTCTCATTTCTGTAATGCAATGTATCTACTCCCTTGTTTATCTGCATACAATTTAATACCAGTTGACAATACCTTTTCTAATAAGGCTACAAAGCACTTCAACCAACGGATGTTGTGTAAAAAGGTAGTTAGATCTCATTAATCCTGTAACTGATGCTACCTACTATACTTTGCATGATGTGAAATTTAATGAAAATTGCTTTTGATGCATATTATAGTGCTCAATTTATGCTAATATTTTCACACATTTCCCTTTATTGCTGATCAGCAAACGCGATCAGAGAATTCTTTCTCTCCTCTAATCAGTCTTGCTTGAATACCACGATGGAAAAGGAAGCAGTTAATTAAGTGTGACTGGAAATTTGGAGTTGTTATAGAGCCCCGATATCCAAAAGCCATTTATAAGTTCTTTCAAACCTAGCTTAAATCAATAACTAATAAATCTAATAAGCCGACATCCACCACGCTTCAGATAGTATTTACAAGGCAGATACTGTATGATTCATGAAGTCTTAAATGTGTGTGTGTGTGTGCGTGTGTGTGTGTGTGTGTGTGTGTGTGTGTGTGTGTGTGTGTGTGTGTGTGTGTGTGTGTGTGTGTGTGCGTGTGTGTGTGTGTGTTTCTGCATGCGCAATAGTAAAGTACAGACAGCTTACTGTAATCTCCCACAGGAGAAGCATTTCTCTCCCTCTCTTGCTCTGTAATTACACAGACTGCTATGTAAGATACACACGTTCAGTCCCCAGCCATTTGCCGTATATTATGCGGATGCTGTTGGCTCCTTTAGACATTACGGCAGTCAATTAAAGTCACAAGCGAAAGAATGTGCATATGGATGCAGTATAAAGTATGCTAAAATGTTTCACAACATAAACCACAGTGATGTGAAAACAGGAAGGGGCACATACCTTTTCACAGCACTGTATATGATAAAGTCAACAATGATAATACATTATTTTATATTTATAAAATTTCTATATTTGATATTTCATTATATTTATGATAGTAATCTATATAGATCAAAGAAAGGCTGTACATTAGTCAGAACTCGCTATATCAATGATATCTTTACGTTTCATACACTGAAGGACACGAAACCAGTCCTGAGCTGCGTTCCATTCTGAAGTGTACTTCACTGGGTGCTCCCTGCTTCCTGCTCCGCTTGCAGCGAATGTCGGTAAAGGGAAATTCCCTCGACAAAACTCCACCATTCGGAACACCCTGCGAAGTCACCAGCGCAGACGTCACCACCTCAGCACGTTACCATGGTAACGTAATTCCCTCGGATACCTGTCCCTGTTGCTGTGGATATTTCACACTAAGGCCATTGAATATCGAATGTTTATTGAAACGAAAACTGAAACCATTATAAAACATATGCTATTGAAACGTGTATAAAGTGCAAATAAACTACTGAATAATAATAATAATAATTGATAATTTTTTTTACCTATATAATACTGCAGATTTCTTGATTCAATTAAAATATAAATTATTACGTCCTAGTAATACAATGTCCGGTGAAGTGAAGACACGTTCAGTTGTTCCCTACACCATTCGCAGTTCCCTTTGAACTGAACATTTTCGCTCCCTGCCATTTGGAACCACACTAAACAACGTGTGTAGTGTACTTCGCAGGGTACTTCAGGCGGATCGGAACGCACCTTCAGTCTCAGTACTTTGGAAGTCCTTTGGTATTTCCCTGAAGTCAAAACTGTGCCGTAAATGTGATCAAAATGTTGAGTGGAATGGATATTATGAGGAGATTACATCACAGCAGCCAATGCTTTTTTGAACGAATACAAGTTTTTTTTTCCCTCTAGGTGGGTGTATGCATCACACAACAGAGCCAATCAATGCGATCGTTTACTGTAAATACACAGAGTAAGAAAATGACAGAAACAACCATACGGTTGTACCCGCAGCAGTCCGAGGTGAGGGCATGTAAAATACCAAACCATTATAATGCGCTCAAATCAAAATGTTGAGTAAAAGTGATGTTATGAACAGTTATCAGCCAGATTTAATAATCTACTTTAAACAGGCAGTGAGCGACGAAAGAAGAACAACTTAGCGTTAACAAGGCGTAAAATACTTAACCTTTGTATTAATGAGTTAGGCAGTACAGACAGAAGCAGACATGTACTGTACTGTACTTGGGCTTCAACTCGAAATAATAATATTACAGATTACACTAAAGCTGCTCAGCTTATTTTTAGCTTTACCCTTTTAACTTTTCCTACAAACTCTTTACCCGTCAATGACGGGCATTAACGCTAATTAGACAAAAATCAGGTAAGAATTACAGTACTACAACAAGAATATAATAAATAAACCAAAAATATAACTACAACTACAATAACAACAACAGCAAAGAACTCAAATTATACAGTACAGTATGTAATAATTCTGGTTTTGAAGATAAAACTATAAAATATACATTATTCATGATTTACTGAGTTCACTGAGGTCAATGTTAGATAAGGATTTTAATATATGTGTGAACAGAAATTTCATACTTTTCACTGTTTACACACATTTTGGTATATTTTAATTCACATGCGGCAACTAGTTCCAGTTATATCATATTTATAAATGCTAAGAACCTTGGCTTTGGTGTACACAATGTAAGAGGTAAACTAAATCTTAGTTTATGTTTGCTCATTTTCAATCATTAACATATTCTACTTTACTTTTCTATGTTTTAAAGTAACTGTACGTTTCAATGACAAGCCCTATCTGTGCAACCCATAGACTTAAAAATACATATTTCGCTTAGGATTGGTCTGTTAGCTGAAAGTGTCAATAACTACTGTAGCATGCATTACACTATGTAACACAATTTTTGTTCCTGGCTACTAAGTGTTATATTTCAATTGCTTATGTCTAAAGTATGTGAAAAAAATGACTTCATTAAGCACAAACTTTGCTTTCATGACAACAGCACGAAGAAAACTCGTGTTTTTTTTTTTGTTGTTGTGAAAATAAACTTCTTTTTTTTTCATTTTTCGTCATTATGATCAGGTAAAAACAAAAATTGCACAAGGAATAGACAAACACAGTCGGAAACCACTCAACAAGGTTCAGAAATGCATAGATTTTCTAGATTTACGATTGTACTCTGAATCACTTTCTCGAAGTAGCCCCCAAATGTAGTCCCCCATCATGTTTTCGTTATACTGTCCTTGGTAACGACGTTCAAAGTCCAATATATCTTGATGAAAGCGCTCGCCTTGCTCCTCAGAGTAAGCGCCCATGTTCTCCTTGAATTTGTGGAGATGCGAATCAAGGATATGGACTTTCAGAGACATTCTGCATCCCATTTTGGCGTAATTCTTTATAAGAGTCTGCACCAACTCCACATAGCACATAATAATATATAAGAATTATAATAATTTGAGGGCAGGAAATTTCAAAATATGGAACGATTTCAAGATAGAATGTATTTGCCTACAGTACACGACTTATGACAAAACTTTGTAAGTTACAACTCCTTGAAATGAACTAGATCTAAAGCATTGAAAGCAACTGTTCAGTTTACCTTCAAGTGTTTTCTTGCAAAATTCACATGTGAAATGCGGTGCCCAAGATTTGTCTTGGTCCCCGACCGGCACGCCGAAGTATGCCTTGTAGGCCTCGCACATTATACAACTTGCTTCCACGGAATACTTTTCCGCTCTTGTCTTTATGAATTGTCCGTACACGTAGAAGAATGAATCAGCTGGATGCAAACAACCTCTTGATGCCATATCAAATAAATCACTTCTCTTCAACTACGAATCGTTATACTTTCAGTCAGCAATAACACGAATTGGAATCTTGGTTCGAGACACCTGTGCTTTTATACTTGTATAGCTACTTTTGGAACGTTCGAGAACGTTCTAGAAAGTTCTGAGAGTTTCTCGAAAGTTCTGGAAGTTTCTTGAACGTTCTAGAGTGTTCAGAAGAATTGTAGAAACATCTGGACAAATCTAGCAGTTCAGGAATATTCTAGGAGGAAGCTCAGCATTGAAAGCGAATCGAGAATTTTCTCGAACACACGCGATTTTCAAAATTTCAGTGTCCCGGTCACAGAAGCAAAGTTTTTCTGGAATAACAGCGATTTCCTTTCTGTTCTAGACCTAACGGGTTAGGAAAACACACTTTCAACCCAGGAACAGAACAAAAGTGAAAATTTGTTACATAGTGTTATTTTGTATATTAGTTATACACAGTTTATTATATAATAGACAAAGAAAGAGATTGTAGTGTTTGGCCCTTTTAGCCATGTTTGAGCACTATTTAAACCTAAAATAAGTGCTGTTACGGACCCTTTTAAGTTTAAATCGATTGGTTTCCCTATGTTGTTGTTAGTCTTTCAATTGCTTCCATCAAGGGGGCGCAACAGCGGACCATCTGATCCGAACAACAACAACTTGGCACAGGTTTTACGCCGGATGCCCTTCCTGACTCAACCCTCCTATTCCATCCGAGCTTGGGACCGGCACTACATCGAGTGGCTGCGGTTTGGGCATTAGATGGGAATTGAGCTCAGGCCTTCCACATGGCAGGCAAGAAAACCTACCAGTGAGCCACCAATGCCAGAATGAACTGGTTAACTAATCTTCTTCTGAAAACACATTCCCATGATTTACAGAAAAGTTTCCAAATGATGATGATGATGTAGATGATGATGATGATAGAGCTCGCAAGAAATGGCATTTTAATAGTAGCAATTATACCCCAATTAAGCAGGCGAGTAAAACCTCTGCTATTGTTTATATGACCCTGTATTCATTCAGAACTGAAGTCAGTGAAAAGTCAGTGAAATGCCGTAAATGCCTGCTGTGGATAACATTTCAAAACAAGTCAATTACTAACCAAGATTCTGTCGATCTACAAATCTTTAAAACGAGTACAAGCAACATAGCATGTTTTGAGCCGCTTGCTAATAGCACTAAAAGGGTTTGTGGGATTTTCTATATAGAATCTGTCTTAGAATTCTCACTCACTCTCTCATCATTTATACCACTTAATCCTGTATACAAGGGCCTGGAGCCTATCCTAGGAATCTTTGGGCACACACACAGATATTTGAGAACGGCAATTAGCCTAATCCGCATGTCTTTGAACTGCAGGAGAAAACCGGAGTACCCGGAGGAAACCCACCAAGCATGGGGAGAACATGCAAACTCCATGCACAGAAAGGCGGGAGGCTATCCTGGCCGGGAATCGAACCCGGACCCTGGAGGTGCAAGGCGATAAAGTGCAAAAACAGAAGAGAAACATTTGGATTTTACGTTCTAAAACAGAAGGCCAAAAAAAACTAATGAGCCAGAATACAGTGGTAAAGGAGCTGACAGTGATATAGTCACTGTAACACTAAGCTGAGCGCTAATTATCTTAAAACAAGTGTTAGGTGCTGATAGGAAGAACAGAAGGTCCTGTAACTAAACACGAGGACATTTCTGCTCCCAAGGAGTGCAAACACTCTGGCTGTAATTAATAACTAGAAAAAAAAGGAGGGATTTACTGTAACAGATCGTACACTTCGCCTCATTTCTGTCTGTTACATGTCAAGAATGATAGCGATTTCAAATTCTATATTTAAAAAATTGCTAAATGCCATAGTGTAATCCGAAAACGTAATTGTACTTTCTTCCAAATCTTGCTTGAACATATGCTCTTTGTTCAAGCGTTGGAGTCAAATGGTGACTTTTGATTGTGCAAAATAACAGAGCACATTGCTGAGAGTAGAAAATACCTTTATTTCTCTAAATAACCCCCTGCTACACTAATGGACTTAACCCAGCATTTCAGTAATGCTTGGATACCATCAAGGTAGAAAGATTTCTCAGCACAATAAAGAAAGACATCATACTGCCTGCTTCACGTCTAAAACACTGGCCTCCCAGGAACTCATTAATTATCCAAAGTGTGTGGAAATAGCTTGGAGCAAGGTCAGGACAGCCCCCATGTGTTCTTCTGATCTCTTGCTCTATCTTCTGTCCTTTGTTGTCTTTTGCTTTGACATTTACCTGCCAGTAGCCTCTCCCAATTCCATGTTTGTATCTCTCTCTTTTTTTTCTGTCTCTGTAGGTAATGATAGGAGCGGTAAAAATAAACCAGAGGTTTGTCCTTGGCCAGAGGAGGCAAGTGGGGTGATAGTGTGGGAGTCACGCAGTGTTATGTGTGTGTGCGTGCGCGTAAGTGCATGTAGGATGTTATCTGCGTGTAAACACTTGTAAATCATTTGTGCTGAACTGCTACACAAGAAAAAAACAACAATTTTGATGTCAAGGCTGGATAAAAGCATCTCAGAAATCATGTTGAATATCTGAAGTGGATGAACAGAAAATCACAAAAGCAGAACCCTGAGGTTAAAGAAAAGACAAGTTCACCAAAACTGAAGAGCTGAAGGTTGAGAAAACATTTTGCAATCTTTAAATTTATAACTAATATTTTAAATTAAAAGTTCCATCTTTAAATGTGCTGCACATGCAAAGGTGATATTTAATCTGGTACTGTAATATGCTTCATAGTTGATAACATAACCCACATTTTAAAAAGCAAAATATATTTAATCATGGGTTATGACTGATCCATGCATCGGATTCTTCTGTAACAGGTCATAAAACACAACACTAATCTGGGAATTATTTAATTACAATCTTGCAGGTTACTTTCCTAGCTATCGTCACATTTAATGGCTGGTTACAATGGTTTATTATTTCAGACCAACAGTAAATACTGCAGGTGGAGTTACAATGCTGAGATCCCAAACCCTAGGAACCTGAAGCACACACACTCTCTCTCACTCATACAGTACCGGCGACTTGGAAAAGGCAATCAGCCTACACACGTCTTTGGATTGTGGAAGGAAACCAAGAGGCAATCTCCAGGTCTGAAAAATGAGGCCAACACAGATGTGCCACAACATGCAGTTCCTTGAATGACCACTGGGAGCTGGCTCCAAAAATGAGTCAATCCCCATAGACCCCATGTATAATGCCTTTACAACAGAAATAACCTTACTTGAAATAACCTTGTTTACCATACATCTATCAAACCGTTGTATTTATTTCCATTTTTACGACCATGGTAAACCGAGTATTCACACACTACGGGCAATTTGGGAATGGCAATTAGCCTAGCCTGTATGTCTTTGGACTGTCTTCGGACATGTCTTTGGATTAGGAAACCGGAGTACCTGGAGGAAACCCACTAAGCACAGGGAGAACATGCATACAGACCCCAAGGCAGCAATTGAATCCAGCCCCTGGAGGTTCAAGGCGGCAGATCTAACCACTAACCCACCGTGCCGCCAAACATGATTATAGCTTGGTACAAGAATTAATTTGGTCTCCATAGCTATATTTTCCATTCATGACAACTGTACAGGGGTGAATTTTTCTGTAACTCAGCAGTTACCTGAAACCATAAAATTATGTAAAAGGATACAATTAGATGTTGATTTGAGCTTGTGGTAACTGAAGTAAGTACAGTAGGCATTAATATTAGCCACCTTAGCATTTTAGCCAGCTTGTGGTAACTGAGGTAAGTAGGCATTAATATTAGCCACCTTAGCATTTTAGCCAGCTTGTTGTAACTAAGGTAAGTAGGTGTACAACAACCAGGTGTGGCTCATTCTGCCCATAGGCCCTGGGATTTAGGCAGCGTCAGCTCCTGCCAAGACGGTGAAGACCAGAGCTCTAACACTTGAGCTTCAAATTCGATCATCAGAAAACCTATGGTTGACGTCAAACATATTTTGTCCAGTCCTTTTCATACAGTCTCTGGAAAAAAACGACCAAACACAGGGATTGCATAATCTATGCATCCAGACGAGAGTTGAGAGACAAACCTCCAAATCTGGAGGTGCAAGGCAATCTCGCTAGCCACTACGCCACCATGTTACTGTCTTGCAGTCTAGCTTTCTATTAAAGGAATCTTTAAAAATAAATTTTTGTCTTTTTCTTTGTCTGACCTCCTCAGTATTTCAGTTACTGTTACCCTTCTTCTTCTGCCAAATTCCACTGTGCATCTTTAAAAAAATAAAATAAAATAAAATTATACACACACACACAAAAACAATAGGAACAATTGGCTCTCTTTCGCTAGTTCTACCAACACTGAACATGCTTCCAGGAGAGGAATGGGTGCTTGAAAGCGTTTATTTCCATAGGCCCTGTGAGAGATGGCAGTGGAGACTGAAACAGATTGCTGGCCATGTTTGCTACACTAGTGAGCAGCTCTTTTTAGAGGCAATCTGTGGAGAGCAAAGCTCAGGGAAAAATGGAAGACTAGCCTGAAATTGATGGTGTTTATGGAAATGTGAGAACATAAGAGAACTCCAGTGAAGCACTGTATGGTTATGTATTGTTTGGCTTAAAGCAAAAAAGGATGCTAAGAGCAGGTACCATCCTCATTTTGATCTCAGTGTCAGTTTGTTCATATACACATTGTGATTTCAATAGAGAATGATGGGCTTGAAGTCTTGTTTAAAAAAAAAAAAAAAAAGGCTTTCTCGCTTGCTAACAGTCATTTCCAAGAATCGGTTGGCACAGAAATAAAAGAGACGGCATTAAATCTTTCTTAAAATCCTTGCAGAAAATGTGTTCCAGACAGAAGATTTTGAGTTGATGGGCCATCTGGGTGCTTTTGAGTGTTAATTTGCTAAATTCTTGACATGTTCTTGCAGCATGTCTTATATAGTCCAAGTAGTGCAGTAGTGTCTGAAGCAGGATTTCATTTCGAACGTGGTGATGCTGTATGGTGCTTTTCTGAGATTTTCCTGACCCAAAAAAAGACAGGGATGCATCAAGGGAATAAGCTTTAGAGTGGAATATTTGCCTCTGGTAAAAATCCACTTCAAATGAACCCATGAAAAAAGAAGAGCTGCAGGAAATCTGTCCGGGCTTCCATTAATTCTAGTGATAGTCACCCTTCCAGAGAGAGAGAGAGAGAGATGAGCGAAACAGGAGGAACTGAGACACGAGGAATGAATAATGTATTCTTAGTATTTGAGAGTAGTGGTGTTACTTAGCAGTGGAGCTACTTTAGCACAATGGGATTTCTTATTCCAATAGGACTGAATTTTGTTCTGGTATTATTGACAATTAACAGAGGCGTGGTTACCTATTAGAAGTGTTTATTAAAGGAAGCCACTTTATAAGCCACTTTATTATCCTTTACAATAATCACATGTAATCTAACGTATCTAAGCAACAGCAAACATGACCACTTTATTAGACACATGCCGAGAACTACCATAAGAACCAGCTGAGCAAAAATTAGATGATAGAAGATGGTAAAAAAATCTGCTCAATTTCTTGTGGAACCTGATGGGGCCTTCTGCTTTTGTAGAAACGTTTGCTGTGAAATGCTTCATAGCCATTCTGTCAGATCTGCAGATCTTTATGGGTTATTGGTTAAGTATGGTTGATTGGTTGTTTTGGACACCGTTCCATGTAAACTTGTGAGAACATCCTAGTCAAACTTACCCCATTCTGATCTTTAATGTGAACATTAACTAAAGCTCGATACCTGTATCTGCAAGTCTTTATGCACTGCAGTGGTGCCACATCGAACACTGGCCATTGTAAAGTGGATTAGTGGCTTCTGAATGAAGTGAATTGTGCATGATTATTAAAATGTTGTCCAGTTTCTTCTATGCATTGCTGTAATTGAGATACACCAGGTGATAACCAGTGTTATGTACGTTCCTTCGTGCTGCCTCGAGTTTGGAAGGCTGGGTCAGCAGTCTTGGGCTCTTTGATTGCTGAGCCCTGTGCACAATGGGCCGTGGTGCACTTTGTGTTCTGGTGCCTTTCTACTGTAGCCAGCGTTGCCTTTTTTCTGTGATTTTGGTGGACTAGCTTTTCTGTGGGATCGGGCACGACGAGTTAGCCTTTGGTCCCCGTGGGCATGGGTGAGCCATGATCCTGTCACTAGGATATAGAATTTACTGGTGATTATAATTGATATAATCGCTATTAATGTTCATTTTATGCTTAAGGTATATACATGATTGTAATTGTAACGTCTCTCCCAATGATAACACTTTTTCCCTAATAGTGTATTATAATCATTGCATAAGTTACATACTGTAAGTCAGTTATCAGGAATGATGCATAATTCATTCAAAGTCATCACCACATGTACATCATTTCATCATTCTTTTTACAAAGCATAATATACGTCTGTGCTCAATGTATTAAGTACAATAAGCTCCTCTTAAAAACTACTTAAAGACTGTAGATAATTGTTCCTTCAATATAAAATCATCCATTTCTTTTTATCCCAATAGGAAACCCCACAAAAGAAGCCTTCTCTTTCCTTCCATCACATTAATTATTATGCATTAGGTCTATTTCCCCCGAGCTATATTTAGACAAAATGCCATCTATTTGGAAGCAATTTCATTAGGCAATGCTTTCCTTGGTTGCAGGTTTGATGACACCCCCCAGCCGCCCCCCTACTGTGAAAAAGTAATGAAGACAGCAACCCCCTTCCTGAGTGTTTTCACCTGTTCCGTCTTAGACATCTGAATGCAAAGCATCATTATATATTTCATTTTTAATACATCAGCACTTATATTACACCACTATTTCCTTTTCTTTAAACACCACTATGTTCATGTCATTACTTTGCCAGCTGTGGGATTGTTTGCAGACATTATTTAAGCTCAGATTGGTTCATTCCACCAAAAGAAAACTTAAAAAACACTACTGAGAGAAGCCGAAGTTATTTCAGGCTTTATTGAGCCTCCTGAAAGAGAAGGTAGTTGCCATTTTGCAGGATTAAATCCTCTGTCCTCGTGGGTCCGCTCCGCTTCCTGGGAAATGGACAGAGACCTAAAGTAGGCGTTTCTGTGCCAAGAGCTAAAACAGAAATTGGAAAATCGAGTTGTAGAGAGAAATTAAACGTGTCCTTGTTTCCTCTCTTTCTCTCACCTCGCAGATGAAATGCTTAGGGAAGACACTTTCCCCCTATTCATTTGTTCCCTACTAAGCCACAGTGAGGTACAGAAAAGAATAATGTGCGATCAATGTTTAGTCATTTCGAACAATCTGTACACCGAGAGAAGCTTCTGAGAGGAGATACTAAAACTCATGATGCAAAACTAAAGCTACATAAACTAGCTTGTTAGATTAGACAGAAGGATTAGAAGCAACTTTCCCTAAAAATCCAATATACTTTATCTGCTGCAGCTGATCACTGCTTCTCTACCAATGATGGAAAATGTCTGTAATTATCAATAATCAGATGGTGTAGCGGTTAAACTGGCACAACTATCACTAATTTGGCTGAGCATAAGCTCATTTGGTACCATTTGCTATTTAAGAAGTGAGAAATGAACGCATCAGCAGTGACATACTGTAAGTGGATGAACACAGCAGGGGATGAGATATTCAGAATCTGCTAGCGCCGTAGGACTGGTAGGAAACCGGTTTTGGACCAAAACTGTGCTTGCATTACACTCTGATGAGACTCTGATAGTTAAAGCAAATGCAATGTATTTTGCTCCCAAGAGCAGGCATCATTTGTTCTAAACAAACATAATTATTATGAATAGGAGGTGGGATTGAGTTGTAGCATGCCTGACTATGAGTAAACCCACTCACGCTCTCGCCATCCAGCATTCCAGCATTCACGTTAGTACATTAGTACAGTTGCGAGTCTATGTTCTCCCACACAGTAGGTGGCACTGTTCACCCAGTTGGTTTATGATCTGCAAAGACGAAGAGCTCTAGGTTGATCTTGCACTAATTATACATCGTGATTAAACAGTGCTCCATGTTTGGTTACATTAACTGATTTGAGCTGTGGTGTACTGAACTCAAGACCTCTATTTGAATTATATACTATACAATGTTCACCTTACAAATGTACCAGACTTTGGAGTCAAGTGTACTCGGATATGTGCCCGAAGACAGTCAGTATGAAAACTGTCTAAAAGTGTGCATCTGGGCAAAAAAGTAACATGTGCAGGTTTTTACTTTCCTGCAGAAGTTAGCAAGCCACCTGATAAGCCGTCAGCCAAGAGGAAGAAAAATAAAACAGATTAATTAACATTAATAAATTTCACATACTGGAACCCTTGAATTTGCGTTCGGCATCCAAGAAAACATCATCACATAGTCTCAACCAGTCTCAGTTGCAGCGGCTAATTATGGTTTCTAAAGTAGGTAAGTCTGCGTTCTGGCCCGGTCACCATAATTGGCAGCGGCTGTAGTCTGGCAGTTGTTTGCGCATGACCTCAGTGTGGAAAAATTAATTACTGCAGCCAGAAAGTCCTTGTCTTCGCCACCTACAAGCGTAGGCGGCGAACAGCTGTTTAACTCAGCAAGTCAGGTTTATGCGGATAGACGCTGCAACTTGTTGGGCAAGAATGCGAAAAAGATGTTATTTTTGTCATTACACATTCGTTTGTTTGAGTTTAATTAGTAATTGATACAAGTCACAACAGTTATGTGTATACAGCTATATTTACAGAACAATGCTTTGGCATGATTTATTTTTTTTATCTAATCTATCTAGATTAATTCAGATTAAATCGTTTGTTTTTGGTTTCAGACTGCCTCTTACTTCGATATCTGTCTGCTACAATACTGAAATAAAATATTGAATATTTACAAAAGGAAATATTAAAATGATTACAAAAAGTATGCTATTGAAATGTGTATATCATGAATAAATGTGATTTGCTTAATTTGAGAGGTCTATTATATCTTTAAATAGATGATGATGATTATGATTATTATTATTATTTTGTAATACAAATATCATGTTGTCATTGATAATAATGAACGGTGCATGTAATTAACGTCAGGCCTATACTCTACTACAGAAAGGATACTACTAAAATGTGTACAGTATAACATGAATAAACGTGATTTGCTTAATTTGAAATTAATTTATTACTGAATAGATGATGATGATGATGATGATGGTTATTATTATTATTATTATTATGATTATTATTATTATTATTATGTAATATGAATATAATGTTGTTGTTGATAATATTGAACGGTGCATTTAATCAATGCCAGGCGTATCCTTATTTTTGTTCCGGCAAGGTGCAATGACTGAAATTTCCAGTATTGTTCCAGAATGCAGAAAAATAAATCCAAGATTATGTCCAAACTTTTGACTGGTAATCTATATTGCTTTGTCAAACAGCCAAAATACCACTCATCCAAGTAAAATAAATACTAGACAGAACCATATCAGAACATACCCCTGGTTTTGTGGATGTTCCCTATTTTCACCATTCTCATGGATGGATGGATGGATGGATGGATGGATGGATGGATAAATTCGTACATACATACATAAATACTTTATTGGTCCCAAAGGAAACTCCTGAAATTAAATAGCCTTGATAACACAAATAAGATAAACTAAACTAAACAATGATGAGTTTTTCTAACCGGGTCTTTTGATAAACTGCCCTAAAAATTACTGCAGGATTATTTTCCTGTTTTCAGCGTTCACCAAACACTCCAGAGGGGCTGATTAATTCAGTGCGCACTGAGGCATGAACACCGGGTGTAGGAGAGAAAACACTTTTGGTTCGCCAAGCACACACACACACACACGTTCATCACACACCAACCTTTTGCGGTCGGCGGGGCAGAAATATGATGACCTAAGACATTAATCACATGCATACGCAACACAAATAGAACATATAAAAGGACCTTTGAATATCTGTTCGACGGTGCAGAAATGCAGAGACAAATCCATTCATCACTGACTTCTAAAACAAAATAAATAAAGTAAAACCGACACTGGGGTTAAAGAGAGGAAATCTGAGTAAGTATTATTAATACGCAGGGGTTTCTTGTCTCTAGATCACATCAGCGTTTCGCTTCTCACATTTTTACTGTGTGTCCTTTCTGTTTCAACCATGACCTACAAGCATTCATTCATGGTTAGGTTTGACACGGACTGATTGAGTTTTGATTTGAGGTGTCAAACTAACACTGAGGTTTAAAAAAAAACACAGTGTTTGTGAATCAGGATTCAAATCGTCCAATGCCGCACCCATTTTCACCCTAATTTAGTCATGTCCAATTCCTTCCCGCCACTGGGGGGGGGGGGGGGGTCCCACATTTCAGGCTTTAACTACCACTCAGTCAGGAGGGCTTCCTTCGAACTACATGACACCCTGATTGGCTATAGAGCCGTGATTATTGTGGGAGCATTGAGTATCTCTCATCCCTCCCCTCTGAGAGAGCTCGGCCAATCAGCTCTCTCTAGACCTCCGGCTGCGAGAGGTTACAGCATCACCCGGGAATCGAACTCAAGCTCTCTGGATGATAGGGCGAGCGCTTTACCATTTCGCCACTTGGACACTCGAAATCATCAGTTAAAGATGATCTTGGAATCGGGGAAAACAAAATCGGCCTAGATCTGTCTATTTAAAGCATTTTAACAAACAACGGTTGGGTGCAATGACCTATGGATTCACAGCATTGATCACCGCTCTAAGGGGAAGCTACACTTCTGAGGACCTCAACCTCTTCCAACCTACAACTGCACACCCACTCTCACATAACAGGTAATCTGTAAATACCCAGAGGACATACACCGAGCGCAGGGAAAACATACAGCACAAACTCAGACACGAGGTGAGATCCATACCCCAACCCTGGAGATGCGAACCACTAAGTGGACTAAATAAAAGACAGCAATCCAAAGGACGGTGACACAATGCAATTACAGTAATCATATTAGTCAATGAGTCAAACCCTTTTCATTGAATCCCATCAAACTTTCAAACTTGCAGATATTTCGATCCAGAAAATTCAGATGTTAATTTATAGTTATAAGCGGCCAGGATTAATAAAGTATATATGAATATAATATACATCATACTATTTCTCTCTCCTGTAATGTGTATACATTTTTTGGCTGACTCTGTATGTGCATATTGTGAATACGAGCCCTGGGATGATCTTCAGGATCAAATCAGCAGCTCTCAGGTATTCCCTTAATATCTCCTCAACCGCAGGGCAACTATGAAACTAATGCAGGAATATTACATTGTCAAGAAAAAAATGTCCCACATATACTATAGACCCTTACAACATTTACACAACTTTATAGTCATGGGATTTTAACCTGCAACCTTCCAAACCACAATCCAACGTCATGTTCCAACCCACTGAGCTATCCCGGTTCCCTATAACACTATAATACAACCTTACAAGATTGTATTATAGTATACTTATGGAGAAAAGAAACGTTGCGCATATAAATATCTTACAAAATGTCTTTCTCTTAAATAAATAAGAAAGTTTGATTTTATACGAAAATCTGTATCGACCAGATTCTTGAGCATGATGGTAATTTGACCTTACCTGGATGTTTTCCTAACAGTATGAATTTCTGACTGAAGTATATATATAACCAGTTACATGGTGACATAGTGGTTAGCGATGTGCCCACACCTCCTTAGCGTCGAGGGTTCGATTCCCCCCGGGTCTGTATGGGTGGAGTTTGCATGTTTCTCCCCGTGCTTGGTGGGTTTTTTCACACTCCAAAGACATGCAGATTTGCCGTTCCGTAGTGTGTGTGTGTGTCCTGATTGATTGGCACCTTTTCCAGGGTGTACCCAGCCTTGTGCCCAAAGCCTCCTGGGATAGGCTCCAGGCCACCGTGACCCCGTACGGTATAAGCAGTATAGACAATGAATGAATGAATGAATGACCTACAGTAGATGATGCCATCACTGAATGTGTTTTTGCCCCACCTTCCATTTCTACCCTCTGTCATATGAATGTCTACTTCCAGGCTGTTTAAAAGTTAAAGAGTTTCAGTGTTGTCTCATCAGTATGTCAGGTTTTAGAGAGGATATTATGTTAAACTCTTGCTCCCTAATCTAATAACTGAGTTGGCATGAACGCTGCAGTATTTCCGGACGCCTGATCAATTTTTGCTCGAATGCCCTTCTGCAAACACAAGAGTAAGCTCATAGAAAGTTATGAACCAATCTAGGATGAGATCAGACATCTCGTATCACCTCCTAACCCGTCCTATCAACGGGAAAGCCATTTGATTGATTTCTAATTACTTTACAATGCAGCATCCGGATTTGCACGCAGGCAGAACAACATCCAAATGCATGACGTGTGCTTGGAATTCAAACGTGCACTTACACACAACTCAACTCATAACCCTACCTGAGAGCCATGTGCCTGTTTGAAATCATTTTCCTCTCCGGTGATCAGTCATGGCTGCATTCTACGTATGTTAGCTGAGTCATCTGTGATAGCTGGTTGATGCGATCAACTGCGGTTCTTTGGTCTATTCGTAGGTCTTCAGGGTGTGTGATTTAACATTGACATTGACAGAAAGGGAATTCATGTTGTGCTTGTGAGTGGGATCAGATTGTTCTGCTTGGTTTGAGTCGTGTGAGCCCTTGCAAAGTTGTGAACATTACAGAACGTTGAAACACCAATGGCATAAAGCTGTTGAAACTTTGAATTACTTTGACAAAATGGTGTTGGACCAACATTTCCTACATGATCCTGGGATATCATTGACCCCAACGCAAAATAGCAAATGTGAGATCAAAATAGCAAAAGGAAAAAAAAAATTCTGACTCTGGTAACTCTAAATGAACTTCTCCTCTGCAGCAGAGGTACTGTAAGGTTTGGTCTTGCTTTCCTGGGACGGTCTTAAAGAGAGACAGTTTCATCATGGTGCTCGATGGGTTTCGCAAATCCACTTGACACAATACTGGTCTTGCAAGAACTGTTCCAGAAAGGCTGATCTTTATGTCTTAATATATCAACTGATTGCTGATGTTACGTAATTGCCTAAGTTCTTACACTACATGTTATTTTATAGTTTTGAAATTCCCAGTATTGTTTCACAATGCAGAAAAATAAATTCAAGATTGTGTCCAAACTTTTGACTGGTACTGTAGTCACTTTGTCAAACAATAAGGGGTAAAACACCACTTATCCAAGTCAAAAAACGACGTGTGTGACGTCTAAATTAGGAGCAAGAATGTTTTTCCACATTTGTTTTGTTTAGTACGATTTTATTTCACTTGAAACTTTGTCTTTTCCTCTTACTCCTGCTCAGTCCTTCCTATCACTGGATTTGTTGCATTGAGAGGAATTATGCATTATTCCAAAGAAAATTAAGCAATTGAGGTCCATAACCACTTTGTGTACAAGTGACATTGAGATAGATGTGCTATATGCAGTGAGCTGTTGAACTTGTTCTGTTCTCCAATCAGGGTTTCTAAACTTAATAGAAAATCGAAGTATGCATATGCGGTCGGAGTTATGCAAAGGGACATTAAGCAGCATAAATCTTCTAAGAATTAATGCTATTCCAACGGCACAATTTTAAACATCAACAATGTGCCACGGTGGCATAGTGTTCAGCGCAGGACCTGGGTTCGATTCCTGCCTCGGTCTGTATGCATGGTTTGTTCTCCTTGTGCTTGGTGGGTTTCTATCTGGTGTTCCCAAAATGCCTGTAGCGTGTGAATGAGTGCGTGTTTGTGTGTGCCCTATGATGGATTGGCATCCCGTTCAGGGTGTTACCCCGCCTTGTGCCCTAAGTCTCCCAGGATAAGCTCCAGGCTGTGACCCTGTATAAGTGGTATAGACTAGATGAATGAGACAAAGTGCCGATGTGGTGGTTTGGGTGGACAACATCAATGTTAGGGTTCCTTCTGGATCTGTCATTACTTTAAAAATAAAAAATTGTTGATTTCACAATCTGAAAACAAGTGGGATAAATTCGCCAATACAAAAATTCTCCAGGGGGTCACATGCAAGAAAACCCAAAATAAAAAAAGGACGACAGAAGGTCATTTAACTTCTGTCTGGAGACTGAAGTATATCTAACTACTGTATGTATTCCACATTACACATGTTGCTCTTGCATATATACCGTATTGTATCTTGTCAGATGTCTTGAAGGAAGACGTTGAGAAAGAAAGAGGCCATGGGAAATGCGTTTCTAAAAAAACAGTGATCATGGTTTGAGTACAATGCAGCACTGAAGTGCTTTTTAAAGCCACTCATAAAGGCAGCACATTTACAGCCAGTTCTAATGACACATCATGGCAGCGATTCAGCAATTAACTTTTTTTTTTTTACTTCACTCGCTCCCAATTTCTCTTTCTCTTTTTCTTCCCCTAAAACGACTTAAATTTAGAAGACATAATGAGGTGATAAATTAAAAAGGCCTCGTTATAACATCCTGTTCTAGGCAGAATAAAACTGTGATTATATCTTTGGCATTGTGACATAGAGTTTATTTCCTCAAAGTCCTTGAATACTAACATGCTGTTCCTGATCTTAGCATGCATCTTAGCTGGAATAATAATTTTTAAAAAAGAGTCCAATGTAGTGAAGTAGAAAGTACAGACACGTATTGTAGGATATAGTGGAATAAAAGTATAAAGTATCCACTAAGAAAACTAGTCAAGTAACTTAAGGTCACAATAAAAAACAGAGTAAATATTTTTGTTGTCCAAAGCACACATTTTTCCATCATTTGGTATTTGAAAAACCTAGAAAATTCATTAACATATAGACAAATTCTTTGAATGCTTTGCTAGCTAGCCATGGCATGAGCTAGCTGGCAAAGCATCAATACAAAACATCAATTCTGCAAATGCTAACATTGGATAGAAACTCTGGTGAACCAAGAACTGCCCCTCTGTTCTATGACGTGCCATATAACGAGCCCCTGGTTGATGATAATATCCTCCTAGTGCACACACGCTTACTTTGGCGCAGTGGTAAAGCACTCGCCCTATCATCCAGAGATTCCCGGGTGATGCTGTAACCTCTCGCAGCCGGAGGTTTTGTAGGTTGTAACCTCTCGCAATTGTAGGTTGGAAGAGGTTGAGGTTCTCAGAAGTGTAGCTTCCCCTTAGAGCGGTGTTCAATGCCGTGAATCCATAGGTCATTGCACCCAACCGTTGTTTGTGAAAATGCTTTAAATAGACAGATCTAGGCCGATTTTCTTTTCCCCGATTCCAAGATCATCTTTAACTTTCGATGATTTCGAGTCTCCGATTGGCGCAGTGGTAAAGTGCTCGCCCTATCATCCAGAGAGCTTGTGTTCGATTCCCGGGTGATGCTGTAACCTCTTGCAGCCGGAGGTCTAGAGACAGCTGATTGGCCGAGCTCTCTCAGAGGGGAGGGATGAGAGTTACTTGGTGCTCCCACATTAATCATGGCTCTACAGCCACTCAGGGGCGTCTGTGAGCTTGCGGAAGGAGCGGATAGCATTGTCCTTCGAGTAACACACTTGTAGGATAGTGCTGTGCTTTAGTTTTCCACATTGGATTCTTCTCCACTGGTAAGGTAGGTTTTTAACTGGTTCTTACTGTATACCTAGTTCTTGCTGTTTGGTAGTGTTTATTGCAGTGTGATTGCAGTGTTGATTGCAGTGTGATTTGTTCTCGGGTAATTAATCAAGAGTAGTTTCAGGCTCCCTTAAGGTGTGAATTGTGGGCAGGGCTTAGCTACATATATTGAAGGTGTTCTACTGTCTTCAGTAAATAAGCATACCATGCAACAAAGTTGGTCATGAA
The DNA here is from genome assembly GCA_013621035.1 of Clarias magur. Taxonomy (NCBI): domain Eukaryota; kingdom Metazoa; phylum Chordata; class Actinopteri; order Siluriformes; family Clariidae; genus Clarias; species Clarias magur. The sequence goes on from QNUK01000078.1 coordinate 1,408,435, forward strand.
TTTGAATATGTATATGTAGTGGTCATGAATTTAGATAGCAAGTGTACATAGAATTGAAAGAGAGAACATAGAAAAGAGATAAATTCTTATTTAGTAAGGAATTACATTTTTTTAGACAAATATCTCATTCTGTCTAGGAGTTAAGGATGTGTGTTCAACCTATCTCTGTCAGTTCTCACAGACCAAGATGCTTTTACTCACACAGGAGAGGCAGATCTCCCAGAAACCTCATCTACCCTCCAGTACTGTCTCATTGTCCTGCACTGGTGGTAGGTGGGCTCTGGAACTGCCAATCTGCTGTAAAGAAAGCAGATTTTATCCCAGCCCTAGCTACCCATTACTCTTTTGACTTTCTGGCACTAACAGAGACCTGGATATCTCCTCAGAACTCTGCTACACCGGCTAACCTCTCCAATTAACCTCCACATCTTAGTTATCTACCGTCCACCTGGCTCTCTAGGAAACTTTCCTTCTTAGTCTTTTTCCTTCCGCTAACACTCCTCTCACTGTTCTAGGAGACTTCAACCTCCCCTCTGACAAACTCCAATCATGTTTCCTTCTCCCTCTCCTTAACTCTTTCTCTTTAACTCTAAACAGTTGCCCTCCCACACACAAGGCAGGGAATTCTCTTGACCTCGTTTTTTGCTGCCCTTCCCCAGTCACAGATCTCACTACTATTCCCCTTCATAAATCTGATCATTACCTGGTATCCTTCACCATAACCCTTCCTATTCTGTGTAAAACTAACCACCAAAATTTCTCTCTTACCCGCAGAAACCTTCACTCTGTCTCCCCTTCCTCTATGTCTTCATGCACCCTATCATTCCTCCCAGACCCAGACTCCTTCTCCTCTCTACCACTAGAGACTGCGACTGAAACTTTTCTCTCTTCTCTCTCCTCATCCATAGAGCTCCTTTGCCCGCTGTCGTCTACACCAAGGAAGACGTCTTGTCCTGCTCCTTGCCTATCTAATGTACTGCGCAACAACAGAAGAGAATTAAGAGCTGCAGAGAGAAGATGGAAGAAATCGCAGCTTGATGCAGATCTTGTCTCTTACCAGTCTATTCTCTCCAAATTCTCATGTGACGTGACTTCTGCCAAAACTGCATTCTACAGAGAAAAGCTGGAAGCCTCTGCACATGATCCTGGCAAACTGCATAACATCTTCTCCTCACTACTCAACCCACCGACTCCTCCTGCCCCTTCCTCTCTGACTGCTGACGATTTTGCCACATTCTACGATGGGAAAATTGCAGCAATCCGCCAGTCCTTTGCTCCCAACTAAACTCCTACAGCAGAACCTCAGTAACTTCCCTTCCCTCCCTTAGCAGAATTCTCCAACCTGTCATCTGATGAGATTCAGTAGATCATCTTGACATCTAACCCCACCACCTGTTCTTTAGACCCAATCCCTTCCACAATGCTCCAGGCCATCTCACGAGACCTCCTTCCCTTCACCACAACCATCATCAACCATTCCATATCATCTGATCATGTTCCTGCTTGGGTTATTCCCATGCTCAAGAAACCCTGCCTGGACCCATCAGAAGTTAACACCTATCGTCCGGTATCACTTCTCTCTTTTATTTCCAAAATTCTTGAAAGGGTTGTTTATAACCAAATGTCTCTTTATCTCTCACAGAACAACCTTAATGATCCCAACCAATCTGGATTCAAAGTGGCACATTCCACAGAGACTGCCCTTCTGTCAGTCACTGAGAAGCTCCATGCTGCTAGATCTGCTAAACTGTCATCTGTCCTGATCCTCCTGGACCTGTCAGCTGCATTTGACACAGTGAACCACAAGATCCTACTATCTATTCTCACAAGCCTTGGTATTTGTGGAACAGCGTGGCAATGGTTTGCTTCTTACCTAGAAGATAGGTCATATGAGGTGACATGGAGAGGATCTACATCTGCTCCATGTAGACTCTCTACTGGTGTTCCGCAGGGCTCAGTACTTGGTCCTCTTTTGTTCTCCCTCTATACCCAGTCTCTTGGTAAGGTCATATTTTCATATCATTGTTATGCAGATGACACTCAACTTGTTTTCTCCTTTCCTCCCTCTGACACTCAGGTTTCCATGCGGATCTCAGCATGTCTGGCAGACATCTCATCTTGGATGGCAGCTCATCAGCTGAAACTCAATCTGAGTAAAACCGAACTGTTGTTCATTCCTGGTGACTCATCCCTAGGTCAAGATCTTGTGATATCCCTGGACAACAATCAAATCACTCCTTCAGCCACTGCCCGCAATCTTGGGGTAACCATGGACAATCATCTGTCATTTTCCCCACACATCGCTAACCTTACTCGCTCTTGTAGATTTCTTCTTTACAATATCAGAAGAATCCGCCCATTTCTTTCTTCACAGGCTACTCAGGTGCTTGTTCAGTCCCTTGTTATTTCAAGACTGGACTATTGCAACTCACTCCTGGCTGGCCTGCCTCTGTCCATAACTCGTCCCCTGCAACTGCAACTGAATGCAGCAGCACGTCTTGTTTTCAACCTTCCCAAGTTCTCACACACCACCCCACTCCTCCGCTCCTTGCACTGGCTTCCTGTAGCTGCCCACATCAAATTCAAAACACTGATGCTTGCCTACAAAGCTAAAAATGGCCCAGCACCCATTTACCTCTCTGCTCTAATCACACCACGCACTGCGCCGCGTTCCCTCCGATCCTCCAGCACTGTTCGCCTCGTCCCACCTTCTCTCAGGGATCAAGGGCAGCATTCATCCAGACTCTTTTCTGTTCTGGCACCTAGGTGGTGGAACGAACTTCCTCTAGATGTCCGCACAGCAGAGACTTTGACTATCTTTAAACGGCGACTCAAAACTTATCTATTTCTCCAGTACTTACAGGACTAACCTCCCATAAAAAAAGATTAAAAAAAAAAACCCAATTGTATTAGACTAATCGCACTTAGTTATTGACCTAGTTAACCCAGTGTAAGTATCTATCCAGTCATGTAAACTTTAAAGCACTTTTTGTAAGTCGCCAAATGCCTAAATGTAAATGTAAATGCTGAGGGAGCAGTTTGAAAAGATGCGGTCGGCTGACGTCACGTGGTTCAGAGGAAACTAGTGATAGTCTTCGGCCCTCCCGACTGAGTGGTAGTTGTAGTCTTGATGTGGGAGCCCCCTAGTGATTGAGAGGAATTGGACACGACTAAAGAATATGGTATTTTACTACCACAACTCACCTTTTCTGCTTCAATTAGAAGTTTTTTCCCCCCTTATATGATTGTGGTTCAATCAAACAGATTGATTGAAATGTACAGGACATGGATGTGCTTTTGGAACATGTGATCTGCATGGCTGTCAAAATGACGTGATCGTGTTCACCCTGGAAACAGAACAAGGGACATCTGTGGGGAAAGAAATTCAGGAGGAAAAGCAGAAAAGATTTTCAGATGGGTCATTAAAAGTTTGACATTGCTAGAGGTTGCCAGGAAACAGCACTAAGAAATAAAGATTTACAGTAGACGCTAGTTTTGATGAATGACATTTAGTTATTTCTGTATCCTGACTTTACATTTGGTTCACGAGCAAATACAGGCAATTTAAAGTTATATTTTTTAAAATAAAATTATCACATACTCTATCAGCGGTTGAGAATATAAATTGTCACGCAGAGCGTTACTAGAGATGCAATAAAGTATATACTCCTGTAGATCTGTATATTTTAAACTGATTACAATTCTGTTACTGTCTCCTTGCTCAAATGCAGCATATTGTAGGGTTGGTGGTTCAGACCGTGGGATTTTCTACTTGTACATCAGAAAGAATCTTGTCATTTAGGTGGTGGCTCATCAACAAGGTTCAGCAACGATCACAGCAAAATCAAAGAGGAAAATATGAAATATGGAAGATCATCAGATGTTGCTGAGGGACTATGTGGAGTCTGAGCTTTTCGGGAGTATTATGAGGTATCGTACAGTATATGATTGTGCTGAGGGATCTGGTTAACACGAGAGATCTGATCTTAGTGTTGCATATGAAATATCTGTGATTGGTGATATGGATAGGAGGAATATGATCTTTTTGGGAAGGACATAAAGGACATGAACAAGTTTGGGTGCCATCTTCTTTAAAGCTTGCTTTCCAAGGTCAGATCCATAATATCCGATCCAAGGAACCATTCCGTCCGCTTTGAGGTTAAATCCTTCATATCTCAATCAAGATCAGATGTTTTCTCGTCAAGGTCAGATGCATCATATCCCGGAAAGATCAGATCCCTCATCTTTAAGATTAGCCCCTTATATCTTATTCAGGATCAGGCATCTCCACTTTAAAATTAGACCCTTCAAATACCAGCGACCAAAATCAAACCCTTCCCATTTAAGGTCATATTCCAGATCTGAACTGCGTTCAGGGTTACATGGTTCATGCACCAGTAACCAAGATCAGATCAACCTTTTTCAGATTCAGGTTCTTCATATAACAGTGACCAAGATCATATTAATTTATTATTAATTTTAGATCTCGGATCAAAGTTGCATAACATTACTCCACCCTCACTAAGATCACCAAAGCTCCCTCAGATTCTTTCTTATAAAACAAGAGCTAATAATTACTGTAAGTAGAGGCTTATACAGTGGATAGTACTGCTTCCTCAAAGAAATACATTATATTAGTCTTTGCAAGATAGGGCATGAATCCAGCACAACCCTGACTATGGTAAATGAAGATGAATAGAATAAATAAATGATAATTACGTATGATTGAGTGAGACAAATGAAGAGCGAAAGATTTTGTAGTGAATGATTGAAATAGCCAGATGGAAAACAGCCAAAGGAGAGACAGAGGTGTATCATGCAATGTGGAATAAATAATGAGCGAGAGAGAAACAGAGAGAGACAGCGCAAGAGAGAGAGAGATGGGGAATGACAGATAAAGAGATCAGTTGGCAGGCGGGTGAAAGTCGGTGACAGTTTATTCCTTCCAGTATACTCTCTGGCCCTCGTCTTTCCTGATGTGGAAAACGAACCATATCACTCTTCGTTCTATCAAGCCAGATAGGGACATGCTCAGGGACAATGAGAAGAGAAGATGAAGTTAGGGAAAGGAAGAGGAAGATGGATAAAAAAAGGTCTCTACAGATCAGTCGCTGAATGTCAGCCTGACCGGTAAAAGTCCGTCCAAGACATAAATATCTCTACCAGTTGGTATTGGAGGGGATTATACAATACTCTATTACTTTCCCACACATATCTAAGTGACAGTTGGTCTCTTGGCATTGCAAGATTTGGACAGATAGCAAAACTTCTTTAAAGTCTATAACAAGTATTTCAACATCATATATTCCATATTAATTCCATATTCAACACATCATTGTGCTATTACAGTATACTGTATGTAATGACCTTGTGTGAATATACTATACTCTATGCCATACAATAGATATACTCTTTTATATACAGTGTACAATGTACAGCAACAATACTGTGTAGATATAATATTCCAATATATTTCTTAACATTATATATGATAGTGCAGTTTCCTGCAAATACTAGACCACCACAATTAATGTTTGTTGAGCCAAGTGTAACAGCATTGTTACTGAGGTGAAAAAAACAAAATACAGTGGAACCTCGGATTGCAAGTAACCCGGTTACTGCAAGAAGAGCAAAATCTTATAATAAATCTTGTCTTGATAAATGAGCGAGTGTTGATGTACGAGTACCAGATAAATTGGGATATCATGTGGCATGCATGCACTTCTTGTTTTGACGCAGAGAGTAACGTGATTACAACTGAGCCAATGGTTTTTCTCTAAAGCATGTTTTATTTTGTGTTTGTAAGTGTGTGCTCTCATGCAGTGTGTGTGTGTGCTCACGGGCGGGTGTGTGTACTCGAGCAGAGGTGTGTGTGTGTTCACGCGGAGGTGTATGTGTCCTACAAATACATATGCAAATCTTTACCATTACTACTGCCCTCTAGTGGATAGGTGAACAATAAACTCACCTCTCCACTAGATGGCAGTAGTGAGTAATGTTAAGGATTTGCATGTTTAAAAAGAGCGGAGAACAAGCAGCTGAATGCGGAAAGCAGAGAGTGTGTGTCATTAGTTTTTGTTATAACTATTTCATGCCTTTCTGTTGTTGCCAGTTAAGGAATAAGTTACAGAACTGTTGGCTCTGCATTTTTAAAAGGTAAAGTGCAGGTTACTTTGTTTTTTTTTTACTTTATATTTTGTATAAATTTTTTTGGATTGTGGAACAAATCGTCTAAGTCGTCATTACTTCTTATGGGGGGAATTCGCTTCGATATACGTGTGTTTTGATATACAAGCACACGCCAAGGTTCCACTGTATTGTATAATGAAATATAATTCATTAAGGGTACCGGTATTTTTGGAAATGCCTATAAAATCTTTTGTAATGGGATCAAACAGTAAATTGAAAAAAGTGTGTGTACCGAGACAGTTTTATTTAAAAGAATGTCACAGTAAAGGTCAGATAAGATACTCTCATGGTGAATTTTTCATTTCGCACTGATCTCAGGCCAGTTCCATAATTATCATTACAATCAATGCTGCTATTTATGCAGGAGACATTAATCTTGGATCAGTGAAGAGACACTGTGACAAAAGACACCATGGCTCCCTGGAGAGGCACCACTTGCCATCTCGAATGTTACCCAGCATGCCTGGTGTTGCTTGGAGTGATGGTAGAAATATGTGAGGTGTCGCTGGAGATCTGAGAAGGCAATAAACCGTGAGGAAAGAAACACTGATACAGAGGAAGAGGTCACCACGGTGACTGGAGCTTCCTGAGATCCAGATTGTGAGCTAAAATCTATCCCACTGTGTAGAGAAAGTGTGTGTGTGTGTGTGTGTGTGTGTGTGTGTGTGTGAGAGAGAGAGAGAGCGAAATAGAGACGAGTAAAAGAAATTAAATATAATGAGAAAGCTGAGATTGTGGCAAAAGTGCTGTCTGGTGATCTAATAGGTTCTAAGAGGTTGACTTCCACTTCGGCCAAACCGGTACCAGGGTAATGGATTAATTTAAAAGAGACTTCGTCTACTTCTGTTATAGAGGAGCCACACTGGATCACAGCCTCACTAATGAGCTAACAGATTTATTTCACAAAATACAACAACATCCTCCATGTTAAGTTTGTACCCTCGCCCAATTTTCTCTTTCTCAACATATTCCTTAAGTTCACAAACACAAATAACACAAGCGCTAGAGAACATCAGAGAAACGCAACATTCAAGGGAGTTGCACTGTACTGTACATACACACACACATTACATTCACCTCCACTGTACGCTCTCACTCATGTATCGTTTAGAACGCTTCATCCTCTATACAGGGTCGAGGGGGGCCTGGAACCTATCCACCAGTTCATCACAGGGTACATAAATACACTACCGGCAATTTGGGAATACCAATTAACCCGATCTGCATGTCCTTGGACTGTAGGAGGAAACTTATTATGACCAGAGAACTACTAGTGATGTAGATGATTGGGAGTTTCTTTTTTTCTATCTATCTATTTTAAATCCTACCCAACCAGAGAAACCCTTAAATCTCAACTTCACTACACACTCTTACTCAGGTTTACACTTGCCTACAGCCAGGATCGAAGAATAATAAAGCTGGCACCTTGGGACGGCTGCCAAGAACATCAATCTGAATCAACGTTTCTCCCACAATCCTCCCATATGCAGGAAGATCACTGAAGATATTAGAAGAGCTCAGAATGATTCAGCCATGCCACCAGAGTGTGTGTCTGAGAAGGCTTCTCCTTATCAAACCGTATGAGGTCAGCTTTTACATTGGAACAATACTAGGGATGAATCATCATCACGATACCTAGGTGCCAATTCGGTCTGTATTATGATTCTATAAATATGTTTTTTTTTTTTTTTTAGATTTTATTACAATCCTAAACAAACTTGGCAAATAATTTGCTCCTGCCAATGTGCGAATAGTTCAGAGTGCACCACCTGTACGATTATAGAGGAATGGCAAAATTTTACCACTTCAAATGCAAACATAATTAAATTTTTTTTTTTTTTTGGAGTTGTTGCGATATGTAACTGAATCTCTAGTGCTTTCTGATATTTTCCCTGGACGGTGTTATCTTCTGCATGACTGCCCTCTCACTATTTGCTCCCTTGAATAATTTCTTTATAGTTTCCACCTGATTGCTAAATAACATGTGAATGTTTCATGCCCTTAAATGTAATCTTGATTGTACACGATACATGTTTGCTCAGGCCTCTAATAAGAATACCTCCTTTTCTGTGAAGAAAGCCCGGCATGTGTGCATGTGCTTGTGTCTCTCATGATCGTCAAGCGCTTGGCAATGTTCACGGGACAGATCTGGCAGTTCACTCATCAATTATAAACCTAACAACCATGTTCCCCTAGGCACACATTCTCATAGAATGTAATCACTGATATACAATAGATGGCTTCATGGGGGGGTCGAATCCTATCCAGAAAGAGCTTTCATTATAGCCAAGCAGATGCCACACCTGATATTCTATTGAAAGTCAATAGACAGTAATTAAACAGGTGGAATCAGGTGTGGCTTCTGCTGAGTTGGATTGAAAGCCTGCACCCACGCGGGAGCTTTCTGGATCTAGTATCTAGTAACCTCTAAACTTCTGGCTACTTACTGTACTTATTTGCAGAATGTCCAACGCCAACACATTGTATCGTTGTGAAATCTTGCCAATTCCACAGCATTTTTAATTTATGTTGCCTTGCCTGTTCTTGACTCTTTTGGATTCGCCCTCTGGTTTTTCATATTGTGCTTCCCTGTCTTCAACCCTGACCTGAATTATGATGTTTTATATAGTAAATAAACCCTCCAGTTCATGGAGCTTCAACTGATCTGTCTGAACAAAGTAATAATTACATAGATGTATAAAGAATTTTTTATGGCTTACATTTCAATAATGATCACATTACACAAGATTATTAACATTGTCCAAAATATTGCTTCATACATATGAACAAAAAGATAATTAATAAAAAAATAATAATAATAATAATAAATAAATAAACATTAAAATGTCAGGCTTTTAAAAGAGAATCTCTCTCTCTCTCTCTTTCTCAGAATCACATGCATAGGCATGGACATACACAAATCAATGTGAGGTAGAAAAAACAATTTTTGCTTCTGTCTGCATTTTTTTTTTTTAATGGTTGGCAGTAACTCGATGCAGCATCTCCCACACGTCCTGCACTAGCGCAGTGTTAGTCAGGAGAAAGGCCACTGCATCATGGGCACTGTGAGATGCTGTAATACTGATAAATAGACAACACTGGGCATTGGTTTTATGAAATAACTTTAAAAACATAATACTACTACTACTACTACTAATAATAATAATAATAATAAAAATAATATGTAGACCTTTAGAACCAGACAAACAAGCTCATACACTTAGCAAAGCAAACGTCTTACTTTTTTAATATAAATTTAAAATGTGTTAGTTTGCATTGTTTAGTAAAAAATACATTTTTTTTTTTTTTCAAAATACATGTTACATTTAGTATGCATGTGCAACATCTGGACTTGTCGTCGATGACAGACAGGTCACACCCATCTATAAACATTTTGTGTAGTCTTTCCCCATCACAAAAGATACTTACAGCAAAACTGACTGCTACTGTACTGCTTTATACAAGGGGCATTCAAGTCAAACAGGGACTTGTGTCTTGCAGGGTGGTGGTTGATTAATTACCTTTATTTTCTCTATATAATCCCCTGCTACTGTACACTAATGCACTTATCCCAGTGTTTCACTAGTGCTTAGATTCCGTTAAGGTAGAAAGTTTTGTCACTATGCTGGAGACCTTACCAGACAGCCTGCTTCACGTCTGAAACACTGGCCTCCCAAGAACCACTTTGATGGCGCAAATATGTTCAAATGTATTAGGGATGTTACATCAACTCCCAGTCAAGTTTCTATAATGTGCAAGTGGTGTTTGTGAATGATTGTGAAGTCCCAGTTTGACTTTGTGGATTTGCTTACATTTTAGTAAATGGTTTCTTCGTTAGTTTTAGTTGTGTAAGTATTTAAAAGAGAAAAAAAAACAGCTTTCCCTACAATGAGAAAATGAAGTCTGTAATAGAAATAATTTCACAACTATACTGTACAATGTCAATTTTAAACTTAACCTCCGGGTTTTTGGGGTTCAACTGATCTTGGGGAGAACCTGCCCTTCTTTGGTTCTATTCAGGTTTTTTTTAACCTGTAAAAAAAAAATGAACAAAAGTCATTCTGGACACCATTTTTTATTCTTCAACATATGTTGAATTCTAATTCTAATTCAATAATCAATTCTAATTCTAATAATTCCAGCCTAATCTAATATTGAAAAGTATTTTTATTTATTTTCAAACTACAGTGGAACCTCGGATTGCGAGTAACTTGGTTTACAAGTGTTCCGCAAGACGAGCAAAGATTTTTTTTTTTTATTTGACTTGAAAAACGAGCATGGTTTACAAGTGCCGAGTTTTTTGACACTGACACACACACACACACCGACAAACACACACACACTCTCTCACCTTTACACCCCCCCTCCCCGGCTTCACACAAACACACACACTCTGCTCTACACAGAAACTCTGCTCTGTCGCAATTCTTTTCAAAGGTAAGGTGCTGGTTCATTTGTTTGTTTGTTTTTTTACTTTACAGCAGTGATTCTGTTAGTCTGCGCTCACGCGAGTGTCATTAGAGAGGTTTATTTTTCCCCGTTAAAACAGTGTTTCCGTTGTGTGTGTGTTTGTTGTGAAACTTAGAAACCGAGGTGGGGGGAGGGAAGAGGAGTTTTACTGTGTAAGACGAGGCGAGGGAAGGGGCTAATTCCACACACACACACACACACACACACACAAATACACGGCGCCTGCACGCACGAACGGAAACACTTATCTGTTGGGATTTATTTTAACTTTTTTTAAAGGTAAAGTGCAGGTTAATTTGTTTTATTTTTACTTTATATATTGTATTAATTATTTTTCTGTATTTATTTTTTTGGGCTGTGGAACGAATTATTTGAGTTTTCATTATTTCTTATGGGAAGATTTGATTTGGTTTACGTGTTTTGAAATACGAGCCCACTTTCGGAATGAATTATGCTCCACTGTAAACCAAACTTCCCATCCCCCCCAACACCAGATATAAATATAAGGGGACTATACAGTACCAATCAGATGCCTGTAAAAAATAAAAATAATAGCATAAGTAATCTTCCTTTAGATTATTCTTTATTTATTCTTTACAATATCATATTGCCTCAACAAAAGTTAAGAAAGGTTGCCAGATATTATAAAATGTGCCAGTAGATCCTTTAACTGTATACTTAATTTTCTTCCCTTATCCAGTGGCTAAATGTCGGTGGATTAGAATCTTTCCATCAGTTTCCAAGCCAAAACCGAACAGAAGGCCAATATTTTAATTTTCCTTTTGCTAAAACTAGTGTTTTCTGAGGCCACACTAAACAATGCAACACATGGACTTGGCTCTACTACCTCTCCAGAAAAGGGCTCAAAAATATTGGAACAGAACATGTAACATCTTGGACATGTCCAAAACATAGGCAGCGGAGTTGCAGGAGCTTTTCTGCATCTATCACATGTGCAATCTACAGAATATCAGTTTTAATCTTAGAAAGTCTGACTTTTTACCAATGTAAATGCTCTAATGTTATTTCTAATCGTACACAGGCCACAGATATAGCAGGCACAGATCTGGTATTTTTAGTTATACCTTGGTCTTTTATTGCAATTAAGCATTCAAAGCTTCTTTTTTTTTCAGCAAAATGATTAATCGTAAAAGGACGCTTGAATGGCAGCGACCTACTGTAAGTGTAAGATAAGCTAATGAAAACTAACTTCGGGTCTCGGTGTCCTTCCGTCATGCAGCCAAAGGACAACTGGATTCTAATCCATCACCCATACGCCGTTTGTACCAGTGATACTATCTGGTCACGTCTGTTTTAATCTTGGAGATGTTTACGAATCGGGTTTTGTTGCTTCGCTGACGCTCTATTCATCTTGCCATTAGGAGATAAACTCATACATGCTTAAAATAGAGGCAGGAATAATAAAGGCAACAGTCTCTCTCTCTCTCTCTCTCTCATTTACTCTCGCTCAGTCATTCACATGCCTTGAGCCACTTATTAGATTGCTATGTTAAGATGATTCTTCAGTGTTGGAGTACACACACATACAGTACACACATACACACACAATCTGACGGTAATACACTCCCACTTGGCCAGACCATCTGTTTCCGGTTCTCTCCCCGGCTGTTGTCCTTTGGGATTCACACATACACACCCATGAGCGTCATACGCCTGCCAGTCATGAACTGCAACTCTCGGATCAGTCTAGTACTCAGTATACGCTAGAACACTATATAGACACTTATAGACTCTTGCAGCTGTATTTTTGTCCATGTGAAAGGTTAATTTGCTGGAAAAAGAAAAAAAAAACAGTATATTTATTCCCAATTGCTCACAGTTGCTATTTTCATTGGCAGAAATGAAATGTGAAAGATGTGAATACTGAGAAAGCTTGCATTACTGTACTGTAGCCATCTTCTAAAAATACAGTACATTTTCTCAACTTTTTTTTTTATTTTTAACAATTTACAGTCCACTGTCTACTGTATATCATCAGAAGTCTTGTGAACTTGTATATACTGTATATGCACACATACATGCACACACGCACACACATACATACACTGTCAGCAAGCTCACAGTCTAAATGTGTTGCTCGGAGCTATTGGCATTCCGAAACCAGACGGAGCTCAAAGAATCCTGCGTCTTTAAGGCTTCATACTGAGCAGTGTGTTTGTGTGTGTGTGCTTGTTTTTCTGGTGAAAGGTCAACTCTGTCGTAACTGTAGCCGAGCTGCGACTGCAGCGTGTGGTGTGTGTTTGTGTGTCCATGTGAGAAACAGCCGAAGAGTTGAAATACGGACTCTGTCTCATGCCATGTTCGTCGCACAGGAGGCATTATTATCCTTTCTCTTTCCTCTAGCCACGATCCATGTCTCCTAGATGGGCCGACTGAATTTCTTTTAGATAGCTAGCTACTGTGGTTGCAATAAAAATTAAAGGAATTAATGGCAAAACAGTTAACGCAACAGGCGTAAAATCTTCGATTCGAGGAATGTACGCCATTTTTCTTAGCCTTTCTTGTGGATTGCACAAAAAAACATGCTTTCTCTGGTATGCCTACCTTAGTCTGTGTAGTTTAGCTTGATAGCTAATAGCATACACATGGCCAATAAATAGCCCGTGGCCCACATACTATTTAAATCAAGCCTGCAACACCTTCAGGTGACAAAACACGCTGTTATTAATTAAAATTGGGCTAAAGTCTTATAATTGACTCTTCCTCACAATCCTCACATAAGGAAACAATCATCAAAATGAACACATCAAAGAAGGGGAAAAATGGATTCTGAATATTGAGTGTTCAACAAGCAATGGATATATATATTTAGTAATGAGCATCAGTATAAAAGTTACGAGCCATTAAAGGAGTTCCTGGGAGGCCGGCGTTTCAGACGGGAAGCATGCGGTCCGATCACGGCTCCAGCGTACAGAGATAACGTTCTAACTTGATGGTATCCGAGCACTAGTGAAACGCTGGGATGAGTGCATTAGTGTTGCAGGGGGTTACATAGACAAATAATAATAAATATTTATAACTCTCTCATAACAGTGTTCTGTACTAATCAAAAGTCCCGGTTTGACTTGAACGCCCCTGAAAGCAGCCACACTACAGCACTGTTACACTGTTCGGGGTCACGTCCTGCTGAAAAAGCCGTATATGAAATGTTCTCATACATGATGATTCTCTCTCTCTCTCTCTCTCTCTCTCTCTCTCTCTCTCTTTTGAAGTGAAGAAAAAAGCCAAGCTCTTGATCAATATTGCTTCTTTTCTTCTTTGTGCAAATCCATCAGCGTGTTATATTGAAGCTATTCAGCAATTTGCAAACATGGAAACACAATGGCTCAATCACAGATTCTTATGGAATACATTATTATGCATTATTGTTTTTTAAATGTTTCTGTTCAGGTTTACGCAAGTGCAATTACACACAATGAATTAGGGGCAAAAAAAAACAACTGGATAGAAATCCCACCCGAGAGAAATGCCTTTACCTCAGGCTAGACTACCTAAAATAGGGAGTCTTCGGCTATAAAAGGTCAACGGGACATTTTCCCACGTGTCTCTATGACGAATCGTCAGTTCACCAGACAGAACCTGACCCTCGTTGTGTCCAGTATGCCACCGGCTGCCTCAAGGTTTATGCCTGGCATTTTCTATCCCCCAATGCCCATCTCGTGTTTTCTCTCCTGTCTCCAAAGTGTGTGATTAACCGTTCATGCGTTTCTGACTGCAGGCTTTTGTGCTCACTGGGTGTGTTCATCCAACCATGCAGAACAATCAACATCCACGCTCACACACTTGCTCCCAAAGCTCTCTATGTTCCATTAGTCTTTAGTATCGCACTAGCAACCGCTAGGTTATAGCGATGCTGATGCTGATGAGCTAACTAAAGTGAAGCTAGTGAGGAGGAAAAGCTGCCAGCTTGTATAGTGTGTATGTGTATGTGTGTTTGTCTAAAACTGTTCTCCACCATCTGAGAAAATTAGACACAGCTGCAGTAAGGGTGAGGACAAATTGACCAGCTGTAGTGTATAGTCTGGCAAGAGCGTCACACATTTTGTCTCCACGTTTCGTTATGTTGAATACGCTCATTAAAGGTAATAAGGGAAAGTCCTGTGCTTTCATCCTGTGAAACTTTTTATTCAGTGAATTTTCACATGGACACCTTCAACCAGTAGCCCAGTAACGCAATTCCCTGCAAGCCACCCCTCCATCTTTCACCAGAGAGCCTGGCAAATTTCATCATTATATCTGACTAAGAATTGCATATGAGCTTGGCAACAAACTGTGCAAATGGCAAGCTGTTTCTTTTTTTAGAAAATACTGGATGAATTCCCACAGAGATTTGAATGCTATTGTATGTGGACTATAATATATAGTATGTTGGCTGAACCTAAAGAAACCACTGACCTAGCAAGTCTCTGGGATTGAATTGTACAGGACATGCTTGGGAATAAATAAAAGCCCTCGACGCTATTAAATCACAATTTTGAAATTGCAAACTGTTTTGAGATAAATATTGACATAAAGCGTATAGTGCGCATATATTAGTAATTAGATACTTGGAGAATCAGACTTGATGGTATAAAGGTTCTTTTTTTTATTTTTAATACAATACCTGTATCCTATTTCTTAGTCATCCTACTGTGTTTTTTTTTTTTTTTTTTATAGAAATTGGTCATAAATGCTTATTTATGACTTTTGGCATTAAAAGTTATATGACAGCATGAGTCAATAAAATAATTATTCCAACATTATTAAAAAAAACAAAAAAAACAAGATAATGCTCTTATGCCATTAAAATAAGCAACATATTACATAATACACCACTTTTAATCATCTTAATGAGGTCTATCTATTTTTGCCTGCAGAAACATAAACAGTTCTGACAGTCAGAGTCTCTAGAAGAATGTGGAAGATTCTCCAAAATGCTCAGAAAAAAAAAACTTACCAGCTAATTTCCTTATAAAGCAGTACAAAATGTCCCTGAGACCACTGATGCATTTTGTTTTTGGACTTGCAAAAGCAAGCACAAAAACTTATAGACGGAGGAATAGGGGGAAGTGATGGGGAGGGGTGCTAATACTTTTTTATAAGAAATCCCCAAAATTCCAGGTATACGTTCCAGATTTAGGACTGTTTGGCCATTTCACCCTGAATTTTGCACTTTTCCCTATGAAACATATATAAATTATATAGATAGAAATCCACGATAACCAGTTACACACTGCAAAAAATTATTTTGGACCACTCTGGATAAACTGCCATTCTGTTTATGGAATACACACACAAAACTTGACATCCCATAGCCGTAATGCCCCCTTCCTCGAACAATCTAAGAACCCAAAACTCTAGCACCTATGCTTCCTCTGTAAAAGAATCACAAGAGCACCACTGATGTTGAAGTTAAAGCTGGTTACATTCTCTGTGCCTGTGAGGTTCATGTACAGGGGCGGGGCTGGGCGGGCTGCAGCGAGGATCCCAAGCCAGGCCCCCTTCAACTCACACACACACTCCCTGAAATCAGTGATGAACCATTTTGGTGACTCGCTTCTTTGAATCTCGTTCATCAAAATGATAAAAAAAAAGATTTTGAGTCTTTTAGTTCATTTTTGTTCTTTTGATCAGAAATAAAATAAAATGTAAAATTTTCAATAAACAGACCCCAAACACATCTACATACACAAATTTTGGCTATAGTTCCAGTAATGAAAATATTACAATGCAGCTAAGGACATATATTATGATAAACAGAATGAGCGGCTCACCATCATATCTTCTAGTCCAAGTCGTTCGTTCTTTTAGAACGACCAGAAGCCGTTTTCATTGTTTTGTTCATTAATGAATGAATGGATGGGAGACATGACGCACCATTGTGCCCCTAACTTCACAAGTTCTCCTCTCTACTATGTATTGCTATTCACAAATGGTTCATTTTATGATTGTTAAAGACATCTTTGCTTCACGAACAGAGGATAAGATATATCATATCATATGTGTTGGGGTTTTTTCCCCTATCAAAAATCTTGAGTATACAGTAGCTAGGACTTGATTCAGCACATGTAAGTATAAGAGACGTAACCATTTTTAAAAGTGATTGCTTATTCTCAATGCAATATTGCTAGATTTAGCTTTTACTAAAATAATCTAGTCATGATGACCAAATTCTGAATTCCTAGCTGCCATTTTACAGAAAGACGCAATTTGAATAGTTTTAATAAAAGTGCCCTGCTTGATACATCTTATATGACCTTCCTTTCAACACTAGAATGAATAACCACACCTGTAGGCTAGCTTTGCTCACTAGCTCACCTTGAGCGTTCATGGTCCCTTGTGTACTTGTGGTCTACTCACAGAACAGAGGGACAAAGAAAGAGAAGAAGACAGATGTCCTTCACTTCGAAATGACTCGCTTTTAGTGCCGTGAGTCAGCGAATGCTGATCCAGCAGGGCAAAAAAGCATGTGATACATCTCCTTTATGTAATTTGGAGGACAATGAGCGTGTGTGTGTGTGTGTGTGTGTGTGTGGTTTGAAAAATGGGAGTACACAATGTAATTATGCACAATTTAAGAAGAGTGCCAGTTCTTTCATTGCATAATAACAGTTGCTTAGGTTTTTGTTATTTTAAATAAGATTGCTGCCCATTACATGAACAGTGATTTTTTTTTTTACCTACAAAAAACATGAAAAAGAAGTCAGACGAAATCAGCCATTTTTGCTGTCAGCGGCATGGCAGCGCAAGCCTATTGGGGAAATATAATGACTGATGTAGTGCATGTGTGTGTGTGTGTGTGTGTGTGTGTGTGTGTGTGTGTGTGTGTGTGCGTGTGTGTGTGTGTCTGATGGATAATCGTGACAGAGAGGGGATATGATGTTTGTGCATGCTGAGGGACAGGATGAGGGAGTGAAAACACAATTACTATGATTCAGGAAATGATATGAGCAGAGGAGTATGTCTAGATTACAGACACAAACCCACAAAGATGAACACATGGACTGGGTGATGGATGGATGAATAGATGTATGGTAGATGATGAAAGGATGGATGAATTAATGGATGAATGGGTGTAGGAGTGGATATTTGCATAGGAAAACTGATGAATGGATCAGTTCACAGATTGATGGATAAAGGATAAAAGGATAGAAGATTGATGGCTGAATAGATGGATGGATGGGTGGATAAGTAGATTAATGGATGGATGGGTGAATGAGTGGGTGATATGGATGGGTGGATGGGTGAGTAGATGGATGGTGGATGGATGAATGGATGGATAGATGGATGGATGGATGGATGGGTGAGTAGATGGATGGGTGGCTGAATAGTTGAATGGATGGGTGGATAAGTAGATTAATGGATGGATGGATGAATGAGTGTGTGGATAGATGGATGGATGGGTGGGTGAGTTGATGGATAGGTGGATGAATGGATGGATGGATGGGTGGATGGATGGATGGATGGATGAGTACATGGATGGGTGGCTGGATGGATGGATGAGTAGATGGATGAATGGGTGGGTGGATGAATGGATGGGTGAGTAGATGGATGAATGAGTGGATGAATGGATGGGAGGATGGATGAGTAGATGGTTGGGTGGATGGATGGATGGATGGATGGATGGGTGAGTAGATGGATGGATGGATAAGTAGATGGATGGGTGAATGAATTGGTGGATGGATGGATGGATGGATGGGTGAGTAGATGGATGGGTGGATGGATGGATTGGTGGATGGATGGATGAATGAGTAGATGGTTGGGTGGATGAATGGGTGGATGGATGGGTGGGTGGATGGATGGATTGATGGATGGATGGATGGATGAGTAGATGGATGGACGGGTGGAGAGGATGGATAGATGGGTGTGCGGATTATGGAAGGATGGATGGATGGATGGAAGACTACAGTATGAAAGGATAGATGAGTTAATGGATAAATGTGTGTAGGTATAAAGAAATGAACCATACGAATGGATATATCGATGAGTATTAGATTTATTGATAGGTGGATGTTTAATAAATTAATGAACTGATGCAGGTATTAGTTCATAGTTAGTCTGCTAACTGATTAGTGGATAGATGAAGGGATTAAAGGATGGATAAATAATGTATACGTATAACATGAATGAATGGATGGATCAGCGGAGAGAATCTACAAGAATTGTAAGTGTATAAGTTTCTTGGGCAATGGAACAGAAAAGTTAGTGAAACCATTAACAACTAGCACTCAGTTTGTGTGTGTGTGTGGGGAGGGGTTGATATAATAGCTATTGTTGACTGTTTTTCACCAAAGCAGACATCTGGTATGGTAACACAATACTGCACACAAGCATGCACACACACACACCTGGTAACCCAAGACAGGACAGATCTGCTGATCCTTCTTTGTGTGCTCTGTGGTGCAGGCACTCTTTTCTATTATTCAACAGTTTCGAACTCAGAACCCCAAGCACACACACACACACACACACACACACACACACACACACATATACACAAACACACAGACAGACAGAGAGACCGCTCCAAACTGTCTGGCTACCACAAGCTACCCCAGTTTGCATCATCAAACGATGACTCCCTGTCTAACAGATGGCTCTTATCAATATTTCCATCTATCAGCATCTCTCATCATAGTAACTCTCATCTTTCACTCTCTCTCTCTCTTCCTTCGAGAAGTGACATCAAAGTCCTTCTGAAGTCAGTCCAGAAGGACAGAAAGAGAAGGCTGGAGGACGAGAAACAATGTTGAATGTATGACCAGTGTCACAACACTGAATCTTAATCTTAAATCTTAATCCTAATCCTTTACATCCTGTATAGAGAGTATAAATGATTTTACTGTACGCTCTACCACAATTTAGTGTTTATAACCTAGTGAAATTTTACACTTGAAATGTATCAGATACTCATCTGTCTCAGGGAGCGCTTCTTAATCTTATTAATTGTGTATGGAGCCATCCATATGGAGAAGGAGTTTGTCTTCTTTGGAGCGCCATGGAACGATTGTCATGTTCTGACAACAGCAATTTTATCTTCAACCATATCAAACATCCACAAAAACATTGGTACATTTGGTGTGTTGTTAAACTCGCACATCCCGACATGTGCCGCGTGGACGCTGTTCTTTCTTTAGACACCTGAAACAACGAGCTTCAAACAGCTTCAGTTTCATCATTCAGTTCTCAAAGCGCTTCACTCTCTCCCTTCAGCAAAACCCCCCTTTCATCTGTTCTTGTTATCCGTCTCCGAGTCATACCAATCCAGCACAGATGTCCTTCAACCAGCCACGAAATACCACCCTCCGCATACACACACACACACACACACACACACACACACACACACACACACACACACACACACACACACACACACACACACAGACACACACATCTGTGTTTCAATACTAGCCATGACTTCATCTTAATATTTCCTATTTAAAGGGCTCATTCACTTCCCGGTACCTGCTTGACTTGGTCAGAAGGTGTGCTGTAACACGAATCAAATATTCATACTGTATTTTATAGTTTCTGTAGTAACCGCTCATGCAAGCTGACTTGTACGGAGCACTCCACACAACCTTTATAATAGACATAATTTTTCTTTAGGCTGCTCCAACTCAACTTTGGCTCAATTTTTACACTGGATGCGCTTCCAGGGCTTGGGACCGGTAACCACTGACAGTGGGGCTCAAACCCAGATGCTCAAACCAACAACCTAGAGCCTTATCCCCCTGAGCCACCACTCCCTCCCTCCTAGAGTTTAAATAGCGGTGTTTTTTTCCCTACAAGGTATTAATGCAAGTATTTATATTATGAGTCTTGGCTGTCAGCACTTTGTAGGAGTTTAAAGACGCTTTTGCAAAGTTTTCAAGCACAAGAACGTCTTGAGGACAAGGGAAGGTCATGCTTTCTGGTTTTTCTGACTAATGGAAGAGAGATAGTGAGTGAAAGAGTGAGATTAGATCAAGTAAGAGTGTGAGAAAGATATATTTTTTTCTTTTTTAGAAAAAGCAAGGCTAGAGAGGGAATTTCTGCCAATGTTGCCAAATCAGCGACCTTCTTGCTAGGTTTAATGACTTTGGGGCCAGCGACAAATCTAGCGACTTTTAGTACAGAGTTTGTCTACTTTGTTTAGAGGAGAGTTGCCTGCGAATGCTGCCTGAGCGTGTGGAGTGTTAATTGCCGAAGAGGCTCCTACTCTCATCAGCAAGCCGGAGAACGGAGAGCATTGAAGACAAACTACACAGTAGGTACAAAAAACAAGGAGATTTTCAAAGAGAGTTGGGTTCAAAACGATGGCATAAATGTGTCGCTTGAGATAGAGACTATGTTGAGTAGTACCTTTGTATAGATCAGCAATTACTCTACCAACGTGTGCAATTTCAATGGACACACCTTCTAACTCCTTTCCTGATTTTTATTTCTTTAAGCATAGTCAAACAACAGTAAAACATAGTAAAAATGCTCCATAACGGCTCTATACCTGAGGCGCTGTTTGTTAATTGGTGATTTTTGAGGCTGGTAACTCTAAATGAACGTCTCCTCTGCAGCAGAGGTAAGTTTTGGTCTTGATTTCCTGAGAAGGTCTTCATGAGAGCCGGTTTCATCATGGTGCTCGATGGGTTTTGCAAATGCACTTGACGTAATACTGTTCTTGCAAGAACTATGTGCTAAAATGACACCTGACTGATGTTGTCGTTATTTACACTAATTACATATATATGTTATTTCATAGTTTTGAAACCTCCTGTCTTGTTCTAGATGTCATTTAGTAACGTCGAGCATCCTTTCAAGCAAGCTATACCAAATTTCTGTTGAAAAAGTTGGCAGCGCTGATGATTCCTAATCATGGGTATAACATAAGAGAGAACTGACGCTCGCTTCTTGTCTCTTGGATGTTCTGCAACATTAAAACTAAACCGATAAAAACGCTATATGTGGTATAAGCTAAATAACACTAAAGTTGTAAATATAGTTACGTGTTAATCCTAAGTTAATTTTTTTTTTTATTAAAATAGATAGGTATCAAGACTGCCGGATGGCATACTAGCCTGCAAATTGAATCCCTTCAAATACAACATAAAATACTGTACTGTGCGCACATCTTACTTTATAAGCACGCATAGACCTGTTAAAAAATATATATGACATTCTGTTACTGATATGATTTCTGTACACAGTGCAATTCCAATCTATAATAAATAGGCCTGGGCTTCAACAAGTTTTTCTTGTATTTTTGTCAGGATATTCACATACTGTAGTATCCAGATTACTGTTTTTTTTTTTTTAACAATAGCACAAAACACAAAAGGATGTCTTAGTCCATCAGAGCTGAAATGATCGATTTCCTGTCTTTTTGGCTTTGAAAGAAAAAAACTAGAAGCTTGTTATTTGGATCAACAATCTGATACCAACAGGGAAAGACAAACTGAGAGTCTACAGAGTGGTGATAAGATTAAATGATAAAGAACTGCAGAGAAACACACTCACTGGCCATTTTCTAAGAAACAACAAATTAATCCTGACAAGGGTTCCACTGTGGTCTCAGAAGAACCTCGATTCATCATGTCATGAATTCTACAAGGTGTTAGAAACATTATTTTATCCGTGCCTGGCTCACGGATTACATAAATTGTCTGAATAAAGGATTACATTTTTGAAAATATAACTAAATAACTGAGTACTTAAATGGCGGACCTAACGCGTTAGATTACTCGTTACATCAAAACATTTATTCACATCCAACACTGTCTAGGACCACATACAATAATGACTTAGAACATCATATTTTAGACAGTCCTAAAAAATCAAATCAGAATAGCATCGGACACATACTGTAACTTCTCATAACTTTCCTTATACTCAACATTTTGATTTAATTTAATGTTCAGTTTTCACAGTGTGCGTACTGTACCATTTTTTAGGAGTAAGGCAACATGAGTCAAACTGTAAGCTTTAAGGGAAAAAGGCGCTAGAAGATGTCACGAAGCTGCTCATAACTTTATTTCTACTCAACATTCTGAGTTAATTTATGGCGCTGATGTAACTTCAGGCAAATACAGAAGGACTTGCAAAGTTTCAATAAATTCTGTTCAGCCTGTTTTGCGTGATGCTGTAACTAAATCTGTCTGGACAGACATACAGACATACAGACAAACAGAGACTAGTTTCTGAGGCTAGTTTTGGGTCCTTCAATGTATAAAACGTAAAGTATTACTGTTCTGTACTGAAATATTACTGTTCTTTTGCAACATTATCCTCAATTTAAACTGTTTAGAGGTATAAGATTTAAAAAAATAAAGCTACAACTTTGGTCCCTCTGTTTCTTAAAGATAGCTAACTTCGCAGCTAACCGCCATCTGCTGACCTAGCCTTCTTCAGCTCTTAGTTGTGTTTTAAATTTATATACATTGAAGTTTTTAAACTTTACAACTTTATATACACTGAACACTGAAGATGTCATCAGTTGCTACTGATAAAAATTATTTTCCGCTTGTTTTGCTGCTTTAAAAAACTGTGAAAATGATGCCATATAATATGGGTTAAAAAGGGGGTATTTTCCACTGTTGTTTTTGGTACCGGTGTTCTGATTGGCTAGGAAGGTACAAATCCTCAAAGGAGCCTTCCACAACGGTTTATTTAAAGTTTCAGACTCTGAAACAGCATTTTCAGCTGGAAAATTAATAGACACATTTTGGAGCCCACTAAGACTTCTATTTGTTTGTTTACAAAGGCGTATAATATGTGAGAATTAAATACATAACTGTAAAGGTACAAAAGAAACTCTGAAAAAAAAAAAAATAATAAAGTGGGGATTATCTGATTAAAACTTTTTCTCTTAGATTAATTTACGGCAGATACACACGGAAAGAGGCTGGAACTAACACATTTCAAAATGTACTATGCAAAGAAACTCTGCATGCCAAGTCTGTGTGTGTTTGTGTTTGTTTGTGTGTGTGTGTGTGTGTGTGTGCTCATGAAAATGATTCACGGTCCCATTACACAATCAGCCTCGATCCACAAGCAAAAAAATAAAAAACATACACGTAAAGGTTCATACACATTCCATGGCAGTCATACACACTTTGTTCTGTTGTGATATTAGGATACAGGAGTCTTACTGTATATAACTTTTTTTACTACACAAACTCTATGTCCACATATACTGTATAATATTATATTTATAAACCTGTCCACCGATCTAAAACATGCTTTTCAAAAAAAAAAAATAAGAAGAAGAAGAAGAAAGCTGTCTTCTGTACCTCAGAAATGTTTAATAAATAAATAAATAAACAAACAAACAAATAAATAAATAAATAACTGCAGTCTCTAGTAATACCTTACTATCAATTTTGAATCACCCCAAGCACCCTTCCCCCCCCCCCCCTATTTTTTTTCTATTAACGCATAAATGGAAAAGTGGGACATTAAATAAGGAAATTCTAGTTCATTATTTATTTATTATTCTTTTATACTTTCCCTGCTGGCAATTTCTGTAAAGACTACACAATTGCCCAAAATATTAAATCGCTTAACATTTAACCATTTTCAAATCTACTGAACAACCATCCCATTTAGATACCATTTAAGTTTAACTGAAATTAGATTATTACTATTTTTCCACATTGGACATATAGGGTGATTGGAAGGAAAGTTTACAAGCAGGAGGATACATGGGGGCTGGGATATGCTGGGCTCCAGTGGAATTGGTGGACAAGAAGCTTGAGATACTGCGAGTATGGTGTTAAATCTTATAACGGAAAACTAGTAGGTCGATAGCAGCAGCTGTCTGTGAAATATGTACAGTAAATGTAGCACAAATTAAGTACTAGTAGGACGATTTCTATATGAATATTATACCCTGGCAGCACGGTGGCGTAGTGGTTTGCACCTCTAGGGACGAGAGTTCGATTCACACCAGGATGGAGTTTGCCTGGATGTTCTCTCCTTGCTTGGCGGGTTTCCTCCCACAGTCCTAAGACCTTTCTATTATTATCTTTCTAGTCGAGGAAAAACATTTAATATAAAAAAATATATATTGCTATATTCTTGCCACATTCTGAACAGTTTTGTCATTCTAACACTATGTACAAACATTTGCATTTTAATTTATAAGTGCATACACAGTGTCTCAGAGGAAAAAAAAACTGATATCGCTTGCATTTTTCATGTAACAAACAGTCATTTAACTTGTTTGTAGAAATGAGTCCTTATAATATTTGGCTAGATTTTTTTCTCTTATTATTAGGGCTGTGTTATTGAGTGTTATTCCATAAATTGTTCATTCTGCTGGTTGATTTTGTTTTTAATCAATCAAAAAAAAATGTTTTAACTCTGGAGTCTGGAGAGGTATTTGGAACACAGATGAGTAAAGCGACATCGAAGATCTAAAGTTAGATTGGCCTTGTCCTAAGCCATTCAATTTAGGCTGAATAGCTGAAAGGGGGAGGAGTCTATACTGTATAAGGTAACAGGATTTAATCCCTTTATTAATTTGATATGTTTCTTTTGAATATCATGGATTTAATGTGACAAACTGAATGTATGCATGACACCGAAACAAACATACACACACATGCAAAAATAGAAAATAGTTGTCACACACATCAAAGACAAACAACTAATACAAATCAGACACTGTATTAATGAAGGCGATTAATGCTGGAATGAGTTGTTTATATCTATATACACAGAGTTTGAGTGTATGTGTGTGAGCCGCATGTTAAATATGGATAAGAGTGCAGAGCCGTGTTAATTTGGCCACCAGTACATTCTGACAAGGACACATCTCGTTCAGTGTGTGTGTGTGTGTGTGTGTGATATTCAGAGATGCTCAGTGCAGCAGAAAGCAGTGACACGCTCTGACAGATCTTACAGTAGCGCCCACTTCTGCAGCGCGCACCTCCTGTACAGTAGAGATCGATCTGGATCGTATCACTGAGGGGTCGCCTCTCATTCTCTCTCACTCTCTCTCCTTTCATCTTCCTCCCGTCAATCACAGCAGAAAACGTACAGTATTTCACATTGCTTTCGATTACCAGCCCTCTCGTCTAACGCGAGAATCAGTGTCTGCTAGAGTATGACGCTCTCATGTCCCTGATCACTGCACTGCATTCGAACCAGGAGGCTGCTCCATGAGCAGGCGGCAATTTGTTATGCAGCATTTGCAGGATTTTTTGTTGCTTTTTTTTTTTTTTTTTAGGCTGCTGAGCAGCTGTCAGCTTCTAGGTGCAGACAGTCTAGTTACTCTTTTTTTTCCTTCGGAATACACTGTTGTGGGTTACATAAAAGATAATGAACATCATATCAAAATTGTTTTATTTTTAGTTGTATAGTAGGACATGTGGTATGGTTGCTTCGGGTAGTGATCAAATTACAAAAAAGTTTGGACTTGTTTACTCTATGATTAAAATTGTAGTTAACTATAAGCTGTTACTTGGTGTTTAGTGGGCTATGTAGCATATTTTAATCAGTGACCGGTATTCACCTGTCCATCCTCTGGTGAGCTGATTAAATAGCGAATTCAATAATAATAATAATAATAATAATAGTAATAATAATAATAATAATTGTAAGAAATAAGTGTTGTGTTTATTTATTTTGTTATTGTTATTGTTCGTTGTTGTGTTTGTTTATTAAGTGTTTATTTATTTTATAAATAAAAACATAAAAGGATATTTTGGTTTCAATTTTAAAGTATTGCCCCTTTGAAGTATGTACGCTCTACTTAAGCAGAGAAAGAGCTGTTTCCTGTTTAGTGTTTAAACACACGTTCAGTTGAACTGTTTAAAGAAGAGACATGTGCTAGAACACCAGGGCTACCCTGTTGGTCATTCTTTATTGTCTATTCATTTGTTCTGCTGCAAAGCACACACTAGCACACAAGAGAGAAATGGGACGGGGCGGGGTGGGGGGATGGGGGGGGCACGGAATATCCCCCAGCGATGATGTGCGTCCTTCAGAGAGCTAACAGGATCAGAGAGCTAGAGCGGGGGGTGGAGGGGGGGGAGCAGGAGAGAGAAGAGGGTTGCATTGATGAAAACATAGCCTCTGAGAGCAGGACTAAAAGAGGACGGTGAAAGAGAGAGAGAGAATGAAAAGGGGAAAGGTGAACCAAAAAAAGACTCTGATTCAGAATCATTTTTTTCCCAATAAAACTTGATGCATTTATGTCCAATCCCCTAGCACTTTTTCATCTCTGCATTGTCTTCTATTTCCTAATTTTCTCCCATACAATGTAATTATCATCCCGTCACTATACACACTAAACAGGGAATTACATCCAAGTGTGCACGTAGTGTTAAACACACAACACATTGCAGGGACTACACAACCATACGACACGATCAACATCAAGATAACTTAATATCTGTGCGGAATGTAAGACAATATACTGTAGATCAGCAGCTCGAACACAACAGGCTCAAGTGTGCACATCCAAATCATATCTAACCCATTCTATTCCTCAAACGCTTTAAATGAACAAGCATGGCGATTCGGCACATGCGCTCGTGGTTACATTGGCTAGTGATTACCAACCCAGCGACTGCTTCAGGCTCTTGGGCAAACAGGAGCTCCAGGCAATTACCCATCAAGCTGTGAACTTCACTGGTGTGAGCTTTGATGAAAGAGGACGTCTCACCAACATTAACCTAGAACTTAGAAGACTGCAGAGAAATCACGCGTTATGTTACTAAGTACTATGTTACTATATGTGTTAGTTATGTTCTTATTGCTATAATAACATCATTTATTTCACCCTCAGTAACAATTTTAAAAAATCAGATTTTTAGACACATTTTTAGAAGGAGTCTCCAGTATAACACTCACTCGCTCACTCTCTCTCACTCATCTATACCGTAGGGTCACGGGGGGCCTAGCGTCCATCCCAGGAGACTTAGTGCGGTACACACTGGACAGGGTGCCAATCCATCACAGAGCACAACCACACTTATTCACACACTACAGGCAATTTGGGAATGTCAATTAGCCTAATCTACAGGTCCTTGGACTGTGGGAGGAAACCGTAGCACCCGGAGGAATCCCACCAAGCATGGAGAGAACATGCACACAGGCCCGAGGTGGGAATTGACCCCAGACCCAGGAGGTGCAAGGCGAGAGTGCTAACCACTAAGCCACTCTACACTCTACAGGTTATCAACCACTCTACAGCGTAAGACTCATTTATAAAAATACAAGCTATGTTTCAAGACATTCTAAAAATATTTAAGTTCTGACTTTTTCTCTCAGAGTGCTTTAGTTTAAAATCAGAATTCTGTGTTTAAAGTCTGAAATCGGAGAATAGAGTCAGAATTATTATTTTTTTTTAAAGTCAGGATGGGGCAGAATTTTACATTCAGAATTCTGGGTTTAAAGTCGGACATTTCAGATTAGAGTCGAAATTGGAAGCAAAAAAGGCAGATTTCTGGATTTAAGTCAGAAATATGAGAGAAAAAGTTAGAATTTTGAGATGTGAGTCAGAATTCTGAGATTAAAGCCAGAATTACGAGTTTAAAGTTTTTACTTTAATTTCAGAATGCTAAATTCAATCTCTTCAAAAACTTTTTAACTTGCAATTCTGAATTAAAAAAAAGAAAGAACTTTTTTTTTATGGTGGCTCTAATCATCTTCTGTAAACATAACACAAGTGGTTTACAACATTAAATATTTTTGCAAAAAGACAACCAAAAAGTCATTTAAAAAAAAACTACCATGGGGTGTTAACACCATCACACTCATCCACCGTTGATTTGTTTTTTGTGACCCAATGCATCTTCATGTTATATTTAATTCATTTTTCTGTTGGAAACAGCTGAAATGAATTGTGTAACTACCTTTGAGACTAGTGCCATTAATGTAATGTAATGGGAAAAAGTAGGCATAACTCATAGGGTTCTGTCCAAACCATGATACACTAAAAATACCAGGAAACTACACCTTTTAAACAGTAAAGTCCAATTCTGAGTATCATAAAACACAAAGAGGCACAACACTTTGTAAAACTACAAAGGAAAAAGAGATAAAAAGAAAGAGAAAGGACCTGAAAAAATTGTCAGCAATAATGCCTGATTTAATCATATCATAGTGGTTTTTCATAATTACTATTTCAATAGTTTCATGTGAAAATTCACTATTCAAGCATGTTCTATATAGTTTATATAGAGCTTATTCAGATACTGAAAGTCACATCCATAAAGCTGTATATAAACATAAAGTAAAAATGTATGCACATTAAATAATAATAACTTGTATAAATATTTTAATACAAAATGTATTGCTATACGTTATACAGCATATTGATATATATGATAATATTAATATGATGATATTCTTAATATTGTATTAATATAATATATTATTATTTTTCTTTTCCTGAAGTGTGTATTCCTTTGTTTGGTTGACTCTGTGTTTGAATATATAAAAAATTATTTTATTTTTATTGTATGACCTTATAAAAATGTACAACCGCTCCTCTGAGAGCCTTAAAGAAATGGCTACTACATATTCCAAACAGAAAGGTGTGCTTGCTAATAAAGTTGAGCGCAGTAAAAACAGTCAACAGCTTCATAACCACTGTGCATATAAACAACCAATTAATCCTTTTTTTACAGTTCAAAAGTGAGAGCAATGATCATTTCCTAACCACGAACATCACATTTAATTAAAAATACAAGCATTATTTTATAAGACAAGAAGAACAAAAAGATGCACTATGTTGCCAAAAGTATGTGGACGCCTGACTATTACAGTACAACCGCTTCAACAAACTGTGTTCACAAAGCTTGAGTCATATACAGTAATTGTCTCGAATGTCTTTCTCAGTTTAATTTCCTTCACTGCAAATCAATCTCAGCGTAGACATGGTTGAGGTAGAAGAACTCAAGTATCCTGCACAGAAGCCGGACCTCAACCTCACTGAACACCTTTGTAAAAAACTGGAATGCCATCTGCACAACAGGTCTCCTCTCCTCACTAGAAGTCAGTGTCTGTTTTGTTGCTTGATTGAGCACAAATCTCTACAGACATGCTTCAATATGAGAAGGCATGTCTTTCCACAAGAGCAAAGCAAAGACCACACACAATGGCAAATTAACACTTTTAAGCAAAAGGTCTTCCAAAACATTTGCATAATTAGTTTATATTATTATGTGTATAAGGTACTGTGCAAAAGTTTTGTGCCACCCATAATTTTTTTATTAATTAATTCATTTATCTTCTATCCTGCTTATCCTGTAAAATTGAGCCTATCCCAGGAGACTTTAACCACGAGGACAGGGTGGCAATTCATCGCAGGGCACACACACTACGGCAATTTGCCTAATCTGCATGTCTTAGGACTGTGGGAGAAACGTGGGAGACCCAGAGAAAACCCACCAAGCATGGGGAGAATATGCAAACTCTAAGCGCACAGGGAATCAAACCCTTGACCCAGAAGGTGCGAGGCCACAGTGCACACCACTGTGCCGCTTCATTCCTTTATATTAAATTACACTGAATTATGTAGATTAAATTAACAAAATGGAAACACATATTTAAAGTGACAGGCTGCAAAGTGTCTAAAGATTTAACCAATTGAAAAACCGATTGTTTATGCTACGACCTCAGCAGCAACCTCATTTCTTCATTTCCCGTCTGGCCCGTTCCAACCTTTTATCATTCAGCATCACCAGTATACTAATCACCAGCCTGATCATCTGTCATCATCTGCACATGTTTCTTGCCTTACATAAAACCACATTTTAATTAATTAATTAATTAATTAATTAATTTTTAATGCTTGATGATTTGTGTGGTTATTATATATATATATATATATATATATATATATATATATATATATATATTTATTTATTATTTATTTATTTATATGTATATATATTTCCTATAAAGAAAATGAGAGGCAAAAAAAAAACGTCCTTGAGAACTATTCCTCATGACTACATCAAAAATGCAAAATATGAAGACATGAAGGACAGGATTATCACACAGTACTGTATTCTGTTGTTTTGTTTTGTTTTTTGTTCACATAGCCTTTAAGGCAAAAGAATATCGAAATCATTCTCAGGGCTGGATCAGGAAGCTGTCTCAAGAAAACACAGCAATCACAATAAGGCACAGCTCTGTTGACAAAAGCGTGATGCCCAAAAAGATATCACAGTGATAACAATAATAACATTCTATGGGCCAGTAATGATGGTTGGAATGATGATGATGATTATTATTATTATTATTATTATTATTATTATTATTATAATTATTATTATTAGACATATAGTGCAAGTTAATTTCTCCTACGCATGGAGACTTTAGGGATAGCGTGTGTTACTATGAGAAGTGTTTATGAACTGAAGTTGCTCTGAACACTTGGAGCAGGTTAAACACAACGCCTCGCGCCTCTGCACAAATAAAAGCAGCACAAACACGAGAGCATCTGCTGCAGGCGGAACTGTGCTTTTAACACATCCCGAGCAGGAAGATTAATCCCCGTCCTGCTGCTCTGCCTGCACGAGTAAAAACCCCCAACCCGGGCTCAGGACACATCCAGAGCTGAAACAAAGCCCGACCGAGCACGATCCGCTCCATTCCATCGATCGACGGTTAGTTAAAATACAGCTCTTATATATATATATATATATATATATATATATATATATTCATAACGGTGCAAGCAGCAGCGCGATTATTTAGCGAGTTTTGTAAAAGATGCGCGGATTAATCTTACCTGCTCAAGCCTCAAGCCTGGTGAGCGGGTTCGAGTGTGAACCCGGACCCTCTCGGTGTTTTTGTGTAGTTTTGTGTCTCTGCGTGCCGTTCGAGCCGCTCTCTGGCCTCGGTGCTGAATGCTGAAGTGCTGGACAGCGGCACTAACGCGACTCACCATCCCAAGCGCTCCGCTGGAGTGTCGAGCGGATTGAGTGCTGCCCTCTAACGCCGCGGAGGTGAACTGCGCCGATTATGCTGTGTGGAAATACACGCAAGTTTGTTTTTCGCTGCTTATGTCTTGTCACGCTTATGGACAAATGTCATTGAGCAGGAAATTCCTACGAATTTGGCAAGGTTTTGTTTGCTTTTGATTTTCATACAAAGACAAGATACAAACTAAAACCTGCACCTAATCTCGGTAGGAGGTAGAAACTGTAGAAAAGGTTCGTGCAGATATTAAGCCAGCTTTAAGATTATAGGTCACATAGGCTATATATATACTTTGGAATAATTAATTTTAAAATCAACAACTTTTTAATATTTTAAACTGTTGGCATTTTGAGTGGTAGCACTGTGGCCTCACACCTGCAGGGTTGAGGGTTCAGATCCCGCCTCGGGTCTGTGTGCGTGGAGTTTGCATGTCCTCCCATGCTTGCTGGGTTTCCACCCACAGTCCAAAGACATGCAGATTAGACTAATTGGTATTCCCAAATTGCCCGTAGTGTGTGGGGGTGGACTGGTACCCTGACCAGGATGTCTCCTGAGAGAGGCTGAAGGTCCCTTGCGACCCTGTATGCAGGATAAAGCAGTATAGAAGGTGAAGATGAAGCATTTAACACATATGGAAATAACACATATGGCATTAGGTAAATAAGTAACAACAACAATAGTCAGTTGTTATTTTACGACACAAAGGTCAACTGTTCTGGAATAGATCTTGCAGTTACTCCAGTACATCTATCCTGAATGGCAACTACGCTAATTCTCTCCATCTGTTCTGTATTCTTCTACCCATCCCGAGGCATCTGGAGATTTTGCCAGCTTCAGTAGAAAGAGGCCAACCCTGCGAGGTTCCTGAGGCATCCAGAGAAGGACCTGCTCCAGCTGGATTCTGCATTATGATGGTTTGTAGCTACACATGCTGCCCCTGAACTCCCAGTGATCCAGACTCCCATCTGCCCTCTGCACCTGCTGACTCATCCCTGTGCTGAACTGGACTTCATGTTAATTTAAAGATATATTGAACTTTCAGCTGCATAACACACACAATGTTATATAATTTTTATCTGTTATCACCCAAATAAGGATGGGTTCCCTGTTGAGTCTGGTTCCTCTCAAGGTTTCTTCCTGCTACCATCTCAGGGAGTTTTTTCTTGTTCTCCACTGTCGCCATCACCCTTGGCTTGCTCATCAGAGACATTTCATTCTTCATTCACACATTCATCTCATTATTACCTAGACACATTTTTCTCACACATACACACTTCCATAAATTTTATTTTTTATTTTTTTTTCATTCTTGTAAAGCTGCTTTGAGACAATGAACATTGTTAAAAGCGCTATATAAATAAAACTGAATTGAATTGAACAGTACAATATTGTCAGGTGCATTTGCAAAACCCATTAAGCACCATGATGAAACTGGCTCTCATGAAGACCATCTCAGGAAAGCAAGACCAAAATGTACCTCTGCTGCTGAGGAGAAATTCATTTAGCGTTACCAGCCTCAGAAATCATCAATTCACATTACTTCCAATTAGAGCCATTATGAAGGCTTTACAGAGCATAAGTAGCAGGCACATCTCATTATTAAATGTCACAGACGATTATTGCATATTTTTGATGCCTTCAGCATTGTTTTATAATGTAGAAAGAAATAAAAATCAGAAAAGCAAATGGATTTAGAAGGTGTGTGTAAACTTTTAACTGGTAGTGTATATCACATTCAGAACACATGAAGGATTGATTCAACTCATTTTTTTTTTCATTTATTTGTGGTTTACTACATGATTCCTCATGCTCCCCGAATCACTGTTTCACAATTAAAGACCTGCTATGTTCCTATACTACTGGGGATCAGAAACAAAATAGATGTGATAACCTGTTTTATAGAACCATTCAGGTCATCAGCTGACTGCATTTTATTGCCTCCAGAGGCTTGTACAGTGTGCGCCATGCATGACTGTGGAATAGAGTCAGTCTAGACTTATTAGACCACATGACCTTTTCCCACTGCTCCAAAGTCTAATCTTTATGTCCCTAGGAAATTAAACTGATTAGTTTCAATAATAAGTGGTTTTCTTCTAGTTTCACTTGTGTTTAATCACAATCCTTTGAAATCTTTAACCCAGTTCCAGTAATTCCAATGTTGTTTTCTTTGCTTCACACAGGCCCTTCTGATATGACCTTTTTATTAATTTTTTTAGCCAAACGATGTACATTATGTATTGGAATATTAAAGGGGCATGTCTTTTTTTTACACATAAAAAGTGTGATGATTTATATATATATATATATATATATGTAATTATTTTTTTATGTTTTAGGCATCGTCTAGAGGTCTTGATATTCTGCAACTCACTCCAATTTTTTCTCTAATATCCTCACACATTTTCAAATGTTTGAACTTTATAGTTGTCTGTCATATCCTCTCTTAGTATTATTTCTCATATAAATAGGATATGTACAAATAGGACAAATTAAAAAATGTGAATTTTCAAGAGTTGTTGGATCATTTATCACTATTTACTGTTTACACCATGAACAAATGGTTTAGGGCCTTTCATATTAAAACCGTTTGATTAGCGCCATCTGCTGGTGTCAAAAGCAAAAGAAAAGAAAAAATATGCTCGAAGAAAGGAAAGCATCATGAAAAAGCCAAACTATAACCATAACACACAATCATTAATCATTAATTGTATTTCTTGTACATGAGTGACAGACGTTTTGTACATTACAATGCCTTGTGATACATTTCTTTGCTTTCCTGTTCTTCAATCTAGCATGCCTAAGTAAAGGCCCTAATGGATTTTTGTATAAATTGAATTCATAAAAACCTATGAAAACTATTTTTACAAGCCTATACGCTGATGATTATGTAGCAAAAATCTGTTCCTATTTTGTTGGAATTAATTAATTTGGTAGATTTACCAGTCAGGTTACACCATCAAATGGACAAAAAAGTGATTTCATGTCACTGTCAGGTATCTGCAGCCTGGGTTTCCTCAATCGTTAGGATTGTCAGCTGTCAGATCATTTACTTAGGTTTAAAAATTACAAAACACACACACACACACACACACACACACACACACACTAATTAATATTGAAACTACATCAAGGCTAAATCACAATATAGATTGCTGGAAAATTCTCCCATTATCTCTGATTGGCTGTATCAACTCTATTCAAATGGTGTCCCTTCCCAGATTTCTTTATCTGTGTCAAAATGTACCTGTTTTTCTCACATCTGCGTTTTTCAAAACATTGGATTCTTCATGGTTATTATTCCTTATATCTGGAACTATAAAACTTCCAGGATATCTAAAGCTCACCTGCAAAAGGCCAAATCTCAGGGTGGGTTCAGCCTTCCAGTGGTTAGACGGCACTATTGAGCTGCTAATGCAGGAGGAATAATCTATTGGAATACCTGCAGCCTAATGGATCACAGTCCTGATTTCTTTTTATGAGGCTACGTTAGTTTACAACTCTTCCTTACAGGCGTTGCTGTTTTCTAAGCTGGGTGAACCTAATAACCTTGTAAATCTTAGTTATATAATAAGAAACTCTATCGGAATCCTCAACCAGA
The DNA here is from genome assembly GCA_013621035.1 of Clarias magur. Lineage (NCBI taxonomy): Eukaryota > Metazoa > Chordata > Actinopteri > Siluriformes > Clariidae > Clarias > Clarias magur. The sequence goes on from QNUK01000078.1 coordinate 1,443,611, forward strand.
TTATGAAGGTGATCAATATACCCAAGACTTCTGTAAGAATTCCTTTTTTTTTTTTTTTATCATTCTTTCCTGTCACCATGATGAGACAAATGCTATGAGGCCTGGAGTAAGAGTAGACTAACAACCATCTGAGATTTTTATATAAATGGTAGATTTGCCTCCTTTGATCAGATTAAGGACAAATTCCAGCTTCCCAATTCACATTTTCAAACATGTCAGGCATAAAATAAAAAACTTATAAAAATATACCAATCCAACGTTTTTTCATTGATGTCTTGGTGCCCCATCAGCCCCCCCAAAATCCTTGGATACATTTTTAAATATTTGGGGCTTGTTCCTTGCCTATCTGGATAATCTCAAAGACAGGACCACTGTTCATATTTAACTGTTCCTACTGAAGCATGTTGTACTTTTATTGTATCCCCCTGTAACTGAGTACCTGTGGATGCAAGAGGAAGCTGCCTGAAAGGGATGTCCGGGTGCTAACCAGGATCGTATCCAAAAAACATAAAACCACAGCTGCCCAACTCACTGCAGAATTAAATGTGGACCTCAACTCTCCTGTTTCCACCAAAACTATTTGGTCACTCATGCAAACGCCAAACACCCGTTTCAATGGTACCAGCAGTGAAAATCTTGGGCTGTGGACAATGTGAAACATGTATTGTTCTCTGATGAGTCCACCTTCACTGACTTTCCCACATCCGGAAGAGTTACAGTGTGGAGAAGTCCCAAAGAAGCGTAGCACCCAGACTGTTGCATGCCCAGAGTGAAGCATGGTGGTGGATCAGTGATGGTTTGGACTGCAATATCATGGCATTCCCTAGGCCCAATACTTGTGCTAGATGGGCACATCACTGTCAAGGACTACAGAACCATTCTGGAGTTTCATGCGCACCCAATGGTTCAAACATTGTATCCTGAAGGCGGTGCCATGTATCAGGATGATAATGTACCAATACACACAGCAAGACTGGTGACAGAGTGGTTTGATGAAAGTTGAACATCTCCCATGGCCTGCACAGTCACCAGATCTAAATATTATTGAGTATATATATTTTTTTTTTTCTACAATTCAATACTATATATAGATAGCAAAAATACCGTACAACTAACACTAACACAGCATAGACTAGCATTAGCCACTAAAAGTATATATTTTTGTAAGGACAGATTTTCATTTATTTTAGTTACATTTTAATAGTATCGTTGTTATTATTGTTTATTTAAGCAGTTTCTTCTTGTGTAATCTTTCACTTTAGCAGTTACTTATTGTGTAACTTGTCTATTTTTACACAACGTCTTGTTGTGTAACCCTTATATCTTGTTTGTTCTTGTGTGGACTGAAAAAAAATGCTTTAACAAGCACATTTGTACCAGATTATTTTTTATAATGTTTTGACTCTTTGAAGTGCACACCATATGGACAAAAGTATTTGGCCAAACCTGCAATACTGTAACATTGTATCCTATTACAGTACATAGACATTAATATGGAGTCGGTCCCCCTTCTGCAGCTATAACAGCTTCCACTCTTCTTGGAAGGCTGTCCACAAAATTTTGGATTGTTCCTGTGGGAATTCGTGCCCATTCATTCTGCAGAGTATTTATGAGGTCAGACACTGATGTTGGACGAGAAGGCCTAGCATGCAATCTCCATTCCAGTTCATCCCAAAGGTGCTCGATGGGGTTGAGGTCAGAGGGCTCTGTGCAGGTCAGTCAAGTTCTTCCACACCGAACTCATCAAACCATGTCTTTATAGTCCTTGCTTTGTGCAGTCATGTTAGAATATAAAAGGGTCTTCCCCAAACTGTTGCCACAAAGTTGGAAGCAAAGCATTGTCCAAGATGTCTTGGTATGCTGAAGCGTTAACCAATGTAAAATTGGTTCTTCACCTCAGTTCGTTTTATTGTGTAAAAATAATAAATAATCATTCCATAAAGGCAAATGGTGTTTTATTTTAAAGAGCAACATTCTGTTATTAAGCACATTAATAACCTGAGACCATAAAAGCTGGGTTAAATACAATTGTAACAAACATAACAAGGCACGAAACTTTAGTCCGTCTTAAAAGACTGAACATGAATACAAATAATCTTTCTCATTCCAAATGATCGATGGGATAACCTGCGGAGAGGAAACAGGAAATAAAGGCAAAACCAGCAGACAGATTAATCAACTGCAGCTAAATGAAGAGAATGCCACCAAATCTATAAGAAGCTCCTGTTTTAATAATCACTATCCAGTTCGAAGCCTTTGTTGCTGATGATGTATATTAATAGAGTCTCAGCATCTTTAAAAGTAGCTGCAAAATTCTCAGGGTACATTTCCTAAAATTTTCTTCGCGAGGTTGTTTCAGCCCTCAAGTTGTCTGTAGAAGGTCTTCAAACCTCTAGAATCCTTAAAACGTATTTAGTCTTCAATCTTTGAGATTATTTTTGCGTGCAAATTTAGGAATTTAGTTCTGAAGACATCTGGGGTGTCATTTTTAGGGCTTTAATGGGTCCTGAAGACGTTCCTAATAACTAGTTCTGAAGATGTCCTGCAGTCCTACCTGTGCCCAAAGGGATGTACACTTATGTCTTTTCTTAAAGAACTAGCTGAAGAAAAGAAAATGTACACAAATCTATTCAAAAGGCAACCAATTAATAAAGACATGTTTAGTATAAAATTTAGATTTAAGCTACAGTAACTCACTCACTCTCACTCATCGTCTATACCACTTTATCCTGTATTCAGGGTCACCCAGGCACGAGGCGTGGGACACCCCGGACAGGGTCCCAACCCTTCACAAGGCATACACACATTCACGCGCTCATTCACACACCACAGGCAATTTGGAAACACCAGTTAGCCTAATCTGCACGTCTTTGGACTGTGGGAGGAAACCGGAGAACGAGTAACCGGGGGAAACCCTCTAAGCACAGGGAGAACAAGCAAACTCCGTGCACGCAGACCCGACACGGGAATTGGACCATCGATGTGTGTGTGTACAAAGTCAATGCTTCTGGGTTCAGGAATATGGTGCATTTTTCTTTCTTTTACTAAGATAACAGCAAGTGATAGGACATGTGAAAATCAGAGGCATGATGATGATGTCTTTATCCAGGCTATATATTTTTTAGGTAAATATTTGTGTATATTACATTTTTCTTTTAAAGAAAGCAAATATGATTTGAGGAAATCCCATGATCAAATCCCCCTGATGGTCAGCTCTATGCTCTATACTAATAGACTCAGAACAAAAGGCAAACTGTAGATGATAAACCCTGGAAAATACATGTTGTGTTATTGCAGTTTAAAATTGTGTCTGAATTATTCTAAATGATGTATTAGTTATTGTTAGATGCATGTCAAACTTCAGAATGTAAAACCAACAAAGTCTATAGGTCTTAGAACAAAGACTGTAGGAAAGCAATACAGGTTTGAGGTCCATGCTTTTCTGTTCACTACAGGTATAAAGAGTGGTTATTAGAGTTATTCATCTCAGCTCAAACCAGTCTGGTCATCCTTCTTCAACAGTGTTTGTGTCAGCAATACTAGGAGCAATGTTACTGTAGATCAGCTGGTTAGGGCTCTGGGTTACTGATCAGGAGGTTTGCAATTCAAGCCCCAGCTCCACCAAGCTGCCACTGTTGGGCACTTGAGCAAGGCCCTCAACTCTGTTTGCTCCAAGAGCACCAAATCACGGCTGTGTAGTATCAATAATTTCACTTTGCAGTAGTGCATATAGGACAAAGAAAGGCCTAACTGCCGCTCGCTGGATGTTTTTGGGTTTTCGCACCATTCAGTGTAAACTCTAGAGACTGGTGTGTATAAAAAAAATTATATATCACAAAAGATTGTCTGTTTCTGAACTACTCAATCCAACCCTCTCTTGCCATCTCTTGACTTGTACAGTATCTGTACGATATTATTTTAATTAAAAAAAAAAAATCCCAGATTTTTTCCCTAATTCAGTCCAATTCCTCCCTGTCACTAGGGGGCTCCAAATTAAGGCTACTACTACTAGCACTCAGTCAGGAGGGCAGAAGACTATCACGAGTTTCCTCCGAACCATGTGACGCCAGCCGACAGCATCTTTTCGAACTGCTCGCTCACGTACCATCATGGACTGCGTAGCACTATCCGCTTCTTCCGCTTGCGTGAGCTCACAGACGCCCCGATTGGCTGTAGATCAGTGATTAATCAGTGATCAGTAGAGCCATGATTAATGAGAGCTCGGCCAATCAGCTCTCTCTAGACCTCCGGCTGCGAGAGTTTACCCGGGAATCGAACTCGCGATCTAACCCTAGGGCGAGCACTTTACCACTGCGCCATTCGGAGGCCTTCTGTATGATATTGTGCGTTCGCTGGCTTTAGCTTTGATTGGCTGATTGGATACTTCCATGAACGCTCAGGTTTAAAGGGATTCGTAGTAAAGTAACCAGTGAGGGTAAATCTTTATGGAGGCTGTATGTGCATGTTAAAGGCATTTAATAACCAATGTTGTTGTAAAATGTTGATATTATCAATTCTGTCATTGGTTGTAGCTTTGTGAGTGACATGTGACATTGATTGGCTGAAAGAGAGAGAGAGATAGAGAGAGAGAGAGAGAGGGAGAGGGAGAGCGTTGTCATTGGTTGTAGCTGTGGGACAGGTGTCTCTGAGTGACTGCCTGAGTGGCCTGTTCAGGAACCAGACTTGGGTCTGTCAAGATGGATGTGGTGGTGCTGAGTAAGCGGAGGGAACTCAGAACAGCTGGGGGGAAAGAAGAGAAAGGAAAAAGCAGATAATTACTACTTGTACTGTGAACTGTTTCATGTTTGTGGTTCTAACATATAATGCTATATAATTCTCCTGTCCTGTCCCAGTTGTTATTTCTTCTACTGTCCATCTTCTGCATTAATATTTGCACACTTGAACATTCAAAGTACTGTATAAATTACACAAAATGACTTGTAATTGGAGCCTATCCCAGGAGACTAGGCGGGGTACACCCTGGACAGGGTGGCAATCCTTTGCAGGGCACACACATATACACTCACACACACTACGAGCAATTTGGTTAAATTGGCAATCAGTTAACCTAATATACATGTCTTTGAACTGTGGGAGGAAACCGGAGTACCCGGAGGAAACCCACCAAGCACGAGGAGAACATGCAAACTCCATGCACACTGAGACGGGAATCGAACCCGGACCCTGTCGACAGTGCTAACCAGTACACAACCGTGCCGCCTACTTAAAACACATTCATAAAAATTCATTAATTCAGCTTGCGGTCCATCTACCTTTATGTATGGCCATATCATTCTTAAACCAATGGCTTCATTGTCAAGCTATTCATGGACATTATCCTTCGGATGCACTTTACTTACACACATCAACCTATCGAAAGAGAGCGAAAGAAGCTTACTGGGTCTGAGAGCAGGCAGTGAGCAGTGCTGGTCCAGCCAGCTGAGCGTGGTGCGACACATCTCCTCCAAACTAGCTGTAGACACCATGACATTATAGGACTCGAAAAGAGGTTCCATAATCACACTGAACTATATGACATCAAGTTCAGGAAATCGACACTCTAAACTCTAAATTGATTAAATCATATCATTGTTCACACTTTCATTCACACACGCACACAAAGCAGTACAAAGGATACAATCCAGAATTTCCAGTTCTGGAGGGTCTGGACACGGACATACTCTCTAAACCTTTCTCTCATGTGATCGAAGCGCTGGCGGGTGATGGGGACGCCGGTGGCGGGGAGCTGCTGCTGACACACGCTGCACAGCAAAGAGTGATGATCGTGTATATACAGTATTATGAAGTATAAATGTTTTGTTGCTGTTACCACTTGTTATAGCAGCTATATACAATTATAGTGCTGTGAAAAACTATTTGCCCCCTGATTTATTTATATATTTGTCATATATAAATGATTCAGAGCATCATCTGGCAGGAATCAGGCCTGGGTGCGGCAAGTGAAATTAAACCCAGCTTTCCAAAAAAAACGTGGTTAATGATTTAGCGGAATATATTTATTTCGTAATCACTTCTTTTACATACTGTAGGGGCACGTACGTTTGGACAGTTTTTTTTTCCCCTTAATAAATGAAATCATCATTTAAAAACCTCATTTTGTATCTACTCGTGTTGTCTTTGTGTAATATTAATATTTGTTTCATGATCTCAATCATTTAAGTGTGAAACTTATTTTAACTTTTACAGCACTGTAAGTTGTATCTCTCTTGTTCTCTGGAACAAAGATATGAAAGTAAGGAGGATGTCGTACTTGATGGCAGAGTTGAGTGCTAGAATCTCGTCTCGGAGTCTCTGTGCCTCTTCGTGGAGCTGTGCCCTCTCCTGCTGCATCTTACTGATGTACTCGGCGGTCTTCTGTAGCGTTGTGGCCTTACTGATCTAAGAAAGTGTGTGTAAGAGTGAAACAATCAGAGACCTCTCTCTGGGAGTAAATGTACGCAAGAATTGTCCATTTCTTGCATTTTACAAGTAGGTTATATTGATAGCCTTTTTTAACAGAGTGACTCTTTCTTCCTTTTTAACGCTCTGACATATGAATAAAAATAATAACTGATAAATACATCTTTGTGAATCAGTCAAGACCCATAATAGTGACAGTGGAAATTGTGAAATTGACCATAAAAAAAAAGTTTGCTATAATAAATACCTTAATGCTGGGCTGAGAGCTAAGAGTTGTTACTAGACTGTGTAAAGTGTCGAAACCCAGTTTGATGTTAAACCTCCTCTTCTGCTCAGCGGATATATGTGTGATTCGCCTCGTGTCCGTCTTTAAGAGAAAACGCAATGAGGAACAGTGACATCATACAGAATATATGAACAGTTTGACAGCAAAATGAGATAAATCCTTTTTTTTTTTTGCAGTTTTTTTTTAATGAAGCAAGAAGTATTTTCAAGCTTATAGAGTTGAGTTTGAGTCAACAGATTGATAAAAAACTAGAAAAGTCACATTTTTATGTCAAAGTGTTGGTTGTATCAGTTGCATTGGTTATATGTTTGTAGTATGCAGCTTAGTATATACAATATATATACTGTACATACATATATATATATATATATGTTGGTTGAAATGGTTGATTATTTAAATTAGATCATAGACAAAAGTGTTTGATTTTCTTGCACACAAAAAACGTTTTTGATATTAAATTGTTGAAGCTCATTATAAACATTATAAGCAACACAAAAAACAGTTTACAGCATCGTTAGTTCCCTCCTCTACTAGTTTCAGCTTCGCTTCTGAATCATAAGATGACATCACCCTATCATAGTACAGGTATGCGCCGTATAACGTCTGATTAAGCACCAACTGCATATCCATTAGTCGTCCTCTAAATCGTTCTCTGTTATATACAGTCTTATGCAAAAGTTTACGCACCCCTTGATCAATAACTGATTTTGGCGATTTTTTTTATTGAAAAGATGTTAACACAGTCTCTCTTGTAAATGGAAAAAATGTGCAATATTTTCAGCAAACATTGGAGCATAGGTCCTTCTTATGTCATAAATTGAACAAAGATGAAAAAAAAATAAAAACATTATTGTGGCACTGTGCAAAAGTTTGCGCACCCTACATACAGTACACAGCTGCTTAGAGGAACCCATGGTTGTTGAGTGTCCGCCAGTGGTTTTGAAGAGTCAAAGTATTTGTAAAGCTTTGAAACTGGCCTTTACTAATGGCAGCTGTTGCCATCTAATGAGCTGATTAAGGTCTGAAACCTTGTTAAAAGAATCTGAGACTCTGGAACTGCCCACCCTTTTGCACAGCGCCATAATAATGTTTACATTTTTTATTTTTGTTCAATTTATGGCATAAGAAGTAACTATGCATCAATGTTTGCTGTAAATATTGTACATTTTTTCCATTTCCAAGAGAGACTGTGCTAACATCTTTTCATTTAAAAAATCACCAAAATCTGTTATTTATCAAGGGGTGCCAAAATTTTTGCATAAGACAGGATGAAGCAGACATATATCCAGATAAAAGCAACCTCAAACACTTCCATGCATACTGTAGCACAGGCATGTCCTGTCTCTTGTACACAAATCGCTTACATGTCTTTCAAGGGAAAAATGTATCATATTGATTGGAAAGTGAAGCAGAAGACAGGCTACTTGTCATGGCTGACTTAAATGTGGAAAATGTTTAAAGCTTCTTAAATAAAGTTATTTAGCAGTTTTCAAATTTAATGTTTTGTTATAGACAGGCTTGTGTGTCAGAGAAAACTAATTTGCATTTATCGTGTTCTGCTGTCAAACTGTTGATATGTGACTCATACTGTATGACCGTGTGTGGTGTATGAGCTTACCCTATTGGGTTCTGTCTTGGTTATTCCAGATAAGGTGTGTGATGATTCAGATGTTTTCTCTGGAGAGATCGTTGGGGATGTTGGGCCAAAATTTCCTGAAAAACTTACTGACATTGAAGAAGCAACAATGATTAAATACACAGAGACAGATAGTCATTTATGATGGAAGTGGTATGAGCGTACCTGTTAAACTTGTCCTCTCTGGTGCGTGGATTTGGATAGGGGAGAGTTTCTCAGTCTTGGGGATGAGGAGGGATGAGATACTGGAGCTGTGAGAGATGTTGGAATGTACCATCATGGGCATCTGGCACTGCAGCGGCACTTCAGCAGGGGGCCAAGGGGGATGCTGGGATACCTGTGAACTTCTTTGGGTCACAGGCATACTGCTGGTGGACTGCTGGTCACAAAAGGAAGCTCTTTTGTTAGCAAAATGACATTTTAAGGGTGCTAGAATTCTGCAAAAACATGGCTGAGGCACATTAAAAGCCTAAAAATAACAATTTGTTTGTAACTAATCTAAATAGGTTTACAACTATTCATGTTCAATAATCATGTTCAAAAGTTAGTACCACCCTTTTAATTCTATGTTTTTTTGTGTGTGTGTTAAAACATAATAGAAATCATCATTGTCAATTGACAATTACAACCTCAGACAAACAACAATGTATAATTTTTGTTCAACGTGCCATTATTTATTCCACGAAAATGAAGCCAAAAAGAACAAGAAAAAAACACATGTGGGCAATATTAAGTACCTAGAATAAAGCATAGAATTAAAGAGGGTGTACTAACTTTTGAACACGGCTGTATATAAAATCTGAATTTTAGAAGATCATTACATGACTTAATAGGGCTACATACTGCTAAGATGGGAGAAGTTGGTCTATGGGATTTTAGCCCAACAAAGGGAGGATCGAAACCTACTGCCGGCTTTCCTAAAAGAAACAGTAAAACCAGTGAAACATGCAGATTTAAGAACAAGCAGTAAAAATGAATAAATTAGTGAATATATATTAACTAAATGGCATACGTTCTTGAGAGCTGGTGGATAAGAGCTTAGCCAGGCAGCTAGTCTGTGTGGATGGAGCTACAGAAGCATTCGTAGCTCTCGCCATTGGAAATCCTCGAGCCCCACCCATTTTTTGCTTGTGCTTCCCTCTGCCTGAGCCCACAGCTACCTGCTGTGGCACAGAGAAGCGGTGGCTTTGGCTAGGCAAAGGTGGTGCCACAGAAGACTGCTGGTAGTCCAGCATTTCTAGCATAGCATAGCTGTTGCCCTCTTGTGGATCTTGTGCAATGACATTCATGGATCCCGTATGTGTAATGACAGTGGGTGTGGTAACAACGCTGCTCCCTGATTGGCTCCCTGAAGCGTGTTTGTATTTCAGGCAACTGCTTGAGTAGATGTAAGGGTTCTCCTGAGGCATAGAGGCAGAAGATATGTTTGACGGTCCGACTCCAATGTTTGGGACACTGTAGGACTGTGGGTACGGGTCCATGCCGGGGAGGACTGCTGGAGAGTGATGGAACTCGCTGTACTCTAAATGACTCTTGAACTTGGGGTTGGGGGTCGTTCTGCTGGTATCATAGGACATGGAGGTCAAAGGTCGGTGTGGATATCCCGGGCAGGTTAAGTTTGGTGATGAGGAGGGCTGGGGCAGGCTTTCAACTGTCATATTGGGCTGGAGATGACAGAATTATCAGTTACATTGTATTTTAAACAGAACAAATCGTAGTTAGTAATTGTGTATTTGTTTTTTATTTAACTATGCACCTGTGTAATTTGAGGTCCTGTGTGTATCTGGGGTGTATTAATCACAGCGGATGGGATTGGGGGGAAAAGTGTGTTGGACAAACTCTCGAATAAATCGTAGTCAGAGTAACCAGACTGTACCAGAGGATGACCACGGTAGCTTGCAAATATGTCTGCAACAACAAAAACAACAACATCAACATCTGAATTTCATAATTCATAGCTAAACACTAATTAACAGTCTAAAGTTGATGCATGCACATGGTAACTTGTTCATCTATAAGCCAGTACAGTTAAACCTTGGATTGCAAGCATAATTCGGGCAGGAAGCATGCTTGTATATCAAAACACTTGTATATCAAAGCAAGTATGACGTATAATGAAAACTCTGGTGATTTGTTCCACAAACCAAAAAATACTCATATAAAAAATTTATACAAAATATAAAGTAAAAATAAAACAAATGAACCTGCTCTTTACCTTTGACAAGAACTGGTGTTAGGGGAAGAAGCAGGAGGAGGGGAGCTGCTGTGCAGGACGACTTTCTCACAAACAAACACACTCACTAACAGAATCACTATGGCGTTATATTCCTGCCACAATTCTGAGCGTGCGGTTCGACATTTTGAGAGCAGGCAAAGCACTCTATGCGCGTGCAGTGTCTCCCCTGCTCGCTCAGCATGTTCTCCGCGCGCACGCTCAACTCCGCCTGCAGGCGCGTGCAACATTTATTTTCTGTGCCCTGTACACTCGCTCAACTTTGTCCAGTGTTACAGAACTGCCGCAAAACCAGCCAATCACAGACTTCGACACGGCTTCTGATTGGCTGTTCCTTCTCTCTCAGCTGGCACTATCGACCGCATAACAGAAGCATTGTAAATAAAGGTTTATAAGTAAAGAGACCGAGTTGCAATTTGAATTTTAGTTGATGTAGTCTAACAATGAGCTATATGGATAATTAGATAAGTAAATAAAAACACACAATGGACAAACAAAACTGGTATATACTAATACTTCATTGAATAAAAAATAAATACTATAATATTTGTTTATAATATTTATGAGTAAATGCAACTTTATTTACAAGGCTTCCCTTATATAATTTCCTTTCAGTTGTATATAATTATATATAATAATATAATTAAAATTTCTTATCATTTTCTTTTGATTTTGTAAAGCTGCTTTGAGACAATGACCATTTTAAAAGCACCGTGCAGATAGAGAAGTGATAGAGAAGGAACAGCCAATCAGAAGTAATGTGTGGAAGTCTGTGATTGGCTGGTTTTGTGTCAGTTTTTTAACACTGGACAAAGTTGAGCGAGCGTACAGGCAGAGTCGAGCGCACACAGAAAATAAATATTGCAAGCAGAGTCGAGCGTGCGCGGAGAACATGTTGAGCAAGCAGGGGAGACACTGCACGTGCATAGAGTGCTTTGCCTGCTCTCAAAATGTCAAACTGCGCACTCAGAATTGTGGCAGGAATATAACGCCTCTCTCCCGCATTGCTAAAGCCTTTTTTTTTTTTTTTTTTAGAGTTGAGCTCTAATCGATGAAAAAAACTGTATGTCGCAGGACTTTTACTTTCTGAAGCCAGTTTTTAAATGTTCCTGTGTATTAAAACTCGGCTCAAAGGAAATATCACTATTTGATATGAAGTAGAAAGAAAAAAGAGAGAATTCTCAAGTGAATTGCGGCAATCTGTGGCAAATTTCTGTACTCGATGTTCATGAAGCAATCAAGCAGGCATGGATTGAGCAAGTGACACCAGAGTGTTTTTGACTCGGGGCCCTGCCAGATCCAACAGGATTTAAAGCAGGACTTATGATAAATATTGATTGTTTTGTAGTCATTTTTAAACAACTAATTATTCTTATTATTTTGACTGCCATTATTTAAAAATATAAATTTTATTAATATTATTAAAACATTGAAATTCCTGTTTGTTTCAATAATTTTGGCCACCACTATATACTGTATTGACTTAATACCTTAAAAGCAGGAATATTCAAAGTTTGATTAAATCACATTTTCAATTTCTATATAAATTCAGCTCGAGAGAGCTCAACTGCAATACCACACACATTTCTTTGGCGTTGTGATTTAAGACTTAAATATCTCAAGCTCTCCGACTCCACTGGTATAAGGATAGTTTAAACAGGGAGAAAGTTCCAGCAGTCAGATCTGAACTCGAATAAACTGCTGCCTCTCTTTCTCTCTTCCTTCGCCCCCTTAAGTTGGCCATTCAGGGTTTACCACATCCCCTTCAACTTCCACATTTCATTCCAAATGACCCCTGACCTGCACCTAACCCTTACTGTAACCTATATAGAGAGAACGCTATAGGAAAACTATAAAATAAATACATTGAAAAAAAATATTTGAAAAATAATTATGGTGATTAATCAAACATATGATAAAAGTTATTTGCTTTTTAAGACATCCAGGCTTTAAGATGGACAATTTACAAAGAGACTTTTTTGATGAGTAAGTGTCCCTACAACACAATGTGAACTTGTGCACTTCCCTAAAAGTTTTTCAAAACCAATATTAATAGCCATTTTTAAATATTTAGTTAAGAAACATAAAAGATGGCATTAATAAACCATGATTTTTATTCCACTATTGTGAAGTACCTTCACTATTTGCAGTATATATATGACAAGCAATTACAATTAGGGGGAAACATTAAAAAGTGATTTAATTTCTTTATTTAATTGGTTATCTGTTATATATATACATTTTAATCATATTCATATTGAGCAAGACAAGTTCCTATAAGGACTTGTATTGCTCAATATGAACATGATTAAAAATGTGTGCACTTGACAATAAAGGGGATGGGTTATTCAAGGCTTTCCTGTAACATGACAAGCTGCATTTATTGTCTTAGTAACTTCAAAAGAAAGAGAAAATTAGTCTGGTGAATAAACTACGGTTTATATCTGCTATAGTTGTATACTTTTTTTCACAATATGGACGTAATGTACGAGGGGCATTCAATTCAAAACCAGGACTTGTGATAATATTTCTGGTGAATGAAGGCGTAAAACCGATTGATAATTACAGAAACCTTCAAGAACGGTAAAGTGGTGAATTGTGCAAGCGTTTTAAAAAACCGTCCATGAATGACGATACTTGCCGAGGTGGCTTGGAGCCCACTGCGGTCGTTCCCATCAGCATTCAGCAAGTGGAATGTGAAAATCTTTCCCTTGAAAATCGACAGATAACGTGTCGCCAACTTGTGAAAGAGACGCATCTGTTTGTAGGAACTGTACACACAATTTTTCAGCACCACTTGCATATTACAGGAACTCAGCTGGGAGTTATTGACGCATCCTCCAAGCAATCCTGACCTCGTTCCAATCAATTTCCATTTGGGTATTTGGGTCATTAAAGGAGCTCCTGGGAGGACTGCATTCTGCTTCGTACTGAGAAAACTTTCTACCGTGATAGTATTCAAGCACTAGTGAAACGCTAGGATAAGTACATTAGTGTAGAAGGAGTTGTTACTCTCATAACTTTTTGTTATTCTGAAAAGTCCTGGTTTGGTTTGAACGTACATTTTCCTGTACAAGATATTGTGTAATGTGCTGTTATTGGAAAACATATTGGTAATAATTACATTCCATTTCACTGAAGACAATGAATTATTACTTAATATTAAAAGATAAATAACAAAGTATTGTTAAGATGTTAGGGTACATATTTAGATGCATAAATGTTTTTATAAGCATAATATAAATCTGACTTAAGTCAGGTCAAGGCTGTAACCAGGATCAAAGTTTCCATGAGGTTCATTTTGTACAAAATATATAGAAAATGGAAAATGAATTAATAAATAAATAGCTAATTCCTGATCCCTATCATGTTATTTTTCCATTCTTTCATACAATCTTTCAATTATTTAAGTGAAATATTGAGGTTCATGGATTAAAACTCGGGCTCAAAGGAAATATCACTATTTCATATAAAGGAGTTTCTGTAATTCTGTAGGAATTGTGAAACTGTAAACTTTTTCTAGTGAAAACTGAAGAAAAGTCCAAGCACTCGGTGGTTACCATAAAAAATATAGAAGCATAGAAAAACGCTAAAACAAGACCACCAAATCATCTGCAAATATCGAGATCTGGTCTCTTATGGTGATGTCTCAGATGTAGTATATTAGTATATTAGCTGTTTTATATATATATATATATATATATATATATATATATATATATATATATATATATATATATATAAATATATATTTTTCCCCCCCATACTCTGAGTATATGTACACCTACTGTATATTAATACATGAATTACATGAATACATTACCAGGGATGTCCATGAGATCGTCCAAGCTGGGCTGAAGTGGAGTCAAACCAGGCTGGATCATATCAGCATTGCTGGTGTAGTCTAACAGAGTAAGAGCATTTATTACAACATGGATGTTGGCATGTATGTGTGTGTGTGTGTGTGTGTGTGTGTGTGTGTGTGTGTGTGTGTGTGTGTGTGTGTGTGTGGGTGGGTGTGGAAGTGCATATATGCTCTTTTATTCATACATACTTCCCTGTTTTGGGGGAGCTGTGTCTTCCTGAATGAATTTTACATCACATGGTTATTTATTAGGAAGGGTATCACATACAGTCGTGTGTAAAAAAAATCTTCATATTCAATTAAATTAAATGATTTACATTAAATTAAAGAAAAGGGAACAAAGGCTGCAAAGTGCCTAAACTAAATACACAATTTAATTTGTATAAATTGCTTGTTTATGCAGCAATCTCATTTCCCCTCTCTTCTGGTCGAACAAGTCATCATTCAGCATCACCAGTATACTGGTCACTAAACAACAACAACAACAACCAAAAAACATTCCTCTGAACCTGCTCATGTACTGGGACTGGAGTGAAAATGAAAGCCAAAAACTTGCCTCAATACTACATTAAAATATACAAGAGAATCTGCCTCTTTGGAAGCAAAATATGAAGAAATGAGGGGTGGATCAAGACCTCTGCACAGTGCTGTATGTGAGTGGATTGCATATCATGCTCATCTTCTCTAGTCAGCGATTTTGACTGAAGTTTGCTGAAACGAGTGTTCTGTGCTAAGCAACGCCACTGAAAACATGCGCGCTTGCTCCATAGGCTAGGACACCTGAATATGTGCCAGACTGGCTACATGTTTTACGATTTAGCAAAGACAAAGTAATTCATATCTTTATTTAAAATAAGAAATATGAGAGAATGCTTACTCAGAAAATGATTGTTGGATGAGCGGGACTGTAGAATAATGAATAATGGTAATGAATAAATGGGTCTATGAAGCACAATGTAGTTTAATTTCAGTTCGTATTAACGGTATCTCCTGTTACTGAGACCATGATGGAATCTCGACCTGCATTACATTTTCTCATTTATCGTGAGATTTCAAATGTTATACCATCACTAAATCACAATCTGATCTATTAAATCTATGTAGTAAATTATAAATCTACTCAAAATGAACCAACCGTATGGGAATTACATGAGACACAACATTACCACACTGCCGAATCCTTTCCCACCTTTGCAAATTACTCATTTCCAAAAGCATTAAAGCACAAAGTGCATTGTTAAATGAAAGAACAAGCATCACGTTTATTTCGCATCACTTTCAAGGATTTTACAGCCCTTATGGTACTCACTGTTCTGGCGTTCCTCATTCCAAGGGTTTGGCTTCTGGGTCATGGTGAAGAGAGTATCTGAGATATCTGACAGAAAGCAGTCCAAGTCAAACATATGCACCTCCTCCGTAGACGGTTCTGGCAATGGATACATCGGATCGGACCATTTCTCCAAGCCAGACCTGCAGATGGGTGTCTGAGGAGTGACAACCAGTTTGGAACTTCATATACTGAAGTCAGAAATGTTCCGAAAACAAACATGAGCCCAGATAATCAAGAATCAGGAACTCCCCTTTTTTTCACATATTGTATATCTGAGCAACTCAAAGGATGAGTGCATGAAGGTCAGAAACCTAAAAATATCACCAGAATCATAAAATATAAGAGCCTATCCGCTTCCAGTATGCAAATGCAGGCTATGAAACACTGGCTAGCAGGGGAAAGATGTGGGTGATTATTGTGTTGAGCGCATTTTTTGGGGGGGTATTTGGCGTTCTTTCTTGTTTAGCAATTGCAAAAAAAAAAAAAAAAAAAAAAGCATGTTGTCTTTGGTCAGTCACACTAATGTTATATGGCATCAGGTTGCTCTGACAGTGCTGTCTAGAGTTCTTCCTTGCCACTGTCGCCGTCACCCTGGCCTTGCTCATCAGGGACGATCTTATCATTCTGATTCATATTCATATTTCATACAGACTTCTATAATTCTTTTGATTGTGTGAAGCTGCTTTGCGACAATGACAATTGTTAAAAGCGCTATACAAATAAAACTTTATTGAATTGACAGAACTACGAGAAGTCATTAAATATTTTGCGCGGAATTCAATTCAATTCAATTCATATAGTGCTTTTAACAATGGTAATTGATGCAGAGCAGCTTTACAGAATTAAAAAAACGTATGGAATGTGTGAAGAAATATGTAGAAATCAAAATTCAAAATGAGCAAGCCGAGGGAGACGGTGGCCAGGGAAAACCCCCCGAGAGTGCAATGTGAAGAAACCTTGAGAGGAACCAGACTCAACATAACATTACAAGAACATCTCTATCTCTATCCATATAGAGATATTCTAAAACTACTAATGTAAGATAACACCATTAACTAACCAGCTAGTGAATAAGACCTAGGAACTTTGCAAGCTAACTTGCTAAACAAACAGTCAAGAAGAGCAACTGTTAATTAAACTGTGAGCAGTTTCCTTAAATATGGCCTCCTTTAAATAGCTGAAAGTCTGCCTTTAATTATTAAAGTCATTTTTAACAATGATAAGCAGATCAGACAAACATCATCAGACAAACTCTAACACTGCAGACACACATAGCGCTCTCATGGCTGAGCTCTAAATCCATGCATTATGACCACCAGGGGGAACCACATACAGTATGTACATATGTGATAAAATGCAAAGGTCAGAAAAGTCAGGTTATTCAGCTCTAGCATAAAGCAAACTGACTTAAGCAGTGGCTCTTAACTCTATATCTTACACACAGTGCATCCATGTTGATTCGAAAAATGCCATCTACAGTATTAGTCAATTCCTTGCATTACAAAAATATCCAAGGTAGCATTACTTCTATACCTCTCAACACACACATGAACACAATACGCTACTCACAGCTCAAGCCAGACGCTGGTATCCAGTTCCTGTCCCAGTTATACCTCCTACATTTTGACAGTTCTGCATCTCAAACCCAGTATACCAGCAAACAACTCCAACTCCATCCCCGTCTCTCGCATACAGTATACACACACACAGACACACAAAGACCGAAGCACATGATTTTTATAGGGGAGCCCAAATTCAGCCGGAAGCACCGGCGATTACGTCTCTCCTGACAACACGACTGCCCCCATGCTGTTTGTGTGACCCACACACAAAAAAACGAGGTAAATTATAGTAATGCTTTGGATATGTGTTTTACACAAGGTGAAATTAGGTTTGGGGGCATGAGTGCGCGTGCATACCCGTGAGGAGTTAACGAGTAGCGCTTAAAAGCGACGCACGAGAGACGGACCTCCCCAGCAATCCACCAAATCATCACCATTATGTTTTTCATTCCTCTCCATGTGCTGACTCTCAACATGAGCAGAGGCAGATTGGCCCTTTTGTTCCTGACCCACTTCCACCCATCATACACTCACGTGCAGAGACAGGAAGTGAGGGAAGGCCTCACCTCCATTTCTTCGCATATGGTGACTTTGGATAAAGAAATAAATGTTAATACAAACTTCGTGTATGGAAAACTAATGCCAGATCACTAAAAAATATATATATATTGTGGACGTATCTACTGTAAGTGATGTGTGTGACATGGAAAGACTTAGTATTAGTATTATATATATTTTTTATTTTATTCAATAGTTGCCGCATAACTGCTCATTGACAGTTATGCAGAATCTGTGAACCTTGTGAATTGTTAACGTGCTCAGAATAAAAACTGCACCTACTGAGATTTTTACTAAAATAGCTATAACTACTATACAGTATTTGTACTCTAGGTAATACCAGCACATGTAGCTTAGCCAGCCACTTACATGAACTGTAGGGCTACACAGAAAAGACATTTCAACATCACAGTCTCAATTTATATTGTTTTGTTCTGATATTTAGTTAATCCTAATGCTGTCAATCAATTAACTTTTTTCTTTTATCTAGTTAACCAAAGTTCACGATTAATCACAATTTTAAAATACTCACATTTCCTTGTATTATTATAAACATAATAAATAAAAAAAATGAGATTATCTCTCATTTAAGCATTTGACAGACTCCCATATCCAGAACAACGTACATTTGTATTTCATGATGAATATGAGCAGTTGAAGGTTGAAGGCCTTGCTCAAGGGCCCAACAGGGACAACTTGGCAGGCAGTCATGGGATTTGAGCCTGGGACCACTGAGCTACACCTGACCCTATCACACAGCCAGGTAACCACAGTGCGATTATGGGAAGCCATTATGGTCAAACTTGGTCATGTGATTAGTTTGTGTTAAAAAAATAGTAATGCATTAAAAATTTCTAGATTAATCAAGTGTGTTAAAGCGTTAACCGTGACAGCATTAGTTAAAACCAATTAAAATGTGTTACTTAAATCTACCACAGTTTTGTTCATGATTTTCATGAACTACAGCAAATACTGTAGCTAGCTAGCTGAACACTTATTGTGTGGGGCTACAACGATTCCAGTTCCATCATCCTCAAATATTGTGCATATGGTATGTGATTATGTTTTATCTTTCGAGCCATTTTTTTTTTTTTTTGTGCAAGAGCCCAAGCTGAGCTTCATTTAAGAGGAACCCTTTAAAAATCACCACAAATAAAAAGCAATGCACGACACACAGGATTGAACAGTACGTTGTGTGTGTGTCTGAGGAACGTGTCACGATTAAAGATTTTCCCATAAATCCAAAAAGCACACCCGATGCTCTCAGCACATCACCGCTTGTTAATATTTCCCCCCCAAAGCAAGACTTGCAAACTATTGTGGTCACACAGTATCCACCCGGAGGAAAACAACACGTTTGCATTTTCTGCAAGTGGGTCACCTTTGATTAAACAGCATTGAAACTGAACTAGTGTATCTCTGAGAAACAGACACAACAGAAAAGGAGATTGGCCCTTTTGTCACCAAGAGCAATCAAATGACTTGTTTTCTCACCAATATGCGCTGCTGTGACGCAAGTGGAGTGCTGTGTTTACGTTTTTTCCACGTTTGCCCTCCCGTTTCGTTCCCTACAGATCACACACGCTGACTCTTTGACCAGCTGAGCAATGCAAAATCTGATCTATTAATATCTAACCGGAGAAGGGTGCAAAAGCAAACCGCGCTGATAACCTACTAAAACTAATAGAGTAACGTAAGGACATTGATCTGCATAAAGGGACTGACTACCACATGACCTACTAGAGCCAGTGATAAAAATGGTTTGTAGGACATCGACTATCTGTAAATGATTTAGCCAGTCAGTGGTTCTGTTACTTCCTGTTGAACTGTTTAATGGAAAATTCTATCTAAGCTTTGTCCTGGCATGTTCGTGATCCATAAAACCAGACTTAAATCAATCACAGGTAATGTATCATCCATCCCTGAGCTGCTCCACAGACTACAGAGTTTACACTTTAGATCCAGTGGTGCCATCAAGTGCGTTAACTCATGGTGTCACCACCCCTTGTCCATGAAACGTGGTCTGCAAAAAGTGCAAATGAACATGATGGGAGATCACTTAAACGCCTGGTGAAGCTGCATCATTAAGAAAATCAACAGTAGAAATAACGCCTAAGTTAAATAGTGAAAATAAACGCTTTTCCACACATACAACCTGATTAAAACTCACATGATTGGGTATAATCAGCTTGATCTCCCTAAGAAAACCAAATGTTATTGAAACTAATCAGAAACAAGGCTTAAATTTGCTGGGGATGTAAAGATTGGACTTTAAAGTGATGGAAAAAGGTCATGTGATCTGATGAGTTGTGATCGAGTCTATTCTAAACTAAATCTTAGAGTAATTGATTTTTTTTTTTTGTAATAATGAAATACAGTGATCAAGAGTGCATTAGATGGATAACAAATTCAATTAAATAAACATATAGTTTTAGCCTTGCACATAGGGTATATTGATATACTGTAGGTGAACTGGGCTTTTGAAAAATGCTTTGCTATTACTACATTTTAATAAAATGAATAAAACATTTATAGACCGTCATTTTGGTGTCATCCTCATTGATGGTATCACCCATACCTTTGCACCCTTGCAGTGATGCCACTGTGTACTCCATTTGTTTTTTTATTCTTTGTAACTCTTTGTAAGAGTCTAGTAATATGTACTGTATGTGTAGGAATTTAGCGAAAGACAAAGAATAATTCTGTATTTAATTATTTTAAATTCTAAAAACCTACAAAAGACATATTTATAAAAAATGTACGCGAAGGCCTTTGAATACGCAAGATTCTCTTTTCCAAGATTAAATCCTGGGATTTTTTTTTATTAGTTTCAATGAGCCAGGTAGTTTGTCTCAGTTCACAAAAGACTCTTATTTTTTTCGACAATATTACTCAACATTTTGAGTTATCTTATTATTATTTTGCTTTATCTGCCTTGTTTCATACAGAGGGTTTTTTTTCTAATAAACAATATAACATTACATTGTATTTTATACAAAACATCTAATTACTTCATTCATCTTCTGTAACTTTTACCTGGTCAGGGACGTAACTGTTAAACCAGCAAGGTATTCTGAATACTCATACAGTGAGCATCCCTTCATTAGTGTGAGGTCTATATATATAGTAGGTATTACTAGACTATACATATATATATATATATATATATATATATATATATATATATATATATATGGGAGGGGAGTATACACTGTATATCTAAGGGTCTACAACAAATTTTGTAGTTACATCATCCCCAAATATTTTGCATATTCTATGCCCAGATTTGCAAATATGTGGACTGCCTCTAGGGGGCGCACACAGCTTTAATGATGGAACTGAAAAGTGATACAATACATGAAAGCTTTGGATTGCTTATTTGCACGCATTATTGTTAAAAATTTCAATGTTCCCTAGTCTAATGGTTACAATAACCTGTTGACCGTACATGCACCCAACATCAGCTAAATTTGTGCAGAGACAACATTTAGGCTTTCCATAAATCCTTATAGGTAAATATCATATTTATTGTTGTAAATAGAGAAATAGTAAAGCCTCTTCGATTGGTTTATGAATGACTTCATAATCTGTAGCTCATCACTAAGAAAGATTTGTGAGGATGTATCATGTTTTTCTTTTCTTTTTATTATTATTATTATTATTAATAGTATGACACAAATATGACACAAATTGGTCAGTGACTGGTCCATTTTGGGGAACTTCTTCCCGTCACCCTCATAAATCCTCTTTCTCCCATGTCTCCTGGGCTGTTGCAATTTTATATGAAACTATTTTTTGTATGATCTCACAATTAATATTCACATTTCTTCACCCCTTATGATAATAATACGTCTCAGAACCTGTATGTTTTCCTTACTCACTACAACGCTCCGGCTACTTTTATTATATAGTGTTGATCTCCTCGATACTATCAAAGTAACACTGATATATGGTTAATATAATCAGGATTGTCAAACTGATTGCAGAACAGCAGTTTGAAAAAAAATCTACTACCACTGCAGCTTTATGTCTTACCGTCTGAAGAACAGGCACATGGTCTTTATGTTTCTAAGGCAAAAAAAAAAAGGAAATATTTTTAGTTCTTTGATTCATACTATGAAAACATGCCATTGGTATACTAATATATGTGGCATACACAAGTATATAATCCATGAAGTGTTTCCTTGGGCCACTGTATCAGCCTCTTACCCGCTTCTTGTAGTAAATCCTCCATTTGTGATACTCTTTTATTACCACTTCTATCCGTCGCTTCCAGTAACTGCCCTCCAGCACAATTGCCTGGAAGTCAAAACACACACACAGCTGCATTACCAAGTGGGTTTAACAAATGTGCAGATTATGATGATTTATTTCATGGCTTCAAAGTTCAAAGTGCTTTCTGAGATAATTGAAAATTGCTAAAATGTCGATTTTTGCAAGATTATGCAAGATTATTGCTTGTGTTTAATGTGAGTTACCTCAGGATTGCGATGAGCATCTGCCTCGGACCCCTCCAACGGAGTGACAAAGCCACACACTGGATTTTTCCTTTTCTCCACATCTAAATATTAAAATTAGAAACTTGTATCTATTTAAAAATATAAAGCTGTTTAAGCATTGATATAGTAAAGCTGATTGCAGGGCGATATGCGTTTAATATTTATGAATGAGACTCCACCCTGCTAAAAATGTTCCATAGAATTTCTAAAGAAGTCTTTGGAGTTTCAGTAGATTCTACCTGTAGGGCTTTTGCCAAGATTCATGTTCTACAGAATTTATAGTGAGTTCCTTCGAACTCTACAAATCTACAATGAAACTCTATAAAACGTCTGCTATGAGATGCATGCTCTGTAGCATTTTACTAGGGATGGAAATCACCAAGGACCACCCGATATGATATCATCACGATACTTGCGTGCTGATTTTGTTTGTACTGCAATTCTATTTATATAAGTTTTATAAATATCCCGATTCAATATATAAAAAAATTCTAGGGTTTCTACAATTCGAAACAAACAGCAAATAATTTGTCCCTACCACACAGGATGCAACTCTGCCTGCGAGTGTGTGAATAGTTTAGAGCACACCACCTGTAGGATTATAGAGGAATGGCAACAATTTAAAAATATTGAAATAAAATTATTTCTTTTAATATAAAAAAGTTATTTTGTAGAAAGTGTAGCGATATATGAATTGCTATATGAATTGCCACAAGAATTGCCAAAGAATCACAATATGTCACTAAATTGCCCCCGCCCCCCCACCTCCCCCCAACCTGTAATTTGTTTACAGAATGTTTCCTTAAAAAAAAAAAAAAAAGAAATCCTTTTATTCCTACACGGCTATTAAAAATAAAATTTCTTTTTATACAAGAGCTCTTCATCTCCTTGATAAAAATTTTAAAATCACTCGTCTGTCTTTGATGAATAATAGTTTCTTTTTAATTCTCCATTCAAGAGTTGTACTCTTAGTGCTAGTCCCATGTCCAGAAAAATAAACGGGGATGCATCAGGAACGGCATCCATCATAAAGCTTTTAGACTACCCATCTCTGATTTATTCCTATAGAACAATTTATACAGAACTGTATTTCTATATATTTTCCTATAGAACTTGGTTACTGAAACTTCTTTTCCTATAGTTCCTCTACATATATATATATTTAGAACTTGTTCTTCAGAATTCTATAGAACATTTTTGCATGGCAGTGTCTATACTTTACTCAACTGTTTAGTTTTACCAGACAACAGATTTACTGACACAGAAACACAAAGGACAATGTGCACTTTCCAATTTCTCAGTAACATGAAAGGCAAAGCATTAAGAGCAAAAAAAAAAAAAAAAAGCGAGTGCCTGATGAAAGAACAACTGTGTATAATTGGTTTTACAATTATAAATAAGAAAGACATTACAATAGGCAAACTATTAATGGCTAAAACATTATGATAATTAATAACTTGTGCCATAAAATGAATAAAATATTTAAGAAAATGCTGTTACTGGAAAACAATGGATTTTCCTAAATAATTACATAATCATCAATCATTTTCTTAAATGACAGTATTTTCACATAACAGCATGCCCTGTCTTGTTTTTTCTCCCTTAATATCACAATTCTTAAATCCAGATGGTCAGAAAAAGTGAAGAATCATTCTTCAATACTTCCTCTGTGAGATTTTCTTTTTTCTTTTAACACGTTGAGCTCACAAAGCTGTTATGTTTGGTGTTTCTCAGACTAGAAGAGCTCACACTGAATGAACCAGGCTCTCCAGATGCCATTATTCAGACGGATTTTATCCCTCCACAGCAGCCTCAGACCTTTGAAGGATTTCCACTTAGGAGACACAATCTTCCCGCTGCAGAAAGAGATAGAGAGAGAGAGAGAGAGAGAGAGAGAGAGAGAGAGAGAGAGAGAGAGAGAGCTCTATAAAATGAATTCCAGTTAAGGTTCAATTTATCTGTTCCTAACACTAAAGGGAGTTTTGTTGGCACTGTTTTGCCATATCAGGCAATAATCACACACCTGCAAATAAGCACCACCTCTGTGGCTCATCTGGCCACATGTTTTCTGCACTTTTTCCTCATCCTTCCAGTGCATTTAACACCCTTATGACACAGAGAAGGCGCTGAAAGCTCAGTTCAGCCTGTTGCTAGGACGTTATAAAGGATGATAGTCGAGAAGCGTCAGGTAAGAACATTACGAGCACACATCTGAATGCCAGGAAGCCCTTTAGCTCAAAAAAAAGTTTGGAATAAAAGGATTCAGGCTAGAAATGGAAAAAAAGGATTCAAGCCAGGGAGATCCAATGATCCAGCATATAACCTCAAAGTGACTACCATGAAGCAGGATGATGCAAAAGAGAAGTGAAAAACCTTATCACGAACAAGGTCATGTTAATAAAACCACAGGTAGAGGAAAGGGAAAGTAAAGATAGCATAAATGACACCTGAGTCACTACAGCTAAAGTTGGGCAAAATGGTAATATGCTATTGATATTGCGCTGATATATAATGCTACAATTTTCTTTTATATATAAAACTCACCAACTCATATATCATATATTGTTAATTGCGGTTTTTTTCTGGATGATTTTGGCTTTCTTACAGGTGTAATTCAGTCTGTATAAAAAATTACATGTGGAATGCTCTGAAAATTATATTAACTTGTAAAACACACTGAGATAATAATTATATTATAATACATTACATTACATTACATTTCATTACATTATATTATATTATACTGTAAATACAGTTTATATATCTATGCCACTTAGGACAGCACAGCATGCAGTTTGAATTTCATCAGAATCTTAAGAGATGGCCCCAAGAGCAAGCAAGAGAGAGCAAGAGAGAGAGAGAGAGAGAGAGAGAGAGAGAGAGAGAGACTTTTATCCTAAACTCAGTTACACTATAACCCCTGTCTGACTGTTTCACTGCCAACTGCTGCCAAAGTCCATCTCCCTTGCTGTGTGTTTTCACTACAGTCTCTCTACCAGACATGTCACAGCTGTTTCGAACGAAAGAAAAAAAAAAAAACTCGTACTGCAGTTAATAACCTGTCTGTAGTATCAAACAGTGATAGAGGTAAACAAGTCCTTGAAAAGCATGATGACATAATACAGCACACACACATAAATAAAATGTGCCAAGGACACACAGTAAGCACTACCATATCACCCCATGGCTTACGCCAGATTTTCTAAACGTTGCAGCAGAAATCGTCACTCGTCAGACCAGGCGATGTTTTTCCAATCGTCTACTGTCCGATTTTGGTAAGCCTAGGTGAATTGTAGCCTCAGTTTCCCGTTCTTAGCTGACAGTAGTGGCACCCAGTGTCTTCTCCTGCTGGAGCCCATCTGCTTCAAGGTTAAACGTGTTGTGCGTTCAGAGATACTCTTCAGGATACCTCGGTTGTAATGAGATGTTACCTGAATTACTGTCGCCTTTCTATCAGCTCGCACCAGGCTGACATTCTCGTCTGACCTCTTGCATGAACTGCCTCTTAGCTGATATTTTCTGTCTTTCAGAATATTTTCTTAGAGATGGTTATGTGTGAGTAAATCAGCAGTTTTAGAAATACTCAGACATCAATAACCATGCCATGTTCAAAGTCACAAAAATATACAGTATACTGTTTATATAAGCTAAGTGATGATATTCAATTAAAAATTAACAGTACTCTCTGTTTTTTACATTATTTCAAGTACAATAATATTAATTATATATTATTATATACTTATAATAATGATGTGATACAATTATCTAATTGTCTGCTAATCATTTTCTATTAACAAAGAACAGTTTTGCATGACATCCTTATATGGCCAAAGGTTTCCTGACAGCTGACCATCACTCCCACATCACTCCCATTCTAGCATGACAATAACCCTGTGCACAAAGCGGGCTTGATCCAACATCAGCTCCTGATCTCAGTAATGCTCTTGTAGCTGAATGAATACAAATCCCCACAGTCATGCTCCAAAATCTAATGGAAAGCCTTACTAGAAGAGTGTAGGTTATTATAACGGTAACATCTGGAACAGGATGTTCCAAAAAGCATGCATTGTATGGGTTGTTAAAAAAAAAAAAACTTTGTTGTTATTTCTGTTATTTTCACCCAGATTTATTTTTGGCTTATTCTTTGGCAAACTTTCTAGAGTCTTCACTTCATAACTGGATCATGCTCAGAGTAAGTAATGTAAATTTTTACTTATTTTTTAGTAAGTTGTGGTAGGAGCTTTGATATGGTGGTGTGGGTTTAATATGTTTTTCTAATTCTGTTTTTTATTATTTAAAAATTTTGACTGCGTCATCGTCAAGTCGTAGTTTAAAACAAGCTTTTTCTTCATCCTTATAAGATATTTATTATAAATTCATCACTTAAATATCGTATTCATCTAGGGTTTGTTGAGAATTTGAAAAGGGGTGAATGTTTCGTATTAAATCCAGATTGAGCGCTGTATCCTGTTATCCCTCACACGTTAAATAGTGAGGTAAATCAGTCAGAAATATACGCTAAATTCATGTTCACATTATGCATTTTTGTGTATTGACAAGAGAAAAAACATTTTGCATTAAATACATATGTAGCTGTACGTCCTTAACAAAAATGCCTGTAAAAATGCATGTAAATGTAAGTTATATTGCAACACTTAGTGATGGTGTGTAATCCACAGGTGGGGACCAACTTGATGGTAATGATATCTGCAAAATATGGAAATGACTGGAGCATTGTTCCATGGTTTGTGCCTTGGGGATGAGACAAGAGGGACCTGACAGACCTTTCCTATTGTTGGAGGCTATTGATACAGACTCTTTGCTGGAGGCTGTTGATGTTTGTTTTAAAGGATTTGTTTGTCTTTGATGTTAATTTCACAAAGCAGTGTCTTCTCACCTGGGGGTTTCTCCAACATACTGTAGATCAGATTGATGGACACGAGTACTCATCTATTCAAGTTTTACGGACAACAGTTTTTTAACCCAACATTTGATCAATAATATTTTTTTATTTTATATATTAAGTTTTATCGTTTTTGTTTTTAATACAGTTCGAAGGAAATGCAATAGTAATAGTTAAATATTATTATGTAAATAACATAATATTTTAACCAATAATATGGTTAAAATATTAAGATGGGGAATGTTTGATGTCATGTGGGCATTATAAGATTTGTATTGAAACCTTCTATGTACTGTAAAAAGTGTTCAAACATTGTATTAAATGGCAAAAAAAAATGATATTCAAATCAGATTTACAGGGGACTCTTGTTTTTATTGTTTTACAGAGTGTTTATGTTACAGTATATTTATGTTATATTTAACAAATGGTCACCTTGGGATTGTATGGGTTTGTCTGACATTTTCGTCAAAACTGAGTTATTCACACTTTCTTCATTCTGTGACAATCTACAATTTACATTATGTGAAGTTGTGTACATTTTGAGTCTGTGACAACAATGTGACAACCCAGCAAGAGTGTTAATTTTACCTACTGGTTGGGTCTGATGAACAACCCAGAATTTGGGTCAAAACAACCCTACCCAATAGTGACCCAGCGGCTGGCTTATGATTGGGGTGTTTTTTAACCCAGCAGTTTTTAGTGTATGCACACAGACCAGAGACGGGAATCGAACCCCTGGCCCTGGTGGTGCAAGGTGACAACATTGCATGTTGTTATGTTTCTGACAGTAGGCTATAGAAAAACTAATAATCCTTAAATTTATCATCAAATAGAAAAGAATGTCTAAAGACTATCTTAGATGTCACACTCATGTAGTTTGGTGCTTAATTGATTGCACCATTGAAGGTTTTGTTCTTTTGACCTACAGTATATCCTGAAGATAAAGGTGCTGGTCTCTCTCTCTCTTTCTCTCTGTGTGTTTTGTATAGATGTGTGTTTGCATGCTGTTACCTATAGGCCAGTGTCATGCACTCGAACAGGCGCGTGAGTGTTGGGTCGATGCTCAGTCTGCCGGAGCTGAACGGCCCGAAGCTGTAGGTCTGACAGCGCGGCTTGTTCACCGTGTCGAAGTCGTAATAACTTCTCTTCCTGCGCGGCTCGGGGTCGCTGTGCGGTGAGGAGACCATGAAGTGTCCGCTGTGGATCACCTGCGCGCGCCGCACTGTCTCCGAGCTCGTGCCCGGACCGGCAGCGCCCGCCCGAGTCAGCGCGTCGTCCTGCTCCGAATCCGACTCCGAATCGACGATCTGAGGCTCCGTCGGCGGCTCGGAAAACTTCTCCAGCTTTGCCATCCTCCGCTCCGTGCGATCTCCCGCGTGTTTAACTCCTGGGGCAGCTGCGAGGAGCTCGGAGCCGGGGCCACGCCTCGCTCGCGCGCCGTGCCTCGCAGTCAAAGGTCGCAAAAGTTGGCCGGAGGATTCCCGAGGCGATTGGAGCATGATTGCTTTTAAAAATGTGAGCTTAAAAAAAAAAAAAAAAAAACCCGAGCCCTAGCGCTTGCAAGGTTGCATAATGTCAACTGTAACCTCTGTCCCGGGCAGTCAGTTGGACTTTATTGATATGATGAAAAAAGAAATCCACACACACCCCATTCTCCCCCAAAAGCATATTTATTAACTAGGTCTAACCAACAAGATAACTGCTAAGCACTTTACAAGGAATACATTACAAGGATTGTGCAAGGAATGATGATTATTATTATTGTTGTTGTTGTTGGTATGCCACAACATACCTCGTTCCCATGCCTTAGTAAGGTGCGGCCACAACATAGTATCTAGTTATTTAGTGAGTTGTGGCCACAACATATTATCTCGTTCCCATGCCTTAGTAAGTCGCAGCCATCATAGTATCTCGTTCTCACACCTTAGTAAGTCGCGGCCGCAATAGAGTATCTCGTTCCTACGTCTTAGTAAGTCGCGGCCGCAATAGAGTATCTCGTCCCCACGTCTTAGTAAATCGCGGCCACAACATAGTCTCTCATTCCCACACCTCAGTAAGTCGTGAAACACAGAAGCACCACATACTAATTTGCATAACACCGACTGCGATATACTGGGAGAACGCTATTTGTATACATAGATTCCATTATATCTCTTTAAATTGCTCATGTTTGATCAAAAATGACCTTCGAAAAATATTTGTAGAAATATAAATCAGATTCGGAGACAGAGAGCCCATGGCTTAACAGAGAAAATTATGTTTCTCATCATTGTTACAGTCAAAATTTTATTGTTGTACAATTTGCTTAGAGAGATGGTTTGTGTGTAGTATAGGTGTGTGATATTTTAATATGACAATTCTTTTTAGAAGTCAATATTAAACAGAAATATAGTTGCAAGCAACGATGAGCAGGCCCAAGCACCCTGTGAACTTGCCACCCGGGAACCGCACAACTTGCACACTTCACACACTATATAGGACTGATGTCAGCTTGGGCCCTAAATATTTGTCATGTCAACTGTGTGTGTGTGTGTGTGTGTGTGTGTGGCATAGGGAGAATTTGATGTTAAAACCTCCAAAAAGCTGGTGTGTGTGTGTCTGTGTACAGTACATGTGTGAGAGTTAGAGATGTCTGTGTGTGAGTGTTAACATTTGTGATGTATTTGTGTGTTTATGCATGCATGTCTGTGTGTGAGAGAGAGATATGAGTGTGTATGTGCGTGATATGAGTGTGTGTGTGAGTGCGAGTGTTAACATTGGTGATGTGTACGTGTCCGCAGATGCTGGAAAATAAGCATCACACTATGATGTTACTCAGTGTGATGTCACTGAATATAATGTCACTCAATATAATGCCATACAGAACGTTATTAACCACTTTTCAGCATAAGTTTAAAGCATCGTCATGGCTGACCCATTTGTGATATTAGAAATCCCTCTACAGTTTTGCGTCCTTCATGTCTTTTTTTTCATGCCCGGTTTGGTGACAATCGTATAAATTCCCTAGGAGGAATATATCAAAATTCATTGTGTGCGTTTTGGAAAATGCCCCAAAATAACTGACTTCCTGTTGAGTTGAGCCCAGGACATGCAGTGCAAAAGCTGTTCTTATTAAATATTAAACAGAAATAGGTTGAGGAAAACAAATGTGTTTATGCCTGAGATTCCTTTTAGCATTAAATTCAGGCAAAAAACAGACTTTTTATACACATTCCTAATTGCAGACGCTAAAATGACATATACTATTACACCAGTGGCCCGAGTTGTCAGGATCTCGCCTAGGGCCTCACAACCCCACAGGCCGGCACTGGTCGGACATAGTAACCACGCCTTAGTAAATCGTGGCCAAAACATAGCATCTCGTTTCCATGCCTTAGTAAGTCGTGGGCACTATATAGTATCTCATGCCCATGCCTTAGTACAAGGTCATAGCCACAGAATATTTTTCCCTAATGTCATCAGAGGGGCTCCGTACAATTCTGATAATTTCTGTAGGAACAGTTTGAAACCACATTCTGTGGTGGGTGAGATTTGATGAATGTGAAAAAAGAATCCCGTTTCCACTTACTAAACAATGTACTGTATGTCACCCACATTTACTTAGCTTATTTGGTTCACATATTCATCATAAAGTGAAAGGTTCTTTATTCTTATTATTTAACATGAAGAAAACCTATCCATAGTATTACAATAAATTATGCGTACGAAGAAAATACAGCGCGCGTTTACAAGTCAGCCTACAAATCCCAACTGTCCACAAATAACTTCCGGGTTCGAAGGCTTCAAAAGCCGCTGATTGGTGGAGCGCGGAAAGCGGAAGTGTAGCTTGCAGGATTTGTTTACAGGCAGAAATAGCGACTAGCGATAGAGTAACAAACCTTTGCGATATGGACGCGTTACAGAGACACAGGTCTATGTATAAAGGCACAACGCCACCATGGAAGGAAACGTACAGAAAGGTAACATTATTTAACATTTCACACGTTATGGTCAATCGGGTATCAGCCACTGTTTGGCGACATAACCGTTTCAAACTCAGGTTCAGGTTCAAGTTATTTAATGCTTTTGTTTCCAGGCCTGTAAAATGATGCGAATTGTATCACAAGTTTTTCGAAATGAACAGTCTAAGAAATAAATTCAACTTCATGTCTAGAGAAAGTCAGGGCTTTATTTGCACAATTTAGAACATTTAAGAAGCAAGTTCCAGAAAGTCAGTTTTTGCTTAATCACTTCCTGTTTGCTCATCATGTGTCTATCTAGCAAAACTGAAATTCTGTGTGGTGGGCAGGCAGGTGTTTGCACAGGTGGGCCCTTTAACAGTAGGCAGTGCTGTCATCAACTTTGTCATACCTTGAGCATTTCACAAACTCTCCTCACCGACTGTAACAGTAGGCAACATCATCATCAACCTACACATCATACTGCGAGAGTCTCACAGGCGTTAGTTACATTGGACTAGTCTGAGGAGCGGCAGCGAGTTGACTAGCGGTGGACTAGTTCTTAGTCCAAATATTCTAACTGTCCTCTCATTAGCGTTGTGTGGAAAGGTTAAAGAACAGCCGGTCGAGGCTACTGGAGAAGTATCGTCAGATGGGAGAAACCCCAAAGAGCTCTCTGCTTGTCCAGGAAGTGATGGAGATGGAGTGGAACGCCTTACAGTCTGCCAACCAAAGACTGCCTTCGTTATGGAACAAGGACGGCATCAGTGATGTACGGGTTATTTCATTTCCGTCGTACAACAACACCTAAGCATGCTGTTGTGCGAATTTACCATTACTTTTTCTCTCTGCGTGATTTTACAGATGTACAGAGATATGCAGGAACAGGATGAACTAGCTATACTGGAAGAAATCCAACGGGAACTCGTATCTCAAGGTAACTACCATCTATCTGTTGAGCTTTTATTTGTTTGCATTTGTTTAATTTCACACACATGGGGTCTTAAAAAAATATTTAATGTTTTATTTTTTACTTGGTGTCTATACCTTGCTTCTGTAGTGTATATATGATTATTCCTTTATAAGACTTCCTATATGGAATTCCTTTAAAAAAAAAATACAAAAAATGCATGAATACACAGGAGTGAGCATATCATGTATTCTTTTGAAAGCTTATTGGGCAAGTAAAATCTTCAGTCTCATGATTTTCCTGCCCAGAAAATCTCGTAGCTAAGCTAGGATGTAGTACTAAGACACTTTAACTCTAAATTATTATGTAGTAATGATGTCCATTACTGTGCATTGATTACTTTTCAAAAAAGAGATTTTCTTTCTCTGGTTTAATGAAAAGCATTACAAACACGTGCCTATTCTATGAGGGGCATTCAAGTTAAACTGGAGCTTGTTATTTTTACGGCCCATGCACTATAGGCTTTGCAGGACCGTCTTGATTTCCTAAAGTTTTTTTTTTTTTTTTTTTTCCACGCTTTTGGATTTTTGGGGGGTCTTAACATGCTCAAAAACTCATGAAAATTGGCAGAATTTGCTGCCATTTGGATGCCTGGAAGTCTCAGAAGCCCTCACAAGAGATTTTGCTTCCTAGCTTTTCCTCACACTTTCATGTAGGTACACAAAACTCGGTACACATTTAGAGCTCATTGAGTCAAACATCTTTCGCCCTGGGTTCTCAACTCAACAGGAGGCTGGTTATTTTGGGTCGTTCACAAAAACACACCTGATGGATTTTGTTATGCTCCTCCTAGGGAATTTATATGATCCTCACCAAACTGGGCCGATGTGATCTAAAGACATTGTGGATTTTTGATATCTCAAACTTGTCAACCGTGATAATGTCTTAAACTTGCACCAAAAAATTATTAATGACTTTGTGTGGCATTATATTGAGTGACGCATTCAGTGACATC
The DNA here is from genome assembly GCA_013621035.1 of Clarias magur. Taxonomy (NCBI): domain Eukaryota; kingdom Metazoa; phylum Chordata; class Actinopteri; order Siluriformes; family Clariidae; genus Clarias; species Clarias magur. The sequence goes on from QNUK01000078.1 coordinate 1,476,766, forward strand.
ATAGTGTTATGCTAATTTTCCAGCATCTGCAGCCTATTGTACACACATAAACATCACAAATGTTAACACATGCGCACACACAAACATCACACACATACTAACACAGACTCACACACCGTACACACAAATATGCACAAACACAAGCACATTTACTTGTCACACACCTCTCTCCCTCACTATCACACAACACTAACCCTCACACACTAATGCACTCAACAAATATTTAGGGCCCAAACTGACATTAGCCCTGTATAGTGTGTGATGTGTGCAAGTTGTGCGGTGCAACTGGGTGCTGATGACTTTTTCGAGGTCACTCGAATAACACATCGGTTGTGCGGTGCCCCCAGGGTGGCGATGACACAGGGTGCTTAGGCTCATCATCGTTGCTTGCAACTATATTCTTGACTTGAAATTTCTTTATAATTTCTTGTGGAAATCATAAAATCTATTGATGTTCAAGCACAATATGGTGATAAGAATCTTTGCCGCAATAAACATTTCTATGGTGCAAATGTCTTGAAGCCTGTAAGTCCGTGAACGATGATCCTGGCAGACGTGGCTCGGAGTTCATTGCAGTCGTTCACGTCAACATTCAGCAAGTGGATTACCCCTGATCTTTGAAATACTATAGATAATTTGTTACAAACTTGCAGAAGAGATACATCTGTCTGTGGGAACTGTACACATGATTATTCATGAACACCATTAGCACATCACTGGAACTTGGCTGGGAGCGATCACCACATCCCTGTACAGTGCTGACCTCATTCCATGCCAATTCCACATGTTTGGGCACATTAAAGTAGTTCCTGGGAGGCCAGAGTTTCAGACATGAAGCAGGCACTCTGATCATGTTTCCGGTGTACTAAGATCTTTACCTGGGTCCTATCCAAGCACTGATGAAATGCTGGGATGAGTGCATTAGTGTAGCAGGAGATTATATAGAGAGACTAGAGGGTGCCCTCGTGGAGATCCTGTCGCCTAAATGGCATCATGTCCTGCGAATGGAGTGTGCAGTCAACTCACTGCCGCTCCTCACTCTGCTCCAGTGTTTCAGCAGGCTTTACTTTTTATGCCTGTCCTATGTAGACATGTCGCAGTCTGATCCAGGATTTCAGTAGCTATGAGCGCCAGGAAAAAATCCGGGGGGAAAATAAAATTTGTTCATCCTAGGCTATCAAAAATCCTGGTTTGACTTGAACACCTGAATAAACTCATTTTTGTCCCTGATAAAGGCCTGTAATCTGTTTGTTCCCTGACAACAATAAAAGGGAATTCCTGAAGTTCTCCTTTTATCTACACACATTTATGAGGGTAATACATAATAATGGAAAGTAAAAAGCCTGTTAAATACACTACAGATGTGGTAGTCATGGATTAGTTTTGGTAAAATAAAAAAATTTAAAAAACTTTTTTTTTTTAAAGAGCTTTCTATTATTGAGGAATACCACAAAAGCCAGCAGTATGAAGAAAAATATTTCGACTCGGTTGTGGATGGAATGGAGGAGGAAGGAAAGCTCATCTGCCCCGTATGTCATGCGTAAGTGGAATAACTACGCTCTTCTTAAGCGCCTTACGTGGTTATTAGTAGTAATAATGCTATGTGCTTATAGTTCTTTCTGTATTACAGGAATAACCTGACTGTGAATAGCCATTTTACATCATGTCCATGTGGCCTTTATATCAACACATCGGTGAGGCAGATTCAGGGATGGAGTGTGTCCTTTTATGTAATAACTGTGTGTGGTCACTATTCTGTACATCAGAACCTATTTGAATCTTTCTACAGGGAAGAAAAATAACACCAGATGTACTCAAGCATCTGCTTGAGTTGAGGGTCACAGAACATATGGAAGACTGCCTTCAAAACCCCGTATTCTCAGCAGCCTCAAATGTGGATGGATCATCCACCCTTCTGATAAGCTGCAAGGTAACATTACTTGGAAATCAAAATGTGATTCAAATGTCCAACACGTTCATGAGAAGGTCTCTCAACTGTTCTGCCAACCAAGTTCGTCACTGAGTCAACAACCATAAAGAGGAACATCTTCGAGCCAAGCATTTATGTTGGCTTGAACAGTTGTGTAAAAAGATATTGTCACTTGTACTGCTTGTGAGCAATTTTTATAAAAATTTATAGCCAGACCTAATTCTCTGGAATATGCTGTTTGCTCTTAACATAGAATCATTCAAGCCTTTTGGAATAAATACTGATTAAGTATCTCTTTTCTTATCTACAGGTGTGTGATTATCTCGCCATTGTCCTGTGAGTGACTCCAGTACAGGAGCCATTATGTATTTTTTTGTATATTTAAAATTTTTAGTGTGTGTATTTAACATGTGAAATAAAGAGATTACTTATTTAGCATGTTTTTCATGTGCTGCTATTCTGTAATAGAAAAAAAATATTTTTTTTAGCTCAACCTTAACTAAACTTATACCCATGCACTGAAGATTCAATTTGATGTGGTGTTCTATCCAGAATGCTGCACTGATGCACAGATAACCTGGATCATGACATGAGGGTTTTGTTTAAAAACAAAAAAAATACATGAAGTACATGTTTTAAATGTATATTAATGTACTGTGCAAAAGTCTTGAACGATCCTGCATGTTTTCATTTTTGTCCAATTTTCTTATGTAATCTGGACTTTTTTGGCTCTCATTTATAGTGCAGTTCCTGTACCGGACCAGTTTTAGTGAAACAATTGTTTAAGCCACACAGTGACCTATAAATGATTTAAGTATAAATAAACATCTAACTTAAGACATGAACCAGCAAGAAACGGGTGCAGATGCAAAATTCAGGCCGGTATTTAGTATGTTGGTGAAAATTAGTCTTTGTTCACAGTACTACACTTGATGTATATTCAAGGTTGAATTAGAACAGTTACTTAGCACTTCATTCAAATCTATTTCACACATTTATGAAATTTATTTTCAGCACACCATCATTTCCATGTAGAAAGAATAAATGTTAGAATATAAGGATTGTTTCCTTTCAAACTTTGCACAATTTTCTAATTTATCCCTAACACAGATTGAGCCCTACACTGAACTTAAGGTTAACACTACTATTGTTTAAATTAACAGCTCAACATGTACATTCACGACAGTGTACTATACTTCATTTATTTCAAAATACAAAATAAAGTATAAAAGGTTTGCACGGGGTCTTTATTATTATTTCTGTGTATTAGTTTTTCCTATTAACTGGACACATTCTGATCATTGGCATTTGATGAAACCGTTGAGGTCTTCCAGGAACTTGATGTATTCCTGATGCTCCAGTGCTGTGCTCAGCTCAACCAGCTCATCTGCGAAGGTGTTGTCCACACCTCGATCAGCCAAGAAGTCCATTAAATGGTCATAAAGAGCCTGTAGAGATATTAAAGACTAACATTGAGTGTGAGCACAAGACACAATGCTTCTACAGCTGTAATACAAGTATTACTGCTAATGTTAATAAATTAGCACTTGATAAATCCTACCTGTGCTAGAAATAGAAATTAAGTTCCTAGTACAGGTAAAGCTTACTTTATATTCATGTGACCTTAATGAAGTAGTGCAACATAAAATAAAGGTAAAAAAAAAATAAAAAATCAGGCAAAAAAACAACCACAAATTCCTCAATAACATGAACTAAGGTAGTGGACTGTTAATTCTGCTAAGAAACTGCAGTTTGTCCTTTGGACCACGAGGGGTCAGTAATACGCACCGTGTTAAAATTCTCTAGAACGTTCTCGTCTTGTGATAAGTTCACACCCCCTTCTCTTTGTAGCCCATCATGTTTCAGAACATGTTTATTAAATTTGTTTAGGTTTCAATTTCATTAATATTCTACTCTAGACAAGCACACACACATACCCAGTCCAGAGAGTCTGTGTTAAGAGTGTAGCTCGTCTCCTTCCAGTCCTCCTCTCCTTCAGGCTGGAAACTGACTTCACGGATGGTGAAGATATCGCTCTCCTCCTCTCCTTCACCGTGGCTGATCTGCTCAGAGTAAAACAGATTTGGATGCAACGTCTAATATATTACTAAGCACAACGTATCAGAACTGCCAATGCTTTCGTGTTAGAAAGCTTGGTATGTTAGCTGTGCAGCTAGACGTTACAAATGAATAAAGCAAACAGAATTTTGGGGGGTTTACCTCATCTTCAGGAAAATGGCAGTCGAACACCAGGGAATTCTTTGCGCCCTGTTTTGTCGCCTCAATGACAAAGTTAGGTGTGGAGACGATGTCGGGCTAAAAACCAGAAAAGAAAAAAAAAAAAAAAAAAAAAGCATAACTTTACATGAAACTTTACATGATACAGCATACATTTTCAAAGAACAAAAAAAAAAAAAATAACGTGCTATGGCGATTTGGGAAAAATTAATGATAAGACAAAACTGCTTGTGTCCGCAATCTTAAAGTGAAAGTCAAATACATTAAATAACCCTCACAAATCGACAACCTCTTAATTTACCACTGTAAATGACCCCCAATGGTCTTGTTGCCCCCATTTCCGTTTCTTGGCTACCAGAAGCAGAACCTGGTGTGCTTTTCTGCTAGTGTATCCCTGCTGCCTCAAGACCTAACATCTTAACATCTTGCACATTCTGAGATGGTTTTCTGCTCACCAAATTTATAATGAGTAGTTATTTCATTTTAATTCTACCAACTGTGCAGCGGCTACATAATTGTTCCTAATAAAGTGACCAGCAAGTACAGCTCTAGATCCAATGTCAAACAGTTTATCTATTAATATCTGCTACCCTCAGATGTGCTTTAAATTAAGTCTGAACGAGTAAAAATAATCTGTTGGATCCAAAACATTAGATGGAAGTAAAAGATGGCTCTACCTCGTTTTCCTCAGCCTTCTGGCCTTGCTCTGGCTCTTCCTCCATGTTTGGGGGAATGCTGTTGTTAACGTTGAATGTGACAGTCACTCTGTAAAACAAGTCAGGATGGTCTTCTAAGTCTCAATGCAACAAACAACTTTTTTCATGATTATTCAGGTTACTTTTGTTTAAAAAAAGTTTAAATATGGCACAAGATATAGGAGAGAAAATATGATATTAAAAGAAAAAAAGTTATCAGAATTTGATGCTTTTTCCATTCCAATCCACAGACACGCAGTATTTTAAGTAGTATTTTGTGTAGACTTACTTATCTCCAGAGACGAAGCGGGTAAGTTTGGCTTCAGTGCCATTCAGTTCAAGCTCCCATCCTCCGGACATCTTGGGGAGCGTCTTGCTTTTCTGGATCTTCTTCTCCTCCTTGATTTCGTCCAAGAGAAAATCTACAAAAGCTTTATCGCCTGCAAGACATTCAGAATATGATGGAATAATATTAGACAAGATCATTTACAAAAAGATCACACCAAGGAAAGAAGGGTGGGGTGGTGGTGCAGTGGGGGGCTTTGGGTAGTTAATCCTCACAGCTAAAGAATCCCTGATCCTGAGCAAGCCAAGACATGCACTCGATCAAATTTTCTTGTTGGTTCTCAACCAGTGAGAGTTTTATCCTACTTCATAGGTAGCGTTCCCAGAAAGGACTCTGGATCGACTACAAATCTGACCAGAACAAAGCTGTTACTGAGGATGAGCTAAGGAATATATGACAAGCGAACCTACAGGGCTGCCCAGAGGTCTGAATCCATATAAAAAATATTTAAAATTCTAAAAGTACTATAAAAGCACAGCAAATGCTGCAATTGACATCCTCTGACATCACAGCACTTGCATTTATGCTGAAAAGTGGAATGTTGAACATTTCTTAAATGTAGCAGAACTGATGCGGTTCCATGCAGAGATGATTTCTGTTATTAATTAAATGTTAAACTCTGGTATCTGAACAATATAAAGCTTGTATTGTTTAAATGTTTTTTTAAGTGAGACAACTAATGTTATGTTATAACAATTGACTGCATTTAATTACCCGTTAAAGTTTTTACGTTTAAACTTAAAGGGTTGTATTCGGAACAAAATCAGGGGAAAATGTAATACAAAATATTTACTTAAAACAACAACAACAACAACAATCACAATACTTGTTGAAATTTTAATCGATTCAGCACTGAGGTATTGTAAAAGTAAAAATGCTAATGGATGCAGACTTTTGGACCACCATGTATTACTGAGTCAGGGGGATCATCCCATGGTTGGACTTTCATCATTCTTCATTCAAGGTCATATGACGCAAAATGTACGCATGTGACGTCATACGCATCGTGGTGCTAGGTTTTGAAGAGCAAAATGCACTTTAACCAAAAAACCAAAACCAAAAAGGTATCAGTAACAAACTCTCACAGGGTTACCAAGCAACCTTACACAGGACTCTTGGTTATTAACAAGCAACATGAGACATGCTAAATATTAAAATATATTTCTGATGTCAGAAATTTTATAAAATTTTATTTAGTGAGGTACAATTTAATGACAACTGACATTGTTTTTTTGTTGTTGTTGTTTGTTTGTTTTGCTTGTTAAAACCGAGTTACACTACCCTGAGCCTGATGCTAAGCGGCTAGCTAAGCGGTTCTGGTTAATTATCTGACAGGTGAAGTTATTTGAAATGCCTTCTTTACCTTCTGTGTGAAGGCCTCCACAGCCGCAGGACGGCAGGGTGTGTTTGGAGGTGAGCAATTTGCCTCTGCGGTCGGACGCCGCGCCGTTGCTGCTGCTGCACATCATCCATATCGAGCGGGTGAACGGTCGGGTCGTGGCCGAGGTCGGAGCGCAGAGCGCGGGTCTGACGAACTGTCCAGCACCGCGGCACACAGGCGCACTCGGGGCCTTGCTAGTCAGGCGAGCCGCCATGCTTACAGCGCGTGTTAGTGATTTCAGCATAGCTGTGTTTCTTCTCTTTCCTTCTAAACTGATATCACGTCTTCTCTCCTTCCTCACCGGCTACGCGACTGCGCGAGAAACACGTGCAGAAGGACACGATGACCTCACACGTGAACTCTGCACCGGAACGCCTTCCTGCCGCTTAAGCTACCGACTGCGTTTCAAATTTAAACAACTGACTATAAAGTGCACTCGGAAGGGCGCTATATTACCCCCAGTGTAGTGTGCATGTAAAGGGAGTATTTGGTAATCAGTTGAATGAGAGGAAGCGTGTGAACGGAAGCGCGTTTGTTTTTCACTGTTAGAAATTTTTATTTTTCGGGTGAAACGTAGTTTAATTTGTTGGTATTTTTTCACGCCGTCATGCAGCTTTGTGTAGTTTGCACCGAGCAGATTCCCAAATATAGATGTCCTGTGTGCAGAATAAGATAGTAAGTCACGTTAGAGCATGTGATACACACGTGGGTATGTACTGTAGAAATAGTGCGCAGAGTCCTTTAACTTTTAATGTAATGGTGTAAAAAAAAAAAGAAAGAAGGAAGTTAAATCTAATTGTATTTCCTTTATATTGCAGCTGTTCTGTAGGATGTTTTAAGAAACACAAAGGTGATGGTAAGTTGGTCTTGTTTGTTTGTTTGTTTGTTTGTTTATTTATTTATTTATTTAAAAATAATTGTATGTAATCATTCATCTAAAAGTATGACCTTATATTAGTATAAATATATATCAGTCTATATACACTATATGGACAAAAGTATTTGGCCAAACTTGCAATGACCTCATATCCCAATACATAGGCTTCAGTATGGAGTCTGTCTCCCTTTTCCAGCTATAACAGCTTCCACGCTTCTTGGAAGGCTGTCCACAAGATTTTGGAGTGTTTCTGTGGAAATTTGCTTTAGAGCATTTATGAGGTCGGGAACTGATCTTCGACGAGAAGGCCTGGGTCGCAATCTCTGTTTCAGTACATCACAAAGGTGCTCGATGGGGTTGGGGCCAGTCAAGTTCTTCCACACCGAACACTTCTAACCTTCTCCAAACTTTTAATGCAAAGTTGGAAGCATACTGTAGTATTGTCCAGGATGTCCTGCTGAAGCATTAAGATTTTTCTTCTCTGGGGATAAGGGGCTTGATTGAACACCTGAATTCAATAATTAACATGTTAAAATACTTTTGTCCATATAGTGTATCGGCCTCAGTGTCCCTTTCATTGCACAAATATGAATCCGAGTTTTTATTATCTGGTTTCAAGTAGTAAGGGAAACATCTTGGGTAATGGTTGCTCACACGGGTTGGGCTCTGGGTTGTTGATGGGAGGGTCACGTTTGAGCCTCGCCACTTCCGGGTCACTGTTGCGTCCTTGGAGACGGCCCTTAACCCTACAGCCTGTACATCACAGCCACCGCTTTCAGTCACAGACCCAAGCTTGGTTAGGAAATCTGAGGTTTGCGACAAAAAGTGCATCCGGTGTATATTCCAGATCATGAAGAAAAACTGAACCATTTTGGCAACACTTAAGATAAAAGAGACAAAGCCCAAGGAAAAAAAAAAGCTAAGGGAAACTTTTACTCTTTAGCTCTGGGCACACAAACTGTCTAATGTCTAACGATGCCAAGCAATCAAAAATATAAAGTCTCAGGACAAGTTTACAAGTTTAAATAAAAATGGATAACATCATTAACATTGGGAGTTTCACCTACTTTACATTTCTTAAAGGGGAGGGGGGACTTTCCCTTACATATTAACTGCCTAACCTCATACTTGCCATATAAAACTAATCTCATTTATGATATTTTACTTAGATTACTGGTAATCTTTTTCTTAAATTATTTTTTTATGGCCTGTGTTTCCAGACTCATGCCAGCCAGTGCAAGATGCCGCACCTCCTGCACCTGCACCGTGTCCGGATTTCCATCCGAGTGGAGGTTGGTTTACTTTTGCACTTGCATTAATGTTTTTTTTTTTGGTTGTTATTTTTTTCCTTAGCCTCAAAGTGGTTTTCTTATGGCCACACAGCTGTTTAATGAGTTCTCTTCGCATTGTGTGTATGGAAATACTCTTACTTTCACTATTAAACATAGCTATGGTTTTTACGGTTGATTTAAAAAATAAAAAAATAAAAATAAAAATTTTACCATGCAACTTCACCAAGTGTTTAAGTGAACTCCATGCACAATCCTTACAAATTTGATAATGTGTTCAAGGGGTTCTTAACCAAGTTCCATTCATTTCATATTTTTATTGATTTATTCTTTTGGCCAGGCAGTGTACAGTAAGATGCATTGTGGTATTTTATTATTTTGGGGGCAAGTTTTACTTCTTTATGTCTGATGAATAGTCTTCAGACCGATTGCCCCAGTTAAAGTGAGCAACTAGGACGAATAAAAGTTTTTCATCCCCACATAGCTGGTGTTTTTCGCCTACACTACATGTAAGATATGACTACTGTATTTGTTTACCATTCCAGCAGCAGAGCCATGGATGGTTGATGACCTTCTGGATGAGGACAGTCAGTCTGACCGAGTTCCTTTGCAGCAACTTCAGCTTTTAGGTAGGGTTTATTTTGCTAGTAAGATTTGATGTGTATATGCATGATATGCATTTTATCGGACATGACCCTCTAAAATTGTGATCAGTAACCCAGAACTTTAAGCCCCTGATGGACCTGTTGATCCTCTGTTTGATCCACAACCCCTGAACCACAGCATCAGTTTTAAAATGTACACATTAGAAAAAGAATGAAATCTTGCACAGACATTTGTAAACTGAGTACTTGAGTGCAATTGTACATCAGTCTACATAAGTGTGTTAATAAAGAAATCTCCTCTTTGCCTATTGTCATAGATGAATCTAAGGATCTGAAGACTCTGCTGCAGAACCCACACCTGAGGAATCTGATGCTGTCGGTCTATTCAGCTCAGGATAAAGACAGCGCCATAAAAAACGCCATGCAGGAGCCATTGTTTGTAGAGCTCGCCAACCAGTGCTTAAAGATTGTTGAGCCAACAGAAGTACAAGATGATGATGATTAGAAAAGTAATTAGGATGAGTAAGACCATTCACCCAGGCTAGTTCTTGAAGAACATGATGATGATGGTGTACAGACTGATTTCACTGGTTTCTGGGATTGTCACAGGATAAAAGACGAAATATACTTTATTCTACCCTTCAGGAGTAGAAAGGACACAAAACTCCCTTGCAGATGCTGTTTAACAGTAAGAGACACAGGTTTGGGCCATTAAAGGAGTTCATGGGAGGCCTGGGTTTAAGAACTTTTAGCATTTATAGAGAAAAAGGTTAACTGTTTGTTTTCTGTATTTACACACACAATCAAAAGTCCGGGTTTGATTTGAATATCCCTTGTACAGTATGTGTTTAGAGTTACTTTGTGGTCACCTGTTTGATTATTCCCCCATTAACATATAGTGCAAGCGAATAAAATATGGATTTGAAAAAGACCAACATACTTGTAATTAACAAATGAAACAAACCCAATGTATCAAATTTATTAGCTTATTTATAATCTTAATAAGAAACAGGTCATAATTGTACTAAATCTCAAAAATGTCACATTAACATTTTGTATATATAAATATATTTTAACATGTGGAACTGAAAAAAAAAAAAACTCAGCAAGTCAAAACAGTACAATAGACATCAATTCCTGGTTACATCATAAATTGTCTGTGCAACGAGCTTTAAATAAATCAGAAACGTTAAATACCAAGTACACGGTACTAAACAGTACACAGACGGTCCAATTAATGTTTTGTTCTCTCCTTTTCTCCAAAATATAAATCCTAAATGAAATCCATAATTTGATAATTAACTAATTTAAAGAAAGAAATAGTTAAAATATGTTTGTTTCCTGATATGCTTAGTGTCCCCCCATTTTAAAATAGACTTTTCTCTCCAGTGCAAACGATTTAGTGTTTCTGTTCAACTGTTAGACCACAAATCTCAAGTTTTTCTTTCAAACAGTTCATTTAGGAATACGCTCTAATCATATACATACGTATTAGTGTTATCAAGTAGAATTTGATTACAGCATAAAAAGCATAGAATTTATTTGAGAATAAATACATATAAAATAGCCTCCTGTAATGTGCAGACGGCAATTAACAAAAGGCACACGTACAAGTTAACAGACGAAACGTACAGCAAACCAGATCCCTGAATTATATTAGATGCGGCAGCAAAGGGTTTCACTGGCATTCCTTCCAACTTGTGCATTTCAATCAAAGGTGCGTCGATTTGGGTTTTGCTTGCTTTGGTTAAGTAGCAAGGAGTATAGTGTGATTTGGAGGAGCGCTTATGTTTTCTCCAAGAGAATCTGATTAAACCCAGTCACTTGGTCAGTGTGGGAGCCCGGGTGCATGTCAGCGTAGCGGAGAGGAGATCTCTGCATATGAAACTTTACGGAGCCCTGCGAAGAAATGCATACTGTTAAAAAATTTTTGAATATATATAGTGTGACGATGATGAATATATGTAATACTAAACTTGAGTTTTACAATATATTGAATGGTATTAGAAAAAAAAGTTATAATTTATAAGAAAGTTTTTAAAGAAATTATGCACATCAAAAGGTACTGGTTTAGGAAGATTAGATAGCAGATTTGAGCCTCCATTTATTTGTTTAAAAAAAAATAATAATTTCAGGACTAAAATAAAAAGATTTATTAGAAAATAAAATAACTGGTGCACATCAACGCTTCCAATGGTTTAGGAGGTTTGTGGATAGAATCATAGTGTGACGATGAAGGACGGCCCTGATTCCTTGAGATGACAGTGATCCCTATTCTAAAAAGTGTGAAGGACTAGAGAGAACAAAAAGGATAAAATCCATAATCAGGCAGAATGTGTCATTGTAATGCTAAACCCAACCCAAAATGTAGCTTTTATGCATCAGTAGAAATTGGAGTCTGGTGCTATATCGAATAACAAAACACCTAGACAAACGTTCAGTAATCAATACATTCAGTAATCAGCACAGACGTCTCACCTGTGGCTGGGCCCGGATAGAGGCAACACCATGGGTAAACTGGTTGGGTTCCACTTTGTACTCGCCGTTCCTGAAGGGGATCTTCAGTGTGGACATGATGGACATGACCTTGTGGAAACCTGTAGTGGTCAGAGTGACGGTGATGCTTGGGGTGAAGGTCATAGCCAGGCCCAAAGGCAGACTGCTGACTGCTTTAGGACTGGGCGAGTTGGAGAGCTGCACAGAACTTCTCTGAAGCAGCAAGGCGCACACTTCTTCTTGTTCTTGGAGGTCCTCGGCATTGTCCAGCTCTGCCTCAGCCAGGGAGTCCATCAAAGCCTTGAGAGGAATGGAAAAGGGAAAAACTGCTCATGTGAAAATATGTTAATCAGCCACTATCAGGGCTTTTTATTTTTATTTTAATGCACCAATTCAAACTTTATATAAAAACTAAACCAAATAAAATTAAAGGTTGAATAAATTAAGTAAAGATAATTCATTTGGGGGTATAAAAAAAACAAAAAACAATAAGAAATCTAATCAATTCAAGTTCACATTTTAATGGTCTAAATTAAATACTCACCCTCCAAGACCTCCATTTATTCTGGATGATGGTAGCAGCTTTGTGCCATCTCCTCATCTCTCTCCTGACCAGCCAAGCCCGCACCACTGATAAACACAGACACACGCACATTACAAAAGGTAGCATTCTCCATGGGACGGGGGGAAAAAAAGGTAAAAGATTTTTTTTTCTACTATACATGGATCTGAAAACTGTTCTATTATGGAAAATAATCAGCTTTGGGGTTCTGGCAATAACTCTAGTTTAGACTGTGCTGCATCACACCACTATTTTGGTTATTTCTTCCTTTAATGCCATTTCCTATGTGTGAGAAAGTGGAGAAGCTGAACGAATGAGTAAAGAATCCCTCAGAACGCCAGACTGTCCCACTCAAGCCGAACCTTATCCAGAGCGACTTACAATACGGGCCCAGACAAAGCCCAGATAATGAGACAAAGATGAAAAAGTGATTTTGAAAACTTCTCGGAGATAAAACCTTTACCATAGTAAGGAGGTGTGGTTGCCCCGGTTGCAAGGGATGGATGCAGCAATTCAAGGACTGTGATTGGTTGATAAAAGGTCTTAAAATGCGCTCTTTGTGAAAATAGAATATATGATATTATGATTTCACTGTATTCTATTATTTGTATATAAAGAAATTGTATAATCATGATTACAGGCTACTTTATGCAAGGTTTCTGTTATAGGCCAAATATCTTAAGTTAACAAAACAGCATCTACTTTTGAAGCATTCAATTTCCACACAGTAGTTACTATAATTAAGTTCTTACATTTATTTACCATACTGATTTTATCATCAGTATCTTGTGTTCCATCTTGGGATGTGATCCATTTCAGATTGATGGGGACAAAATGGCTCAGCTTTTACCAGTTTACATGATTACAGGATTGTCTGTTTAAGTTGCACTTTTGGATGGTTTGTAGTCAACAATCCAAGAGAGATGGAAGGAAGTAAGACAAGAAAACCAAATTGGACAGAAGAGCAGCGTTTACTTTTAGCTTTATGTTGAGTGTTTGGAGACTATTTCGTCTTACTGCCATTTTGTCCTCTGCTACAGAAACTCTTGAGCCTCTTAACTTTAAGTCCTCCTCTCTACTCTTAACAATTTTAACTTAGGATTTAGTCCTAAATTTAAAAGGAAATTCTAAGAAAATGTCAGAATTCTAAGAATTTTCTTAGAATTTCGTCACTAGGACCAACTTTTAGGCTTACGAAGCTTTGAGCAGTTAAGAGTTAAGGGCTTTGCTCAAGGGACAACTTGGTGGTCGTGATGATTCCTCATGCTCTCATAAGCACTTTAACAATTCCTGGAATATGCCTGTTCGATCAGAACAATTCTATTGACGTGATGAAGTCAGCTGATGGATATACTGAATCATTTAGTCTAGACCTGAGCAACTGAAGCAACCCCAGATCATAACACTATGCATGATGGTGCATCGCTTCTTGCGTGTCCCTTCTCACCCTCATTAGACCACATGACTATTTTTTTTCCCTAAAGAGTCTCACTAACAAGTGGTTTTCTTATGGCACACAGCTGTTTAGTCCCCGTCCTTGAGCACGAGTTGTGTGTGTATGGAAATGCTCTTACTTTCACTATTAAACATAGCTACAGCTTTAACTGTTCGTGTTTAAGTGATCATTATATATCCATATCATTATTTCTTTATTTAATGCATTAAAATCACACTACAGCCTTAAAACAAACATGTTACTCTATGTTACACACTGCATGCTGTACCTGCTTGTATTAAAGTGGCACACTTGGTCCTGATGGCTCTCTGGCGGCGCAGGTGTCTGCGCCAGCAGCACTGGATAGAGAAAGCCTTCCGGCAGCGCGCTCTGTACCTCTGCTCCTCCAAAAGCTCCAACTAAAATACCACACACCCACACAGAGTGAGCATTTTCTATATATAGCAAAAGAAATCATATTTTAATGCTAAGAAGACTGAGATACGGCATTACCATAGCGTGTGTCAGGAACACTTTAGTCTTCCCACAATGCACCATCGCGTTGCTGTTTTTGTTGTTGTTATTGTTATTATTGTTGTGAATGAGGTTGGGGTTAGGAGAACTGGTCCTCAGGACTGCATTTAGAATATCCTGTACAGCAGGTCCTAGAGCAATCTGATCCCCATGCTCAGCTCCTAGAGGGGAACGATAACAAGCTCGAACTGAAAACACTACTACATCAGACTTGTTATTGCTTTTTTTTAAACAAGGCTCACAAATGCTCATGTAGTTAGGATTGTAATTTCGCGATGCACACAGTGCAGAACACAAACACAGAACAGACATTTAATAGTTAAAGGAGACTTAAGAAATTGCTTTGACATGCATTATTTAAAATGAATGAATAGAAATCATAGAAAGCCTGTTGTGAAATGATGGAAAGAGAGAAGAAAAAAACCATTTGCACTGAACAGCGTAGCTCAGAGGGCGAAGGCACTGAATTACTGAACGGAAGGTCGGCGGTTCGAGGCCCAGCTCCTTCAGGTACCATTGTTGGGCCCTTGAGCAAGGCCCTTAACCCCGTCTGCTCCAGGGGTGCTGTATTACGGCCGCCCCTGCGCTCTGACCCCAGTTACGCTGGGATATGCGAAGAAGGAATTTTACTTTGCAGTAATGTATATGTGACAAATACAGTAAAGGCTTAACTTAAATACTCTCATTCAATCATCGTCTATGGGGGGCCTGGAGCCTATCCCAGGGTACGAGGCCCGGGTAAATCCACTGCAGAGCACACACACTTATTTACACACTATGGGCAATTTGTGAACACCAATTAGCTTAATCTGGAGGTCTTTGGACTGTGGGAGGAAACCAAAGTACCTGGAGGAACCCCAGCAAGTACAAAGAGAACATATAAACTCCATGCACACAGAGACGGGAATCGAACCTAGACCCTGGAGGTACAAGGCTATACTGCTAACCATGACGCCACCAAAAAAAATTGATGAGATTGCAGTTCAGTTAGAAAGTACATGCCAGATTATTCCACCTGTTCACCCACAAAAGCCATGCACACGTTTACCTGCAATATCTATCAACCTAATTAAGCTACACCTGGTCGCATTTTAATGGTAAATGTCTTTTATTTTGCATCATTATACAGGGGAACAAAGTGTACGATGAGCAGAGAGCTGCAAATAAAGAGATTTTACATGAGAAAACTGATAGCATAGATTAGATTATAAAAGAAATATCGTTACCTTGAGTCGGGACCCTGGTGTTGGTGATCAACCCGTAACGATGGATAAAGTTGTCGTAGGGAACCCTGAGTAAATATTTGTGTGGATCAGTGCGTATAATTACGATTGCACAGACTGTATATCTTAAGCACACTTGTAATTTGGCACTCAATTGCATCCTTTTCCGCGGGGTCTAACAGGACATGCTGGTGTGTTACCTGATCGGGAAACCAGCAGCACTGATGTGGATGGTCTCCACTATTCCGCATGCCTCCAGCTGTGTGATGACCTAAAAAAACAGAGCACATCCCATAATAACTCACCAGACAGAAACATACATAGGAATTTCTTTACAGAATTGTCGACAGGAATTATGTTCCTGGATTTTTGTAAACAGCTCTAGAGAAGAATTCAACCAGAAGAAGCGCAGCTCATCCTCACCTCTTCCTTTTTGAAGGTGAGCGGCTTGCAGTCAGGGTTGGGTTTAATACAGCGTGTGTAATGAGGAGTGGTGCTGTGCAGAATCCTCATCAGATTCTCCAAGGAGTTCTACAAACCAGGTTGAAAATGAATTGTTTTTAGTAATCGATAGGCCCATCGACTCTACACCACCCAACAAATATGCTGCGTTCGAGTCAAACCGGGACTTTTGATGCGCAGATTAACAAGACAGTTACGAGAATAAAGACTACCTTTATTTCTCTATATGCTTCACTAATGCACTTCTCCCAGCGCTTCACTAGTGCTTAAATAGCATCAAGGTAAAAATAAATAAATAAATAAATAATCTAACTGCCTGCTTCATGCCTGAAACGCTGGCCTCCCAGGAACTCCTTTAAATGACCCAAACATCTAGAAATCGCTTGGGACTGTACAGGGGATATGGCTGAAAAAATATCTCCCATATGAGTTCTTGTCATGTGCAAGTGGTGTTCATGAATGATTGTGTGTACACTTCTCACGGACTTCTGCAAGTTGGTGTTGACAGAAGGGAATGAATGAAGTGGGCTCTTCTTATTCCTCTTTTAAATGTTTGCACCATTCAAAGGTTTTGGGAACCATTCAACGGTACTGTGCATCTTCATTCATAAAAATATCATTCTGTCCCGGGTTGACTTGAACGCCCCTTGTATTTAACCATCACATCTTATCATCACTTTTTAGTGTTCCCTCGTGACCTTCCAGTGACCTTGCCCATTATACACTGCTTTCATGACCTTCGGGATCATTAACCATCTAAATATCATCTCGTTAAAGCTCTAAAGGCAAAACTAGACTAGAAATAGAATCTGAATATCTGAAATCTTTTCAGCTATCAGAGATCAACAGAAACGGACGACAAATTAAAGGAATAAACTAAATCACACATCTTGGCACCTTGCCACATTATACTTTGAAATCACAATTACTTAAAAGCCTTGGAGTCAGAAACGTAAATCTGAATCAACATTTCGGGTTTTCTTAAAAACCACACTGAACCTGTAATTAGTGGCTTTAAAGATATTTCGGTCTAAAACACACAGTTTACGACATGCATGACTGAATTCCTGGAATCCTCCCTGAAGAGAGGAAAATCTTGGTATAGTCCTTAATATTAATATACTGCTATATTTCTGTCTCTTACCACGTCTTTGTAAATACACAGCTTACCCTGAATTTGGAGACGACTGTGACGACTTTGCTGTGGCCGCGAGGGTTTCCTTCTGCGTTAGACTCGGCAAAGAGGCTCCGTAACAGACAATCCTCTGACTTTTGCAGTAAGCTGAGAAGTTCAGGCGGGACTGGATCCTGCAAACACACACAAAGAAATAGAGAGAGAGAGGGAGAGAGAGAGAAGGTGGGTAATCATGTCTGCTTGTTTTCTGAACATTATGAGCAGATTCCAGTGGATGGAAAAAAAGAAATCAGGGTTCAGCATTCAAATGAAACTAGCTTGAAGTTTCAGCATTCAAATGAAACTAGCTTTCTCCCTAATTTAGTCGTGTCCAATTCCTCCCCGTCACTAGGGGGCGCCACATTAAGGCTACTACTACCACTCAGTCGGGAGGGCCGAAGACTATCACGTGTTTCCTCCGAACCACGTGATGCCAGACGACCGCATCTTTTCGCACTGCTCGCTCACGCACCGACGGGGGCGGAGTAACACACTCGGATGACAGCGCTATCCGCTCCTTCCGCTTGCGTGAGCTCACAGACGCCCCTGGTTGGCTGTAGAGCCGTGATTAATGTGGGAGCACTAAGTACCTCTCATCCCGCCCCTCTGAGAGAGCTCGGCCAATCAGCTCTCTCTAAACCTCCGGCAGCGAGAGGTTACAGCATCACCCGGGAATCATACTCGCGATCTCCGGATGATAGGGCGAGCGCTTCAGATGCCTCCGAGTGGCGCAGTGGTGAAGTGACTCTTATCTGGATTTTTTTTTACCATGTTATGTGGATCAGATTTTTTTTTTTTGGCCTGTCTGAATGCACAAACCTGAAAGTTTCCTGATTGGATCTGAGTCACTTTCGTATGTGGTCCTAGATTGAATAGCGGTCATGTGACTCGCATGAAAACAGGCAGATCAGAACTCATGTGACTTTTTGTCTCTTTGCATCCATAGGGCGCTGATGTCATCAGCCAACATCGGCATGGCTGTTAAAACAGCTAAAGTGATGCGTCTGACTTTCTCCTCCCAAGCATATTTGTTCCTAAAATCTTATCCACTGTTTTAAATAAATGAGAGGTTGCACAAATATGACGTTTTAACCTAGATGGCCTGAGCGAACATGACCACACACACACACACACAATGGAGGTGCGATTCGAACCCTCTACCCTGGAGGGGTGAGCAGAGATACAGTATCTCCCATCAGCTTGCACATATACAGTACTACTGTACCTTATTCTTCTCCATCATGCCCTCGATCTGGTAGCTCACTCTGCCTGCGTAGTGAGCCACGATGAAGTGAGGTTGCTTGCTGAACTTGTCCCAGCTCATACTGCTGTTGTCAGAGAGCTCCTTCTCTAGACGCTCCCGGAACTGCTTCGCATCGGAGGCTCTGTTCAAACGGCACTCCTGAACCAGAAGCAAAAACCATGTTGTGTTACAGAGCATCAACACAGACCCCAATCAACAAGGGAAAAGTCTACAACATTATCTATATTAGCACTTGCTGGAGTATACTAGAGTAAGCCGGCACCTCATTGAGCAGAGAGAAGATGCCGGTGGGATTTCCTTCGATCAGCTCCAGGCAGCTGTGGTTGTCTTGGTAGCGGATGAAGGACCACTGCAGTCCCTCGGTCACGTATTCCTCCTGCTGGGCTTTGAGATAGTGAGCTACGAAGTGCTGCTGCAGCTTCTCGTTGGCGTAGTTGATGCACAGCTGCTCCAGGTTGTTCAGCAGGAAGCACTCGAAGCCATACACGTCCAAAAGGCCTGTAAAGAGCATGAGTGGGAATCAGGAACCAGTGCAATGCAAGCCTGGGAAAAGAAGATGGAAAAGAGGAGGCTGTATACCAATGAAGTTGCACCACTTGGAGTTGTCCGCACACATGCTGCTGTTAATGAAGCTGACCAACCAATCAAAGAGTCTGTGAAACAAAAAAGGTAAAAAAAAAAAAATAAAACGGGAAGATTAAAGCATGAATATGCTCACGCTGCGATGGTGTGTAGTGAGGCTCACCGTGCGTAGATGACTTTAGCGAGACAGTCTCTGCGCACAACGCACTCGCTCTGTGAACAGGGCTTCATCAGGGTGCTCTGCTTTCCTGCACGCAGCATCCGGATGCTCACACACTCCTGCAGCTCATCTGCTGGCACACGCAGCAGAGCCGCCGTCTTCTCTAGGAAACCTAGACAGATTAGAATGAATGAATGAATGAATGAATAAATAAATAAATAAATAAATAACTTTTAGACCCTGATAAAAATTTTATTGTAACACTTAATCTTTTACTCACTTGGCAACACAACCAAACATGATTCAAATTTGTCTCGAGAAGAAAAAGACTATTATGTTTTTTTTACAGGCACTCAGGTGTCTTCATCTTTAGTATTCACCTTTGGACTGTTGATCGAGGCTACAGGGCTCAGACTCAGAAGCAGGACTGAAGCTGACATTCCCCAGCTGTAGAAGACCTGCCAGGATCTACAGTAGGTGATTAAAGGAAGAAAAAATTTCAAAGACGCCCAGAGCAAACAATCAATGTGATGTAATGGTCATATTCCGAATTGCTGGCACCGTTCAAGAGAAAGACTGTATAAAATGCACTCATCCTCTTAATGATTTACATGTTCCACTCAAAACACCTTCCCACAAAACATGCCTTAGAAGCATTTGTTTCTCCAAAAATCATTTCCTGTGGAGAATTTTCCAATAATAATTATATATTTAAAAAGAACAACAACTCTTAATATTAATCAGTGTTTCATGCTCACACCTATGAAGAGTACCAATAATTTTTCGGAGACCATAAGATAGCCTTGAAACTTGCATCACATACCCTGAAAATCTGTGCACGCTTGTCTGCATCAATGCCAAGGCTGACCATAGCTTCAACCGTCTCCTGGAAGCAATCCTCTACAGAGGATTAAAAAAGTACGGAGAAAGTGAAGTGGCAAACGGATATTCCAAACATCCAAGACCTCTAGACAAACATTAGAGAAGCTAAATGGACAAAAACCTTCTAAAGTCTTCTCTGAATTTGGCAGCCAGGAAAACTTCTGGTCAGGTGGCATCTCCCAGTCCTGCCTCTGCTGTTCTGTGGCCCCCTTCATCATCTGTGTGAAATGTAAAGCAGACAAACAGTTAAATCACTGGTATATTTAAGGACAATCGTAATTTAGTATTGCACTTGTATGAACTTTAAAGACTTCGATACTTGATTTTCGGCAGCACCAACAGTTGTTCTGCCAATAAGGTGTAAACATTGAAATGTGTGAAAACATTTCCTCACGCTCCCAAAATAGACTGTCAAATCATATGAGCCAATAGTTTATTTATATAAGCACAAAAATGGTTCAATGTATTTGAAATTTGATGCCTGCTACAGGTCTTCAAAAAGTTGGGACGGAAGCAACAAAGGGCTGAAAAAGCAAGACATTTTAAAAAAGATTCAGCTGGGAGAACATCTAGCATCGGGTCTGTAACATGACTAGCCGTTAAAGGTTGCATAAAAAGATTGTGGAATACTTTAAAAACAACGTTCCTCAACATTAAATTGCAAAAGTTTTGACATCATCAAAAGAGAGATTTCTCCAGTTTCTCTGAATCTTTTGATGATGTCAAAGCTTTTGCAATTTCTGTGCCTAAGAGACAAGCCCGAAGACCTTGGATGTTGATTGCCCGTAGTCTTTGGGCCCTCAGACGACACTGAGGAACGATTGTCTCACTGACATTATTAAATGGGCCCAGGAATACTTCCAGAAACCTCTGTCATTAACACAATGCAAAAAGGAAGCCATACTGTATGTGAACATGGTCCAGAAGTACCACCGTGTCCTGGGGGCCAAGGCTCATTTAAAATGGACTATTTCAAAGTGGAAAAGTGTTCTATGGTCAGACTAGTCCAAATTTGACATTCTTCTTGGAAATCACGGACATCGTGTCCTCCGGGCTAAAGAGGAGGGAGACCTTCCAGCGTTTTATCAGTGATCAGTTCAAAAGCCAGCATCACTGATGGTAGGAGGGTGCATAAGTGCATACGGTTTTGGAGGGCACTTTGGAAAGTGAAGTTTTCTGGCCTTGTGTGTTTCAGCAGGACGATGCAAAACAGCATACTGCATCTATTACAACAGCATGGCTTCATAGTAGAAGAGTCCAGGTGCTGAATTGGCCTGCCTAGTCCAGATCTTTCACCTATTGCGAACACTTGGTGCCTCATTAACCGAAAGATTTGTCAAAGACGACCATAAAATCTTCAGCAACTGGAAATTTCTATCAGGTAAGAATGGGACCAAATTCCAACACCAAAACTCCAGAAACTAATAACCTTAATGCCGAGAGTTCTTCAAACGAGATGCTATACCATGGTAAACACGCCCCCTGTGGCAGGCATCAAATTTGCATTGAGAACATTTTTTGCTTAAAATTGTAAAATTTCTCGGTTTAAACATTTGTTATCTTCCCTATGTTATGGCAAGTGACGATTTTAAAACTCATGAAAGTGGGATCTGAAATTTAGACATCTGGGAGCAGCACTGATTTTGCCATGTAAGGACTGGACCAGGAAAGAATTCATGAAAGTGTAACCGTTCCTGATTAGCTGTCGCCACTGGGTTACAGGATAAAATATGCACCTGATAAAATATGTGGAAATTCCTCTCGTTAGGAGCTTGAAAGGCCACCCTGGTCTTCTCTAGGAGATACGTTTGCACTGACGCCCCTACCAGCAACTGAGAACTGCATGAGAAAAGAAAAAACAAAAAAAAGACTCATCAGCTTTTTTTGCTGCATTTATACAAATACAAGTGTACAGTAGGTGTGTCTGTCATACTGTAGATGTGGACTGTTGTGGGACGAGGGTGTGGAACATTTATATATTCTGATACAAGACAAACTATTAAAATTCTTTTAGTTCCGCATTTTTTCTTAAAATGTCCCCATTTTATAGACTAAACACAAAAAAAACATTAATTCATTCATCTTCTATACGGCTTATAACACAAAAAAAAAATTCATTCATTCAGTGGTCATGAGGGCCTGGAGCCGATCCCAGGAGACTTAGGGCATAAGATGGTGTACTCCCTGGACAGGGTGCCAGTCCATCGCAGGGCACATACTGTACATACACGCGCGCGCACACACATATATAATCCATACACACATACACACACATACACACACATACACACACATACACACACATACACACACATACACACACATACACACACATACACACACATACACACACATACGGAGTGTCTGGAGGAAACCCACAGGAGAAACATGCAAACTCCATGCACACAGACACGAGGCGGAAGTCAAACCCTCTTCCCTGGAGTCGCGAGGCCACAAGGCTGACCACTACACCATGCCGCCTAACCATTTTTTTAAAACAATATTAATTGATGCAATTGCAAAAGGCCTCAAGCGTTAATGCATCTAATGGAGCACTAACAGCACACAGTACAGTATATTCCTGTATTAACACTAGCCCTGTCTTTGAGTTTACTATCGATATGTTTAACAGACTTACTCACCAAGTGCTCCTGTCTCTAAAGCTCTATTTAAAGTTAAATCTAAATCTGAAAGTGAGCAGTCAAGAACTTCCATTTAGATTTCCTTATTTCACTGCAATTGCTGTATCACTTTGTTTGATCAATGTAATAGTGATCAAACTATAATATAATATGAGTAAATCCAGGTGAATGTTAGATTGGATTGAAACACCAAGTGGAGTCAAACTGTACAGGTAATGAGACTGACCTGTTCATCTGAAGCTGGATGTACTTCCCGAAGCGGCTGCTGTTGTTGTTGCGTAAAGTGCAAGCGTTACCTGTAGCACAGAAAGTTCATAATAACCAAATCGGTTCTTTACAGTCCAGGACATAAGGCAGAGTCTCTCGAAGCAAGACACACAAACATGATCAGAGGAATATGTTCTGAATCCATCAACGTTTTCCGTCCACAGAGTGCCGTCCTACATAGAGCATGATATAATACTGAAGATTACAATAATGACGAATAACACAAAATGGTAGTAGGAATTTTTAGATGTGACGCTTAAGCGCGCACACACACACACACACACACACACACACACACACACACACACACACACACACACGATGGGAAGTTTGAATCATTTTAGTGACTTGGTTCTTTGAATCTCGTTCATCAAAACGAACAAATCTTTTTTTGAGTCATTTAGTTCATTTGACCAGAAATAAAATAAAATGTTACATTTTCAATAAACAGACCACCAACACGTCTACATACTTTACACAAATTTTGGCTATAGTTCCAATAATTTAAATATTACAATGCAGCTAAGGACATATTATAAACAGAATGAGCAGCTCACCATCATATCTTCTAGTCCGAGTCGTTCATTCTTTTGAAATCATAGCATCTATGGGAGTCACATGACTCGGACTTGGAAGATTCGTTGAGGACCGTTCAATTCTATTTCCTGCACATAACCTACGGAGGCTTTGTGATGATTTGCGCATGCACGCCCAGAAGAAAATGAACAAATCACTCTCTGAGACTACTCGTTCTTCTGAGTCACGTTAAAGATTTGTACAAAAAGAACGAATCATTCATGAACGACCCATCACTAACACACACACACCTCTATCTCTCTCTCTCCCTCTCTTTTGCTCCTTCCCCTCCATCTCTGTCTATGTGTCTTTGTCTTTCTGTTCCTGTGTTCCTCACCGAAAGCTTCCATGATGGGGTTCGAGTCCAGCACTCGTCTCTCTATCCTCTCTACCGTAAGCTGACACTTCTGTGATGAAGCAGCCACTGTGGCGTAGTATTTCATGAGGCAGCGTGATGTCCAAGTCTGGGGAGAAACAATGACGCTAAACCATCTTGAAATGTAAAAAAAAAAAAGAAAGAGAAAAACCACACACAATTCAGCTCCACCTACCTTCCCGGCTCCGCTCTCCCCTGAAACCACTAGTGACTGGTCGACGGGTTCAACTTGACCCTGAACGTTCCTGTACGCCTCTTCAGCTACGATGAAGATGTGAGGCTTAAAGTCCTGAACAAACACAAAAACAGACACATGTCAGACACCTTGCTCATTAATATCAAGAAGTAACGTGAATAGAAATCTGAACAACACTGGCTGTAAATGTTATTTAAGCGATATCCTTTGAGAGCGAGTGCTGTTGTGCTTGTATATCAGCACGGGTGTGAGGCAGTCGTCGGGCATATGACTTTTTTTATTTTTTATTTATACATTATACATCTGAGCAGTTGAAGGTTAAGGTTCTTGCTCAAGGACTTGGTGGTGGTGAGATTTGAACCGTAACCGTAGTCCAACACCTTAACCACTGAGCGATTTCCAGCCAATATGCATGATGTGCTTTAAGTTTAAATTACCTTTAATCTCATTTCCTGATTGCACCAGCTTTAACAGTAGTGACACAATTTACCATAAGAACAGGAGGTAGCTTTTGGTTATAACATTGAAGTGAAATGTTAAAAATCTAATGCAAGAAATATATATAAATAAAAGAAAAGCTGTAATGGATTATCATTTTCTCCTTTCTCTGTAAAAACAAATGATATTAAAAACGCCAGTCTTCCATCGGAGCTGTACATGACGTCTAGGCTCTGGTGGTATTGCAGGCATGACCAGAAACTAAATTAAGCCAGGTAAGACTTTCTAGTAAAAGTGAACAACTGTCCAGGTTTTTTTTTCCTTTTGATCTATGTTACACTTCCTGATGTTCACCTTACCATGACGTTCATGCACAAGACAAAACAAACACGAGAGCGAACCTGATCAAGGTTACCATGAGGTGACAAACCCTGAAAAAACTAAACACACTGTAATACAGAACCAGCACACGAATACACTCTGGATTTTCCGCTCAGCGATACTGTGCATCAAAACAAATTAAAATAAATAAATAAACATGTGCAAATACTAAACAACATGTAAATAATAAACAAGTGAAGTGGTGGTTACAAAGAGATGCCACTCAATCCACTTTTATTTTAATCATTAATCATATTTGCTCAAAGCAACGTCTAGTGGAGGCTGATATTTTCACTGATCAAACCTAGATATAAATGAGAAAATACTGCTCTAATTATTAGTCTAGCTCTCTTAAAGTGGGATAATAATCCTGGATTTTTCTGCATATGGATTAGTACATCAGTAGAGATAGACGAGGTGATGAACATGAACAGACTGGATGTTTACCTGAGGTTGGGAAGCGGAGTGGTACTCGCGCATCACGTCCAGAGAGTAAAGGTGAGGAACGGGCTGGAAGGGGTTCAGCGCCACCAGAGTGCAGCCGGCGTGGGTGTAAAACACTCTGGCGCTGTAACGTGCCTGCAGGCAGTTTAGCACTGTCTCACACACACACACAAACAAAAACGCACACACACAGATGCACACAAACAAAAACAAAAGAAAAAAAAATACGCACAGAAACAAACATACAAATACCCACAGACAAACAAACACAGATAAACACACAAGCAAACACAGAAAAAACACAAACACACACATTAATTAATGTTTCATTAACATTAATCAAAAGTATTTTTTTATTACAATTATTATTATTATTATTATTAGAAATAAAACTGGATGAACTACTACTAATGTACTTCTTTCTCATCTCCTTTAAGAGACAAAAGAAAGTAAGATGGTGAATATAATATACTAATATAGGTTAATGTACCATAATAACATGTAATGTAGTGTAATGAAGGTGAACGCTGCTTGTCAGACCTGCAGACCTGTGATTTCACTCACTACATGATTTACAAAGAATAAAATCTTGAAACCATCACGTGCACAAATAATACAGAATTGGCCGGGTTATGCAGGCGTGTAAACACTGTGCTGTTGCGCGTGTGCATGCGTGTGTGCGTACCTGTGGTTGGGGTTACAGGGTTGACTTTGGTCAGGTCATCGTAGGTGTGGAGTTCAGCCTCGTTTACTAGGAAATCTCTGACGTCACCTTCCAGCGAGTCATTCAGAGACTTAGTGTGGACCTCGAGCTGCTCCGTCACTCCGTTTACCTGCAGAGAAAACACACACGGACAGACATGATCAAAAGTGACTCAGACTGTGATATCCAACTACAGAATACTGGATCTTGCACTGTACTGTTTATCACAGCGTCAGGGCCTTGTACCAGGTAGAGAAAAAGCTCCTGAGACAAACTCAATTTCTTTCATTAATAAAGGCAAAGCCAGAGCGAGACGAGCTACGCAATGTACAGACTAAGCCGGCTAGACACCGGCACACATGCATGTGTGAACCGTCTGGACAGCTCATGCACGCACACACATACGCGCACATATACAGCATGTGGTCAAGCAAAACAGTCTGATCCATTGTCTTCAGCGTCTTTTTCAGCTTTCAACACACCAGCACTAAGAATTAACTGTTAGTTTGTAAAAAAAAATTTTTTTAAAACACTTTACAACAGAATTTACAGCCTGGTACCCAACAGAAAAAAAAAATTGGTCTCAATAGCAATAGCAAGACTTTCCTTCCATGACACATGGCCAACTTGAACGACAGGTATCAAACCGCTAGTTCTCTGCTTTGCATCATTCATGGAATTCATTCATGACCTTGAAGGCTGTGCTGATCTTGCAGAGCATTCTCATTCCTATTTTATGTCATACTACAGTAAGATTTGCCTGCGACTTAATTGCACACAAAAATGTACCACGCCACCGGTTGAATTTTTACCATGAAATGCGCGAAATGAAGGCGTGGTATGGAAGGTGTGGCATTTATTAAGTAGATTTCAATTGCACACACATAAAAGCGCGTATTAAAAAATGTACAGCGCCATCTGTTGAATTTTGAGACAAACTCCAAGGTCGATTTCTTTATGATATAAGGACTTTTCTACTTAAATTTCAAATTAGCACATCTCTTCCCGTGGGCCGACTGTGAAGACACAAAGCCTACACGTTACCTCGAGCTCAGCCAAACCCATTAAAATTAATTGAATATGTTTGATGATGCGTTCACAAACAAACGGACAGACAGATAGACAAAAATTCAAAAAACATCCTGATGTGCTCTATTACTCATCTTAAGTCCCCTCAAATTATTTTCCGCAAACATGTTCAATGTACAGACATGCCAACTTTACATTTTTATCATCTGTATAGATAATCTTGGTAACACATGCACTAATATTTAGAATTATGTAATTTAATTTACCACAAGAAATGTAGGAGTTGACACTGGAAAACTTAAAAAGGTATTCATGTTGAAGTTTAATTAAATGATTTAGTGTATAAATTAGTGTTAGCCACCGTAGGATATTAGCTAAGATAAAGATTAGCTTGTGAGCTTGTGAGTTGTAACCGAGTTAAGTAAACGAGTTCCAAACATCGCCCAGACGGAGTGCGTTCATTCGCCCATTTTTGGATTCACTGCGATTTAAGTGAAGTCAGGTAAGGTAAGGTAGGGTAAGGTTACCATTTCTGTAAAGGACTGGAAAATGTAGATGAGCTTCATTATTCTCCGTTCTTGGACCTCATTTTTTTAATTAAATATTGAATATTAAACTGGATATGTGATCCAGATGCCTGGTGCCCTACGTTTCATCTGAGAGGCTCTACACCCTCACAACACTGCACAAGATAAGTGATGTATACATACTGTAGGGAAAATAAAACTTACCCGAGATGCATTAATTTATACAGAATTACAGAATTGCAGAATTAAGACACCTAAAAGGCACTGAAGGAAATGACTTAAACCAACCAAGGGAATTTTCAGAAAACAGTTCCCCAAAATATTATTCTAATTTAGCTTTTTGAAATCTCTGGAACAAAGCAATCTCTTTCCAATACAAAGATTTCATAGATAACATCATACCAGGCATCTATGGGAGTGTCCTGCAATCATTTTAAACAATTTCTTAAAAATTATTCCTATTTGCTCCAAGAAAAACACTTTCACAGTTTGAGTCCTAAAATACACCTTTGCCATTAGAGAAGAAAAGCTAGACTGACTATTAAGTGGTTTTCTTATGTCTACACAGCTGTTTAGTCCAAATCCTTTGAGTTCTCTTCACATTGTGTATATGGAAATGCTCTTACTTTCCAATTAAAAGTAGCTATGGTTTTTACTTTACCATGCAACTTCAAGTGTTTAAGTGATCATTCATGGTTCGTTTTTTCCGATCACATTTCTTGCACAGTTCAGCACTATCCTTCCAGCTATGGATAATGTGTTCCCAATTCCAGTCATTTCAAATCTCCTTAGTTGTTTTCTTTGCTTGATGAAGAACAATAATTTGACTCTTCTGAAATGGTGACTTTGATTTTAAGTGACATTGATATACAGTAAATGTGAATTAATCTTCCCGATCCCAATGTCCTTCAAGTCCAAAAGTTATAAATTCTTTCACTAAACTATTAATTTTGGCACCTTTTCACATGGTACTGTTCAGTCCAAATCTCCTAAATGACCAAATATGTTCACCACACTGACTTCCTCAAATATTGAATTTCCCTAGGTACAAGAAAATAGCACTGTATATAGAGCATTAGACAAACAGCATCTCGATTTAACAAAAGAAACTTGAGCCAGAAACTTGTGTAATGCAGGTCTTAACCTGTAGCTCAGGTGCTCCAGAACGTTTTATTGGATTTGAGGATTACACGTGGGAGCAACAGGTGGAGTTGTAGCTTCACAACAATCCTGAGCTCGGGTTGCCATCTGTGAGGAGATTTGCATGTTCTCACATGTTCTTCAATGTCCTCACACATACCGGTAGGTTGATTGAGGAAAAATAAACTGAGTGGTGATGTCAATGTATGGTATTCTGTAATGGACTGGTTTCCCTATTGGCATTTATGCTGAACATAAAGATAGATACTGTAGATAGATAGATAGATAGATAGATAGATAGATAGATAGATAGATAGATAGATAGTTGTGGATATATGATGATATAGATAGATGGAATGTTAATGATAGATAGATAGATAGATAGATAGATAGATAGATAGATAGATAGATAGATAGATAGATAGATAGATAGATATTTTATTCTATAATGATCTAAACGTTTGAGGAAAGACTTGTGACAAGTAAACTTTTTAAAACTAATGATCAAAAACACAAAAGTGACATTCAATAGCACTGCATTCCCTTCTTTAAGATCATTTCCCTAAATCACAGCTGTCCATAAAGACAGTAAAGCAAACCCACACTGTACCTTCCCATGACGTTCTGTTCTTCCAGATTCGGCATCTGTTTTACCTCCGGACACGTGTCCAGTCCTGAATAACTGTTTCTGCTTGACATTTGCCATTGTACAAAAGTTAGTTTGTAGCAGTTCCTGGTCTTACAGCCCCGCCATTAACCGACCGCTTTCTATGTTTTCTCCTTCTGAGTCAGTGATTCCACAGTGAAGGAC
This sequence comes from Clarias magur, assembly GCA_013621035.1. Lineage (NCBI taxonomy): Eukaryota > Metazoa > Chordata > Actinopteri > Siluriformes > Clariidae > Clarias > Clarias magur. Next base: position 1,506,431 of record QNUK01000078.1, read on the forward strand.
AAAACCTTTCCTCGTAACTCAACGCTTTCCTACTCACATTCCCCAAATCCCGCCTCAATCTCTCCGACGGTTCTGATTGGTTACACGTGATCAACACCACGCCCTCTGTTAAGTTTAAACGAGGGATTAAGTACAATCGTTAAACGTGAAAAATGCATCGATAATTAATAAAGTGTGTGTTGCTTTATTCAATAACGTGATCCATTAAATTATTCTTGGACATGATTGTCTAAATAAATTACATATGGAATATTTATTTATTAAAGTACATAATAAACATGTATTAATTATCATAGTGTATTGAGCTGTTTTTTAAATTACGACGAGACTCTTAAGTGCCTCTCATTTTAATTAAAAACATTTTTTCTTCTTGAATACTCATTTGTTGATCCTAGGTGGAGATCTGAATTGTGTTTTTGATCCAATCTTGGATCGATCTAATCCTCGTAATCTGACTCAATCATCTATGTCCAAAATATTCTTAGATTTTATGAAACAGAACGATCTTATTGATCCATGGAGATTTCGCAATCCTTCAATCAAAAAATGTTCTTTTTTCTCCCAGGTGCACCATTCTTATTCCAGGATTGATTACTTTTTTATTGACAGAACTCTTAATCCGTGTGTTAGTTCTTCTGATTATTCTGGTATTGTAATATCTGATCATTCACCTCTGTTATTGGATATTCACTTTTCTACCCATAAATGTAGTCCACCACTTTGGAGATTTAATTCTCTTCTTTTGGCAGATAAAGAATTTTGTGAATTCATTTCAAGTTCTATTGAGGAGTTCTTGTCCTTCAATCAAGGCGATTCAGTTTCATATTCATTGTTATGGGAGACACTTAAATGCTACCTGAGAGGTCAAATTATATCGTATTCTGCTCTTGCTAATAAAAAGATTAATGCTAGGCTTAAAAAACTTACAATGGCGATTAGTAACCTTGACCAAGTTATGCACTGAACCCCTCTCCAGAATTACTGAAGCAGCGTCTTGATTTGCAAGCAGAATTCAATCTTATGTCAACTAAAGAGGCAGAGCGCTTGTTATTACGCAGTCGTGGCTCGTATTATGAATATGGCGACAAGGCAAGTCGCTTGTTGGCACATCAACTACGACGACAAGCCACTTCGTGTTTGATACCTAGTATTAAAACCACTTATGACACTATTACTACTGATCCCTTGGAAATTAATTCTACCTTTAAAACATTTTACTCTTTGTTATACAATTCTGAATCTCCGACGGACAAAGCTAAAATGAACGAATTTATTTCTAATCTTTCAAATCCTGTTATTGATACTAATATTGCCGGGCAATTGGACTCCCCATTTTCCGTTCAAGAAGTATTAAATGGTATTACAGCTATGCAGTCTAATAAAGCCCCATGCCCTGATGGGTTTCCAATTGAATTTTATAAAAAAAAAATGTATTAGTAAATTGGCTCCATTGCTTTTATCTGTGTTTAATGAATCCTTGGAAAGGGGTTAATTACCACCAACTTTCACACAAGCCACTATAGCGCTACTTCTCAAAAGTGACAAAGATCCAACTTCCTGTGGTTCCTACAGACCATTATCTCTGCTTAATGTCGATACAAAGGTGTTGGCAAAAGTAATTCCATCTCGCCTAGAGGATGTGCTTCCTCATATTATATCTGAAGAGCAGAATGGCTTTATAAAGGGGCGTCAATTGTTTTTTAATACCTGTACACTCTTTAATGTTATTTACTCAAAACATTCATCTAAATTTCCTGAACTTGTGATTTCTTTAGATGCTGAAAAGGCTTTCGATAGGGTGGAGTGGGAGTACTTGTTTGCAGTCTTAAAGAAATTTGGATTTGGTGATATGTTTATTTCTTGGATTCGCCTTCTTTATTCGTCCCCTAAAGCCAGTGTTCATACTAATGATGTTTATTCGGATTATTTTTCTCTGGGTCATGGATGTCGTCAAGGTTGCCCTCTGTCACCTTTACTCTTTGCCATCGCCATCGAGCCTCTGTCTATCACATTGAGATCTTCCTCTGTATTCAAGGGAATCATCCATAATGAAACTGAATATAAATTATCATTGTATGCAGATGATTTGTTAGTATACATAACTGATCCTGCACTCTCCATCCCTGCTGTTTTAGGTATTCTGGAGAACTTCAGCTCGTTTTCAGGTTATAGACTAAATTTGGGGAAAAGTGAGTGTTTTCCTGTTAATTCGGCTGCATGTCATCTTCAACAGTTCGATCTACCCTTTCGGTTTAGTCCATCGGGGTTTAAATACTTGGGGATTAACGTGACTTGTTCTTTATCTGGCCTTAAATCAGCTAATTTTACTCCCCTTATGTCAAGGTTTAAATCTGATATTCAAAGATGGGGTAATCTCCCCCTTTCATTAATCGGTAAGATTAATGTTGTTAAAATTAATATCTTACCAAATTTTTTTTTTTAATTTCAGTCCATTCCCTTATTTTTGCCAAAACATTTTTTTTGTCTTACTGGATAAGATCATTGGTTCTTTCATTTGGGGAGGGAAGTCACCTAGGGTTCGTAAAGCTGTACTGCAGAGATGTAGATTTAGTGGAGGACTTGCATTACCTAATTTTCTAGCTTACTATTGGGCTGCTCACATCCATAAACTTTGCTATTGGCTAAAATCTTCTGTCTCCTCTTGGTGTAAATTGGAGCTATCATCCTGTAAGGGATCTTCTATACCAGCTCTGCTCTGTTCCTCTTTACCCATAAAACCCTCTCTGTATACTGATAATCAGGTGGTTCTTAACACACTTAGGATCTGGTTTCAGTTTAGAAGGCACTTTAAATTCGTAATGCCATCCTCTTCGGGTCCTCTAAACGACAATCATCTGTTTCCCCCATCAATCCTGGACTCGACATTCTCAGTGTGGTGTGAAAAGGGTATAAAACAATTTAAACATTTATATGTGGATGGTGTCTTTGATAGTTTTGCCAATCTGTCATCACGTTATGGTCTCACAATTACTCATCTGTTTCGCTATTTTCAAATTCGAAATTTTGTTGCCAAGTGTTTCCCTAATTTCCCCTCTTTACCTCCAGAGCAGCAGTGGGAAACTATGCTATCACTTATCTCTTATCATAGAGGAACCATTTCAAAACTATATGACACTATCCTGTCTCTTAGTAACCACTCAAATGTTAAGCTTAAGCGTACATGGGAGGGGGAACTAGGAATTCAAATACAGGAGGAGTCCTGGGAACAGGCTATAGAGAGTGTACGGTCTTCCACCTCTTGTGCTCGTCTTGGACTTATTCAGTTTAAGGTCATACATAGGGCACATTTTTCTAAGTCAAGACTTTCAGAATTGTATCCGGCAGTGGAAAACAAATGTGATAAATGCAATGGCTCTCACTGTCACCTTAGTCACATGTTTTTTCTGTGTCCTAAGCTGGACAATTTCTGGACAGGTTATTTTGACATTATGTCAACTGTTCTTGGGGTAACTCTTCAACCTTGTCCTCTCATTGCTATATTTGGGATTCCTGATTGCTCACTATCACTTAATTCTATACAAAAGGATATTATAGCTTTCACGTCCTTATTAGCAAGGCGTCTGTTATTGTTGCATTGGAAGTCTGCTGAATATCCTCCTATCTCCCAATGGCTTACGGATGTCATGTTTTTTTTTTAACTTGAAAAAATTAAATACACATTGAGAGGATGTACAGCCAAATTTTTCCACAATTGGCAACCCTTCATTACCTACTTTACTAGTTTAGAGATATTGCCTGATTAAATGTATACCTGTTGTTGTTATATTTATGTAATATGTTGGTTGGTTGTGTTGAGCCAAGTGGAACCGGGGGTGTGGGGTGGTTTGGTTGTTCTTTGTTTGTTTGTTTTTTGTTGAGTGTGTTCTATATATTTATTTAGGAAAATTAAGAAATGTAAATTGTATTTTTATAAGTGCAAGTACTGTATTGTTTTCTTTCTTCAATAAAAATATTTTGGAAGTTCAAAAAAACAAACAAACATTTTTTCAACTTTTTTTGGCTTATATCTTTTCATTGATGTACTTTTTTTTCCCCATATATAGAAATCAGTAAAGATGTTTATGATCTGCCATCAAAAGTTTCCCCCCATTTTGCATGTTCCAATAATTTTATGTATTTGTTATATTACCTTGATTAATTAAGTCTCTGGAGAAAAATAAAAAAAGATAAAACATTTTTATTTATCTCACGTGAATCATTTACAGTGTGACAGCAGAATAAAATTATTAAGTTTAAGAATTTGTAAAGTTTTAAAAAATAAAACACTTCAAAATATGACATTTAACAAACAAATGAAAGCAATGATTTGTACGGAAAACATGTCAGTACAGTAATTATTAATAAAATCAACATTAATGTAACAACACAGTAAATAAATCAATCTAGAAGTTTAAATTAAAATCTCAATAGACTTATCAGTCAGAAATAGTATACCTAATGACAGGTAATTGAAATATATCTAATCACTACATGTTAATATCTGTATTGTATGTATATAGGAACATTAATTCTGTAGTAAGTAATAGTGCAAAGGTAATTGTGCAAGGATAAATAATAATCTGTCAATATTGTGTATATTTTACGCCTGCACTATATTCTTAATACAGTATTTTTTTTCAATATTAAATAGTACTTCTTTTAATTTAAATTCAGTCCATAAATCTTTTTTTAAATGATCCAATCAAAAAAAATTATTTTCCTTATTTATTAATTAAAGAAATCAATTGATTTATAATATTTATAATTTTTAAATATATATAATGTGACACATTGTATATGTTTACAGCACAGGTTTTGACGTTGCTATGAGAAATATTACATACAAATATACATATAATTTAAAAATGCAGGTTAACATGTTTTTTATATACATAATTTTATAAATTGTTTTTACAAATTATAATTTGTGTAATATTCAGCCAGACTGGGCAAAGAAAATGGGACGTGTACAAACGTCATGACGAAATACACCCATTTCGTGACGTAGTACACATGAACGCCCCAAGATACGCAACCAGGAAACATGCGGAAAAGCCGGAAAAACTCAAATATAATGAAAACACTTCAAACGCAAATTTGATAAAATCGTGGCGTATTTGATAAACAATAATAATTAATCCACTCAGCGTAAGTCCAGCCTAGGACTCTGAAAAACAGAAGACAAGTCAGTATTTCTGCATATACCCAAAGCCTGCAGGTAGGTTTACATCTTGTGTGATTCATACGGCCTCAGTAAGTGATGATCAGCATTTTTAATGAATAAGGTGCTCTAATTGTATGACTTAAGGGGAAATTGTGCTCTACAAACATTATAAATGCTAATAATTAGAACATTATTGTGTATTTAGTGGTTCTGGTTAAAATTCGTGCCTTTGTGGTGCTCTTTCATTTACCCAGTGAACATGTAGCAGTTGTACGCTCCCTCTGACGTCACAGGGAGGCGTTACTAGGATAAAAAAAAATCAAACAGAACCTTAGTCATCAAGTAGAGATTTGTTTTAGTTTAACGTTTGCAACACGAGTTGCAGTCGAAACTTGGCTCGGCTAGTTTGTGATCTATGAAAACGAGATTTAGACGGTTTGTATTTTGTACAAACTACTAATAAATACAAAATACGGTTTGTTGGCAAAGTCAGATTATTGTGTGTAATAAAAGTTTTGCTTGCGTTATTAGTCTGTGTGGTTCGGACTTGTTCTCATGACTCAATTTCAAAAAAAAAAAAAAAAACATACTGTGACAAGTAATAATATTGAAAGATGACTGATATTACTGATATAAAAAAATTAAATATTAATTATTATTAATGATATTATTATTAAATATTAATGATATTAAATAAAAACTGATTTTTATTCCTGCCCCCAGCTGACCACATTACATTTTTTTGTCTTAATTTCAACAAACAGACAAAACAATGTAAATAAATCAGACCTGACATTAGGAACAGGAATCATCTGATTCGATATTATCACGAAACCAAGTTGACGATTCGTATAATGATTGTATAAATGTCCCAATTTAATATTACTACACGCAGGATGCCCGTGTGAATAGTTTAAAGTGCACCACCTGTAGGATCATAGAGGAACTGCAACATTTCCCACCTCAATTGCAAAAATACAGCATATAAAACCAAACTGATGGTTAAAAGCCTTTTTTTATCACGGATAATCACTATTACCACAAACAAACAGCTGTATAATTATGAGAAATATTGAAATAAATTGCTTTTTTTCTGTGTTATGTAATGTAGTATGTCTTCCTTCTCCTAGGCAATGGCTGAAACGGAAATAAAAGTCGCCTTCGTAAGTAACCTCAACGGCACGACGCTGACAGAGGTATCTCTTGGATCGTTCCTCGCCCCTCTCTGCCTTCTCAGCCGTGGCTTGTTCTTATTAGTGTTTCACCTCAATAAAGGCGTTCTCCCACTAAACAGCACTGCTCATCTGCTGTTGGATTTCAGCCTACTGATAGCGCCGCTGGTCCTCTCATGCACCATCCTTAGCGACGTCCTTCTTTGGGTTATAATATCCATGAGTGTCATTGATGTTTGTACAGTCTCTTTTCTGTATTCGTATAGAAAGAAAAAGCCAGGTTCGATTGAAAGCTTCACAAACAGCCATGTTGAGTCCAAAGTGGTGCCTTTTTTGACTGCGTTCAGGGTGCTGGTTAACATCAAGACGGCTATCAGCATCCTAGCTGTGGATTTTAGCGTTTTCCCGAGGAGATACGCCAAAACGGAGACGTATGGGACAGGGGTTATGGACTTTGGAGTGGGAGCTTACGTTATGGCCAATGCCATGGTATGTCCTGAAGCTAGAGGAAAAAAAGTACAAGGTTCCAAACTGAGCCATTTGGCGAAGCAGCTTTTTTCCGTCTGGCCCCTGGTCGTGCTCGGTTTTGTCAGGCTGGCAAGCGTAAAGTCAACAGGCTATCATGAACATGTCACTGAATATGGATTGCACTGGAACTTCTTTTTCACTTTAGCCATAGTGAGAGTTGTGGCTTCGGCTATACTCGCCGTGTTTCCCGCCAACATCTCCTGGCTCTTGTCTTTGCTGATCGGTGGAGTTTACCAAGTCGTCTTAGAGACAACAGATCTGAAATCATTTCTCATTCAGAACACTGAACGCACGGGCTTCGTGCAAGCCAATAAAGAAGGCATATTCTCTGTCGTGGGTTACGTTGCTGTCTACATGGCCGGAGTTCAGGTCGGTGTGTATCTAATGCAGACTCGAACCTTGGTCAAGGATTGGATCCGAGTTATCCGGAACCTTCTCCTGGGAAGCTTTGGTCTCTGGGTTGCTTTACATGCCTGTCAAACGCACATCGAGCCAGTTTCACGTCGCATGGCCAACCTGCCGTTCTATATATGGACTGTAGCGCAGTCTCTGTTTTTTCTTTCGTGTTTGGGCACAGCTGATATCGTGTTGCTTTTCGCTAAAGCGACATCTAATTTCTCCGCCGTATCAGTCTCCTGGAATCCCCGTCGCTGTTCAGAAGCAGAACGGAAAATAAGAAGTAGACTGGACACTTTGTGTTTGATTCAGTCTGTGAACAGGAATCAGCTGCTGTTCTTCCTGCTTGCCAACGTGATGACCGGATTAACCAACATACTCGTAGACACTTTAAAAAGCAATAACTTCTTTTCAGTTGGTGTTTTGCTCTCTTACATGTTCATAAACAGTTTAATCATATTCATTTTACATGTAAATCAAATTACTATGAAATTTTGGTAATTTCTTCCTTATGCTTGAGTCGGCTTAATCACTGCAGTGCATGAATATTGTTTAAACATGCTGTTATGTATTAATCCCGATGTATCAAATAAAAAAAAAGGAATCAAACTGAGTTCATTTAAAGCTGAAATGTGTTTTTAATACCAATAAACAAGATATAAAGACTGCAGGGTATACAGTAGAAAGAAGGCCAGTGTTCAAATTCCATGAAATGCCAAAATCCCACCCACTGGATGCTGTGCCGGTCCCAAGCCCCGATGAAAATGGGAGTGTTAAGTCAGGAAGGGCATCGCGCATAAAACTTGTGCTGAGTTGTTGTTTGGATCAAATGGTCCGCTGTGGCAACCCTTTGACCATCACAGCCGAAAGAACAACAACTCCCCTATATCGGAGGTGCCGAAATTGTTTATGAAAATTCTACTTGGCGTGGAGGCTGAGACTTTTGAAACCAAGGAAACCTTTCTCACTTCAGTGCGTGGCTTATGACATAACCTTTTAGAAACCCTTACTCAAAAGCTTTCAGGCTTTGGGAGAGAAATATGGTTTGACTCATCGTCTATACCGATTTATCTTATACACAATGTTAAGGGAGGCATGCAGCCTATCCCAGGGCAAGAGGCAGGGTACACCCTGAACACATGCTCATTCACACAATTTGGGAAAGCCAGTTATCCTAAAATGCATGTCTTTGGACTGTTGGAAGAAACCAGAGTACCTGGAGAAAACACACCAAGCATAGAGGACAACATGCAAACTCCATGCACACAGACCCCAAGGCGGGAATCGAACCCGCACCCTGAAGGTGCAGGACGACAGTGCTAACCACTAAGCCACCATATGGTTTGACTAATAAGGATTTTTTTTTTAGTCTTGCAATTGAGACATCAGATTGATAATTTGTTTGCTAATGAAGATATAGGAAAATTATACATCTCTGGTACATTTTAATTTTATTTTTTATATCAGCATGTAGAGGTGACCCTGGTCTTAGAACAATCTGTACATTATAAAAGGGCCTTCAAGAGTTGAGTGGTGGATAGATTTTATTTAAAAGAGAAGTGGGAGTAGTGAAAATCTGTTTGAATAACAGTGGAAAGTCTTTGGATGGAAAAATATGGCTAGAAATGTCATAACACCAGCTCAAACACCCTATTACTATATGTAGGTAAGATGAAAGAAGCAGACCACTACTACAGTATGTGTTTCGGGATTCCTGGTCCTGTGATCTCTAAATACTGGATGTTGATTAGACACAGCATGGAGTGTTTCAGGTGTTGTTCATGGGCAAGACACTGTAAAACCTGCTTGGATTGTTAAACCTGCTGTCACAGAATGAAGACGCTATCACATTTTTATTTATACTGAAAATTACAATAACTATACTAAAAATTCCTATTTATAAGATGTGTGTATAACAAATTGATCTATCTACTGTGTTTATCTATATTTGTGTGTATACACATGTATGTAGGTGTGTGTGTACAGTACTGTATGTAACGAAGGTGAATCTCAAGGTACCAGGATGCACTTTTGGTTCCCCTCTCCTGGGAAACCTTGGGTCCTGGTCTTTATGTGGATGTTATTTTGATACATACCACCTATTTAAACATCTAAATATTGTAGCAGATTAGGTTGTAGTTGATTTGCCTTCCATGTCTGTGGGATGTGCTGGAAAAACAAGTCCAACCTGTAGAGGCTCCACCACTCAACTTTGAGTTCCTAACAGATCTGCTGCTGCCAACTCTGTCCCACATACCACAGCACACCTTCAGAGTTCTAGTGGAGAACATCCCACTCAAGTAAGGCAGATGTGTGTCAATCTTTATAAGTCAGGCAGTGGCTACAAGAAAATAGCCACTCGACCTAAACTTGCCCATACAGCCAGAGGTATCATTCATTTAAAAAAATCTGTCTAGATAATGAGATTGTCCCTAATGAGCAAGACAAGGGTGATGGCGACAGTGGCAAGGAAAAACTCCCTGAGATGGCAATAGGAAGAAACCTTGAGAGGAACCAGACTCAACAGGGAACCCATCCTCATTTGGGTGATAACTCACTCACTCACTCACTCACTCACTCATCATCTATACCGCTTGATCCAGTATTCAGGGTCATGGGGAGCCTGGAGCCTATCCCAGGAGACTTAGGGCACATGGCAGGGTACACCTTGGACAGGGTGCCAATCCATTGCAGGGCACAGACACACACAAATACACTCACTCATTCGCACACTACGGGCAATTCGGGAACGCCAATTAGCCTAACCTACACACGTGGACAAAATTGTTGGTACCCTTCGGTCGATGAAAGAAAAACTCACAATGGTCACAGAAATAACTTTAATCTGTCAAAAGTAATAATAAATAAAAATTCTATGAATGTTGACCAGTGAAAGTCAGACATTGCTTTTCAACCATGCTTCAACGGAATTATTTTAAAAAATAAACTCATGGAACAGGCCTGGACAAAAATGATGGTACCCCCAGAAAATACTGAAAATAATGTGACCAAAGGGACATGTTAATTCAAGGTGTGTCCACTAATTAGCATCACAGGTGTCTACAATCTTGTAATCAGTCAGTGGGCCTATATATAGGGCTCCAGGTAGTCACTGTGTTGTTTGGTGACATGGTGTGTACCACACTCAACATGGACCAGAGGAAGGGAAGGAAAGAGTTGTCTCAGGAGATTCGAAAGAAAATTATAGACAAGCATGTTAAAGGTAAAGGCTATAAGACAATTTCCAAGCAGCTAGATGTTCCTGTGACTTCAGTTGCACATATTATTTAGAAATTTAAGATCCGTGGGACTGTAGACAACCTCCCTGGACGTGGCCGCACGAGGAAAATTCATGACAAATCAAAGAGACGGATAATCCCAATGGTAACAAAAGAGCCCAGAAAGACTTCGAAAGAGATCCAAGGTGAACTTCATGCTCAAGGAACATCAGTGTCAGATCGCACCATCCGTCGTTGTTTGAGCCAAAATGGACTACATGGGAGACGACCAAGGAGGACACCATTGTTGAAAACAAATCATAAAAAAGCCATACTAGAATATGCCAAACTACATGTTGACAAGCCACAAAGCTTCTGGGAGAATGTCCTATGGACAGATGAGACAAAAATGGAACTTTTTGCCAAGGCAAATCAGCTCTATGTTCACAGATGGAAAGATTAAGCATATCAAGAAAAGAACACTGTCCCGACTGTGAAACATGGAGGAGGCTCTGTTATGTTCTGGTGCTGCTTTGCTGCATCTGGCACAGGGTGTCTTGAATCTGTGCAGGGTACAATGAAATCTCAAGACTATCAAGGGATTCTAGAGAGAAATGTGCTGGCCAGTGTCAGAAAGCTGGGTCTCAGTCGCAGGTCATGGATCTTGCAACAGGACAATGACCCAAAACACAGCTAAAAACACCCAAGAATGGCTAAGAGGAAAACATTGGACTATTCTAAAGTGGCCTTCTATGAGCCCTGACCTCAATCCTATTGAGCATCTTCGGAAGGAGCTGAAACATGCTGTCTGGAAAATGCACCCTTCAAACCGGAAACAACTGGAGCAGCTTGCTCATGAGGAGTGGGCCAAAATACCTGCAGAGAGGTGCAGAAGTCTCATTGACAGTTACAGGAATCGTTTGATTGCAGTGATTGCCTCAAAAGGTTGTGCAACAAACTATTAAGTTAGGGGTACCATCATTTTTGTCCAGGCCTGTTCCACGTGTTTATTTTTTTAAATAATTCTGTTGAAGCATGGTTGAAAAGCAATGTCTGACTTTCATTGGTTAACATTCGTAGCATTCTTATTTATTATTAATTTTGTCAGATTAAAGTTATTTCTGTGACCATTGTGAGTTTTTCTTTCATTGACCGAAGGGTACCAACAATTTTGTCCACGTGTGTACATGTCTTTGGACTGTGGGAGGACACCGGAGTACCCGGAGGAAACCCACCAAGCACGAGGAGAACATGCAAACTCCATGTACACAGAGATGGGAATCGAGTCTGGCCGGGGATCGAACCCAGACCCTGGCAGTGCAGGCCGACAGTGCTAACCACTACTTGGGTGATAACAGATAACAAAAATTGTATAACATCATGTGCGTTATGCAGCTGATAACAGAAGTTATTTAAATTAACACAAAGTCCAGTTCAGCACAGGGATGCAGAGGGCAGATGGGGGTCTGGATGACTGGGAGCTCAGGGGCAGCATGTGTAGCTCCAAACCAACATGAAGCAGAATCCAGCTGGAGCAGGTCCTTCTCTGGATGCCTCAGGAACAAAGCAGGGTCGGCCTCTTTCTGCTGAAGCTGGCAAAATCTCCAGATGCCTCGGGATGGGTGGAAAAATAAAGAGCAGGTGAAAAGAATTAGTGTGGTTGCCATTCAGGATAGATGTACTGGAGTATGAGGTAAAGAAATTAATTATGTGTATGCCAGATTAAAGAGATGCGTCTTGAGTCAACTTTTAAATTGGGAAACTGTGTCTGAGCCCCGAACACTGTCAGGAAGGCTATTCCAAAGTTTTGGAGCTAAATATGAAAAAGCCCAACCTCCTTTTGTACATTTTGATCATCTGGGAACTACCAGTAGAGTTTTCTGATCTTAAGGAGCGTGGTGGATTGTAACGTATCAGAAGACTGGTTAGGTATGTGGGAGCTAGACCGTTTAGATCCTTGCATGTAAGTAATGCTATTTTGTAATTAATTCTAAACTGAACAGGTAGCCAGTGCAGGGATGATAATAGTGGGGTTATATGATCATATTTTCTGGATCTAGTGAAAACCCTGGTGGCTGCATTTTGGACTAACTGTAGCTTGTTAATTGAGGATGCAGGACAGCCACCCAGTAATGCATTACAGTAGTCCAGTCTGGAGGTCATGAATGCATGAACCAGCTTTTCTGCATCAGATACAGATAAAATGTTCCTAAGCTTGGCAATATTTCTAAGGTGGAAAAAGGCTGCTTTTGTGATCTTGGAGATATGATTTTCAAAGGATAAGTTACTGTCTAATATTACACCCAGGTCTTTCACTGTCGAGCTGGTGGTAACAGTACATCCTTCTAAACGTAGGCTGAATTGTGAGAGCTGTTGTATACTGGTTTTTGGGCCAATAAGTAATATCTCTGTCTTATCTGAATTTAGTGAAAGAAAATTATCGGTCATCCAATCTTTTATATCTTGAATACACTCAGTTAGTCTAGACAATTTGGGTATTTCGTCTGGTTTTGTGGAGCTGTATAACTGGGTATCATCAGCATAACAATGGAAACTAATCCCATATCTTCTAATGATGTTACCCAAGGGAAGCATGTATATTGAGAACAGCAGAGGTCCTAAAACTGACCCTTGTGGCACCCCATATTTCACTGGCATTACACCAGACTGTTCTCCATTCAGATCTACAAAATGGAATCAATCAGACAAATTAAGAAGTTTAAAAAAAAAACTGGAACGGTGATAAGGCTGAACGAGGACCCAAGTTTATCGTGCCGCCATGCGCAGTGAGGAGGATGCTAAGAAAAGTTAAATAAAATTAAAAAATCTCCAAAGCTCACTATTAGACAACTGCAAAAAAGAGTGGCATTTTGGGGTAACAAAGTCTCCATAACAACAATCAGATGCTATCTACAGTACATGCCAACAAGTTGTTTGGGAGGCATGCAAGGAAAAAGCCTTTTCTCACCTACAATCACAAACATAAACGTCTGGAGTTTGCTGCGACTTAAACTGTGTGCTGTGGTCAGATGAGACTAAGATAGAGCTTTTTGGGAACAAACACTGTCTGGGACTGCCTTGAAACAAAAGGTGAGTATGTGGAAAAGAACTTCACTGTGAAGAATGGTGGAGGATCTGTGGGCCTGTTTCTCTTCCAAAGGCCTTAGGAAACTTGTTAGGGTGCATGGCATAATAAACTATCTGAAATTCCAGGACATTTTAAATCAAAACCTGATGGCCTCTGTCAGAAAGCTGAAGATGGATCGTCACTGGGTCTACACAAAAATGGTTCAGCAGACACAAAATCGAGCTCCTCTATCGCCATCTCAGTCCCCAGATCTGAACCCAATTGAAAACCTGTGGGGTGAGCTGAAGAGGTGTGTGCATAAGAAAGGACCCAGGACTCTGGATGATTTAGAAAGACTGTGCAAAGAGAAATGGTCAAAGATCCCTCTATCTGTATTCTCCAATCTTGTGAAATGTTATAGGAGGAGATTAAGTGCTGTCTTTGGGTTGTATGAAGTATTAACATGAGGGGTGCCAATAATTTTGGTACACACGATTTTCTGCAATATATATTTCTTAATGTGAAATTTTTCCCCCTTGAACAATTGTACTTCAATTAAAGTTAAATTAAAGACAACTGATTAATATATCATGGGATTCTTTTTTTTCTCTTTTTAACTGTAAAGTACATGCATGAGATGTCTTTCAAATTAATTCCATTAAAACTGTGTACACTGAGTTTATTTGTTGGAACTTCTTGAACTTTCCACCATCAGCGCATAAGGTTTTCGAGTGACTATGGCGCGGATTAAATTGATTTAGTTTACAATTCAGGTGCATAATGCATAACCAGGGTCAAGGGTTCGTGTATGTTGTCCCTGTGCTTGGTGGATTTGCTCCCGTTTGCAGATTAGACAAATTGGCATTTTAAAATTGCCCCTAGTGTATAAATGAGTGTGTGGTGCGAATAAATGACCTTGTCACGTGACTTGGCACGCCTCTCGGAAACGTTGGTGAAATTTTTGCCTGTTAGAAACCGGCGAGTTTTATAATAACAATAATAAAGCCACATTTTGTGTGGGTTGTCATGTTGTACAAATTGTTTTTATCAAAATAAACATTTTAAACATACATCCAACACGATTAAAATGTTTATACTTATATTGCATTTTGATTCTTTGAGGGAAAAAAAACAGAATTAATAATAATATTGACGATAAAAGAGCTAGTCCAACATTTTCACGTGATCGGAACTAATTGTGACGTCATACGAAGGGCCAAGGGTCGCTAGAAAATTCGGTCGCCACATAAGCTTGTGCGTCGCGTTTTCCACGAAAGCGGCAACTTTTCACATCGGTAAGTGTGATTCTTGTGGGTGCTTTTATTATCTTATTCTTTTCTGTAGCGTTGTAGCTTTTGTGTCTTGGGGGTTAAAGTTAAGGCGAATCCGCCGATATCGCTCACTTCCTGCGGGAACGCGCTCAGGCTCGTCAAGCCGCTCTGCTGTGGATCCTGCAGCTGTGTGAAGGTAGCGCGCGCGCGCCAAACTTAGACTCTTTATAAACTGTTTTATTCATATTTTATATTTTATATGAGCATTTGCTTAAAGCCTTTGCTTGGCGTTATGTAGTTTATCGTTGAGAACATTTATATTTAGAAAGCTAACGCGGTTACTTGTACACTCAGTGGAGTTGCTGCTTAGCAACTAATATCAGCTTGCTACGCTGTCACCACTAGCCTAGCTTGTTAGCATTCTCCTTTGACTAACGTTAAGATATTTAGCAAGCAAGCCATCTAGTCCACGAACAGACCGTGTGTCCTCTGAATGCATACTACTTTTAAGTAGTTAGTGTTCATTAACTTACACATATAACCAAAGCTACCTGGCTAGTCATATTATATTAGCTAGCAGGTTTTTTTCCATGCTACGTACCTACTGTCAAATTCGTCGTACAGGTGCAGCCTAGCTAGCGTTAACTATAATTTCATTGTGATTATTATTTAATAGCTGATGTTTGCAGTTTAAAGCGTTGTCATATGTGAGGGAAAAATAATAAACGTTATCCTTCGAGTGAACGAAATAATTCTTGGGGGGAAAATGAAAGCAGCGAACTGGCTAGGATAGTTAGCCGGCCATGTAGTTAGCAGGTTAAGTAAACTAGCTAGTTATGCTACAAAGATGACCCTTAGAATTTGGTGTTAATTTTACCTCTAGTTGTTTTGCGTCTTGAAGTTAATGAAAAACAAACGTCGACGTTTTAGCCATGGTTGTAGTTATTGGTGTAAGGATAGCTGGTTAAGTGTGAAAACACCACAGTAAGGTGATCCAGGGCGGCTCCAGCTGTTAGCTTGCTAGCTCTCCCTGCTAGCTCTCCCTAGAAGAATAATAATGTGAAAAACAGACGATTGATTTATATAACCATGCGTTATTATTATTTTTAATTGTAAAGTACATGCGTGAGGCGTCTTTCAAATGCAAACTGTGTACACTGAGTTTATTTGTTGGAGCTTCCTGAACTTTCCACCATCGGCACACAAGCTTATCGAGTGACTGAGGCCCAGATTAAATTGATTTAGTTTACAATTCATGTGAATAATGCGTAACTAGAATTTGCAGGATGGTGGGGCTGTGGCCGCGCACCACCAGGATCAAGGGTTTGTCCATGTTGTGCTTGGTGGGTTTCCTCTGGGTATCCTGGTTTCCTCTCACTTGCAGATTAGGCGAATTGGCATTTACAAATTGCCCCTAGTGTGTGTTGTGTGTATGTATGCCCTGCAATGATTGCCACCTTGTCCAAGGTGTACCCTGCTGTGTGCCCTATACGTTTCCTAGGTATAGGACAAGCAGTATAAAGATGAATAAAGATTTGCTCTCAATCTTTTTTTAATGTGAATGTTCAGTTTTTATAAATTATTACTTTGAACAGTAAATTGGGGTGATAAAACGGCATAAGATATTTTTTACCATAATTCCATAAACATTGTCACATCAGAGTCGTGTATCACCTAAAATGAAATCCTAACATAATTGCTTGGAATTTAGTCCATGCTGTTTTTGACTAAATGTGTTTGAAACTTTAACGTGAATGAAGTTGTTGCGATCTTATAGGTTTTGCAACAGATTTGTTCAGTGATGCCGCTTAGTCACGTATCACTCCAGACTATGCTTTCATAACCTGTCAGCATACACATTAAATCCTTTTCACCACACGTTCACCAAACACACACCATCATATCAGCCACTTACTGTCAGAATACACTTTTGGGACGATTCAATCATTCCTAGCAAAATGATCGACTTTGCTTGGCAGAAAGAATGATCTTTCTGATCAGTTTTTGAGGAAACAATTCTTTCAAAAGTGTCTCAAAAAGATATTAAAAAGAAGCTCAACAATGTAGGACAGCTTTTATTGGAATTACATTTATTTTCTTGACTTTTATTATTTGTATTGTTTTTTTAACTAACTCAAATATGGTGCCATGTTTTTAAAAAAAAAACAGACTAAGCTTTCTACTCTGTTTGGTCCACAGGCAGTGCTTGGTCGACTGCAGCTAATAAAAGACATGGCGCATCTGGTAGCCGTTTGCAGAGACGGGGAAGAGGACTACCGTTTCCTTGCGAGACAGATTCCCTTATATATTGATGACTCTCTCACGGTAAGATGGTTGTTTCTGTTCTTGAGTGAAATCCCTACATGTTAATTCTGACGCATTTGGATGCCATAGGAGCATGGGGTCAGGCAGGTGCACAGAAATGCTAGTTAGCAGTCAAACTCGGTCATACTAATGAACATGAATGGGGAATCTGTATTAGCAACTAGTCCACTTGGGGCGTTTTTATATTAGAGCCCCATTTCCAAAAACACTTGACTCCAAAGTCTTTCATTTAATCAGTGAGAACGCAACTGTGGGGATTTCGTAGGAGATAGACTGCACTGAAGATGTTGCGTCACTTGGCTTCCATTGCTGATTCGAAATTTCATCTTCCGATCCACACAGCTATATCTGATTAAGTAGGAATGCATCTGAGTGTTACTCTTGTAATTTGTTCTGAAATATCAATAATAGGCATATAGTGAAGACTGACATACTCATTCTCCTCATCTCTTGTTTAATTGTGGCTCACTAATCAACTAGTTGCATCCTGCCACCTGCCGTGTTGGAGGGTGAAAATACTTGAGTAATGAGAGAAATAATAATGTGATAACACAGCAGGGGAATGGGGAGGTACAAGCAGTCATTCCTGGACACCCTACAAATCAATCGTGCCTAGTGGTTTAAAAAAAAGTATTATTTTTTTTAATCTGTGTTGATTATTGAAAGATTCAGAATGCAGCTACATGCAAGATTTTTTTTCTGACCCATCATACGAAGTGGCTTTTTACTCGGACTGTAACTCGGTGTGCCTTAGCGTGTCATGTTCCTTTGCATATGGATTGTATCCCGATTACACTTTAGTCACTTACACTTTTTTTTATTCAAATCCTTTTCTAGTTAGTGAAACCGAAATCTGATTGCTGTATCATAAGTCACATGTAAAACAGGTCTATTCTCTTGACAGGCTTGCTGTGTTCCTTACTTCCAGTTGTTTAACCTAAATGCTGGTTGATCTCTCTAAAGGTGCTACGTTTGATAGTTCCGGCTAATTTTTTTTAAATGTAAAAATTATATAAGTTTTTGTTCTTGAGAAAACTCTGCATTTCTTTTGGACACATCTAAATTGCAAGTAATTTGTTGATGATTGCAGTCTGGATATAATCTTAAATCTTAGCATTAATGAACAAATGTAAAAAGGTTTTTCTAGTATTTCAGCAATTTTAAAGTATGCACATCTTAAAATGGCTAAACATCATATTGGCCATTGCGCTGTCATGGTTATTACTAATGTTATCATTTATGTGCATCTCTCCTATCCAGATGGTGATGGAGTTTCCTCACACAGTATTGCACTTTGACAGTCATCAGAGCAACAGTTCACAAATTAAGCTGTTTATCGAGGTAAGACTGTTGGATAAACCTGGCAGTGCCATGAGGCAGTGCCATGTGGTAGTGATGGTGAATGTGTTTACTGAAGTACCTTAATAGAATAGATTATGCTTTGAGCTAGAGCTCGATGTTGGTGCTAGGGCAGGGTAGCTCAGTGGTTTAGTTGTGGTCTACTGATCGGAAGGTCCCAGTATCATACTTCAGTGCCACTGTCCTTTACTCTCAATTGCTCAGATGTATAATGAGATAAAAATGTAACTTGCCCTGGGTCAAATATCATAAATGTAAATGGATCAAAAGTAACAACCTTTACCTTGATTGATTTAACAGCCTTATTATTCCCTGACAAGGTTTATATGGTAATATCATCAACTATTAAAGCTGGGATATTTTTTTTTCCCCCTGAATAAACGGGTTCTCCATGTTGCAAAATGAATGGGGTGGAGTCATGTGATAACACAAATGCGGTTAAACAATCATTAAAGAACTTATTCTGCAAGATGAAACCAGAAAAACTGTGCATCTAAAGAAAAAAAGAGAAATGAAAAATTGTGCTTCTGGCCAAGGCAATTTTATAATCGGATATTTGTTTATTTATCTATTTGTTTAATTATTTTTACTATCTTTTAAATCCCTTGCATTATATCTATAACTTTGTATGAAACTTCCATGAAATGGCCTGTTAAGCTGATGAGGCAATAAACCCTAATACCAACCAACACATGCGGTTGTATGGTTTTAAGCAAACAGGACATAAACACACACTGTGGTGAAAGTTTGATCAGAATTAATAATAATAAACGTGCAAGATTGTTGATCAGAAGTTCTGAATGTCAGTTTTGATCAACTGCCCAGCCTTACTTTGAGCTTAGCATTTTATGCCAGTATCCATCTCCAGGAACTGTATAGATGATTTGGTAATATTAGTTTGTCTGAAAAATAAATAAATAGTCCGTGGAAGCCAATCACTTTATTAGACGTTTCTTACTTGCAGCGTCACAGCATGCTGAAGCAGCAGGATCTGAACATGGCCTTGATGGTTATGTCACGTGAAGTGTTCAGTGCACTGTCTCAGCTGGTGCCATGCGTGGGCTGCAGACGCAGCGTCGAACGTCTCTTTGCTCAGCTCACAGACTCGGGCTACTTCGCCCTGGAGCCGCTGACTGTAAGCTCAGCTGGCGTGCTATCAATCACCAGGTCTTGCCTTGCAGACCCCCGCAAACTCTACACACTCTTCTACATCCATGGGTAAAAAATAATCAATACACGCACATGCTGCAGTTTTGTACTGTTTGTCAATATTGTCCAAACATCTGTTGTTGAAAATTAATCGCCGCCTTCTGACCAATCAGTATTGAAAATTCATTAGCATGATGATTACTTTCATTGTGTTACGTCTCATTCTGTTTTTTTGTGTGTGTAATACAACACTGAAGGTGCTGAGTGTTTAGTTCAGTTTAGTTTGTAGTTACCAATCTTGTTTCTATCCTTTTACTTTCGCAGGTCAAAGCTGAATGATGTGATTGATTCCATTCCCAAAAGCAAGAAGAATAAGCGCTGTCAGTTGCATTCTTTAGACACACACAAGCCCAAACCCTTGGGGTAAGTTTATTCTTCCCAAGATTTCTAAATGTAATGTACTTCATTGTTTTTGGTTTGAAAGTGTAGAAATTTGTATTCTCTATGCTTTGTCCTTTGACATCCTCATGATGCTGTAGCGAGAGTGAGTTAGTGCTATTGCTAGAAAAGCACACTGCTGCAGGAGTAGGGGGAAAAAAATTATTCTTCCCTTTTGGCTCTTTCAGACTCCGTGCATGTAGACACCACTCTGTACGGAAAGAGCACCATGTTGTCTTTGTCAGGTTTATGACCCTGAACTAACTTAGATAAACAAATTCTTAATCCTGATATCAGGTGCTAAGATATGTCGCCTATTAATTTTGCAAAGTATTTGATTTTGGGGCTGTAAAGCAGGTTCTTCAACTCTCTTCCTCTTTAAAGCAGGAACTGTGTGGTAATTAGCTGTGTTAGTTGTTTGTGTTTGGTGACTGTGGAGATTGTGTTGCAGAGGGAGCTGGATGGACGTATGGGAGCTTATGTCTCAGGAGTGCCGGGACGAGGTGGTTCTGATCGACAGTGCTTGTCTGCTGGAGACTCTGGAGACATACTTGCGTAAACACAGGTAAACTTGGAACGTCTCGGTCAAGGTTATAAAGTTACTCAGTTGCTTATCGTTGTTTAAAAGAGTAATAAATTAGATGGGGGGATAAAAAAACAAACACTTTTAAATGTTTAAAAACTTAAACAGTAACTCACTGCACTAAAATACAAGGCACAGATAATAGTTATCAATATTACACTTCACATATTGAAGAGTGGTAAAGCCCAGAGGCATTGGTAAAAGACTGTGTGAAAGAGTATTGTATTAATGTAATATTCTACCATTATGGACAGTTACTTTCACATGGTGTAAACGTTACGGAAGAGAGTTGGTAGAAAAGACACGGATCCATTCTACCATTGGTCGAGAAGGTCTCCCGTGGCGCTCTGTAGAACACTTGGTAATAATCAGTCTCTGAGGAGAATTGTTCAAGATTGATTAATTGTATTTTGGACAGAATCCGCCTCTTGACCACAACTTCAACAGAGTCGAGCTTCACGTCTAGCAAAGATCCCTTTAATTTCGCAGCCCCAACAAGCCACAGCATAAAAAAATGACCCTAGCCACAACAGACTTATGGAGCATTCGGAGCGTGGTGTTGCAGACGTTAAAGGACCTAACCCTTCGCAGAAGACATGGGCTGTTCTGTCCTTTCTTGTGTGCGGTTGTATTAATTGACCAGTCTAGTTTGTTGTCGAGATGATCGCCAAACTGGACTGGTCAATTAACACAACGCATTAACCTAACCTTTTTTTATATATATTGCATATTTTTTATCTGGATCTGGGCTCTATCTAAACTTGCACCTTTTAATTGTTGGCTTGCTGTCTCTCCGTGGTTCTCAGGTTCTGCACAGACTGTAAAAACAAGGTGCTGAGGGCCTACAACATCCTAGTGGGTGAGTTGGACTGCAGTAAGGAGAAAGGCTACTCCGCTGCACTGTATGAGGGGCTGCGCTGCTGCCCACACGAGCGCCACATCCATGTCTGCTGCGAGACAGATTTCATCGCTCACCTGCTAGGCCGGGCTGAGCCCGAGTTTGCAGGGGGGTACGAGTGAGTCACTTAAGTATACTTTAATTTGGTAGTTTGTTTATTGTATTGGTCAGCAGTATAATGATGCAATTGAATTGGCCAACAAGGTTGCATCACCGTGGACAGACGATCAGCTTGTATGTAGATGTTTTGTGTGTTTGCGCTAAAAATCTTCTTTTTTTTTTTTTGTGACAGTTTTTATCATTACATTTACTGCTAAACAGCTAAATCTACCCAGCAGACAAAAAGATTGCAAAAAGGTGTATTATGTTGTGATGTAAAGGTTAGATTTTTTTATTATTATTATACAAGACCTTTTATTCTGTCACCAAATTTAGTTTTCTCGATTTGCTTCATTGACATTCATATGGTTTACAAAATGAGGTTCATCATGTTAACTTGTTTTTATTTAGAAAGTGTAAGGTTTTGGAATTTCGTTGTAACCATGCAGGCTTTTTTACAAACTGCTGCCTTTGTAGCACTGTCTGGAGGTTGATTCTTTAAGGCTCGAAGATGGGTTAATGAAAAATGCTTCCCTGTTCAAATACCTTCAGCCGAGTGTTAAGTCGTACTACTTTCAGGCGTGTGCTTCAAAGAATTTTCACCAATTCAAGCCAGACAGTTTTGATTGTGAATCGTGAATATTTATCACTTTTCGTATTAATTTGTTTATGCTGGTACTAGTTAATTTTTTTTAAAAGGTATAGTACAGAATCACCTCGCACGTTGTCTGTGTAGGAGTTGCCCTGCAGTGTAAGTAATAATAACTTGACTGATGTATGTGACATCGTGCCGGATCCTACACAGCCCCATCCATTATGTTTATGTGCAGACGCAGAGAGAGGCATGCTAAGACCATCGACATAGCACAGGAGGAGGTCTTGACGTGTTTGGGGATCCACCTGTATGAGCGCTTACACCGGATCTGGCAGAAGCTGCGGGCTGAGGAGCAGACATGGCAGATACTCTTCTACCTCTGTATTGACGCACTACGCAAAAGTTTTGAGGTAGTGTGAAGAACAGGGTCATTCTGCTTCGTTAGTGCTGAGATGCTGGATTTTTTTTTTCTTTCATACACTGTGCTTTCTATAATTAATCCTTGAGCTGACATGGGTTGCATGGTGTTAGTAAAAAAAATAAAAAAAAAAGATACATGAGAGAGAAATCAGTTTGATGCAATGCCATTATGGACTATTGACATTACAGTTGAAGCATCGTTACTGCCAGCGTCCAGAGTATGTCTATGTGGATGTCAGGTGTCTTGTAGTGGTACTTTTTATTGATGACTACTTGGATATGGGTGCAACTTGCAGAGATGATCTGTATGAAATGGAACGTACAATAAATGTGAAAACTATAAAGTGGGTGCTTTTTAAGAAGCTAAGGTTCGTGACCAATTTTATTTCCTCTTTCACAGATGGCAGTTGAAAAGGTGCAGGGAATCAGCCGGCTGGAACAGCTCTGTGAGGAGCTGTCAGAAGAGGAGAGGGCTAAAGAGCTCAAGCAAGAAAAGAAACGGCAGAAACGCAAGAACCGACGCAAAAACAAGTGCGGTTTTGACATGTCTGAGCAAGAGACCGAGGTATATAAAGAAAAGAGCTTGGGAGAGGTAATCATTCTCTTTTTAGAATTTCTCCCATTTCTGTGTCACCTTTCATTTTTGCTTTTGCTGCCAGCATGTACAGACTTATTGTGATGAATGATGAATTTAAATTTAAGTAAAATTTGGCATTGTGTTGTGAACTTGAGGAACTTTTGCACATCCTCACCCAATCGTTGTACTTCCTGATTTCAGGATTTAGAGGATTCGGTGAACAGTGGCTGTAAGTCATGCGGCAACAGGGAAGAGCCTAGGGTAGGCGTGGAGTCGATCGTGCCTATCGAGAGCTCCTCCTGCAGCTGTCCTGCCACCACGCTTTTGGGCTCCCCCAAAAGCAAAAATGGTATAACATTTAAGTACTTTTCTTAGGGCCGCAATGGTAGTTGTTATAATGTATTTCGTGAGTAGTAAGCTATTGCTCCTGTTGAAAATCTGAGCACTTGTAGGTGCAAACTGTTTCATAGAGAAGCGAAGAGAATTACTTCCCAGAGATTGTGCGTTGGTGAATTGTTAGTGACCTGAATATATTTTGTTTAGACACACACACACACACACACACACACACACACACACACACACACACAGGGTGGCAAATCCACTATTTTACTGCCTGTGTTGGTGCATTTACATATATGATAAGGATGCGACAACATTGTTGAATGTTAGGAATTGTGCTTTTTAAAATGATTCTGAAGCCTTGAACATCAAAACCGCCAACATATTTCCTCAAAAAATATAATTCATGTAAAATAAGCATGTTTCTGTGTAGGCTTCCGAATCTTGCCTATTTAGTGTTCCGTGTTAAGCATGTGGAACTGAATGTAGAGCGAACATACCCATTCCCGCACTGGGCTGCACGACTCCAGACAAAATGTGAATCACGATTTTTTTTTTCCCCATGGGAATTGAGATCATGATTTATTTATTTTTTTTCCCCTATGATCTTTTGTTTTCCCCTTCCAACAAAAAATATTGATTTGTACTTAGAGTGTTGTCTGCACAGAATTTTTAACTCTTGTATTAATAAGTCACCTTTCCATATTCCCCCCGCGATTTTCTCCCTAATTTAGTCGTGTCCAGTTCCTCCCCGTCACTAGGGGGCTCCCACATTAAGGCTACTACTACCACTCTGCCGGGAGGGTGAAGAGCATCACATGTTTCCTCCGAACCACGTGATGCCAGCCGACCGCATCTTTTCGAACCACTTGCTCACAAGCCGTTGGGGCGGAGTAAAACACTCGGACAGCGCTATCCGCTCCTTCCCTTTCGTGAGCTCACAGACGCCCCTGATTTGCTGTAGAGCCGTGATTAATGTGGGAGCACGAAGTACCTCTCATCCCTCCTCTCTGAGAGAGTTCGGCCAATCAGCTCTCTCTAAGCCTCCGGAACCTTTCCATATTTTAATATAAATAAAGTAAAACGTTAAATATAAATAGAATATTAACAAGAATACATAAGTACCTATTAAGTAGCCCTTGAGCATTTTGGACACTCAGGCAACTACAGAACTTCATCACGTGTTGGTTTATATTATTTTATCAGCATGAGGTAAATGTAACACTTCGGTAGTTTGTTGTTAAATGTATAGTTTACAGTGTAGAATTTGTTGTCAAAGGGTCTATTGCTCAGTCTTAACACATTTCCAGTATATTCGTATGTAGCTTTTGCTCTGTTCTCAGAGTCTCTGTGTGAAAGCTTGAATGAACATGACAGATTTAATTATCTAATACTTTCAGTCGTAGCTCAATTAGAACTGCACGTGCCTCTCTGATCATACAGTAGAATGTATTTTAGTTTTTATCATGTGTGTGAGACATTATGCATCTGTGTTATTGTCCTCAACATATGGTAAATCAACACGATAAACGCAACAACCGAAGAAAACTGTTTGACACATGCCAATTGAGCGGACACACAAATCATCAAAGGGAGTCAATCAGAAACAGGTCGTCAGAAAGGGGTGGGTGGGGGAGTGGTTGAGAGAATTCAGCGAGCAGTGTTGATATTGAGCACGCGCAGGACATAGTTTGGACACAATGCAAGTGTCAGTTTGATGGAGTTAGTGAGCTTTTAAGCGAACAAAAATAAAATCATGGGTACAAAATAGTTTTTGGCAGTTTTGAAAAGGACCGCATCCTACTCCAACTCCTGATTGCTGTGTAGCTCCACCTCCTTGTTACACGTCATGTGAGTGACAGTGGAATGCCGTAAATGAGAAAAAGAGAAGTGATTTGTGTAACTAAATCATTTGCTAATATCTGGTCTGATTAGTTATTTAATAGTGTTGTGTTGCACTGTTCAAGTGCTACCAGTGACCTTGACTGATGCAGCAATCCGGGATTGTTGTCAAGTAAATAAATGAACTCGTGAATCCTGCATGATCTGAATGCATATCTGTATTAATCAATGTTTTCTTTTTTTTTTTTTTTTTCCCCCCCACCGTAAAAAACCAACTCTAGAGTCGCATACATGTATGAATGAATTACATATTCAGTAAAACAGTCTAACCAATCAAAGATTGAGTTATTGTAACCAGTCATAGCACAGAAGGTTGGATTTATAGGTGGGGGGGGGGGGGACATGGGAAACGTAACTTAACCTGTGGAAAGTTCCATCTGTTGCGTTACAGCAGATTAAATATTCAACATTGGGTTAAAATCACTTTTGAGAAAATGTTTATTCTGATTAGTAAAAGAACATCTAACTGTGGTGGTTTAGCATCCATTTAAAATTAAGATGACTGCTGATTTTGCATGTTTTTAAGTGCATTGTATGCATTATATTGGGGTAATCAGGTCTGATATTTGACATGGAGGCTTGGGCACACCCAGTTCATTTAGAAATTATAGAAAATACTGGCTCATCCTCGCTTTCTTATATGGGTTAGTCAAATGTAGACCTGTTTATGTTTAGAAATGAGGAAAATAGAGCGAACTGTTTTGGAAATAATGAGGAGTTGATGACTCAACGCACTGACCTGTGTGTATGTAGGTCTGCTGTCTCATAGTCACGGCAGCGATTGTGGCTATTCCTCCAGTATGGAAGGCAGTGAGACGAGTTCCAGGGAAGGTTCAGATGTGGCATGCACAGAGGGAATGTGTAACCATGATGAAACAGGTACAAACTTCTTTGAATTGTTGCTAGATAGCCGAATAAACAATTCACAGAATTATGACCCAGACTGTGTTTTTGATATGTACATGGTTATGAGTAGTCGTGACTATTTTCCATACCAGCATGAAAAGCCCTCAAAGCAGTACTTTCTATATGAAACTGTCCAATGTGAACACCAAGGCATATTTATCCTAATGTACTCAAGCCCTTGGTCCAGAGTGCTGCAGCATTGTACGCTGAATTTGATAAAGCCATGCATTTGGTAGCTGAAACTTATTTCCAAGCTATTATTAAACAATGTGTGCTGACTTAAAATTAATAATGAGCAATGTTAAGGGTTTCTGTTTTGTCTCTGCAGCTGAATACTCCTGCATTCATCACTGCTTGGAGGACAAAGAGGAGGATGGTGTGGACAGCTGTGTGGAGTGTTGGGCAAACTGTGAGGAGCAGGCCAAAGGCAAGAACAAGAAGAAGAAAAAGAAGAGCAGGGGTTTGCTAACTGCAAACGAGCATGTGAGTTACATTGGGCAAAATGTAAGCCTTCATCACATTACAATTTTCAGTATTATACTAAGCACATATGTGATATTTATTTATTTTTAAGATCAAAGATTGATTGCAATACATGTTAATATAAATAGTTTTGGGTACATAAAACTAATGATGATTGACAGCTGTGAAAGTATATTTAGGAAAAGCGAAGAAAAATTATACAGTATAGTACGCTGTATGAAACTGCGTCTTGCACTTGTCCAAGAAGCATTCAAGTCAAACTGTTTGAGAGTAAAAACTTCCTTTTTTCTCTATACAATTCCCTGAATTATAAAAAAATATACCATCAGTTTTGAAAGCTTTCTCAGTATGCCAAAGCCGTGATCAGCCCTGGCCGCTTCACTTTTGAAACGCTGCCCTCCCAGGAACTCCTTTAATGGCCCAAGCATGTGGAAATGGCACCAAGCGAGGTCAGGACTGTATGGGGGGGGATGTGGCAATAACTCCCAGCCAAGTTCCTATAATGTACAAGTGGAGTCCGTGAATGAATCATTGTGTGTACAGTTCCCATAGCCCGATGGGTGTCTTTTGCAAGTAGTGCAAGGTGACAAATTATCAGTTATCAAGGATCAGGTGCTGACTTTTCGCAGAAGCGTCATTCAAAAACGGCCTTTTTTTTAGTACCTTTTGAATGCTGAAACAGATCATCATTGTACTTTGCTTAAAGTCTTCTGTAAATGTCAATCGTTTTTTCCGCCTGCGTTTAGGAGAAATTCTTTCAGTCCTAGTTTGACTTGAAGGCCCTTCAGATTGTATGAAATAAATTCGCTATTGTCAGGTGCACAGAGACAGCAGTCGTGTTTCATGTAATTAAAAAGAAAATGCTTTATTTAATTTTTTTTATTGGACACAGTTTTTGCTCTCTTAAGCTATTCTTTCCTTTCCTTTGCAGCACTGTTCCCAGGCACACGCATGTCCGTCAGACAATAGCCGGAGAGAGGATCTGAGCGGCTTGCCCATTTTAGAAAACGCCCACGAATCCTCCGCCTCGTCCACACACAACTTTCAGAGCAAACAGACGACGTGCGCAAAACTGTGCTGCGGTTCGTTCTTCAGTGCTGGCCTGCAGCTGCCCTGGGCCAAACAACAGCTCACAAGTCTGACTCCAGATCCCTGCACACAGGGGCAATGTACCGCCAAAAGTCTCATGGAGTTACTGGTGAGTGGGCTTGACTTTGAAAATGCACAAATTTCAGCACATTTGTTCACGGAGAACACATTAACAAATGAATGGTAACTGCTTGATGTCTCATATATGTAACTGATTTTACAAATGTTGAAGCAGTAAGTCTCTGACTTATGAACATTCGAGTTAGGAATTTTCTGCAAATATGAACTGACCTGGGATCTAGGTGTACAAATACCAGAAGGTAGCACACGTGTATTGTTAAAAAAAAAAAAAAAAGAAATAGACCCTGCAATGCCCCAGATACCAATATTTATAATTGTATACAATTATTTTCAGTGTGTAAGTGAATGTATAAAATGCCCAAAGTATATTGCATGTGGGGGTGCGGGAGAAAGGAGTCGGCCTGAATCAGTCAGTTATAATAGAAAATGGCTGTCCGTTAAAGCTGGCCTCATGGCCAATAATCCTAATTTCAGAAAATCCAGTTTTCCCACTGTCTCATACAATGGAAAACAGCTCTGAGAAAGGGGGACAGATTTAGCCAAGTGGATTGGTATGATTTACATTGTATATTCGTGTGCGACACTTTGTCGAATAGGTCTGACTTACAAATGTACGGAAGTAGAGGATTTACTGTATTTCTAGAGGCTTAGATATTTGGGGTCCAGGTTTGATTCCTGGCCAGGTTCGATTTCCGTCTGTGCGCATGGAATTTGCATGTTCTCCCTTGCTTGGTGAGTGTCCCCAGGGTACTCCGGCTTCCTCTCAAAGACATTAGGCAGATTCTCATTCTCAAATTTCCGTGTGTCCCTTGCGATGGATTGGCACTCTGTCCAGGTTGTACCCCATCTTGTGCTCCAAGTCGCCTGGGATAGACTCCAAATTAATTTGTGCTGGTTTCCACTCCAGAGGAACAAAGTACTTTTTTTTTTTTTGTTGTTGTTGTGGCTATTTGTTTTGTACAAAATCGAAGAGAGCCCAGTGTTCCACCTTGTCTTCTGATGCTCGTGACTTCTCTCAACTTGCAAACTCAAATCAGTTTTTTTTTTCTTCCCCTTGCTACATTACAGTATTACTGATCTTACCGCCATGCTAAAAGATCTAAATTCTTATTATTTAACCAAAATTGACGTCTCCATAGAATAAGTATAAATTTTCAAGTTCAATGTATAGTATTGTTTTCAAACCTCTAGCACCGTGCAACACTAGTCACGGCTATTTAAAGCTACATGTAACATCATTCCACCATCCTCATTCCTGTGATTTATTTGCTGTATGTTCCAGCAGCCATAAACCACTATTCCCTCACCAGCTTTAACTTTGAAACCTTTACCTTGCACACTGTTGACTTCCTTCATAAATCCTAAATAAACTTGTTCTCAAAAAAGACTTTTGCATATCAACATACTTGCATTCAGGGCCGTGATGTTCAGTACCTGGCCAAAAAGGTTTGCTCTAAGATTTTATTCAGTCACCTCTAGCTTTGGTTACCACACGCAATGTGGTGATCAGTTCATGGGTGAACAATTATTCCTCCCAGGAGCACTCTCACAGAATTTGAGTCCTGCAATTTGTCTCTGCCATCAGGGAAGAAAAACTCCATTGATGTGATACCCTGGTCATACAGTACTTTCAGATTATCAGCTGACTTCATTTTGTTGCCAACTGAAACCCCAGATCATAACACTGCCTCCAGAGGCATGTACACTAGGCACTATGCATGATGGGTGCATCGCTTCATACTCTTCTCTTCTCACCCTAACGCGCTCATCATTCTGGAATCGGGACAATCTGAACTCATCAGACCACATGACCTTTTTCCATTGCTCCAAAGTCTTATCTTTATGCTCCAAAGTCTTATCATTTCCTCTATGGTTGTTGACAGTTTCAGCACTATACTTACAGGTTATGATGATGTGTTGAACAGTGCTTAACCCAATTTCAATTTTCTTTAGTTTTCTTTGTTTGCTGCAGCCCAATAATTTGACCATTTATAAAATGGTGACTTTTTTTTGGCCCAGGTAATGTGTTTCTATTTTGAAATAACAATAATACAGCCTGATGGCAACGTCAATGGTCCAAGTTTTAGGCCAATGCTGGCTTGTGCGTTTGCTTCTGTTAATGGGTATCATATCTTTTGTGTGTTCAATGTGTGTTCAACAGGATGAGACTGAAATATCATCAGATGAAGAGAACTGCCTGACGCAGGATGAGATCCAGTCGTTTGTAGAGGAGAACAAGTCTTTCTACAGCAAGCGAGACCAGTACAGGCAGCACCTGAAGGAGCGCTTCACCAATTACTGCCACTCTAGTGTGTGCAGAGGCGATTGGCAATCTACGACCAGTGTCAAATAAATAAAATTTTTACAGATGGAAAAAAAACAAGAGGAAGATGGCAAAGTTTGGGGTTAAAATCAGAATAAATTCTTGAGCCGTGTCTTGTTTGTTAAAGTTAAATTTTATTTGTTGGGAATAGTTAAATGGTCACATCCACACCTCACATTTCTCTTTCCAGTTTCTAGGTCTTTTTTTTCTATCACCTTTTTAAATTTCTCCTTGGTCCTCGCTTATTTCTCCCTCCTTCCTCACTGACACTCAGGTGTAGTTTATTTACTGTTTTATGGATTTGCTGATTCTAGGAGTGGGTTCTTAAGATCACAGTGGAAGTGATACCAGTAGTCTTCTAGTCTTATCGTTGATTTAACATCTCTATTTTCTCAGTTCATCTCACTGACTTTTTAGTGTTGTACCAATAAATGTGTACAGAAATGAAATTATCTGAATATAAAGATTTTACAGAGAGTGGATCGTCCATTTATGAGGAGGTTTGGGTGTAATGTTGAGCGCAATGTGCAAAATTGACATAATAAAGAATATTTATTAATATGCATTAAGAAAAATGTGTGGTTTTCTGCAATTGGTTTCATAAATGGAGAAGAGCTTTTTCCATCCTCTAAAAGGGAACATTTATAATTGTTTTAAAGGAACAATTTTCCTTGTCTCCCAAGTGTACTCATCAGCCAAGATATAGTGATTTAAATGTCTAGGGTAGCTAATGAGGATTTGAAATCTATTTTACCCAATCTGTGGCTGGGGGAAAAAAGCAGCTTTATATATTCATAATTTAAAACCGATTTGTCATATTGTTGAAGAACCAGAAATTTTAAAGTCACTACACCAAGTAGCTGATACTAAAGAATCTATCAAATGTCTTGCAGAAAATTTTGCTATCTCAAGGATTCCATGTTCTTAAACAGTTAATATAGTTTTGGTAACACTGGAATGAATGTATTAATATTAACTGTTTATCCATGCTGATGTAACGAAGGGGTTTAACTACTGTTCAGAAGGTCCCAGGTTCAAACCCAAGCACCACGAATTTGCCAACTCCTAATATTTATAAAGCGATACAATGTACGTAAGTCGCTCTGATTAAGGGCGTCTGCCAAATACCGTAAATGTAAACCGACATCTGCTTGATCAGTCAGAATCAACAAGCCACAGAGACATAGTGTTACAAACTCTTTAAAGTTCTGGAATGTTCCTTATCCAGCTTTATCCTTGACTCATGTTAAAAGGCTTAAGTGACAACTAATAAACATCCTGACATAAACATCCAGACATCCTGCTGCATATCCTGGGTAGCACATGTCATAGATCTCATAAAAAATAAATAAACTTGTTACTGTTATCAATAACATGTATATAATACATATGTTCTTACCACATTATTTGAACAAATTGATAGAAAACCAATTTAACAAATGTGTATATATGTATATATAGTGTCCTCCATAATTATTGACCCCCTGGTTAAAATGTGTTTTTTAGCTTCTAAAAAATCCAGTTTTGTTCTAAATAACATAGGACCACAATGGTAAAAAGAGGAAATTCCAACCTTAAAATCAAGTGTATTTATTCAGTGGAAAAAAAATCCCACATTAAGAAATAATTATTTTACATCAAATCATGGGTGCCACAATTATTAGCACCCCTGATGTTTAATACTTTGTACAACCCCCTTTTGCTAACAAAACAGCACCTAATCTTCTCCTATAATGTTTCACAAGATTAGAGAACACAGAAAGAGGGATCTTCGACCATTCCTCTTTGCACAATGTCTCTAAATCATCCAGTGACCTGACTCTTCTAATCTGCACGCTCCTCTTCAGCTCACTCCACAAGTTTTCAATGGGGTTGAAGTCTGGGGACTGAGATGGCCATGGGAGGAGCTTGATTCTGTGTGTGGTGAACCATTTCTGTGTATGTTTGGCCAAATGTTTTGGGTCATTATCTTGCTGAAAGACCCAGTGACGACACATCTTCAGCTTTCGGGCAGAGGCCACCAGATTTTGCTTTAAAATGTCCTGGTATTTCAAAGCATTCATGATGTCATGCACCCTAACAAGGTTCCCAGGGCCTCTGGAAGAGAAACAGCCTCACAGCATCACCAATCCTCCCCCATACTTCACAGTGGGCATGAGGTGCTTTTCTGCATACTCATCTTTTGTGTTCCACTTAGAGAGTTTGTTGTCAAAAAGCTTGATTGCCCCAGTTGAAGCCCCAGTACCGCTTAGCAAACTCCAAACGTTTGCGTTTATGATTGTGACTGAGAAAAGGTTTTTTCATTGCATGCCTCCCAAAGAGCTTGTTGGCATGTAGATAGCGTCTGATGGTTGTTTTGGAGACTTTGTGACCCTAAGATGCTATCATTTGTTGCAGTTCTTTAACAGTGAGCTTTGGAGAATTTTTTATTTCTCCAATAAAAAATAGTAGGCTTGTTTACTACTGTTCCAGTTTTTTTTTTTTTTAAACTTCTTAATGATTCCTCTCACAGTAGATATGGGCAGATGCAGGCGGGTGGCTATTTTCTTGTACCCATTGCCTGACTTGTGAAGGTCGACATGCATCTGCCTTACTTGAATGGTGTGTTCCTTTGTCTTTCCCATGTTGAAGAGTGGATAAGAGAAATGGCCTCTGTGTCACGTCCTATTTATACCCCAGGGAAGCAGGAAGTGATAAATTACTAATTAAATGTTCCTAGATACTCTGATCAACTTTGTAAACTACTGTAGAAATGACAGAAATACTTCAATTACATTTATTTTCTAGGAATTGTTAGGGGTGCCAATAATTGTGGAACAGGTTATTTTATGCAAAATAATTATTTGTTAGTCAGGGATTTTTATTTCTCCTTAAAATTCACTTTATATTCACGTTATATTTTTCTACAATTTTCAGTGTGACAATATGCTTCTGCAATAAAAACTGAATTTTTTTTAAGGCTTTTAACACTTCTTAACCAGGGGTGCCAATAATTATGGAGGGCACTATATATACATCTCACTGTGACATGTCACTTCTTTCAAAATTAGTTCTGTGTTATGTCTCCAATAATTTCCCTTATAGGAGAAATAAGTCTTATGGCTTAATAGCCCTGTTGTATAATGTCCATTAGCAAAATAAATATTTCCCAAATCCAGGGTATTTGCTAATAGCAAACTGTATTTACATATTTTATAATCAGCTCGATATTATTGTAGAATTGGGAAAGTTCAAAAGCATGCATTATTCTTAAAAGAATAATGATGCATAAGTCCAAAAATTTGTGGACACCGGACTATCACACCCATATGTGGTTCACCCAAGAGTATAGAATGTCTTTCATTGTGTATGCTGTAGTGTTATAATTTCCCTTAACTGGGTCTAAGCTGTAAACCTGTTCTGGCGTGACATTGCCTCTGTTGTTCACAAACCGAGCTCCATGAAGACATGTTGTGCCAAATATCCAGTGGAATAACTCAAATGTCCAGCACAGAGCCTTGACTTCCACTCCCAAGGATCTCCTTTAGGACAAAATGGAATGAATGTCAGATGTATTCCAGAACCCCTAAAACCAAGATCGGTGCCTGACCCCTCAAATGTCTTGTAATTGAATTAATGCAAATCCTCACAGCCATACTCCAGAATTTAGACGGAAGTCTTTCTAGAAGAGTAGAGGTTATTATAACAGGAAAAAAAAAGAAAAAAGAAAAGAAAAGGGCAGTAAATCAGTAAAGGGATGGTCAACAAGCACATATGTGTGTAATGGTCTGGTGTCCACAGACTTGTCTAGCGACAAATGGAAAGAATTGCAGTGTCGCCTTGCACCTCCAGTGTGCGGGCGCAATTTTCTGCCAGGGATCTATATGCATGGAGTTTGCATGGTCAACCTGTGCTTGGTGGGTTTCCTCCAAGTACTCCGGTTTCCTCCCACGGTTCCTCCCAAGACATGCAGATTGTGAATGTACCTCGCCCCGTGCTCTACGTCTCCTGGGATAGGCTCCAGGCCCTCGTGACCATGTTTACAGGATAAAATTAACACTACAAACCACAGTTAATTGTATCAACCTCTAGATGGCGCTGTTTATCCACACACATTTACTTTATCGCTTTCTTTATTTTCTTTTTATAAATGTATATTCTACAGGCTTCTATTCCACATTATTCAGAATTATTTTTCATTTCATTATTTAAAGATGGTTTATATAACTTACTAGCAGCTGCAGATTGTTTAAGCCACTGCAGCGTAACCTACTTCTCCCAGCTGTCGTTTAGGGGGGGGGAAAAAAGTGCGGGCGGTGACACCAACCCAAGTCTTTGGTTTTTCTTTTTTTTTGCGTTGGCATATAATATTTAATCCTGAGCTCTGGGTTTGGGGCGTGCTTATCAGTGAGTCTGACTTGGAGATACGGACAAGGAGAGAGAGAGAGAGAGAAGGATCACTCAGGTGTACTCTGATACACTCCCGTTTGCAGAGTAAACTCTGATCTGGAGAGATCCTGCGCTCGGCTCTCCGATGGAGCGGTGGAAAGGCAGAGTGGCGCTCGTGACCGGAGCCTCGATCGGGATCGGAGCGGCTATCGCGCGCACTCTTGTCCATCAGGGCATGAAGGTGGTCGGTTGCGCGCGCAACGTCGATAAAATAGAGGTGAGAGGTGCTGCGCGCGTTTTCATTACCGAGACCAGATTATGAGGCCCGGCGATGGTAGCTGATACCGGGCGAGCAAGCCGGTCATTTCAAAGCACACATTCCCTGATTTAACCGCCTCGGGCTTCCCGCGTTTTTGTTTATCTGTTTTCGTGTTCCTTTGCTTTTTTAAACTTGATTTCCATTCATAACGTGTCATGAATATGGCTGCAATTATAGCTCATAGCTACAGTATTCATGATTGATTATGATTGATCAACTAACCACGCCCACTTAAAAACATATTAAAACGCGATATCCACTTCCTGTATACTATATAAACATGCTCGGGATATGCTATATAAAATATAGTGTAGCATCGTAAACAACACAATTAGTAGCTCAGTGCTCGATTTTGACTGTTTTGGTTTTTAGTAACCGCGCTTCCGGCTGCAGGGATTTTGTATACGCGCGTGCTGCTATACGCTGTCGTTTCTATAGTAACAATTAACACAGGGACCTGAATGGCGGATGTTCCACATAAACATGTGTGTTTGAAAGAAGAAAAAAAAAACCCGCGTGTAGGTTTTGGTGAAGTGAGTCAAAGGTTTCATTTGTTTTCTGGGTTTTCTGTGACAGGACAGAGGAGTGTTTGTCTTGTTAACTTGAAGAGAGAGTGAGAAGGGGGGGGCTAGTGAGGGAAAGACTGTTTATAGCATTCTGTAGGTGATGGCAGGATCTGACTTGTTTGAGGATGTCTAAGAGTGGCAATTCTAGAATCAGACTTAATTTATATATATATATATATATATATTTTTTTTTTTTCTGATTAAGGTAGCATGGTGGTGTAGTGGTAGTGGTAGTGTAGTGGTAGCACTGTGGCCTCACACCTCCAGGGTCTGGGTTCGATTCTGTGTATGTGGAGTTTGCATGTTTCTCCTGTGCTTGGTTGGTTTCCTCCGGGTACTCCGGTTTCCTCCTATAGTCTATAGACATGTTGGTTAGGTTAACTGGCGTTCCCAAATTGCCCATAATGTGTGTGTGTGCGCCCTGTGATGGATTGGCACCACACCGCATGCCCCAACTCTCCTGAGATAGGCTCCATGCACCTTGTGACCCTGTACACAGGATAGGTGGTATAATGCATGAATGAATATTTAGATTAAAGCCTAAATGCAACCCTTCCTGACGCAACCCTCCCATTTTTATCACACCATCAGGAATACTGGACATTAAAGCTGTAATTGTTGATAAATAAATAAAAAATATTATGTTTGATAATTAATTTTAAAAAAGCATAATCGGAAATTTTCTGTGGTTTAACATGAATAAACCACTTCGGGATATGATTTTACGGGAACATCGTTTCCTCATGCAGCAGGTCACGTCCTCCTGGGTTGCCTATAGGTCTCCTATTCATATCAGAATCAGTTAAGTTGTCTCTTCCAGAAGAGAACCAACAGACTAAACCTACAGTAGGAATTCAATAGTGGGCTTAACTGTGAACTTTATTCCACTTTCTATTGTGATCTGCCTCTTCTACTTGTTCCTCACCTGAATGTATCGATAGTTACAAAGACATGCTTTGTGCATTGTATAACCATAAGACTTCACTCAAGGCCAGTCACTTCTTTTAATCTTTCTGCCTCGTCAATCATTGACTGCTCCAGGACTGTGTCTGGCACCCTTCTTCTAGACTCCTCAGGAGTCTTCATTATAGGCAATTATGTCGACAAAGAATGAGCATGGGAATAGAGAAAAAAAAAAAACATCTCAACATGCCACTAGTGATGCCAGTGTTCAGTAGACTTGTAGCGTTAAAGCATGGTTTGGACCCTAAATGTAATTTCTGTAATTAGATGACACCAGGAACCATCACTTCAGCTGTACTGCCAATCCCGGTTAGTAACAAGCATCACCAAGTGGTTGAATGGGGTGTTCTATGCTGTATATCTCCTTTAGAATATCAGCTACGTTAACTTCTGAAAATGGAAATCTGGGTTGAATCCCACATAGTGTTAAATGGATATTCATTGTCACAAACCCCATATAGGACCTTTGATCAGGGCTTGGAAAGAATTCAGTGTTGTGTTAGGTGTTAGTTAGCCTTCTAGCCGGAAATAAAAGAACACTAATGGTTCAGAGGTAGTTGTTAGCACTGTCGCCTTGCACCTCCAGGGTCCGGGTTCGATTCCTGGCCAGGTACGATTCCTGTGGAGTTTGGATGTTCTCCCCGTGCTTGGTGGGTTTCTTCCGGGTACTCCGGTTTCCTCCCACAGTCCAAAGACATGTAGGTTAGGTTAAATAGCATTTCCAAATTAGCTGTAGTGTGTGAATGAGTGTGTCCCCTGCGATGGATTAGCACCCTGTCCAGGGTGTATGCTGCTCTGTGCCCAAAGTCTCCTGGGACAGATTCCAGGCCCTCGTGACCCTGAATACAGGATTAAGCGGTATAGATGATGAGTTAGTGAGTGAGTAATGGTTCAGAGGCGGTCCCGAACGGCATAACATTATCAGATGTGTTTTCTTGCTGAAAATGCTTTTTTAACTGGCTTTACAGACCTACTTTGACCTACTGTATGCTGTGACTGACATCTAGTATGATTAAAACTGGAACACAGAGTGATGTGTATAGCTAAACGTCCCAGTGATGTTATTGTCCATTATCATCACTCCTGGAATGGCTCTTGTCCAATCAGAACTGACTGTTGTGTAATTCCCATTCTGAAACGTTATTAGTAGACATTTCATGTAAACGCACGGGTTAATGTTTAACACTGTGAAGTTTTTGTATGGAGATGTTGGTTTAATTTTTAATGGAAGGACTTTTCAGTCCCAATGCTAGGTAACGTTCAGATATACTGTAAAGCTGTAACAAGGAGACGTCAACATAGAATCAACTAGACGTCAACTAGAAGTCAAGTTATTATTTGTTGTTCCTACAACTTGGATAGGCGATAAGATTTTTGTCAGGGTGTGTATGTAATAAATATTGAAGTTACATTTTTCAGTACACTATTTCTTTATTCATTTATAACACTCTGGTGCTACATGATAAGCAGTTGCCGGGTGGAATAGTAGGTGTCAGAAATGTTTGATGTCACTCAGGCATTCAGGCACATAGTGTTGCTGTATAGCTGAACGTGTCATGTCATCTGTGATTGTGTTGCCCTACCTTCGCTTCTTTCATTTCGAGCAAACAAGGCTATTAAATAGTAATGAACCCCAATACAGTGTGACTACGAGATATATCCATGAGGTCAGTCTAGCAAATGTGAGTTTTATGATGGATTAGGTTATTAGGTTGCCCAGATGTCAGGGATCCTATTGTTTAATGGAAAAATATTTCATTTCATTTAAAAAGATTCTGGGTAAAGATTCTTTGGCATGCTTATCCTGCATTCGTTCTAGCTGCATGCAGAGAACCTGTCGACTCCCTGTGGAATTCTTACTAATCCCTCCCACGGAAAATCTGACCAATCCCGTATCCTCCATCAGTTGTTATCTTGTTCGAAGCCGCAGACTCCAGTATTTTCGAATGAAATCAGTTGGTTCAGTTTTTTTCCAATATATAAACAGAGTAGTCATTTCAAACCACCGAATCCCGGACCAGAAAGAAGAAGAACCAGATGAAGTTCCTAAGGATGAATGAGTGCATGTGGTAAATGCTGACCACACCCATACTATCGAGCATGTCCTTTCTCAGTCCAAGCCAGGTTTCATATCTGATTGTCTGCTCATACGCAGATGAAAGAAAAAACTGTCCCAAGACATCCCACGGCGTCCTGAAGCACACCTTACTGTTTAGTTACGTTTCCTATTAACTATCAGAAGAGGTAGTACAACATGTTGGTACAGAAAAAAAGACGGTACAAATCCAGGGTTTTGTACTGAAAAAAATATGCTCATTAGGGCTACTCAGTTATGGAATAAATCACAATTATTTTATTTGAAATTGACGAATTAGACAAATGCCAGGTGGCACGATCGCTTAGTGGTTAGCCCTGACGCCTTGCACCTCCACTTTCCCTGTTCGATTCCCGCCTCGGGTCTGTGTGCATGGAGTAGTAACAGAGGCTTCTTATCTGCCTCTCTGAAATGAAGTAGCTCGTGCCTCATACTGTATATGTCCACCATATGTCCACCCAACACAGAATGGACTTCACAGCAGGGGGTTGAAAGATTGCCACGTGGCAGCAGATCCATTCACCCTGGAAAGCGGCTGGCTGTGATGAAGCGCCAAGTTCTGTGAAGGTGTTACAGTCGACTGACACCATCACTGCCGCTTGTCTCTTTTAGACCCATATCACTGACTGGCTTACATCCTGCAGCCTCTTCATCTCTGGTATAATTCCAGCTCGCCTTTTTTTTTTTTTTTTTTAACCTCTCATGATGCGTTTTCTTTATCCCTAATGATGATATGATGCGTAACTGGATCTCCTAAATACTCATTACCTGTTTACTATAAAAATGGAAAGAACCCCATTATGGACAGTAATGTGTTTCTATGGTTCAGACTATGAGCTGCGGCATTGTGTTGTCAGAGCAGAGGCAGGATGCCAGCTTTTTTCTACTAGCTCAGCATCTCTTAGTGCTTCAACTGGGATTCGAACCAACAATTCTCCATATTAAGCTGTTCGTTTCGTGCCACTAGATCTGCAGTGCAAATAAATCGTGAACCCTGTATACTTGTATAGTTATGAACCTTGCAGATCAACAAGGTTCCTGTAGGATCCCACATGTATTCAAGGAGACCCACATTCACTTATGAGTTAATAGCCAGGATTGGTAGTTGTACCAGAGCTTAAATATTACCAATCTATTTTTAGCCCTTTTGGACAAGATGTTATGTTGTTTTATTTCTTACATGAGGTTCGGTCCATGACTGTGAGGTTCTTGTTTATTTACTAATCCCTACTGTATACTCTCTCTCTCTCTCTCTCTCTCTCTCTCTCTCTCTCTCTCTCTTTTTTAATCACAGATCTGCCTTTTTATGCTGAAGGGAAAATAGGTTTTGCGCCATGTAATGCACCAGATGGATGATTTGTAAGCCGGTGAAGCTTAATTCTCTTCGTTTCTGAATATTCTCACATTGCGTTGTGAGATAATCCAGGCTTCAGAAATTAAATTGTGGTGTATGTTCAGTGCTTCAGTGTAAGTTCGACTAAGGTTTTTTCCACCGGTCTAGGAAGCTCAAAGTCGGTCATAAGCAAAATTTTGGATAAGCAGCTTTTTAAAAAAAGATTTCCGCCATCAGTATCCACCGACATACTCATTTAATGTTCCTTTTCCATCACCATGTAACCCAGCACCCCGCTGTACTTCTGATCGGGGTGTCAGACACTGATAAACTCCAGTTCCATGGTGCACACTGGTTCTTGGCCATGTGTACTCACCCTGCATTGCGTTCAGTGCTGTTATACGTCTTTGAAATGTAAATTCAAAAATGCCTTCTGTACTCTAACAGTCATAATAGTGATCTACGAGGCTGAACAATATAACAATATAACAAAGGACCGCTGAGCCCCAATTATGGTTTGAAGTAGCGAAATCGTTCAATTCATTAAAACTATGGAAGCAACATTATCGACATTATTAGCGGCATTATCACTAGGAGGCTCATGAATTCTCTCATGTTGTTCGTAGTTTGCTTATGAATATGAATATTGGTGGTTACAGTTTTTACATGCGTAGCTTTGTACTAGATTCACTGCCAGATTAGCAAAGCAAGCGCTGTTAATTCCTTAAGATCTTCATAATGCACGTCTATGAGATCATATATGACTGGATACAATGAAATCTCCAACCACAAATGTGCCATAGGCAATCGTTCGTATAGTTGTTTGTTTGTTTGGCAAAACATTGGCAACAATATTAATACCAAACTGATTGCCTGGCCAGGATTCGAAGTATACAGAACAACAAGCACCATAAAAAATATCAAACAAAAGGGTAAAGAAGTTCTGTTCTGTACAAACGCTGTGTGTGGGAAGCCGTTGTTTCCATCCCAATCTCTGATCGGAATTTGAAACCTTCTTAGAAACCCTTTCATAGATGTGGTCAGATGCTGTGCGGATGGATGTTAATTGGCATAAACGTTCCGAATAAACATTCAGATTTCATCGTTGTGTTTGGGTCGTCCATTCAACATTATCTCACACTCTCTCACTCATTCTCTATACTGCTTATC
Organism: Clarias magur; assembly: GCA_013621035.1. Classification (NCBI taxonomy): domain Eukaryota; kingdom Metazoa; phylum Chordata; class Actinopteri; order Siluriformes; family Clariidae; genus Clarias; species Clarias magur. Next base: position 1,547,630 of record QNUK01000078.1, read on the forward strand.
CTGTACAGGGTAAAGGAGCCAATCACAGGGGACTCGGGGCACTAGGACGGGTACACCCTGGAAAGGGTTGCCAATCCTTCATGGAGCACAAGCACACACACTTATACACTATGGCAATTTGGAATTGGCATGTCTTTGGACTGTGGGAGGAAACCAGAGTACCCATAGGAAACCCACTAAACACATGGAGAACATGCAAACCCCACGCGCAAACACCCGAGGAGGTGAATTGAACCCTGGACCCTGAAGGAGTGAGGTGACTATTCAATCCACTATGCCACGAATCGCCCAGTGTCATTCTAACTTTCAATAACAGCGTTGTTGAGATGGTGTTAGAAGTACACACACACATATATATATATACGATCATGCTGGGTTACCAAATCATACCCGATTTGAACTGGAGTGTGAAAACTGTGTCAGGCATGCACATAGATAGTCTTGGTAGTATTAGTGATGAGGAATAGCGTCCGTCTGTATATGTAATCTCTAAGGAAGCATTTCCTTGAAATCGAGAGCACAACATACAGTACTGTATGGCTCAGTGCAGTCTGTGTGTGCAGGCCCAGGCAGCATGAATCCTGCTCAGATCACTGCTATGTCCTCCGCGTATCTCTATGCAATCATTAAACCGGAACATTCCGCTGACCTTGGCAACACTGCTGACGTGAGAAAAAAAAAAGGGTCTGTATATGTACATACAGCTTGAACACGTGTGTGTGTGTGTGTGTGTGTGTGTGTGTATGTGTGTGTGTGTGTGTGTGTGTGTCAGAATGAGTTGTACCTAGGAACTTGGGATGATTCCTCAAATTACCCTGTTATTACTTCCTTATCTAAAGCTTTTTTTCCCGTTTCATGTTAAGCACAAATTTTACGGCTCGGTTAACTTCAATAGACATAAATTACAGCATTAAAATGTATATATATTGTTGTTGCTAGGAATAGCAGGCGGTGCCTGGTAGCAGCATTGCCAAGGGTCACAAGTTCATAATGAAAAAGTAATGATGAGGTGATGTTCAGGATTTAGTCAGTAGTAGTGTGGTTAATATTCTGTGCACCGTGGAAGAGGAAAAGCACATGTTACATAATAAACATTAATACTTATACAGCAGGCCATAGTCTACATAAGATAAAAGACGGACACACTGATTGGGCAATTGCATAAATTATCACTGTGGGCCAGAATAGAATTATTGGTACTCTTCAAAAATAAAGGGCTAAAATGATAACATAAAATAAAGATAACATATTAGAAGTACAATTGTTTGACGTCGGTCAGGACTGAGGACTGGCAATGACTCCCAGCTGAGTTCCGGTAATGTGCAAGTGGTGTCTATGAGTGACTCCCGCAGACAAATGCGTCTCTCCTGCGGGTTGGCGACACGTTATCGTAATGTCGGTCACCGCACCCTCGTGCCTACGCCCGCACCAGAGCCGTACTGATAACCAGCACAACAGCACTTTCTCTTTGTTGTATTACTTCCATAGGTGCCACCCTTACAGTAACAAGCTCTTTGAATAGAAATAATATTTGGGGTGTCAATAAGTTAATACAAACTTTATATATACAGTATATATGATAATATTATGATAACATTTTTAATATGCATGTTTTTGGTATGAATATAATATACATCATACTTTTTTTCTTTTCCTGGAGTGTATATACACACACACACACACACACACTCACATATATATATATACAGTACAGACCAAAAGTTTGGACACACCTTCTCATTCAAAGAGTGTTCTTTATTGTGTTCTTTATTGTGTTCTTTAGCCCAAACGCGTCTCTTCTGCTTGTTGCCTGTCCTTAGCAGTGGTTTCCTAGCAGATATTCTACCATGAAGGCCTGATTCACACAGTCTCCTCTTAACAGTTGTTCTAGAGATGTGTCTGCTGCTAGAACTCTGTGTGGCATTGACCTGCTCTCTGATCTGAGCTGCTGTTAACCTGCGATTTCTGAGGCTGGTGACTCGGATGAACTTATCCTCCGCAGCAGAGGTGACTCTTGGTTTTCCTTTCCTGGGGCGGTCCGCATGTGAGCCAGTTTCTTTGTAGCGCTTGATGGTTTTTGTGACTGCACTTGGGGACACTTTCAAATTTTTCTGACTGACTGGCCTTCATTTCTTAAAGTAATGATGGCCACTCGTTTTTCTTTACTTAGCTGCTTTTTTCTTGCCATAAAACAAATTCAACCTCTTTGAATGAGAAGGTGTGTCCAAACGTTTGGTCTGTACTGTGTGTGTGTATATATATATATATATATATATATATATATATATATATATATATATATACACACACACACAGTGGACTCTATACAAAGACCATCCACACTGCTATAGTTGTCACTCACTCCCTCATCTATACCGCTTTATCCTGTATACTGGGTCGCAGGGGGCCTGGAGCATATTCCAGCAGACACCCTGGACAGGTGCCAATCTGTCGCAGGGCACATACACACACTCACACACACACACACACACACACACACACACACACACAAACACACACACACACTATGGCCATTTTGGGAATGTCAATTAGCCTAATCTGCATGTCTTTGAACTGTGGGAGGAAACCGCAGTATTCTGAGGAAACCCACCAAGCACGGGGAGAACATTCACACAGACCCGAGACGGGAATAGAACCCGGATCCTTAAGGAAGAAGGGAAAACATAAAGTAGTCAGAATGGTTTACGGATATACTGTACTTAATACATCTAATTTATATACAAAGTTTTGTGGGAGCCAGGGACTGAAGGCTTTCAGCTGTAATGTTGCTTTGGACAGCTTCTCGAGTGTTTGAGCTTGTCACCGTGGAGTCTCCACACATGCCTCTTTTTTTAATTTCTTTTTTTTATTCCACTCATTTCTTTTGTCCTCATTCTTTATTTTTGTGGCCTGGGCAATAAGCCGAGTGCAGTTGTTATACTCTCATCATTCAGGCTTTGAAGTGGAGCATAATAACTCCGAGACTTTACAAGTAATCACAGACACACAAACACACACACACATTCTCTCTAGCAGCCCGCCTCATTAATTCTCCATCACCTCTGTTCATTTGTATTTCTCTCTCCCCATAAACATCTCCGTGTCCAACTTCAGTGTCAGCAAAAGCTCTGATTTGTCACAGATTTGCAAATGAAGCCTGACAGGCCTCGGTGTGGTCTGACACAGCTTGGTGTTTACTGGAAAAGCATTTGATATATTTTTGCATGTATTTTGCATTCATTTATTCTATGCCCTCTTTGTGCATTTTGAGGCGTTCATGAGATTGACTCTCGGAGTAGGAGCATCCGTTTTAAAAAAACAAAGAAGTCTGTTCTCAGGCAGCCATTATTTACTGCTAGTCACTAAAGCTGGTGGACCCACCTGGCCCTGAGGACATTCAGATGATGTGGAGCAGTAACTAATATTACCTGTTCGTGACCTTATGGCTTTTCTGTGAATCGCGCTGACACTGTTCAATCCCGTATCCCCTCAACAATGCCTTCATGCTTCTCTCGGTGTATAGAGGCGTGAAACTGCTGAATACCAGTGTGTCTGTTATCAATGCAGTAGCCCATGACTGCACTTAGACACCCATATCTCTTCTCTCTCTTCCCCAGTGTATATATATTTTCCACGACTGAACTTGCCTACCCCTGGGCTAGAAGAATGGGTAATGCAACTCCAAAAAGGGGAGCTATGGGGTCTTCTAAATGTTGTCCACTTACTCATTAATCGTCCATACCACTTCATCCTGTATTCAGGGTGTCACAGGGAGAGCCTATCCCAGGAAACTCAGGGCACGAGGCAGCATGCACCCTGGACAGGGTGCCAATCCATCACAGAGCACACACATACAAACACTCACACACTGGGGAACACCAATTAGCCTAATCTGCATGCCTTTGGACTGTGGGAGGAAATCCACCAAGCACATGCAAACTCCATGCACACAGAGACGGGAATCGAGCCTGGCCAGGAATTGAACCCGGACCCTGGAGGTGCAAGACGACAGTGCTAACCACTACACCACCATGCTGCCGAATGTTGTCCAAGGAAGAAGCTCCTACAATGGGCACATGGATGTCAGAACTGGACCTTGGAGCAATGAAAGAAGGTGGTGTGGGCTGATGAAACACTTTGTTTTTTCACATCATGCGTATAGCCAGGTGCGTGTACGTCACTGTCCTGGGGAAGAGATGGTTCCAGAATGCACTATGGGAAGAAGGCAAGCCAGTGGAGGCAGTGTGATGCTTTGGGCAATGTCTCGCTGGGTTCTGAAATTCACGTTGGTGTTTCTTTGACACGTACCACCTAACGGAACATTATACCAGGCAGAGTGCACATCTTCATGGAAATGGCAGTACCGTCTTTCAGCTGGATAATGCGCCCTGATACACTGCAAGAATGGTTCAAGAATAGTTTGAAGAACACAACAACAACTTTGAGGTGTTAACTTGGCTTCAAATTCCCAAAATGAAAGATCATGTCCGATCCATGCTGTAAACATACAGAGGTCTATTGGAGTCCATGCCTTGATGGGTCAGGGCTGTTTTGGCCTCATTTAATCAATATTAGGCAGGTGGACATGATGTTGGCGGCACGGTGGCTTAGTGGTTAGTACTATTGCCTTACATCTTCAAGTCCTGTGTTTGATTCCTGCATCGGGCCTGTGTCCATGGAGTTTGCATGTTCTCCCTGTGCTTGGTGGGTTTCCTCTGTGTTCTCCGGTTTCCTCCCACAGTGCAAAGACCTGCAGATTAGAACTGGCATTCCAAAGTTGTGTAGTGTGAGAATGTAGAGCGGAGATCCTACCACAGCTGTACAAAATGGGAATAAATACAGTAGTCACCATTGGCCTCCACGGTCCCTCTGGTCCCTCAGGGTGTGGCTCCATGAAACCCCTGGTGGTGTGCTGTGGTGTCTGGCACGGGGACATTAGCAGCAAATCCTTTAGGGGCTGTGGGTTGACGGTTACAATTTCTCCCAAACTGTAAAAAGCCATGGCAAAATTTGATTGGCTTGTTCTTTATAATCTCCATAAGTTTATATTTTGAAACTTGTGATTGTATGAGTTTGGGACCAAGTTTAAGAATTTGCAAAAGGCTCCGAAAATACAAATTAGCTGATGTTCGCATCATGCAGCGTGCATACTAAGCATAAGTAGTAAAATCTACAAAAAGTATCTAATATGCATTGAAATGCTGTGTAACTTGTATAGAGGGTGTGTAAAGACTGATACTTTATTAGTTCCAGTGAGAAACAGTAATAGCTATATATACTATAGCTTCTAATTATATACTTGAGCAAGCTAGTTGAACATGTTACATGACACACCAATCAGCATAAGATTTTTGACTTATAAAGGAGTGTAGAACTATTTATATACGATTAGACGATTATAAAGGAACTGTTTTGATTTGAGAAGTCAAGTCTTATTTATTTATTTATTTATTTATTTATTAACTTTAATTTAAGTGCATGTGACTTATTTCACAGTCTCACCAGCTCTTTTATATATACAATTTTTGCGGGTGTGGAAATGGGATGGAAAAAGCAATTTAAGTGAATCTATGAATTAAAAAAGCGAGCTACACACCGGCTCTAAGGTATCCTGTGCTACAGAAGAAGGAGGATGCTGCGTAATTGAGTTGTATCGCAGAGACGGAGATATAGGAACTCAGTAGGTTCATTGAGTTCATCTCTAACCAAGAAGTGAGTGTATCTGGGTGGGGGGAGGAGAGAAACACACTGAGTGAAATCTCCTGTTGTGGAACGCCACCTAAAGCTCATGTGTGTTTATTAATGGTATAGTCATGTCCGCTGAAAAGAATGCGTACGTGAATGCTTAAAGAATTAAAGGCTTATTGAATATAAGCAGTAATAATGGATTGCTCATGCGTGCGCATCCCCCCCCTTCCAAACCGTCCTTGATGGTTTAATCCGTCTGTGTCTGTAAAGTGAGGGGATTCACAGCGGGATTTCGGCTGCCTGCTCCTTATTATCACTCTTTCTCTGTTTTCACTCTATACATCACTCGCTCTCTCTCTCTCCTTCTCTGGTCTGACTGTCTATTCTTTAATGTGTTCTCAATCTTCAATGCACTTTTATAATTCATTCTGTTTCACTCTTTCGCTTTGTCTTTTCCCTTAATCTTTCCTTTATATAAATTTTACAGTTATAATAAATATAAATGTATAAACTATGAAACGTTCCAGATGGTGAAATACCAAGCGACACGTTTTAATCATAATTATGGACATTTCACATGAACATTATGTTCCAGCTTTGGATTTAACAGTTAATCCTTATAGAGCAGCGTCTTTTTTTAATCTAGTATGTGTTTTTTGTTTTTTTTTCCAAAAAGTCCTGATTCTTGAATTTTGTTTCCATATACTTAGCTCTACATCATCAGGTTGATCTAGATAGTGGCACGCGCCCACACAGAGTGGGTCGAGAAAGGAAACAACACGGATATTCAGAGAAAGCCGCAGAAATCGCCTTCTGACTGAGATACAATAAAGGCTTGTGTTTTGAAACGGCGAGTACTGAATCCTTCTTTTAAACATGAAAACAATTTCAATAAATCTATATAAATACTTTAGGCCAATGGATGTGAAATATTATAATTTCATATCCATGTATGCGAAATGATGTCTATATATGTATTTTATATAAGAAAGACTGCCATATATTCTGGGTGGGGGAAAGAGCTAGAAATCATGTTTTCAGGAGAAATATGCTCCATTAATTTCTTTGCATTTTTTAAATGCTAGACACTGCATGAGGCTTTTCTGATATTTTTTTTTCAGTAACCAACAGTCATTATGATTATGTTACCTGGGAATCATATTAAATGTCCCGTACTATACTCCTTTTTAACAAAATTTAACACAAGTCTTAGTGGTCTCCATGCTAAGATCATGGATTCCGGCATCCCTGAATTTCCATCTGTTCCACTCATATTTCAAATATTCTGCTCTGGTGTCTGTAGCTTTAAATGCAAATGAGCCATTGCCCTCTACGACCCTTTGTGGAAAGGCATTTTCTAATCAATCTGAATGTAAGAAACTGGACTGCAAAAATGGTACAGAGAAGTTGAGCTGAAAAAGGGGCTATGCTAATTGTTACACGCCGGAATGACATCATACTAGGCAAAAAAAAAAGCCTCAGTATTATATCTGAGGATCTGGTTTCGAGCCCCGCTGTTGGTGGTTGCCACACCCCCATACTACCCAGCACCTGAATGCAGTGCCGGTCCCAAGCCCTGATTAAAAGGGACTGTTGCGGCAAGAAGGGCATCCGGTGTAAAACTTGTGTCCAAGTTGTGTGCGGATCGGATGGTCCGCTGTGGCGGCAGCAGCTGAAAGTAAGTTTAGCTTACATTCAACTGGGCGGCACGGTGGCTTAGAGGTTAGTACAGTCACCTCGTACCTCCAGGGACAGTGTTCGGTTCCCACCTTGGAGGTCTGTGTGCATGGACTTTGCATGTTCTCCTCCAGGTACTCCGGTTTCTTCCTACCATCCAAAGACATTTAGATAGATAATTTGCGTTTTAGAATTGTCTAGTGTGTGTGTGTGTGTGTGTGTGTGTGTGTGTGTGTGGGCTCTGCGATGGATTGGCACTCCGCCCAGGATGTACCCCGCCTCGTGCACTAAGTCTCTTGGGCTAGGCTCCAGGCCCCCTTTCGACCCTGTATAAAGTGTTCTTGAATATGACTGAGTGAGGGAGTGAGAATGACATTCAACTGTAGTCAGTGCTACTTTACTGTACATGCTCGTTAAATAATTTCTTTCTTCCAAATTGTAGGCACGAAACTGATAAACTATGCTAACTAATGAGAAAAGTGCTATTCTGTCAATTTGTAAAAGAGATTCCGTTAAATGTCTTTATTATGTAAGTTTATATAATTTAACTTTTTTACTCTTAATTTTTGTCTTTAATGTTGTTTTTATTTTGTACATATTGTAGAATAGAGACATTGTCTATTTGAAATTGTAGAGTTTTGATAAAAAGTTTTGAGATTTTTACATTTCTGTAGCCTTTATGTGCTTCGTAGTGCTTGGGCCCTTGAAACGTACGCGATTCGATATTTTATGCATTTTTATTTATTTTAACATTACTTTTCCTTGTTGCTGCAGGATCTTAAAGCATACGCAGTTCCTTCTCCATATGCTCCAAGTTCATTTTTGTTTCATCAGCCCACCTGATGGTCTACATCATGTTTCAAACCCTCTGTATTTACCCTGGCGAAATCTTCTCTTGATTGTTGTCTTTGTCACAGACACTCCTACGTCCTGTAGGGTGATCTTGAACCAACCACCTGCTGTAAATGGTTTCCCTTTCTAGGAAAAACATACATAATATCTCTACATACGGTGAAAAAAAAAAACACGTTCCCCTGATGGTATGGTTTCCTCAGAGGAAATGTACAGGTCAGTAAGTTTGCGATGGTGTAGGATGTGTGGGAATGCGGCGTAAGAGGAAAAGAGAATCTGGGATCGTGTTGAGCTGGATGGTGTCCAAAATTCCAAATCAGCCTCGAACGTGGAATCAAAAAGAGACGCTGTGAGACACGAGGAGACGCCGTGAGATGTTTGACATTCTCTCGGTTTCTGACTCACTCTTGCCTCGGGCTTTTTACACACCAAGCAGGATGAGACTGAGCAGGAGAGTGTCTGCCATGCGTGTTTTCCTCCAAGTACAAGATCTGGATAAAAATAGGCTCTCTGGTGTCCTGAATTGGCACCGCATCTCTCTAATGATTAAATTATAGAGCCTGCGGTTTGGAATGGCGATGCAATCGTTTCTCTAATTGCTGATTGCTGGAGAATTTGTCTAATGACATACACTATACGCACAAGCTCCATTCATCCAGAATCCGCACTTTTCATTTAGGACAGCTTGCGATTTTCTCGGAAACCGATCTCACATTTGGTAAAGTGAAGACTTTTGAGAATAGCTTTTATATAGAATAAAATAAAATAAAAGGCCAATTATTTTTTTTTAGTTTACTGATGTAAGGATCAAAGGATTAGATCAATGTACAGCACAGTAGTTATCAGCAACATCTAGAATAACATTAAGAGTTGCATATTAATGCAGTTTTTAAGTGCGTGTGTGTGTGTGTGTGTGTGTGTGTCTATTCTTTAATCATAGCCAGTGAGTTTGACATGTTGCTGAAACAGCATGAGGTGATTTTTCTGGGCACAGCATACCCATTGAAACACACACACACACACACACACACACATTTTGTCTCTGTTCAGCAAGTTCATCACACCTCTATCAATGCCAATCTCTCTCTCTCTCTCTTAAATAGGTGCATCAGCTACAGTAATATCGGCACACTGAAAGTGCCTAGCCACACACACATTATTTGGATATAGTCATCAATTTTTATACTAACAACTCATTCACAGGGATGTAAGATAATAAGATTAAATACACAAAGTGCCGAAGCTTTCTTAACATGATGTACATTTAAAGTGTATTTAACAAGAAGACTTCATAAGCATTCAAACAGTCCAGTGTCAGCGCCCGGAGTTAAAGCTGATGAAAGTCCTCCCGCGAGAAGGATTTGCGCTTTTCAATTTGTCCGTAATGTCACATGCTGCATTTTTTCTTAGTCTAGTCAACATCAAGAGACAGAATGAAGAAGAAAGGCTGGGCAGAGAATGTCTGTTATACAGTAGCTGGTAATAGGAACTTGTTCTGTGGACGTTCCACAACATTAAACATTAATTATAAATTTCATTATCCCACCTGTGATTCGTTAATTAAAGGTGCCTTAAACAAGTTGACATACATTCCAGATGAAATACCTCTCATATCATGCCATTTCTGAAATGACGTCAGTTTCGGTGTCCGTAGGAACGAAAAAAAAACGTCCTCAGTCGCCGACCAAGAAAGTCAACCATCAGGTGGAAAATTGATGATAACCGTTTTCTCGGATTTTCAACGGCCAGGAAAAAGATTCAACGATCAACAGTACTCTTTATAGTAACATGTAGCATAAACGTCAGATTAAACGCAGTGGACTGCTATTCAAAGGCGTTCTGATCTTGTCCGCACAATACTGCTCACACTTCTGAGCTGTTGTGGTCCCCTGAAAGCAGCCTAAGAATACGAAGATTCACTTCTGATGAAGAAATGAGGACAGCGGTGCATCCGTGGCTCGGAGCTCAGCCTAGAAGGTTTTTTTAATAAGGGAATTCTGAATGCTTGTTGACAGCGTATTAAAAAGCAAGAAGATTATGTAGGACAGTTTATGTATTTGTCCTTTCCATAAGTTAATAAAAATAGATTCTGCAGCCAGAGTGCAGATAATTTTTTGCCTCAACCTCGTACATGCGGGATAAAAACGGAAAGACTATTTAAATGATGTGAAATAACATATCAAAGATGTCTCCCCGATGGGAGATTGCCTCTTCCGAAAGATCTCTTTATAGTGATGTCATTGCTAATGAATTGCGAGAGGGTTCGCATTTGAAAAGCTATAGTTCAGACACGTCACAGGGATAAACCGGTTAAGAAGCGGCAGAGAGTACGAGTACATCCGCTGTATATGGATTTCAGACAAAAAAAATCAAGTCTATGACCAGATGGATTTCTTAGATTTTTGCATGTTCGTAAACAACGAGCCTGTAATACCCTGAAATGTTTTATTTATTTATGTTTGAATTCTCTGATTATTTTTATTCTGAGACGTCAGAAAAATTGCGCCTTCTGTTTCCCAGGCCTTATGTAGTGTCAAGTTCATCAGAGAGATCGATAGCACTTGCGGCTAACTGCTTTAGAAGACTTTACTGTAACTGTAACTTGAAGTGAACTTAAACTTTATTAGAAACTTCATATGAGGTTAGAGCATTGATTTCTTCGGACATGTTGGAAATTAGGTTTAATGACCATATGACCATATAATACATAATTTGTCTCATTATCGGCCTTCAACCTTTGAACTGGGCCAGGTGCTGTGTGTGTATGTATGTGTATGTATGTGTATGTATGTGTATGTATGTGTGTGTATGTGTGTGTATGTGTGTGTATGTGTGTGTATGTGTGTGTATGTGTGTGTATGTGTGTGTATATGTGTGTGTATGTGTGTGTATATGTGTGTGTGTGTATATGTGTGTGTGTATGTGTGTGTATGTGTGTGTGTGTGTGTGTGTGTGTATGTGTGTGTATGTGTGTGTGTGTGTATGTGTGTGTGTGTGTGTATGTGTGTGTATGCGCGTGTGTGTGTGTGTGCGCTTACATAAGGATATAGTTGGTCAGATATAAATTTATACCTAATACTGTAATTGATATAATGATGCAATGTTAATTTTAGGTGTGTGTGTGTGTGTGCGTACAGCTATGGGTGTGTTAAAGCTGTCTGTATGAATTTTAATATGAATTTTTGTACAAATGGAAAAGAGCTGTCATTTCTCGTAGTCGTTTTTCTCACTTTATTTCCATATTTTTACATTTTACAGTCATTAAACAAATTCTGTCCTCAAAGTGCTATTTACATATAACTACTTCATTTCCAGCAGGCACACATCTCAACTTCTTTTCATCTCATCTGCATCGCAAATGGCATTGAAATATTGCTTGTAGATATTTAAACATCATCATTATTTATCATACTGAACAGGAGCCATTCGGGAGATGAATATGGAAATGTGCCGCAGTAGCCGATATTTTTATCAATAAAAATATTGAAGAAATGCTTGTGCGCATACAGTACATGTGTGTTAATAGCGTAGCTAACCAGGGCACTCCCTTTCTTTGTCGCTGGAACGTAACCAGTTTTATGATCTTTTCTGTCACTTCTAGCCTCTGCAGTTGATCAGATCGATGTGTTCGACACAAAGGTCGAGGATACACACAGGAAATGGATTTAGGTGTGTGAGTGTGAGTTGTGAAGCACGCTGTTAAAAACAACAGTTGGTTGGTGTGTATGATGTGTATGGTGCATGAGCAACCCCTCATTTAAAAGAAAAACTTGATTTTTGGTGCATTTAATTCAGACCTGTGGAAAAAACTTTTTTTTTTTTAATCAAACTTTCACAATAGGATCAGAACGAAGCATACAACCTTCTTGACTAAGTTCCTGTGACAGACCTCAGGGCCTCAATCCAATCATACAAAACCTTTCTAAGGTCATTTCAATTAAAGTTATCCAAATCAGTAATGTTCTAGTTGTAACGGTTTTGCTGTAGGCTACAGGCATTATCAGTGAAACGGTGTGAAATTAAATCCAGTGCTGGGTAAGCTAGCAACACCACAAGCTACTCTGGGTTAACAAACGTGCTACCCTAGCTAGCTGTACAGCCTAAATTACATTTACGTAAAGAGTCAATATTGTCAGTGTTGACCCATCTTTTTCAAGACCTCTGCAATTCGACTTTACCCAAAAGGATCATCCTGGCTACGGGAAGCCCATTCTTGCATAATCAATGCTTGGAGTTTGTGTTTTTTTGTTTGCCCAGCTGCATCTTGAGGATTGATCGCAAGTTCTCCAATGGGATTAAGGTCTGGGGAGTTTCCTGGCCATGGACCCAAAATTTCGACGTCGTTTAATTATCACCTTACAGCAAAGGTGCTCCATGATCCTGAAAAAGGCATTGTTCATCACCAAACTGGTCTTGGATGGTTAAAAGACGTTGCACTTGGTGGATGCTTTTGTGGTAGTCTTTATTCATGGCTGTGTTCTTAGGTAAAATTGTGAGGAACCCCACACAGGAATGGTCCCAGAATGCTTCACTGTTTACATGACACAGGACTGATGGAAGAAGTTTTTGTACTCATGAAGTGATGTCGTCGCTGCATGCATGAATTTTTTTTCTCATTTCTTCTTTTTTTTTCCCTCTTCAATAAGGATCTCTCTCACTCTCTCTCACTTATGCATTAGCTAAAAGAAGTTGTATTCTTGCAGTGTGTGTAGGACTCCAGTTCGTCTCCTCTTGACGTGTTGGCATGTGAGCGCGGGACGTTGCCATGGTGCGCACGTACAATGTCTTTGTTTTTACTCGGACACTGTGCACCATTTGTCCTGTGGGATGTTTTCTTGGAGATTTTTCTGATTGGACTGGATTTTGTTTTTCTTTCTCCTCCCTTTTCTTTTTAATTCTGTTTTTCAAACACCAGTTGTCAGTGAGCTGTAGCACTCCTCTCACTTTGTCTTTCCCATTCAGTGTTTTCTTATTTTCAATGTAAAATATTAGGCTAAATGTTTCGTCTTCTCTTTATCTGTGAAATGTTCCCTTTCTCATTGGCTGAAATACAGCCCCAGAGCATGATCGATCCACCCATCTTTAACAGTTGAACTGGTGTTCTTTTCATTAAGTTCTGTACCCTTGTTCTCCAAACTTACCTTTGCTCAATGCAGCCAAAGAGTTCTATTTTTTCTGTCCACAGGACTTTTTGCCTGTGCATCAGGCATGTGTAAATGTTCTTTTGCAAATTTCATATGCTAATATTTACCTTTGTGTAAATATTTAATGAGCCTGCCATTCGTTTTTACTGCCTCCAACAGGACAAATGCTTGAATGATCCATTTCCATTCTATTTATATTAGTAGTATATTAGACTGTGCTTATATGCATTTCAAGCTCTTAACACTTAAGCACTGGTTTATCTTGCTGATGTCACTCATTGTTTATTCCGCGTCGCGGGAGGCCTGAAGCCTATTCCAGGAGCCTTAGGCAGGAGGCAGGGTAGACCATGGATGGGATGTCAATCCATCACAGGTCACATACACGTACACACATTTACATGCTCATTCTTTTAATACACCATGCTAGACCTGGCCAGTTAGTAATCCTTGAGGTCCATTTTGTTAATTAACCTTTCTGATTTGTATTTATTTTTATTTATTAATGATGGTCTGATAAACTGACATAAAATTACCACTATTTTTATATTATAAAAAATATATATGCCAATATATCAAGCACTTTTTTGATCTTTTTTTGAAATTTTACCCTGCTCTGGGTTGCCCTGACTCCGGAGCCTAATCAGTGAACCCTGGGATGGTAATAGACCTTAGTTGGGATGATCACCAGGCATCACAGGGCAACACGCTCGCACACGCACACTCACACGCACATTCTTACCTAGGAGAATTTTCTAGAAGCCAATTCACCTTTATGTTTTGCAGTGCAGAGCGATAACACCAAAATCCCTTGAGAGGGGAAGAAAAAAAAATTATATTGACAGCAACTCAAAATCAGGATTATACATTACAACATTTGTAATGTGATGTTTTCATTTATTAAGGGGAAAAAGCTGTCCCAACCTACCTGGCCCGATGTGGAAAAGTAACCCCCTGCATTATCCACAGCATTATCGGCATTATCAGTTAAGCAAGTGGAAGATGAAATGATCTCGAAAAGCCATAAAGTTACAGATGACACATTCCTTTTATATTTTAAACAAAATCATTTCTTTGATTTTCAACTTTTACAGTTATTTTACAAGATAACAGAAAAGGAAAAGTGCCCACAGCAAACGTTTGGGCACCTGTACCAAGTACCCTAACTCGCAAGTATCACTCCTTGTAAACGCGCTTTGGAGCCAACCAAGACTCTTTCTGTTCTTGTTTGAGCGATTTTCGTCCCCATTCTTCCCCACAACAGTCTTCCAGTTTCAGTGTAAGATTCCTGGCCCATCTTGCACGCACTGCTCTTTTGAGGTCTATCCACAGATAGCCCCTCTACCTATGAAATGTTCCCTGTTTGATTGGCTGAAATACAACCCCAGAGCATGATGGATCCAACCCCATGGATTGGACTTAATAGTTGGACTGGTGTTCTTTTCATGAAGTTCTGTACTCTTTGTTCTCCAAACATACCTTTGCTCGTTGCAGCAGATCAACGAGTTCTATTTTAACATCGTTGTTCCACAAAATGCATCAGGCTTGTTTAAAAGTTCTTTTTACGAAATTCAGATGCTAAATTTTGTGGTGAGGCTGCAGGAGCGGTTTTCCCTTGATGACTTTTACATGATAGCCATATTTGTGCAGGTGTCGCTGAACAGTTGAACAGAGTACCACAGTTCTGAGTTGCTTTTGTAGCAATCCTGCAGGCAGTTCTTTTCACATTTTTCTTGGACTTTCAGACTTTATCTTGACCTCCGCTGTTCCTGTTCCCTGCCATTTGTTAACTCCATTCCAAATTGAGGAAATCAGTATCTAAAAACACTTCGCTATCTTCTTATAGCATTCTCCTGCTTTGTGGGTGTCACTGATTTTCGTTTTCAGAGTGCTAGGCAACTGCTTGGAGGAACCCATGGCTACTGAATGCTGGGACAAGGTTAAAGGCAAGCTTTGAAATTTGCATTACTTGGCCTTTCCTAACGATGACTGTGAACAAACTATGACCCTAATAGGCTAATTAAGGTCTGATACTTTGGTCAAAGTTATCTGAGAGCTCAAGTCTCCTGGGGTTCCCTTTCTTTTGCAGGGTGCTGCATTCCCAGTGAGAGACGATCTAACAAAATTACTGCAAGAGCACAACGACATAAAAAAAAAAAAAAATCAGAACAACATCAAAAGAACTGCAGTCACTGGTTCATCTTTTTGAATAATCACTGCTATCCAAAAAGAACACAAAGTCTCACATTTGCCAAAAAAACATTTTGATTATCCCCAAGATGTTTGGGCAAATATGCTGTGGACTGATAAGACAAGAGTTTAATTTTCTGGAAGGTGTGCATCCCAGTACACTTGTCAGAAAACTAACACAGCATTTCATAAAACATCATCATCACAACAGTCAAACATCATAGTGATATTGTAGGCTTTTTAGCTTAATGACTCAAATGACTTGCCATAATTGATGGAACCATGAATTCACTCTACCAGGAAATCCTGAAGGAGAAAGCATACTTGCGTTATGCTGCAGGACACTGATAAATAAACATAAAAACCCCCACACAATTAAGATTTTGGTGTGGCCTAGTCAAAGTCCAGACTTAAATTGGATTGAGATCCTTAAACAGGCCGTTCATGCTTGAAAACCCTCCAATGTGACTGAAATAAAACAATCCTGAAAAGAAGAGTGGGCCAAAATTCCTCCACAGCGACGTGAAAAACTCTTTGCCAGTTATCGCAAACGCTTGTTTGCAGCTGTTGGCACCAAGGGTGATACAACCAGTTATAAGGTTTTGGGGCAATTACTGTTTCAGATAGGACCAGGTAGGTTTGGGCAACTTTTTTTTCTCCTTAATAAATGAAATCATCATTAATAACTAAATTTTGTACTTGCTCGTGTTATCTTGGTGTAATATTTAAATTAGTTTGATGAATTGAAACATTTAAGTGTGGGAAAACTACTGTTTCATGGCACTGTGTATACAGTGTGTGTATATATATATATATATATATATATATATATATATATATATATATATATATATATATATATATATATATATATACATATATATATATGTGTGTATGTGTATGGGTGTGTATGTGTGTGTATATGTATATATATATATATATATATATATATATATATATATATATATATATATATATATATATATATATATATATATATACACCCATATATATATATGTGTGTGTGTATTATGGCATGCCGTTTAGGAAAATATCTTGAGAGAACTTAATGAAAACTCTGAATATATTGAATGAAACGTGAGAATATTGAATGGATTCCGAATATATTGATTGAAAAATATATATATTGAATGAATTCTGAATATATGGATTGAAACTCTATATATATTGAATGAAGATTCTGAATATATTGAATGAACTGTGAGAATATTGAATGGATTCCGAATATATTGATTGAAAAATATATATATTGAATGAATTCTGAATATATGGATTGAAAACTGATATATTGAATGAAAAGTCTGAATATATTGAATGAAAAGTCATGAAACATGATGTCATCGAAACACAGCGCCATCTTTAGAAAGGATGAGTGAGTCGGCGAGAAACTTGGTTGCTGCAATTGTGAGAAATGAAGAGAGGGTCAACACATTGATGAGTGCGTGTCCGGCCCAAAGTGGTGGCACAAGCTGCACTCAGTATCAGACGACGGATGAAGAAATATATTCGCTATTTCACCGCGGAAGACCGGTGTTATGCGCTAAAATGCCCCCCTGCCACAGATTGCACCCCTACATAATCTCTATCAAATATTATATTACAACATAAATTCATAGGTTTATTGTTATCAAATATGATATAACTATTGTAATTAACCCTTGGCACGTGACAGGTGTCGAGACCATGAATACAAATTCTCATATAATGTTTATTTTGTGGCACATTTATTTTACAGGGATTTGTCATGTAATACAAAAATGCTTGCACTAAATAAATATTTATGATGAAAAATTTAACGAAATGATTTTCATTATTAAATAAGCAATATCAAAAATACATCTTGTATATAAAAAAATAATAATTTATATTTTTTCCCTATACTACATGTCATTTTTTATAATGCTTATTTTATAATCAAATCCATTTGGTCTAATTTGTAATTTCTAAATCATAAACCTATAAATTTCTGTTCTAATATAATATTCGACGGAGATTAAATAGGGGGGGGGGTGCAATCTGTGGCAGGAGGGCATTTTAGCGCATAACACCGGTCTTCCGCGGTGAAATAGCGAATATATTTCTTCATCCGTAGTCTCATACTGAGTGCGGCTTGTGCCACCACTTTGGGTCGGACACGCACTCATCAATGTGTTCACCATCTCGTCATTTCTCACAATTGCAGCAACCAAGTTTCTCGCCGACTCACTCATCCTTCCTAAAGATGGCGCTGTGTTTCGATGACGTCATGTTTCATTCAATATATTCAGACTTTTCATTCCATATATTCAGACTTTTCATTCAATATATTCAGACTTTTCATTCAATATATCAGTTTTCAATCAATATATTCGGAATCCATTCAATATTCTCACAGTTCATTGAATATATTCAGAGTTTTCATTTAATATATATAGAGTTTCAATCCATATATTCAGAATTCATTCAATATATATATTTTTCAATCAATATATTCGGAATCCATTCAATATTCTCACAGTTCATTCAATATATTCAGAGTTTTCATTAAGTTCTCTCATGAATATTTTCCTAAACGGCATGCCATAGTATATATATATATATATATATATATATATATATATATATATATATATATATATATATATATATGTGTGTGTGTGTGTATATACAGTAAGACAATTACTTACAAACATTATAATTATGAATTTCATAGATGCGAACCAATCGCAGAAGTAGCTCAAGTAAATTGTACAAAAAATAGACACTGCAGTGCAATAGATACCAATAATACAATTTCAGTCTGTAATGGAATGTTTAAAATGTCTGGAATATTGTATGTGTGTTTGTGTGGGGGTGCGGGAGAAATGAGTAGGCCTCATCGGTTGCAATGAATTAGTCCGGGAGCACGATGATAGAAAATTGATGTCTGGTAAAGCTGTCCTGATGGGGAATAATCCTATTTTCAAATGAAACAGAGTTTACAGTCCAATGCAGAGGAAAACATCTCTGAGACAAAATGGCCGGGATTTCCCTCGCGATTTAAAGGCGTATAATGCAGAACCAAAAGCCATGATGGCAATGTGAAAGGGGACAAATTCAGCCAAGTGGATTGGTATGCTTTACTTTGTATATTTGTGTAAAAAGTGTATAAGACTAACTTTGTCAGACTTAAGAACAAATCCAATTTATGAACATGCTCCTGGAACAGAATCTTTGAGGACTTACTGTATTTTGTGTGTGCGTGTGGGGTGCGGGAGAAATAAGTCGCCCTCGTCAGTTTCAATGAATCAGTCCAGTAAAAATGCTCTAAGCACTTAAACAGGCCAAACTGGAACCTAATTACTTTGACCATTGAGATGTGTTCACGTGAGTATGAGAGGGAACATAATCTGTGCAGACACTGATGTGTCCGTACACACATTTTGTTCACACCCAAGCACACTGTGAACTAACACTTTAACACAAACACAAGCTGCTAATTATAATGCGGTGGTTTGGACCAGCTCTAGAAAGCACAATATCGCACCACTGAGGGTCGGTGTGTGAGTTTGTGTGGAAGACAAAGTGCTATCGTCATAGCATATTGGACACAGAGTCAGAAAGATGGGAAAGCTATATTTACAGTGTAACATGATGCCATTGTGGGTCTTTTGAAAGGCTGAGCGTTTTGTCAGACAGTCTTAAACTGTGAGCCAGGACTGATAAGAACCTTAAAAACTGGCCAATTTGTGTCATTTTTTATAGATTATTTTTATCCAATATCAGATTCCTTTTTGTTAAACGTCTTCTGGTGGATTATTTTGAATTTATGTGTTAATCATGCACAACAGCTACACCAAAGCTCATTAAAAAGAAAGCAACAGTGAAGCTAATTTCTTTCTAGCTTAGACTGTAGATTCATGCATCCAATCAGTAGCTACACTATGTTTCCAAAAGTATTCGCTCGCCTGCCTTCAAATGCATATAAACTTGAGTAACATCCAATTCTTAATTCATAGGGTTTAATATGACATTGGCCCGCCCTTTATGTGCTGGTGCACAGTCCTGTTGGAACTGGTGCGGGGTTGTTTTTTAGTCATTGGGCTCGGTCCCTTAGTTCCAGTGCAAGGAACTCTTAATGGTTTAGCATATCAAGACATTTTGGACAATTTCATGCTCATACTTTGTTTGAACAGTTTAGGGATGGCCCCTTCCTTTTCCAAACTGAGTGCACACAGCAAGGTCCATAAAGACATGGATTAGATAGAATTAGATAGATGAAAGAGCGGAGACCGCCATCCCGGCTTTCTTGTCCAACCTCAGTGTCTGACTTCACAAATGCACTTCTGGAGGAATGGTCAAAAATTCACATAAACACACTCCTAAGACTTGAAAAGTTGTAGATATTCTAGATGGAAAGGATGGGCCAACATCAACATCTATGGCTTAAGAAAAGTTCATATGCATGTGAAGGCAGGCGAGCGAATACTTTAGGCAATATGGTGTATATTTACATGGACAATGTTACTTCAGTCTGGGTTGAAATCATTAAGATTAGAGAATCCAGCTCAATTGTTCATTTATTTGACATGCACAAGGTTTCTTGCTGTGAAGCATGTTGTAATCTGCTGAAGATATTACAGATGATTCTCAATTGGCCTATTATTCCTGTTATTAGTGGAATATTAGAGTTCATGTCAAAGCACCTAGTGTTTAGTTTGATTTGTTGTCCATTTGAACAGATATGTTACAGCCTTATCACAAAGAAATATGTAACACATCATAAACAGTGATCGCGAGAGAGAGAATATGAAATATACTTGTGGATGGTTAGCACTGTCACCTTGCACCTCGAGAGTCTGGGTTCGATTCCCGCCACCGGGGTCTGCATGCATGGAGGTTCTTCCTGTGCTTGCTGGGTTTCCTATGGGTACTCTGGTTGCCTCCCACAGTCCAAACACATGGGCAATCTCAAATTGCCCATAATGTATGAATGCACATGGAGCTCCTAGGTTCTGGAGGTTGTAAAAATGGGAATAAAAACCATGGTCACCACTGGCCTCCACAGTCCCTCGTTGGACTACAGAGGTTCCTAGATGGATGGTGGTTAGTAAATGCTTCTTTCAGTTTTTCTTCTTTCCAAGTTTGAAAGACGTTATAAATTATGAATGCGGCAAACGCGGGAAAGAGGAAAGAGATTGTGATTTTGGTGTTTTGATATTTAGTTGTGTATTCTAGTTTTGACTTTTTGCCTCCCATTGACTTTGATTATTGCTTTGCCCCTTTGGTTTGGTTGGTCTTTTGTATATATTTGTAGATAATTTCCCTGTATTTTTGTGCACTCACCAGTAGTAGGGGCGTGGCTGCCATTTATTTTGGGAAGAGGGAATTTATTCACTGTTTTTGGTTTAGGGAGTCAGGGAAGGTACCTGTATTTTTGTTTGTGTGTGTGTTTTTTTTTGTGTGTGTGCAGGTAGTCTAGGTACTAAATATTAATACCATTTTGTTTATTATTTTGGCCTGGGTCCACTCTGAATCTGAATCTCCTCTTATTGTGTGTGTTTTTGTAATGCAATACAAACCTCATTTCATCTGTGAATGACTGGATCTACTTCTTTCTGCCATATACCACCATTTCCATACAGTTTAAAATAGAACCCTGAACCATTCTTTGTGGCAGCTTTATTATGCGAAGGTGTTCCTTCAGTTAAAAACAACTAGTTTGAGATTTATATCTGCTCATCTTTTTTGAACTACGCTAGAATGTCTCATCCCACCCCCGCTGTTCAAAAAAAAAAAGTAACTCAGTAACTTTTACTCTGAGTAATTTTTATGAGCTACTTTTAAAATTTCACTGAAGTAACACTACTTTTACTTGAGTACCAAATTTTTGTACTCTTTCCACCGCTGGCTAATTGCTACCTCACCACTTAAAGCTAGCATAAAAAGTCAAACTGAATAATATAGTTTCTTATCACAGCTAGTTCCTGAGGTCTGAAATATGCTTCAGTGTGATCTGATTTAATTGCCTAATTTAACACTGAAGCTCCAGGCTGATTTGCAATATCATTTTAATGTTTAAAACCTGATAAAGGTGTGAAGGTCAGCCACTGTTCACCTCCTATGCTAATTCGTGTTTTTAGCATATGCTAAAAAGAGTCTGACAAGAAGGGTTCATTTCAAATCTAATATATAATATTTTATCTATAAAAATAAATTATAATTTTATTGCTAACATCGCTGTTGCTATTGATGATAATTTACCACAGCACCTCTTGCTAATAGTCGAATGAAATAAGCTAACAGTGGCTTTATGTTTCCTTTTTCAGTAAGTAACACAAAAAAATCCCATATCAATAATCTCCCTTTTTTTAAAAACTCTTAGAAATAAAAAATAAAAGAACTCTCTTTGTGGGACTGTTTCTTTTCTCTAGAGAGCCAGTTTATGTTCATTTGAGTTTCTAAACAGTGGCCTACTATTAAGCTCGATCCAAACTTTAATTGGCCCTTACTGTTCTCTCCCTTTTCTTCTCATCTTCTGTTTTCCTTTCACTCTGTCTCGCTTTTTCGCTTCATTTCACTTTCAGATGGAATTTGTGTATTTGATCTGGTTAATGACCTGAATACTTTCCAAGATGTTCAGTGTACTAAAGCTGCATGCTGTTCTGCTTGATTCTCTCTCTCTCTCTCTCTCTCTCTCTCTCTCTGTGAAAGTGTAGAGATCATCTGATGCATTAGACACCCTAAAAGAAGGCACTGTTTATCTCTAGCTTTCTATCTGTTTTCTGTAGTGTTCTTTGTTTCTCGCTTTGTCTTTCAGGTCGTGTGAGAGCTTTAGAGATAGAAAGAGACAACTGTCTGGTTGAAATTCCTGATCTTTTACAGGAAACTGGAGCAAAAAAAGAACAAATGCTTGGAGAATATTGCATGATACTGGCCAGGAAAAAAGCCCAAGAATAGAAGTGAGCGGACGAGGAGAGAGAAAGCAGGGCTGCCTGATAATAAAGAATCAATAAATGTGTGAAAGGCTACACGGTGGCTTAGTGGGTAGCACTTTCTCCTTGCACCTCCAGGGTCTGGGTTCAGTTTTCGCCTCGGGTCTGTGTGCATGGAGTTTGCCTTCGGGTAGTCCGGTTTTCTCCTACAGTCCAAAGACATGCAGGTGAGGCTAATTGGCGTTCACAAATTGGCTGTAGTGTGTGAATGGTTGCGTGAGCCAATGAATAAATAAATATTGGAATGACATTTTTTGTGTGTCGCTATATTATTTAATGCGTTATTCAATCAGAGATGGTGGATATAATTAGAATTGGAAATTACTCATTGATCTGGTGTTAAAAACGTATCTGTGCATATCTGTCTACTATATCTTTAATGATAACCAAAGATAACAGTTTAAAATAAAGTTGTAAAACTGGGAGAAGATTGTTTGCTCAATACTGACATATAATGGAAGACAAAGGTGAAGGTGTAAATCTTGACTGCAGTCCCATAGGAATAAAAAAATCTATTTTTACCATTGTGCAGGTTGGGGCTGTAGGTTACTGATAAAACGCACTAGACAAAGAAAAAAACAACAAATGCTCAAGTCATGCCTTCCAGTTTACTGAATATACATCAGTAATTTTTGTGCCTTTTTTTCTTACAAATCAACTTATATTTCCTTAAAAATATTCTTGTCAAGACATTTTTTAAAAGATGATGTATCAGGAACAAAACTATGCATTCCCATAAGTAATATATAAAAGAAATGCAAACAAAATGTAGTCTTGGAAAAATTGCAACATCACTTCCAGCCTCATTAAAAATAAAAGAAGGACAAATTCCATTTGCATGAATCACATTAAGCCATGCATCCATCAATAAAACAGATGTCTTCAATCCTCAGTAAACAAACAACAAACCAGGTCACTTGATCGATCACATGACGCACATCACCCTTCTTAATCAGCAGACTATTGATCAAGCACACTTTGTCCCATTTAGCACATGGCCAGATTGAAATAATGATATATTGTCTAGTTCACTACAAAGTCTTGCTCCTGGAGCCTTGTGTCTGTGCTTCCCTAGTGTATTCCGTTTGCTGATTGTCTGTCTTACACTTTAATATTGCTTAATTATTTGGATTGTCTGCTTTAACCTTTAAAAAACTCTTGTACTCTAGTGAACAAAATAAGGTTGCAAAATCTGTACAATCCCCTTTTACAGTCACCATGGGGAGGGAAACAAACATCAGAACGATTAATGTTGACCTGCACAGACCCTGTAATTGTTGTAAAAAGTTATTATGGTAGATTACACCTGAGCTCGGATTGCTGTTCTTGACATGTTCTTCACGTGTCCATATGGCTTTGCTACAGATTTTCTAGTTTCCTTCCACCCAAAAAAAAAACATGCATACAAGTTGACTAAATGCGAACTGGCATCCCATCGAGGGTGCATTCCCATCTACTGTAAACTGTTCCTGGGATATCCTCTGGATCCACAACAACTCTGATAAAGATAAAGCTAGCTAGAGTTTGTGGGCTGCTATTCTGTCTATTCGCAATGGACATGCATGGATCTCCATAAAAATGAGCTAGAACTAATTACTCTAAGAAGATGCCTTAAAGATGACCTTAGAATGAGAACCTTAGTAATTTATGCCTAAAGATATCTGCAGCATTAATTTTTTTTATGACATTAATGGATCCTGAAGACATAGTGCCTATCTGTGCCCACTGGGTTAAGGGGTTGAACAAATGGTAATTTGGGGGAACCAATAATTTTGCAATAAAAAAAGCTCAGTCTTTTATGGGAAACGTTTTATGTTTGCCTAACAAAAATATTAAAATATTTAAAAAAAGAATTTTATTCTGCTCAGGTGATCACTTACTTTCAACAGGGTATTATCCCTATAACAGAGATTTGGATCAACACGGCCACAAAGTTTAGTAAATCCTAAGAATCTTGATCTTTAGAATTAAAGCCGAACTGCTCCAGCTGCATTAATCAATGAATTCTGTCTATTAAGAAATATACAGAAATATGATAAGTAAACAAGGATGCCAATGAATGCTATGGACTGAGGAGATTTCATGTGATATGTTTGAATTGAGGGTTAGTCATGTGTTTCACAGATAAAACATTTCTTCCAAATTGTGAAGCAGTAGGGCTGGGTTTTTTTTTTTTTTAACCTTTTTTGCTGTCAGTTATTTGATTAGATAAACTTCTGAATGTTATTTCTTAACAAATAATTATTTTGTGCTACTGGTTTCTATCATACTTCTATTTGTTTTTTAACCATCACTGATCTTTTCATTGAAAGAAAGTTTTATTTTAACTGGGCGGGACGGAGGCTTAGTGGTTAGTACTGTCGCCTTGCACCTCTGGGTTCGATTCCAGCCTCGGGTATGTGTGCATGAAGTTTTTGCATGTTCTCCCTGTGCTTTTGTCCCAAGAAATGCAGATTAGGCTAATTGCCGTTTCCAAATTGCCTGATGTGATGATGTGAAATATGAGTATGTGTGTGCTCTGCGCTCGATTGGCACCGTATCCCAGGTGTACCCCGCATTGCCTTCTGGGATGGGCTCCAGGCTTTCCACAACCCTGTATACAGAGCAAGCATGATAGACAATAAGTGATTTTACTTTTTTATCTGTAGTAGATCTTTCCATCAATGTATTTGCAAAGCTTGATATTTGAATAAAACACAGAGTTTGCCTTATCATTGAAAATGATACATTGGTTGATTAAACAAATTATACAAGCCTCCTGGTGTAGGTGTAGCTTCTCAATGGAAATGATTAAAACGTGCGATAAACGTCTTTACAACGTTCTCTACAAAACTTTATAAATGTCTGAAAGGATGTTCAGCTCGTGTTCATAATATGGAAGCCCATATGTGTCAGATAGAAATAATTTTTTTTTTCATTTCTCAAAAGTTTGAGGGATTATGTCAAAATTCTCAGATAAGTAGGAATAACATATGCATTATGTTAAAATCAAACATTGACATACAAGTCAGAATTTTAAGATTATGAGTCTTTTTGAGGCATTTCTACAGTTCAGAAATCTGATTCTTTGATCTCGAGTTATAAAACAGCTACCCGCAACTACTGTACCTTAACTACCTTTAGATTCCTATTACTACAAATTCACATCCCTGTATCGAATCTTACATATTGTTCTCTCTGTGTTTCTCTCTGCAGAAGCTGGCAGCCGAGTGTCAGAGCGCTGGTTACAACGGCACCCTGATCCCGTATAAATGTGACGTGACTAATGAAGAGGAGATCCTTTCCATGTTCTCCGCTATTAAGACCTTGCTTCAGGGGGTGGACGTGTGTATCAACAATGCTGGCCTGGCACACAGCGAGCCTCTGCTTAGTGGCCATACCGAGGGGTGGAAGAACATGCTCGATGTAAGCCACACACCGTCTGTTCACAATTCTCAATAGGATGTATATATAGAACAGTAATGGTCTGCAGTATTTACGGAAATACAGTACCGTAGACCATTACTGCAAAATCGGCATCACTACTTTGAAAATGGTATTTTGTCCGTCCCAATTCACTGTAACTACACTTCACCAGTGTTACGTGATCCGGGGGGTGCTTCAGTTGGTCAGTTCTATGAGCAGCAACGATACAGTATGTGGCAGTAAAATTAAGTCAGCTGACGACCTTAATGTACGGAATGATCAGGATTTCAAACTGGAGCTTTCTTTCTTTCTTTCTGCTTTTTTTTTGGATAGCAAATTTTAGAAGAGTGCTGGAGAGCATGACGAATCATTATTCAAAATTGTCATCATTACCCCCCACCCCCGACATTGTATGCCGTAATCAATGCTGACATTTTCTTTCTATTTTTACTAAACACCTCAGAAGACATCATTTTCCTTATAAGCATGCATTAAAAATTATATAAGTGTGCAAACTTAATAATCGAACCTCAGGAAAAGAGCCTGGTGTTACCCTACACTACTGTTTGACTCCTGGGGCCTCTATATTTCCGCTTCATTGTCTCAGCCTCAACGCTTTCTCCATACAGTGTGATTCATCGAGTTTTACCCCATCCATTATTCACCAGAAACCTCTTCCATTCAGCAACTGAACATTTCCCATGCCTGTGCATTTGTTGCCATGGCTAGCATTCTTACAGTGTCTGTGTTTGTGTATGTTTTAGTGCCAAGTTTTCTACTTCTTTTTTTTTATTTTTTATTTAAGCCCCGCAAATCAAAATGATAATGAAATTGTCTCAGATTTATAGGAAGTATGGGTCCTGCTCCTATTCTGGCCATTTTGGATCTGCTGTGATTGACAGTCTAGAGCCTTAGATTATTAGAATTCTGACTAATGCTTCCCTGAGGATATAGTAAATACGTATCTGTTCCACTATTCTATACAGTACATCCATTCATGATCTGGACTGCTTATCCTGTGTTGGGTCATGGGGAGCCTGCAGTCTAAGCGCAGTAAGCTTGGGGCACAAGGCAGGATACACTCTGGATGGGGTGCCACGTCATCAGAGGGGCACAAACACTAACACACTCACACATTGCAGGCTTTTTCTGTACGGGTTTTCTGTTCTGTTCTGCTCGACACTGGAAGCTGGAATTACACTACAGTATTTCTAAAAGTTTTCGAATACTCCAGCCTATTGATGTCCTGCTCCCATCTTTGAAGTTAGTATAAAATCGAAAAGTATATATAAAAAGTTTCATCTCGTTAATTTATGCTCCTGGTCATATATTGTACAGTTCACCAGTATAAATAACTGAAACAAATAAAGTTCCTGTTTTTCCTTTATCTTTTATATAAACTACGCCTGCCTCTAAATCAAGATATTCCTGTATCATGTATCACATGTTCTGTATCACTGAGTAATTAATTTGTCAATTCCTAGATATATAGGTAGATAGATAGGTAGGTATATACAGTAGGTATGTAGGTGGGTGAATGGATGGGTAGGTTTTTTGGTTCTTGATCCTGAAGTAACTCCCAAACATGAGGACATTAACAAAAAGACAAAGACGGGTTTTAAGTTGTGATTTCACTAATCAACACAACATACTTGTGAGAGATGAGCCTATTAATAACGGGAGATACTGTACCGTACGTTGAGCCAAATTCTTGGAGGGAGAAAGAATAATAATTTTTTAAAAAGCTGTGGTTCCTTCTTACCTACAGCAGGAAATGTTGCGGTTATGTCATATTTTGGTTCTGGTCTACAGTGTTCTGTTCAATCTCCCTCTTAGGTGAACATTCTAGCTCTGGCCATCTGCACACGTGAAGCCTACCAGTCCATGAGGGAGAGAAACGTGGATGATGGACACATCATCAACATCAACAGGTCTGATTTTGAAATCTCACTACCGTTCTGTGATTTACTTTTAATAACGCTATAGTGATGTATGATATGGGAGAACCCTGTGACACACATGCCTATTATCACTATGTTTCACAAACCTCATTTTTTATTTCTGTCTCTTGAGGAATATAGCGGTTTACTATTGTAGAACTGGGCGTCTTTTCATTCTGAAGACTTTTACCCCCCCCAAAAAAAACAACTTTTGTTAAACTGCTCACTCACTCATTGTCTATATCGCTTTATTCTGTATACAGGGTTGCGGGGGGCCTGGAGGCTATCCCAGGAGACGTAGTGCACAATTTTTTCTATTCATAAAGGACAGCAGTGATGCAAAAAAAAAAAACTGATTTTTAACTCGTACTGAATAAAAGGTTGAAGGTGAGGCTGTTGTTTTGCTGTGTGCAGTATGTCAGGACACAGGGTGGTACAGGGCGGCGACACGCATTTCTACTCCGCCACCAAATACGCTGTGACCGCTCTTACCGAGGGGCTCAGACAGGAGCTCAGGGAGGCCAAGACGCACATCCGTGCCACGGTGACACCTCAACCACATTCATATACACACTGTCCACACACACACACAGTATAGACCTTTAGACATAGAGCTTATGAGAAATTGATGTCTAATTGATTTCACAGCATTATGGCGATGCATTGCATTGCTCCTTTAATGGTAAAGGTATGATGCAAAATCAAAATAGAATTTAAAGGTCATTTGAGTAGCGATAAAACAAGAGTTTAAGAGTTTTCTCAAGCAACTAGATGTAATTCCAAATAAAAGAGAAGCTGTTCAGTGAAGTGTCAAACATACTGCACGAATTATAATATTTTATACTGAAATGATTCCGTGCAGCCATTAATCCATCCAAATCCCAAACCCAAACCAGACTCCTATAATTATGATTTATATGTCTGAATATATGACAGCTAAGTTTATGCCATCTCATTCTGGACAGTGTATATCTCCTGGCTTAGTGGAGACTGAGTTCGCCTTCAAACTTCACAAGAATGATCCAGAGAAAGCTGCTGCTGTGTATGAAAGTATAAAGGTAAGCCTGGTGTGTTAGTGCCTATAGGCATGTGTGGTCATATGCACCCCTATACTAGGGGCGTTCAGGTCTAAGTGGGACTTTTTTGAATGAAGGCGTACAGTTTGGCGATGAGACGTTTAGCCGCAGTACAGCGGTTTCAATGTTTAAACAGCATTTCAACTGTGCATACGTTTTAGAGAGGGCTGTACGTCGGTGAATGACGATCCTGTCCGAAGTGGATCGGAGCTCACTGCAGCCGTTTCTGTGAATATTCAGCAAGTAGGAATGCCTTGTGACTTGTTGGCAACTTGTGGAAAAGACTGCTCTGTCTGTGGGAACTACTTGCAGATAGAAAGTTATTTCCATATCCCTGTATAGTCCTGACCTCGCTCCAAGCCATTTCCACATGTTTGGGGCATTAAAGGAGTTCCTGGGAGGCCAGCGCTTCAGTCATGAAGCAGACAGTCTGTGATCATGGCTCCAGGTTACTGCGAAAACGTTCTACCATTTATGATATTCAAGCACTAGTAAAACTCTGGGATATGTGTATTAGTGCCCAACAATAGCAACCTGGTGGAGCTGGGGATCGAACCGCCAATCTTCCGGTCAGCAACTCGGTGCCTTTAGCCCTCTGAGCTACCAGTGCCCATTACCTTTAATAACTGTATTCTGTTTTTCTGCACTAATCGAAAGTCTCGGTTTGACTTGAACTCCCCTTTTATTATAGTACAGTCTTTCTAAGAATTTGTCCTCTGATCTTGTGTAGTGTTTGAAAGCTGAAGACATAGCCAACGCTGTCACCTACGTTCTCAGTGCCCCGCCACATGTTCAGGTGAGCATTTTCACAGTTTGCCTCCATCCCCACTCCTTATCTGCATCATCTGCTTGAATGAATTTCCGCTGTATTCGTGTCTGTAGATCGGAGACGTGCAGCTGCGGCCAGTGGAGCAGGTGTACTAGTAACGGAACAGAGGCACACCGATGGAGAGCAGAGACGACAGAACCAGCAGCAAACAGTGTCTCTCTGGCAACACCTGCTGGACAAACTATACAAATAGTTTTAAAAACATGGAATTAAAGGGGAATTGTGGGTTGAGGAAAACATAGAGTGAATCTGAAAATCTGAAGCTGTGTCAGAGGGGACCGGTCCGTAAGAGAGGGAGAGAAAATTGAGAAAAAGTTCTGATTGTTCCGATTTACACAAACACTGCTGCCTCGGTATGATGGGAATTTTTTTTGGCAGACGAAAAGTGGAAAATAGAAAGCAGGGCTGAAAACGGTCCCCACTTTTGACCACAATGCACAGGTTTTTTCTTTTCTTTTCTTTTCTTTTTTTCAGGTCATATGACATATATCTGTTTTGAAATAAGACAAAAGCAATGCCACTCCGTGTGCAGCCACAAAAAAGGGTAGGAAACGCCGTTGCAATTATAATGTATTTTTTCAACTTGTATAAAGACTTCTAACCCATCAATATTGTTTTAGCTTCTGTACATTGAAGTGATTCGATACTATACAGTACTTAGGTTATATATTCCCATTAAAGTCAAATAACTACATTTTGTTTACAATAACTACAAGTTGTTTATCATTTATAAACCTTATAATTCATCAACTTATGATTGAGAAACATGTTTCAAATTTTCGCAAGCAGTTATTAGATTTACACCTTACTCTAAAATCCAACTTTAAAAAAATCCAAATTATTCCACAAGGGACTTAGCCTTCATGTCCTTGCTGTAACCACTGACACGCCGCTGTAGTAGTAAACATAACAGATGTGTTATAAGGCTTTATACGATTGCTCACGATGCATTATAATTGCGCTGAGTGTTAGTGCATTGATTATCGTGTTATTTTGTAGAAGTATTCTAACTTTTAGATTGTATGTAGATGTGTTGCTCATAACGTATAGCTTTCTGTAAATTCTTTGATTTGCAACCAATCAGGAGACTAAAGTACCTCTGAAGTGCAGAGCCTGAGCTTATAAATCGCATATGAACAAATGGTTAAGTGCCCGTGCTTTTTAAAGCCTGCATCCAGTGCATGATTTTTATCTAACCCGGGAAGGCATTTGAGTACATTGATGTCATGAAGATTTTTTTTGTTTTGTTTTGTTTTTTGCACTTTGGACTTAAATGGTAAAAACACTGACAACTTTCCCAGAGACATGTGACTAACTTTTACGTGTGTGCACATTCTGAAGAAGCTCTGCCTTTGTTCATGTGTACAGATAAGGTACTCTTGTGAACATAAATCAGAACGATTATTCATGCTGTGAATTGTGTGCTGTCTCTTTATTCGCTCGTGTTACCTGGGTTAAACAGATACACTTTTTCTTTCAAATCCCCGCCAGGTTTTATTTAGTAGGATTACAGAATGCAAGAGTTTTGATGCCCCCAAATTCAAACTGAATTTTTCTTTTAAAGCTTTGTACATGTTCATTAGAGATTAGAGAAAGAAAGTGGGGAAATGAATTTCCTTGGCTCGAGGATTGTAAGGAATTAAACACCTAGGTGCATGCTTTTATAGGAAAATAATCAACAACAAGTTGGTACAGTATGATGTATCCAACAGTTATCTATTTTTGTATTGTGCAACAATATACAGTGCTGTGAAAAAGTCTTGTATAAATTATAGAAATTGGAACAGATGTTTTACTGTCACAGGCTGCAAAGTGTCTAAAGGTACACTTTAAAATGTATTGTTTATCCCTCTCGTCTGTTCCAACCACTCAGCATTCAGCATCACCAGTATACTAATCACCGGCCTGATCATCTGTCATCATCTGCACCTGTTTCTCACCAGTTCATACCATAAATTAGACGTTTTTTATGCTTGAATGATCCATAGGTCACTATGCGGCTTAACAAACCAAAAACATTCCTCAGATACTAGTCAAATACAGGGACTAGACAGAAAATGAAAGCCAAAACACTCAGGGATTCTGGAGAAGATTCGTCCTATTCTTTAGAAGAAAAAATGACTTTTGCACCGTATAATATCATACTCTTTATCTATTTACAGTTGCTTTCAATGAAGTAAGTTCATCTTAAGTCTCTGAGTGTTGAATGTGTTCATAATCAAGCTTAGCTTATATTCATACAAGCCCCTGAGAAAGAGAGATAACATACAGTATGAGATAACAATCACATTAATATTAACCTGTGGTTTGACTTGCAGTCAGCATTGTGTGTAGAAGTAGTGTGTATACTGTAGAATAGTATCACCTTCTGACCAATCAGATTCAATAATTCAATAAAGTTGTATAAATTACCATGAAGAGAAAATGATCATTTTCAGAAATTGTTTTTAAAAAAATTGCTGATTTTTTCACATAAATGCACAAAAACTGGAACCCTATGAGTGACATTCTGACTAAGGCATGTCTTTAAACGTTATTAATTTTCAAAGGATCTTAATTGTATGTTATTTTAATAAGAAAGGAGTGTAGTAAAAAAAATTATTAAAATATATTTTTTTAAAAGGACAGGGATGTGTCAATACACATTTATCTGGGTGTTTAACAGATAAATGATTGGTTTTAAATATGCTTTATATGAAATTGGCTGATTGTGTCATGGTGCTTAATGCAAAAAAAAAAGTAATAAAATTTAATAAAACTAATGTTAAAAACAAATGTTCCACTTTATGTAAGATGAGCTACGTGAAGACTTGAAAAGATTACAAGAAGTTATCAGGTCATGTTTTTTACATAAAGAAACTCTATGAATTTTTACTCTACAGTAAACTCTATGAATTCTTCAAAGATTCTTTAAACAGGTAATGGTTTAATCTTGCTAAAAAGGGTCTCTTTCTATATATTTTTTGGAGCATCTACAACAACAGCACATATAACAGAGAGAAGTAGGGACCGCATTGGAGCAGCGAGAGGAGCGGCAGCAAGTTGACCACACATTCCTTTTGTATGTAATGGTAGCACGCAAGCTTCAGGATCTGCATTTCTAAACCTCTAGTCCTATATGAATTCTATATTGTAATTCATATAAGCAATGTGTTCAAAATAAGACACGTATGAGGTGTGTTTTTGTCAAACTGGGACATAAAGGAAACTCCCTTTATTTCTCAATATAATCCACTTATAATAATAAATGCACTTATCCAGCATTTTCAACGTTTGGATATCATCAAGGTACCTTTAGCATTAGTGATGTGGTGATCAGTTCATCTAAGAAAATGATTCCTTGACCCTGGTCATTCAGTACATTCAGGTCGTGAGCTGACTTAAGTTTATTGCCACATACTATAACATTGCTGAGTCTAGACCTGACCAACTGAAGCAACCCCAGATCATAACACTTCCTCCAGAGGCTTGTACAGTGGGCACTATGCATGATCGGAATTGGGAATCGGAATCGGAACCCACTTCTCTGGAATTGGGTCAATCTGAACTCATTAGACCACATGACATTTTTCCATTGCTCCAAAGCCCAATCTTTTACTCCCTAGCAACTTTATACTATTTTTCTGATTAACCTGACTAACATGTGGTTTTCCTACGACCACACAGCTGTTTAGTCGCAATCCTGTGAGTTCTCGTCACATTATGCCCATTTTTTTTTCCAACCACATTTTTTTCTGCAGAGTTGATTTTCTTCAGCAATATCCTTCCAGGTTAGGTCAATGTATGGAAGGGTTCTTAACCAAATTCCACTAATTTCAAACCTTCTTAGTTGTTCTCTTTGCTTGATGCAGATTTTTTTATTTTATTTTTTTGTCAATGTTGAACATTAACTCCAAATCAACACAAATATCATGACATCTGCATTGTCAGGAAAGGTACATTTTCTCCAAAACATATTTGGTTTAACATTAACTAGCAGTTTAAGATTAACAAGTCAATCAGAACTTTCTCCCTGAAGTGAATAAATACACAAGAGTGTAACAAGAGTGTTGTTAGCATGTTGCTCATAACCAAAAGCAGGGTTGAACTGAATTCCTTAAGATTTATTATTTATTATTATTTTTTTTTTTATGTGGGTCTATACTATCTTGTTAGCTAGCTAAATTGATTATGTTCTGGCTTGCTAGCAAAGCTGAAAAGTGGCTAGTTTGCTAACTAGTGAGGAGAATTATGTAATGAGGTCTAATAATATGAGTATACTGTATACTTTGGAATCAAATTTGTTTTAAAATATTATAAGATATTTTAAGATACTATAGGAGTTATAAAGTTTTGGCCCTGAATAAGGACATGGCGTCTACTTGTATTTAACCATATATATATATATATATATATACACATTAAGAATGAGTTGATGGTCAGTGGGTAATTTAACATAGTCCATCTATTTCCTGGTGTGTATTAGGGGTATGAGGAAAACGGAGAACATTCAGGAGACCAATATGATTAGTAACCCAAAAAAATGGAGCTGTGATCCAGCAACGCAACACGCTGCAAGGTATTTTATTGATGCTAGATTGATAGCTTGATTGGTCTTTGGTAAACTAGCAGCCTTCTGGAAAATTCTGCATGTTATGTCAAGTATCTTGAAACATTTCAAACTTCACTAGAGCAGGAATTGTTTGAGTAAGAAATTGAAGCATATTAAATATTTCAAATAATGAATTTGCAATGTATTGTGAAATGTGTCTACCACAAATCTTACCGTTATTAGCCTGAATATTCGGAAAATGGTCACTAGGTGGAAATAAAGTACAAGGGAAAAATTTATCTCTCTCTCCCTTCAAGCATGCAAGCTAAAATAGGGAAAGTATTAATTTTTTTTTCTTTTTTCTTATTGTATTGTAAAAATTAACACATCTTCATAGTAAATATACTTTAAAGAGAAGTGTGTACTGCGGACAACATTAGACAAGTCGTTCCTTGGTAGTTAAAGATATGTAAATGTAAATTTATCATATAATGTTGAATCTCATGGATTTATCATTATTTTGTTGTTGGTCAATTATTATGAAAAGTCTGTATCCTTTTATTGGACATTTTTGCATATCAATACAAAAATATTTGACTTAATTTAGCGGAAAGTGATATATTTTTATTTGGTATATATATATATATATATATATATATATATATATATATATTTTTTTTACATTATTATTTTTATATTTTAAGTACAATATTGTGTTTCATATTTTACAAAAAGACATGATTAACTTAACAGAAAACAAGGAACATTCTTTGAGCAAAATGTTTATAACTACATACAAATGTATAAAATAAAATTGTAATATTTATAATAAATAGTCCTTAGGAAAACAATATGGCCCTTCACACACTATGATGACATAGGGCTGATGTCATAGAGCTTGGGCCCCTAATAATAATAATAATAATAATAATGACAATTTGTAAATGTTATTTAACATTTCTTGTAATAAAAATTAATAAAAGTGTTTGTAAGTGAGGCATACATATTTGTAAAAATAAAAATAAATGATATCCAAATATACATTTAAGGTCAGTTTTACTAAAGAGCTTTAGCTGATATTGAGAAATAATAATAATACCAAAAACAATACATTTTAAAATACTACACAAACAACAGCTTTTATTAAACGTAAAAACATTTTATTTTAACAAATGACATTACAAAACCATGAGAATACCACAAACATTGTATATAACTGTAGATCTCTGCTAGAGAATGTTGCATTAGTATCAAAGACAGACCCTAGATGGGCCAATCCATCACAAATAGACACAACCTCATTCACACACTACAAGCAATTTGTGAACCCAATTAGTCTAATCTGCATGTTTTTGGACTGTGGGAGGAAACCAACCAAACTCCATGCACACAGACCCAAGATGGGAATCGAACCGGGACCCTGGAGGTGTGAGGCTACCGCAACCAAATATATGTTGAATGCTGAAAACCCAAAATCAACATAAATATGTAAAAAATGCATTCAGTTTGCTTTTACATCCCAATTTTTTTTTGTGTCCCAATTTTTTTTTTGTCTCCAAAACCTTTCTTTGTTGCATCAAAGTCCTGTGTTACCTGGTGTCCAAAAAGGTTTTAAAATGTTGTTAGGTGTGCTCCCCTTTGGTTGGGCTAGCATTTCTTAAATTTATTGGCAATATTTATGCAACATTTTAAATATAACAAACACACAATTGTTTTTAATGAAGCAAAAAAAAAAAAAAAGTTAAATCTAATTTTAATGGGCAAACTTCAATGGGCTCAAGAATAATGTCCTGCATGGCGGGCGTGGCTTTTGATAAAACGATGGGCGTTTTTTTTCTTCCCCGAACCCGATGGGCGTGCCTTTTGGTAACCCTCGATGGGCGTGACCGATGTAGCGTAAATTCTTCCTCGACCAGGATCATATGTTGTAGATGTACGGTCTCGCCATTTTCGTTAAAGCCGTAGCGTGTGACTGAGTTTTGTTTTGTTTTGTTTGTTTTAAAAGAAACGTTCTTTTAATCTTTGGATATTTCACCGAACGAATAAAACTATGGGAAACTGCCATACGGTTGGACCAAACGAAGCTTTGGTAGTCTCAGGTACGAGTCGCTTATCTCTTCTACAACATTAGCTGTTGCTTATAGCAACGTTAGTCGTTAGCGCGTGCGAGGCTTTTCGTAGCTTCGAGAAAAAAGAGAAACACCGCTTAACGTCACTCTTCGTGTGTTAGACTGAATATTTCGCATAGTAGAACTTCCTATTATATGTTTTATTTTGATGCGAACTAAAAAAACGCTCTGTTGGTGCAACTTTATCGACGCAAGCGCGTGACAACGTCTCAGCTGCTAGCACAGCGAGTAGATTGCATAGGTTATTGTAAACAACATGGCTGAATCCCAAATGGCTCTCCCTTTTTTTTGTAATAGTACACTCCACAGGCCATTATTACCCAACATCTATAGTAAACTATTACGTCCAACAGGATGCCGTTTAGTCCTCAGGCCAAGAGTGCGCATGCTCGATGACGAAACATTAATACAATAAAATAACAATATAAACAAATTATTGCAATCATTGTTTAGGACATTTGGGGGATGACTGGTCGCTCAAATGTTAGGTTTAGTTTCTTAAACCTGTAAAACGTAAAATCCCATTTATTTAGTCTAGTACAACATTTGTGCAAAAACAAAACAGAAAAACATTAGTATTATAAACTTATAAATTAGTTGATTCAAACGTCATGATCTTTCAGGCAAGTTCATAACAATCATTAAGAAATATACATTCATAATCAGTGTCCTGAGAGATTAATGTGAGGTGATAAAAAAAAAAAAAAGAAAAAAAGAGGCAAATGTCATCCAGCTTTGCCATTTGTGAAACATACATTAGCTTTGTTGTCCCAACTAGTTATTTATAATTACTTTGGATTTTTACTCAACCAGCTTGCAAAATATCCAGTGTGATTTCCTGGATTATGTAATGGCATGCTTTAGAAACCATTCCCAATTCAGGCATCTTTTAAAACAACCAATTCACACACAACTCAACAACTATCATTTAAAAAAATGTTTGATTAGTAAGTTTCACATATGTTATGCTCCCCCCCCCCTCATTAAATGGGACAGCAGGATGGGTATTTTATGTTTAAATCGAAGTGAAGTTACTGTGATCCACCTAGTAAAGGCAAACAATGTGTAGTCAGGTCCAGAAATGTAGGTTACATGTACTAAATTATTTACATAAACGTACACTGAAAATTGGTTCTTTTAAAAGATTCATGAATTGAGGTTTGAAGGTTAGTTTATGGGATTGGTTTCTAAAGCATGCCGTTTCAGAATCCGAGAAAACACACTGAGCGTTTACACTACACTGGGTATTTCAAAAGCTCCTTGAGTTAAAAAAAAAAAAAAGAAAAAGAAAAAAAAAAGGGTAAAGTAACTGTAGATGACTACAAAGCTGATCCTTAAAAGATGTTTTACAGATGACATACTAGTTTGCAGAGTAGACCCACGTGATGACTCAATTACAAATTCTTCCGATAATAATAAATACATTCTCTGAAAAGACTAATCATACCACGTTGTAGTTTTATCCAGTTAAGTACTAACGGGCTTAGCCTGACCCAAATGCAAACGTTTATTCAGAAATTATTTTCATATTATTTATTCTTTTATGGTTGAATCAGTGGATGTTACTTTAAATACAGTGGATTATGTGAAATCACCGTTAAAGTGGCAACCATGTGCTGAGCTAGACCCATTGATGTTGGATCTTAACTGGTCTAAAATCTGTGTTTAATTATAGTGGCAGTTCTACCTAAATACATGTACACACTGTAGACCTCCTAGTATTAGTGAGTTTTCCCTAACAAACCGGTCTGGGGAACCCCATCAAATGTCACTGTGACTCTGATAATATCTGAAGAAACATGCAACTATTCATGGGATGTTGTCTGTATAATACTTTGGCACTTGTACTTTAAATCAAATCATGTATTTCTGTTTGATTTTAATTCTGAACTTGCGTAGGTTTTTTCCAGGGTAGATAAGAAGCCAGTTTTATCAAACACATTTGTATGAAAGATAATGACCAGGGCCTATAAATACCGGTAGGTTAGTTGAAGATTCTGTCATTTCATCATGTTGGTTTGTCCGCAACAATCACATAGGTTATAGAGAGGACGGACGCACACATGTTGAGATTTTTGGTGTAGGTTTACACTCATCAATCAGATTTCATACCTTGTTTTTTCCTGTTTAAATGGCATTTCCACTAGCTGTGGTTGTCAGTAATAGACATCAAGCTTTTTGCAAGACTGTCTTCTAGCAGCCGTCTGTCTGCTCTGTTTTTTTTTTCCTGTCCAGTGTGTCTCTCTCTATGATTTCTGAAGGGAAAAAAATTTATTTTCTTCATTGGTCGTTATGTATTTGAGCCCTTTTTTAGAATCCATGCTGTTGAGACAATGGATATGAAACAGGAAACTGTTAAATGGAGTTCTGCTTATATCAACGTTCATGCTACATCTCAAGGTTTTTTAACATTCAGCTTTCAAGTCCTGAGGCACAAGCATGCGGGGTGAAGTTTCCCGAAACCTTTGTCGGGTCTTCGTGTGATCAGGACAGTCATTTATATTGAGGCAATGTGGCTGGCGTTTCTGGAAACCCAGCTCTGCTTTATAACATCTTAAACACAAGTAACAGCTTTTTTTGTTGTCGTTGTTGTCTGACCTTTATGAAGCTGTGAAACAGGTCCAAACACGCATGTTTGTCTTTTAGCCCACTGTTATTTGGCAAAGGTGAAATGAGGTGGAAAGTGAAAAGAAGTATGAAAGAACCTATGAACAAACCTGCCGCTCTTTCTGCATCACAGGGTGTTGTAGTGTGCATTAAAAGAGAGTGTTGTCTGTGTTTCTGCGTGCATCAGTTCACAGACACCAATGATTAACTAGTGTCTCTATAGCACCTTTTACACAGCATGTTCAAGGTATTATCATTGCGTCGCCATTGCACTTCGGCAGCAGTTAGTAGCAGAAATTGTATAACTTTCTATACTAGACACAGACAGTACCCGTCACAGTTCTGATTGCAGGATGCCTATATGCATATACTGTATATACTATATATTTGTGTGTGTGTGTGTGTGTGTGTATACACACGTGTATATACACATGTATATTCACATATGCACATATACATTTGTAACCAACATATCAACCAATTAGATTTTTTAAATGATAAGCCAGTCAAAGTCACATCAAGGTCAAATATCTATCTGATTTTTTTGTTTACTTTTTCATGTAAATCATTTAAACTGTTTCTTGCACAGTTTGAAGCACAGTGTACATTTCCCAGACTTTGTCCAGCCATGCTATACATTAGTGTGATTTCTCAACAAGTTGTTGTTAAATGTTTAGTATATATATATATACGGTATATGGAATAAAAGAAGAATAAAGGAATAAAACATGCAGATGAGTGAATTGGGTTTTGGAGTTGATCCAGACAGAGCGATGTCGAAGCAAGGGCAGATTTCTAAAATAGTTTGATTTCAGGATATTTTAAGCCTATTTTTCAGGCATTCAGATTACAGACATCATCAAGTACTACAGTGAATGCTGCGTGATAACCTTTACTAGCATGATACAATGTTATAGTACACAGGTCTTAAGCATTTTGTCTTTTCACTGCTCCCAATTTTTCTATAACCAAAAAGATGGGGAGTTTTTGTGTGAATGCATCTTTTTTTTTTCTTTTTTCAGTTTTGATCATTAGCTTTATTTAGTTGTGTTGAGTTTGAAGAGAATAATTAGGGGAGATTCTTTGCACTTACTTTAAATGGACCAGTATTATGCATAATTTAAGAAAAGTTTACCGACAGATTTTCCATGAAAATAATAGCTGTGAATGAATTGTACAAAATGAATAGAAATGTTTTTTAAATAGGTTGTATTAAATAAGTAATGCTTCTTGTTGCCCCCCCCCCCCCCCCAAACTCCAAATGGTTGATGTGTATAAGAAACCAGTGCTGAAACATTTCTCACGCGAATCAGAATCCCTTCTTTAGAAGCAACACTGACAGCACAAGGTTGACCTTTGTTCTGTGTTTTTTTTACCTAGTGTTGATGTAATCAGTTAGCACTACAACGTCACTTTATTCACAAAGATTCCATTTTGTGAAATTCCATCATTCCTTTAATGGAATTAAATATTAAATATTCCATTATTCATTTAATTGCCGTAGGCATCCCCCTAATTGCATATTAGAAAAAAAGTATGCATTAAAAAAAAAACGTAATATAATTTTTAAACAGTATATTCAACGTTAATCCAGAATAGTAAGATGGATGTGTGTGCGAGAGGTGTTAGAGGACTAACCATGAAATAATTTCTCTTATTTCTAGCTAAATGAGGGGTGTCTGAATTCAGCCTGGATTTTTAATTGTGCAGAATAACAGAACACAGTTATGAGAATAAAAACGTCCTTTATTTCTACGCTCATCCCAAGGTTTCACTAGTGCTTAATACACTTAAGCTAGAAAGTTTTCTTAACACTGACCTAAATAAAAGTTTCTAGATACTCTACTCAAATGAAAAAAGAAATGCTTAAATTTTTTTTTTTTTTTTTTTTTAAGTCCATGACTAATTTTTTTTATTTTATTAATTCACTTGAGTTACTTTTTTTCAGCTTTAAAAAAATTAAACAATTTATTAGTAGCCTAAGAACACACCTTAACCAGGGGTGCCAATAATTGTAGATAAACATATGAATAATCATTTATATAAACATATAAATAACTGGGATATACAATTCATGTTTTTTTCCCCTGCATTATTATAGGAACTGTATATGGTAGAAAAGTCATGGGGTAATTGTGTTAAAGCAATTTACTGCATCTGCAGTCAAAGCTATTTTCTAATAGTCTGAGCATCCATGTGCTTTCATAGCTTTGTCCCGGCTGGCACACTACCCAAAGAAAAACACAAACCCTTGAGGATTGTATTAACAGTAAGATAGTGTTACACCAGTTCCTAACTATAGTCGACTGTAAGTGTCTGTGTGGCCTCATGTCAGCACTCGGACAGCTGAAAACGTCTCTGCGGAAACTCTGCTTTAAGTGTGTTTGTGTCATAAGGGATGTCTGGGTGTGTATGTGCGTGAGCCAGGAAGATAGTGAGGATTGCTGGAACCTTTGTACACATTCAATAGTAAGCTCAAAGTCTGTTCAGACCTTATAATATCCATACGTACCACATAATGGAGGTGTATCCTGTTTCAACACGGCCTACGAGCTGGAATGCAGGAATGCTTAGTCTAATAAGACAAGTAACTTTAACACTATATTCCTCATCATGCCACAAGTCTTCTACTATCTACTTACTACTTGTTAAACTGCAGAAGCTTGTCTTGGGTTCATGTTAAAACCGCCTATATACTTTAAGAGACTAAATAACACGTTGCTAATGGTGACGTTTTGGGTTGCTGTGGGTGCTAAAATTCTGTTTATAGGGTTTGTTTTTTGCAATCTCCCATACAAAATGCTGACCCCAGGAAGCAAACTGCCCCTCCTTACAGTGACTCAAACACCCATGTGATATTTATCTGTTTAGCCTGATTCCTAATAGTGGAATATCTCAGAACAGAAACACACGCTTCTGATTTACAGCTCATGCATGTTGTAGGGTACTGAAACACTTTCTCCCTCTCTCTTTGTAACCTGAATGAAGTCTTTTTCTTTGACACAGCTTCAAATAGCAGTCATTTAACATAAAAAGTGATGAAAGTTTTTCAAAGGTCACCAGAATTTCACTTTAAATTGATATTTGAGTATCGACATCAGCATAAAACTGAACTCTGGTTAAGTGGTTCATTGGGCAAATTCTCACCTCTTTGGTCAAAAGAAGTGGAAGCTTCACTGTCTAAAAGGATTCACACTTTTTAGTTGAGATCAGGGCTGGGCGTTTTTATCAGTAGTCAGTGACGGAATAATATTTAAGTTCAACACTGTGGCACATGCGCTATTGTTGTGTATCTTATGATTTAGTTATTATCATTACTACGGCTTTCCAGTTTAACTTTTGAGGTTAGCAGATGTTCACATGAACGAATGTCACATGCACAGGAGTGTACAAAAGTTATAATTATTTAAGTATCGGTGTGTGCAAAGCTTTTTAGAAGCTAAATCTTTGTCGCATGTTTAATGTAAAATGTTGGTCTTCTTATTTTTGTTGTACAGTATGTGCCAAAGTATACAGTACTGAAATGAAAACACAAACAAGATTACCTTGTCATCATCTGTGAGTTTATTTCTCCTGAAAGAAACTAACATGCACACTATTAGTGTGTTGATTTACCAATGTATGTGTAATATAAATGTTCAAAGTGTGTGTCCACCGCCTCGCTGTAGTCGGTGATCATATCATTCACACAGATTCTCAACCCGGATTCCTGAACAAAGCTTGCTGCAGACTCCTGCAAAAGGAAACGGTTTGCTTGTGTAACACAGGCAGATTTCTTGGCAGCTGAACACACTATCCCTTAAAATTCCTCCACAAGTAGGCATCAGGTTGTGTAAGATCGGGGGAATAGGACGGGTATGGGAAGGAATGTGTTCTGCCACCGTTTTCAAACTCTGAACTCCCCATTTACGATCACTTCCGTTTGAGTGGAAATACTGAACTATGAGTGAACTACTTTTTCCTCCGTCGAGACACCCATTTCCTACAACAACTTCCACAACACAGCTACCTTTTCCTTTTGAGTTTCAGTACTGGATATTTTGGCGCATACAATGTTTTGTTACAGTTTATATTTTTCCAAATATAAAACAAATACTTTTAATTATATTGATATTATATTAACTATCCAAACTTTGGCATTGGTGGCTCATGCGGAAAGCCCGAGTTTCAATTCCCAGCCTGTACCCAAACCCCAACCACTGGATGCAGTGCCGGTCCCAAGCCCAGATAAAATGTGAGGGTTGCATCAGGTAGGGCATCCGGTGTAAAACCTGTGTCAAGCTTGTTTGACCAACAGCCAAATTAACTATCGAAACATTTTTTAAAGAACATACACAACACTACCTGGAGTTTGTGAGCAAAGCTTTATCCTGATGAGATATGATATTTATCCAATGTCCCACCCCAGCGCAGTTTATCATAACAGATTCTGAAACCTGTGACAAGGTAGGCACATGTCTACTCTAACAGTGAAAGTGTGAAGTGCATTGTCTCAAGGTAACAGCTTTCTCACTGTGCAGTGCTTTTACTTTTTGCACAGTTGTGGTTTTGCACGTGGCTCCACTTGTGGTGAGCTGTGATGTTTGGAGACTGAGCACATCGACGTGGTATAGGTGTTAAGAACAGATGCCAGGAAGAAGGTGGGAAGCTCAGAGAATCTTGAATGAGGTTTCAGTGTCTGGGGCTTTCCTGTATATTAACCTATATACATATTAACACGCACAGCTCACATTATTCTTCATAAATCTCAAATGACAGGTGTGAAACTATGAAAATCATCTGCATTTCAATGAGGAACCAGTCAGTGTGTGGTTAATAATCGGTTGAATTCTGTGGTTTTCATTGTTTTGGCATTTTATTTTTTGTTTGCTTTTTTTATACCCACTATGTTTATCTACATGTATATTTCTGATTGAGATACTATGATGATTTGACTTGTCCCCAATGTGTTGCCCTAGGTGGTTGTTGTGGATCTGATGACAAGACCTACACAGTTGGAGGATGGGCGTGGGCATGGTGGCTCCTCACAGACATTCAAAAGTAAGATTTATCCATTAATAAATCCATTAATTAATCCATTAATGTTTTTCTTTTGCTAAGTGTTTACTTTGGTGTTCTTCTTTAATACCCTGAATTCTGCAAGTTTAACTCCCACACGGACATGCATAATGCTTTCAGTCGTGTCTCACACGATAAGCGAGTGGATGAAGCTGCACTTTTCTTTTCTTTTCTTTTTTTTAAGCTCCCCGAATTCATAATCATTAGTGATTACTGACTTTAAAGTTCATCACCACATTACATTGATGAAACTCAGTTGTTTTAAGCTAAACTGAAAGCATAGATAGTCCTTAATGGAGATAGTACACAGAATCAGACTGCAAACAGCTGCCTTTTAAATATCACAGTTGCACGGATTTCTGTGGAGTTGCGTAAGGAGAGATTAGGCAGATTGCACAGTGCCGTACTCGTCAATGTCATGTAATGTTTTTATTTAATGCGGAAATGTTGATGTGTGTGCATTAAATAACAAAGCTGGTTTAAAATATTGACGATAGGAGCGTCTTTTTATACAGTAGTGTGTAAAAGTTTGATAATTAATTTGAATAGTTTCAAATGGAAACCATAAAAAGTAAGACATATCTTTGAATTGTTTTTGCTTCTTTTTAGAGGAAAGAGGGCATTGCGTGCAATAAAGATTACTTCGGGGGAAAAAAACTTTTTTAAAGGCAATTTTCAT
Organism: Clarias magur; assembly: GCA_013621035.1. Taxonomy (NCBI): domain Eukaryota; kingdom Metazoa; phylum Chordata; class Actinopteri; order Siluriformes; family Clariidae; genus Clarias; species Clarias magur. Next base: position 1,592,406 of record QNUK01000078.1, read on the forward strand.
GAAAATGAAAAAAAATTGTGTGTTTGGATATAAGGATAAAAATGGTGAAATAAAATTTTATAAATAAGTAGCTCATTTAGTCAATTAGACACAGATTTGTTTATAGGTATATTTTTTTATTTGTTTCCATCAATAATTCAAATTCGGTTATCTTTGGAATCCAAAGGAGCCAAACTGGTCTTCATTTCACGGGGGTTGAGATAGCATACTCTCTCCCAAATCATTCACAGCAACACTGGTTCACACACACCCATCTCTATGGTGTTGGTTGTTTTCAGACTAGTGAATGATCTCAAAAATGTTGGGAGGAATAAAATTGCATGTTGTCATCCAACCAGTTCTGCAAGTCAAAGCATTGTCCAGAGAGAAAGCTGTTCAGGGGTAGATAAATAACACATCCGGGCAATCGTGAAGAGACAAACTAGTGGTCTTCAAATAGTGTATTCTGAGTATACCCATAGTTTATCATCAGACCAGCTCATTCCTCTTACACACACATGGAAAAAAAAGGCACATTATAAATTTTATTGCAAAAAGGTCTCTGAAATTGTTACACTTAAACATGTTGATTGACCTCCTAGTTTAAATCGCCCAGCTGTTCTAAACTTGTTCTGAATTAATCGCGATCAACTATTTTTAACTGGAGGAGTAATTTGGTTTAGTTTCAGGTGGATCTATTAAAATGTCTTGATATCTCGTTTCAAGTATAACGTTTTTTCCCCCCCATATCATTCTGCTTCTAACTGTATGGTCTTAACTTGCTGTGTTTATGCATCTTTGATATGATTTTAATGAAATGTTGACTAAAATGATTGCTATTGCTAATCTCATGATATCTGCTTTCTGTTTTCTGAAAGTTCTCTATAAGTGTCATCCTCTGTATGCAACATGCTAACCTGCCTTGCTCTGTTTTCAGTCCCGTCTTTTGCTAAACGCAAATTTTTCTGGGATCCTAAGCTTGCCACTTGTTAAAAGAGAGCTTTGTGCAGTGGGACCCTGTGCCAAAAATACTTTGGGTCTTTGGATGGTGTGTGTCTGTGGAAGAAGATTGAAGTTAGTGACTAAAAGGCATGTTTGGAATTCCTTACTTGATATTTGTGGGACGACCCCCCCCCCCATATATACATCATCGTGACTTCCCAGAAGGATCGGCTGTTGCTGTGCAGCCGATGAAGCTGTGCGTGTGTTTGTCGATTGTGAAGGGTTGAGCTTGTTCCTCCTAGCTGTGAGGTCAGAGTGATGTCCGGGAGTTCTTTCCCTCCTCCATCTTCCTGCCCCAAAGCGCAGCAATCAGCTTAGAGGCTGCTGTTAGTGTCATGGTAATCTAATTTGATGAAATGGAGGAGGGGATGCAGAGCCACTGTTTGTGTCTTTCAGGATAGCAGATGTTCACAGACTGGCTTTTGGAGATGCTTTGTTTCATAGACATCAGCGGTAATCATATTTTTAATGTGATCGCGTGTAATGAGTGAGGGCGTACTTCCTTTGCTGCGAGTGTAGCTAGATAGTGTGTCTTATTGAACGTTTGAAAGCATGCAAGCCATGTCATGTGACCATTCTTGTCTGGTCAGACTAGTGCAGACGAGAAAGCTGGAGTATGAGCAATTTGACACCGTTATGGCCTTCTTTAATAGATTATGGCTTCTGGATATTTCTCAAATGAAGAGAGCAACTCCAACAAATATATAAATAATAACATAATATAACAAACATGATCTTGAGCTGTTTGCTCAGATATTCTTTTGTTTGAAATGATCCTATTTTGCATAAACGTTAGAAGTGAGACATTCACAGCCATCATTGACGCATCAAGTGTAAACTGATCAGCCATCAACATTATGACCAGTGACAGAAGACATGAAAAACACTAAATCTAATTACAATGGCACCTAGAAGTTGGTGGGATGTATTAAGCAGCAAGTGAAGATCTCCCTGAAGCTGATGTGTTGGAAACAGAAAACAAATGGTCAGCTATAAATTTCTGTGCAACTGTGACAAGGTCCAGATTGAGTAACTCCAAAACTGCAGCTCTTGTGGGATGTTTCCGGACTGCAGTGGTCAGAACCTACCAAAAGTGGTCCAAAGAAGAAGGACTGATGACAGGGTCAGGGGCACCCAAGGCTCACTGATTCTCATATGGTCCAATCCAATGGAAGAGCTACTATAGCGGCAATTGCTGAAAAAAGTTGATGCTGGTTCTGATGGAAAGCTGCCGGAACACACAGTGCATTGTAGTTTATTGTGTCCTCCGACAAAAGCTCCTACAATGGGCATATGAGCATCTGGACTGGACCATGGAGCGTTGGAACAAGTGGTGTGGTCTGATAAGTCACACCCAACATGATGATGTATCTGTGGTAGAGATGATAGTGGGAGGCATTATGGGATGAAAGCAAGCTGCTAATGAAGTTTGACGCTTCGGACAATGTTCTGCTTGGAAACCATGTGTCCTGCCGTTCATATGGATGTTATTTTAACATGTGCCACCTACACAAACATTTCTACTGACCAAGTCCCCCCCCCCTCATGGAAACCGTATTCCCTGGGAGCAGTGGCTTCTTTAAGCAGAATAATGCACCCTGACACATAGCAAAAAAGGTTCAAGAATGTTTAGAGGAACCCAACAAGAAGTTTAAGCTGTTAATTTAGCCTCCAGATTCCCCAGATCTGGAGCCGGATACCACAGCACACCTTCAGAGGTCTTGAGGATGCCATGCCTCAATGGGTTGTTGATGGCAGAAGGGACCTAGTCAATATATTTTGGGTGGTCATGATGTTACTGTTGATCAGTGTACTTGCATGTGTAAGTGGAGACAAGTTGTTAGCATCAGAGAGCCAGATTATTATAAACATCCCCTACCACTGTATGCATCCAAGTAAAGTCTCGTGGACACAAATGTCCCAGTGTGTGCAAAGCTACTCTCGTACATCTGGTTTATAAGATGAGTGTTTACAAACTGCTCTGAGCTTTCAATTCTAGCACACAAATTTATACCAAACAGAAACATAAGTTGTGTTGTATACCTCCAAAGGAAAAAAAATAATAAACTGAAAGTGAGGCTCGAGGTGTTTAAAAGTCAGTCTAGCAGATGGTTTTGAAAAAGGCAGCTGGAGTTGTTTATTTAAGAAGACACACACCAGTGTTCTAGCTTTAACCTTTAACTAACTCCTCAAACCCCAATCATGTCTTTCTTTAATACGTTGATATCATTCTGCTGTCCCCCCCCCCCTTTTTCCTCCCCTTTTCCTCTTCGCTCATCTGCCTGCAAAGAATTTCTCTGGAAGTAATAACCGTCCTGTGTCACTGCGAGAATATTGAAACATCAGAGGGCGTCCCCCTGGATGTGACCGGGGTGGCTCAGGTAATCCAATCCAGTCCAAGCAATGGAAAGAAAAAAAAACAACAGACAAACAAATCCACTGGACTGAAAGACAACAGCAGGGCAGCTTGAGGCAAAATTAAACAGTGGCAGCAGAAAGCTGGTCTGGAAATCTGTTTTCTCACGCGCATGCTTTTCTGCTTCTCTTGTCTGGGCATACACAAACACTCTTACCTATGCAATGCTGCTTTCATGGTTTTCTCCTGTAGTGAAGAGGAAAGAGAGTCAGCTGTCACCATCACACTGTCGGCTTTTCTGCACCATCATGCATTAAAGCATTTCCATGTGCACTGTCTGAAATTAATCTGAAATTAATTCTGTGTATTTATTAATCTATTGAGCAGTTTATTAACTTGCTGAAGTGAATCTAAGCATTTCAGTACATTTTTATAGGCAGTGCACATGGATCACATTATTTTATTTATTTACTTATTTTATTTTTGGGTGTTGTCATATTTTCTTTTATCTATTGTTCTTCCCATCTTTCTTCATCCATTCCCTTCTGTAAACCATCAGCCCAATTTTTTTTGGTTTGTTCTTTCCTTTCTTTGCGTCTCTCGCAGGATAACACTAGAGATTATGACCCTGCAGCCCAAGTGTGAGGATGTTGAGACAGCGGAAGGGGTAGCGCTTACAGTCACAGGGGTGGCACAGGTAAAGCCAGAGCACCGCCTACTTTTTTTAAATTTTTTTTTTTATACAGGACTCCCTCAACCCCTTCCCCCTCGGTTCTGCCCTTCAACTTTTTCAGGTTTCTAGCTCCATTGCCAGACTTTATTTACTCAAGCAATTGAAAAAAAGCCATTCTTGGTTTCTGATTGCACAGTCGGTTGGATATTTTGAGTACTGACTGGATGACTGTAGCATGAACATGGTTGGTTCGATTTTATATTATTAAAAATTCATCAGCCCTTTTTCCAAACTTTTATAGCTTTTGTGCCCTGAAGCATGAATTATGTGCATCAATCTGATTATCTGATCTGATTATCTGTAGATGAACTTGATTTCAGAGCATAACAAAACAAACTCAAGGCTGGGCATTGGACTGGATTTTAGAGTCTTTGAAGATGCTGAAAATTAGAAATTTTGAAACTTAACCTTCGGGCCTGCCTGTGCAGAATTCATAGATTTTTATTTATTTTTTATTTTCTTTTATTTATTCCTGATAAGAATTTATCGCAGTGGAAGGTTTGATGTACTTTATGGAGCTGAGTTTTTTAGCAGACGGGCAGTTTAGTATTGCTTTGACTAATTTGAATATCATTTGTTTAGTTAAAGAGAATCCACATTCCAAGAGATTTTACCAAACTCCACGAGTGCTTCCGGTGTTAATGTTATTGTAGTACCCGCGTAAAAGTTTAATTTTATTTATTTTTATGTACCTTTGTGGTATCCTGATATCCACCTCTGTAAAGCATGGTTGGATAATGGTAGAATAAACAGTACTGCCAATAGTAATAGAGGTTATGCTGTCCAAGACCTTGAAGGCAGCTGGAGTTGTTTATTTAAGAAGAAATAATCGTGCGGGTGTCAATTTATAAAAGAAGGAATAATTATTTTATTTTATTTTAATTCTGAGTAGTTGCAGAGTTAAGGACATTTGATAAAGTGGGAAACAGACATTTTGGGACCATGCTGACGGGACAAAGAGGAAAAAAGTATGTGCAGGAGTAGTAATAATAGAGGAATCACTATCTGTGCTTGCACTCCTAACAACAAAAAAGGGAATCAAAAGAAAAGAAAAAAAAAGCCTTGAATCAAAATCAGGTAAAAAAAATAAATAAAAAGAGCTTCACATTTATTGATTATGGTTTATAGTGAGTTGATGGTGTTCTATAAAGCATTTATACATTATAACATTGATTGAAGTCTTTAGTAAGTATAGAAGATTGAAATTGATGTTTCAGTGAATAAGACTGACTCATTTAGCAAACAGGGTTGCCATCAAATCCTCCTCATTTTTAGTTTCCTTGCATCCTGTAATATCGTTAGAGGGAGGAGCCATGAAGCAAGGAAAGGATATGAGGAAAGGCCATCAAGCACTTGTCGTTTTTCTGACAAAACTGATATAGTGGATTTAAGAAAGGAAGTTCTTGCACCATAACTACCTGTATCTTCCCCCTTTTATACACAATAGCCAAACAGAATGGCCCAGTTTCTTTTCTTTATTTCCTGGGTGGGTTGTTTCGATCTCATCTCAGTTTGTAAACTTAAAAAAAAAAAAAAAAATACCCCATTGATCCCTTATGAAAATTTATAGAAATCCCAGCAGTGGACACAGATGAACCCTGATGAAAAGACCGTAGATTTTTTGTTTCTATTTCACTTCCTTTTTTTTAAAAAACACTTCCCTCACATTTCTTTTAATCATATTTTTCCCCTTTAATTTTGTGAGAATGATTGATTGTGTTTGTACATTATGTGGTGGCGGGTTGTATTCTCACAGACGCATGCAGTTGTGATTTGAATGTCTGCCTGAGCTGTGCTCCCTCTGTAGGCTAAATTTGGTAGTGTAGACTTTTCCATCTACACACACACACTCATGAGTGAACATAGAAGAAACAATGACTCCCAATAGGATCTGTCATAAGAATTGTAAAAAAAAAAATTTTTTAGCACTTCTATTTTGAAGTATCCTGCAAATTAATTTAATCAGGCTAACTTACGATTCTATGCACTGCCCAGTGCAACTTTGGGAGTCATTTAGGACTCTGTGTTTGATCTTGCATGATGTTTCCGCCACCCACATGTGCATCATCAGTTAAATTTTTTTTTTCTTTAATTTTGTTTATTTTATTATATTTTTTAAGTGGCTGCTCACTTTTTCTCACCCCACATTTACCTCAGTGTAAAAGTAGGGCTGCAGGCTGCTGATCTGTGGCCGGCAGATCACGAGGCTGACGTAATGTCTGCCTGGATCAGCTGGTCCCAGATCAGCGCAAGAGGACAACTCCTGCCTGAAGCCAGACGTTTTAACACGCCTACTTTTTATTTGGATCTGTCTGAAGAAGCAGCTCACTCTCTTCCAATTTCACAGCAGTGGAATTCAATCAGTATTTAGAATTGTGTTATACAATTGTCAGTTCAGATTAATGCTCCAGTGCTTTCATATGTATATCAGTATAGCATGTTTTTCTCAAATGTGTGACAGACAAAAAAATGTTTTTGAGTGGGGGCAGAAAACCCATTTTCTTGAAGCTCTTATTTATGAAGGTTAAGAGGGCAGTTGTTGAAGTGGTCTGTGAATAATGTAAAACATTTACACAATTTCTTTTGAATGCTTTATTGAATTCTTCAGTCATGTATATAAGCTCTAAATCTATAGAATTTGTCGTTTTACAGCGGACCATTTCTAGGACTGGCAGAATTTGCGGTCTGTGGAACATTACCCCTTCTGATGAGCCTGTGTAGTGGCCCATGATCACCATCTGCTGCTTTATAAATGTTCCTCAAGCAGTTGGTTGTGATTTAGAGGCTTGGTCAGAATCCATAAACTTTCAGTAGTGAAAGTCTGAAAGCCTGAACAGGATGTCGGCTTTTGCCTTACCAAATATTTATGGTACCTTTTTTAGATGTAAAGAAAGATTCCCTCTCAGACCTGCCCCAGACATGGGAGTGGCTATTTGTACATCTATTATAATGCAGAGGTGTGACCGAGACCAGCGGGATAAACTATGGCAGTGAAACTTGAATTTGAAACATAGTTAACACATAGTTCTCCTCAGTCAAAGTCAGTCATCATTCTTCTCAACAAATTAAAAATAGCCCTGGCTGAACTCGTATTAGATTCACCTTTCTTCACATTTTTTTCTATAATACAGAAGAAATAAGTAATAGTTCCAAAGGCATCAGCATAGCAGACCAGTTTGGTTTAAAGTTTCTGAAACACTGACCAGAAGACGCCTCGTTCCAAATCGTCTCACTGGGGAAGTAAGCCGTCTGTTGGCCGAGCTGCCGGTTACAGTTACGTTGTTGCATTTACCCAACATGGACTTTGTGAGGCTGTGACTATTTACTGCTCCAGTACTGGAAAGTGGTAAATTCTCCATTAGCTTTTGGATTTGCATTATGTTGTTACAGTTTAAAATTTTTTTCTGAGGAATTCAACAACTGCCCTTAGGCTTGAACTATCTGTGTTTCAATTCAACAGGTTTTCTGTCCTTTCCTCAGTACAGGAAGACATCAGTTCTCGTTCATGATGAGTTTAAATGTAAATGTGTTGAGAACATGATTACACAAGTGTTTGCTCACATAGTCCTCAATAAACTGATCAGGTCTTTCATAACAATTCAAGTAATGCATGTGTTTTTCACTGTAACTTTATCAATACTGTTTAAACACTGCTAAACACATTAAATATTAGGTAGAATTTTTCAATTCAGTTCTCGCCACTGTATTTTATTTGTATACTGTATATATGGGGGAGGGGGGTGGAGCTGGGTTGTGTAAAGAGAAATACGGCCTTGTGTGGTTTTCCATTGTGTGATTGTGTGTGTGTATACAATGCTACCAGGTCAAGGTCATGACAGACCCCGAGCTGCTATCTCTTGCCTGTGAACAGTTCCTGGGTAAATCAGTGATTGAAATTAAGGGGGTCATCCTGCAGACCCTGGAGGGTCACCTGCGCTCCATTCTGGGTTAGTTATCTACTTTCTTTTAGATGTGTAAATATTGAGACCAGCGTGTATGCACTATATCACAGTGCTATACTGACTGAGACCAGCATTACTGTAGTATGAATGATTATCTCAACTGAAACCTGAGCTCCAGAGTGGTGCACTGATCTCTAAGAGCGTGCTGTATTTTCAGGAGATTGAGAGCTTGTATTTTATTTATTCATCTACGAGAGTCCTACATCGGAGAAACGATCTTAATTAATAAATATCTTCTGCCCTGTGACATTTGCATAAGTGTTTGAATCTTTAAATTGTATCATGGCTGATTGCAGAACTGTGTTTCTAGGCACCCTGACGGTGGAGCAGATTTACCAGGACCGAGATCAGTTTGCCGGTCTGGTGAGGGAGGTGGCAGCTCCTGATGTGGGTAGGATGGGTATCGAGATTCTCAGCTTCACTATTAAGGTGAGCAGTTTGTTTTTGGTCATAGTAGAGTTGTGTATTGCATTGAAAGACTCAAAAACAAAAATAATAAATGGTGACAATGCGATAAATTAAGTCAAATGTTAGTCGTTTTGTTAGCAATGTGCAAAAGAAACAATGCAAGTACTGTAAAAAGTTGCCTGTGGATTTCATAGGTTTAAATATTATGTATGTTGCTGTTTGACTTGATTAATATTTAGGGTTATCTCTATTGATACACTGCCTGGCCAAAAGAGTCAGTATGCAAAACAGCGAAATAGCCGTTTGAATTACATGAACTGAAAAAAAAAACTTGTTGCAATAACTTTTTTTTCAGTTTATGTAATTCAACCTGCTATTTTGCTTTGGGGAATTTTGGCACTATTATATTTCCGTAAGTCAACACCTGGATTTACCCCAGCAAATGGGAAAGAGCCTTGCATTGGATGATTACTGCAGTGATTAATATGGTTCAGCTGCAACAAGTTATTTAACCCTAACTGATGCACCGAGTAACTTCCCATTTCTTAAACGACCATGTCAGAAGACGTATCCTGTGATTGCGGCAAAGACGTTACTCTGTTTCAAAAGGGTTAAATTATTGTCCTGCATCAAGCAAATAAAACAACTAAGGAGATTTTTGAAACTACTGAAATTGGGTTAAGAGTTGTAAAACACGTTATTAAAATTTTGATACGGGGGTTCAGGAAGCCTGATCCCTGATGAATCTATTTTCACACATGGGTTGGCCCCCGAACCTCTGAGAATCTCTGGGATGCATCAAGCATCAAGACAAGATCTTGGAGAGAAATGAATGCAACTCTGGATGGAACTGCATGTTGTGACATTGTGTAAGCTTATCAAAAAGAAGCCATGGCCATAAAAAGCAGTCCAATAAAACATTACAGCATGCAGCCTTTTTTTTTTCTTTTTGGCCAGGCAGTGCAATCTGTTATAAATAGTCTTTATTTAAACAAACACAAAACATTTCAAGCTGCTTCAATGACATATTTGCTTAGAAGAGGAACTTTACCCATCTATGTCCAGAAAAAAAATGTATACAAGCAGATTATGCATTTAGTTTTTACAGCCTCCCTTGATATGGATGTGGTATTGATTTTTTGGGTGTGTATGTGTGTCTGCATGTGTGATCTCAAATAGGATGTCTATGATAAAGTGGATTACCTGAGCTCATTGGGAAAGACCCAGACAGCAGCTGTGCAGAGAGATGCAGACATTGGAGTAGCAGAGGCGGAGAGAGATGCTGGAATCAGGGTGTGTATGTGGTAGCTAAAATCAATCTATATTTATATCGATTTTGTCTGCGCTTCTGCTCATGGATGCGTCATCTCTCATCCGCTACAGGAAGCAGAATGCAAAAAGGAAATGATGGACGTAAAGTTCCTGGCAGACACTAAAATGGCCGACTCAAAGCGAGAGCTTGAGATGCAGAAAGCTGCTTTCAACCAGGAAGTCAATACAAAGGTATCAACGGATAGGATTAATAGCAGGTTATCAATTCATGGCAAATTAAACTCATGGCAGATGATGTTGAGTTTGTCTCTTTAGGCTTCAGCAGAATTCCTAAGCAATGTTCAAATATTTATAGTAGGGCTTTTTATTAGTGCTGCACAATTAAATTTATTACAGGTAATGTAAAAAAAAAATTTTCCGTAACACATTGTGATTATAATTCATGCCTCAACACGCTGATTCCAAAATATTTTTTATATTATATATATATATATATATATATATATATATATATATATATATATATATATATATATATGCATTTTAAATGTGTATATTTTACATTTGAGACAGTAAAATGTTGCCATTCCTCTATAACCCTGCAGGTGGCACTCTAAACTATTCCTACAGCATAGTATCCCGTGTTGTAGGAGCAAATTATTTGCCAAGTTTGTTTAGAATTGTAACAAAACCTAGAGAAAAAAATTATCTAGATTCATATCAAATAGGAACGCTTATAAAACTGTGATACTTACAGAATCTACTTACTCTACTGATGGTATTTTATCAGGAGGCCCCTATTGAGTCCCATCCCTAATATGGCTAGTCAGAAATTAAGGTGGAGTTGGTCGATAATTTAAGTATTAGGTTTTTTTTTGTATAGTTTGACGATAAATATATATTCACAAGCATCATCTTCATGATATCATTTGTCCAGTCATCAAATATGTTTGAATACAGGAAGGATTTATTAAAAAAAAAAAAACTTTATATATAATTACATATCGCAGTTTGAATTGTGAGTGCAATGTGTGTCAAAATAAAGTTGCTATAACCCAGACCTTTGGGATATTTGCTGTTGAGGCAAGAGAATTCAGTGGGGAGCACTGAATTCCCTCGCCTCAACAGCAAATATCCCAAAGACAAATTTGAGCTTTTCCAGATGTCGTGAGATAACAATCTCTCCCGCTACACTCCCGGGTGATTGTAATATTTAAACTGCATCCCTTCCGTCTCTTGCTCCCTCAGAAAGCCGAGGCCCAGCTGGCATATGAGCTTCAGGCAGCTAAGGAGCAGCAGAAGATCCGTTTAGAGGAGATTGAGATCGAAGTGGTGCAGAGAAAGAAGCAGATCACCATTGAGGAGAAAGAAATCGCCCGAACAGACAAGGAGCTGATCGCTACAGTGAAGAGGCCGGCTGAGGCAGAGGCTTACAAGATGCAACAGCTGGCTGAAGGACAAAAGTATGTAGAGAATTACAGTGGAACCTTGGATTACGAGCATAATTTGTTCCGGAAGCGGGCTCGTAAACCAAATAGACTTTTCCCATAAGAAATAATGAAAACTCAAATTATTCGTTCTACAGCCTAAAACAATAAATACATAAAAAATAAATAATTAATACAACATATAAAGTAAAAATAAAACAAATTAACCTGCACTTAACATTAAAATTTTTTTTAAATAAATCCAGACGGTTAAGTGTTTCCTTTTGTGCCCGCAGACGTGTGTGTGTGTGTGTGTGTGTGTGTGTGTGTGTGTGTGTGTGTGTGTGTGTGTGTGTGTGTGTGTGTGTGTGTGTGTGTGTACACAATGCAAACACTGTTTTACCGGGGAAAGAAAAAGAAATCTCTCTAATGATACTCGCATGAGCATACTAACGGAATCACTGCTGTAAAAAAAAAAAATGAACCAGCACCTTAACTTTGAAAAGAATCGCTACAGAGCTGAATTTTCTGTGTAAATAAAGCGCGTGTAAAACGCTGGGGAGATCTGTGTCAGTGTGTCAAATTACGCGCGCGCACACGTACAAAGTAAGTGTGTGTGTGTAAAAAGTGTGTGTGCGTCGGTGTGTGGGGCACAGTGTCAAATTATGCACGCTCAAACAGAAGAGAGAGGGAGCCGTTGATTATAAGAGACGAGCACTAAGACGCAGCAGGGGACTCTTATTTTGACACAGGGGGCGCAGCACAGGAGACAATTACCTATAATTCCCGCAGTGCAAGAGAGAGAAAAATCATTGGCTCAGTTGCGTGCTACATGATACTTGGCGCTCGTAAACTAATACTTGCTCGGTTAAAAATTTATTAAAAATCTTTGCTCGGTTTGCGGAACACTCGTAAACCACGTTACTCGCAATCCAAGGTTCCACTGTAGTTGCTTAGGAAAAAAAAAACAAAAAGCTAACAGTTGTAACCTGTCATCAGAAAATTTGGGGCATTGTAAGGTAAAAAAGCATCTATCAAAAGTAAGATGATTTGTTCCTTTTATTTTATCAGGGTTAAGAAGGTACTGACAGCACAGGCTGAAGCGGAAAAGATCAGGAAGATTGGAGAGGCTGAAGCAGCCTCCATTGAAGCTGTGGGCAAAGCTGAAGCTGAGAAGATGAAGCTAAAAGCTGAAGCTTATCAGCAGTATGGCGAAGCAGCGAAAACTGCACTGGTCCTAGAGGCATTGCCCAAGGTATAATATAATAAATATAATGGATAAATATTTAATGCACATAATACAAAAAATATCAGGCATTTAATTGTTTTTGAGACTGGACGTTGGTTTGCTTCTGGATGCTGTGTACTGTTTTAAAATGTAGACAGAAGGGAATTGGCCATGTTTTAACCTAAAAATATGTTAATTAGTAGACCGTACTGACATTCAGAGGAGGTTTTAGCACTTTCAGGATATTTGATTGGAAGAGAACCCGAAAAAGAAAAAAAAAACTAGAATGAAATGGAATGAACAGAATGAAATTGTGTTCAGTTTAGAGAATACAGATTATCTAACCGATGTGATGTCTTTTGTACAGATTGCTGGAAAGGTGGCGGCTCCATTGGGCAAGACCAACGAGATCGTCATTCTAAGCGGCGATAATAGCCGCGTAACTGGGGAAGTAAGCCGTCTGTTGGCCGAGCTGCCGGTTACAGTTAACGCCCTCACAGGAGTCGACCTGTCAAAGGTAAAACACGCTAAGGAGCGCAACTGATGAGAAATTTTAACAAATAATAAATGCAATTGCATACAGACATGGGAGGAGGAGGGAATATGAAAAAAAAATTGCGATATACATTGCTTATTTGTACCAGTTTTTTTATTTTTTTATATTTACATGTTTTTTTCCCACTTTGCAGATGCCTTTGTTGCAGAAAATGACCAGTGCCCATGCATGAAGATTCTTTACCTCACTGGCCTTTTAGACACAGTTTAAATGCACTCTTTATTGCCTTACCAGGACATTCTCTCCTGGCTGTAAGAGGTCTTGTTTTATCCTTAGTGCCATTTATGTCTAGGACCACACTGCCCAATGTTTAGAATTTATGTTCCTGTGGTATTCATCCGTTGTTCCAGTTTACTTGTATTTCTCATTTCTCATAAGTTATACACCAATTCTTGCATTTGCAGGTTAATATTATCAAGATTGCAATGCATAAGTGAGTGTGCTCTTGAATAGCATCAGTTTTAAACCTTTTATCTTTTACCTTTTTACCCTACATCATTTGGGCAGTGAATAAATAAAAATTCTGAAGACTGGCATGTAGGAAAATAGATAGACGGTTGTTTTGCAGTTTACACTTGAAAAAGGGAATAACCTCAGCTGTTACACAAACGCCTGTTCATCTAAACTGCATCAGGTGAACACACACACACACACCATTTTCTTTTTTCATTTCGCATTTAAATGTCAGTAATAATCAGTTTACTATAAAACTGATGAATCACTCTAAAATGCAACATTATAAAATGCAACATTATAAACATGCATACATTTATGGTCTTGTAAGCAAGAGTCCAAATTCTGCATTTTTTGTGACGTTTGTGTAAGTTCATGTCACTTGAAATCACACATTTGTATATTAGATATTTAGTTGCTTTAAATGTAGATTTAGCAACAGTTAATCTCATGCGTGTCTCCTGCCTAAATTAGCTATAGCGAAAGTATATATACCTACAATTTAGTATGTGTATAAAACTTAAACACACTATTTTATTTTTTTTATTTGTATTGGTGTTGATTTTATGATTTTTATGTCATTGTTTTTTCAGTTAGATATTAGGTTTGAAGTTAATGTCAAGGTTAAACAAAGCTCGGACAAGGGAGTTGTATATGAAGTAGCCTAGAAATGGTTTGTTCCTGAGTATTGCAGAACAAATATTAAATATATGTTTTATGTGTTCAAGAATAATGTTTGCTAATACGTGTGCTGCTCAAGTCGTCCAGTGCTTTAATGTGAAAGTCCAATATACAGAGCATCCTGTGCAGTTCAAGCAATTCAAATGCCGTATTATCAAACTTTCAAGAAAGAACACAGTTCTGCAGGAGTACAGTAGTGTAGAGGTTCTTTCACAGCCTATCAAGTGGGACCCAATATTCGCCTCCCAGTATATTTTGCTCATTTTCAGTTTAATGAAGACCTGAAGCCTGATAGTCAAGAGTTTCACTGTGGACTTCATTATGTACATTTTCTGTTCCTTTCTTGTTGTATACTGAAATTGTTTTACTGTTCTCAAGGAGATGTTTTAACTCGAGATACAAAAAAAAATATAGTACAATACTTTTTTTTCTTCTAATTTTGTAGTTCTGAGAATTATAAATAAATACATGAATGTAGACAGAAATAGAACTTGGTTGTTTTGCCAAATTACTGAAAAGATTTTCAATTTAAGCATTTATATTTCAGCCAAATGTATCAGGTATTTCTAAGCTTTGCTTATAATTTTTTTTGAGAATGCTTTGACCTATATATCCGTGTCTGTAATACATTAAATGCTGTATGGAAAGCAACAAAGACTATGCAATATTTTCTAATCATCTAATAATATTGTCAAACACGTGAATTAATGCTTTTGACACCCTTACCCATACTTTATTCTTTTTCTTTCTTTTTTTTTTATCTTGATTGAGTCATGTTTAACTAACACTGAGATGTGAAATGTGAAAAGACTTTCGCTACTGTATACCTATACCTCACCCATATTGCAAAATTAAACATAGCAGTTTATGTACAAAGTTGTCTAATATCAAATGAGAATAAAATGCTTGCCAGAAATCTGCATTGTTTTTGTTTTTATGCAAAAAAAGTATAAGGCCATGTATGCAGACTTAGCAATGTAACTATTATGCTTCGCATTTCTTTTAACATGTTTATTGTGTTTATGAAAAGTGTTTTTTAATGTTTAAACATTTTCCTAAATCTGCCTAAAATAATAACAGAAAATTCTGATCTTTCATTGTTCCACACAAGAAGAATATGCTTGTATGAGCCATGCCTCACCAAAAAGAGCTTTCAGAGGATCTACGATCAAGAATTGATTTACCCAAGTTGGAAAGGGTTGCAAAGTGATTTCAAAGACTTTAGAAATTCACCAGTGTACAGTTAGTCCAATGGAGACACTTTCGGACTCTACCAGAAAGTGAACGACCCAGTCAAAATGGCTCGAAGAACACAACAAACACTTACAGGGCGTGGCCAGATTGAGGTCATAGAGGGGAAGATGAATTTCCAAGAATATTAAGAAATTCTTCAGGGTGATGTGGGAATGTATGTCCGTCAGCTCAAACTCTGTAGAAGTTGGGTGATGCAACAGGCCAGTGACCCAAAACAACAGAGCAAGTTCACAACAGAATGGCTTCAGAAAAACAAAATCCACATTTTGGAGTGGCCAAGTCAGAGCCCAGACCTCAACCCAATGGAGATACTATAGAATACAGTGGAACCTTGGATTGTGAGTAACTTGGTCTGCGAGTGTTTTGAAATTTTGAAAGACCAGCAAAAATTTTTTTATTATTTTTATCTTGTTAAACCAGTGAGGTCTTGATATACGAATATTGTAGTACACATACGCTTCGTCTACTGGGCGTCACGTGATCACAACTGAGCCAATGGTTCTTCTAGCTCTTGCGCAGTGGGATTGTGGGTAATCGTCTCCCATGCTCAGTCTCAGTGCGCGTGCATCACTTGTATAGTCAACATCTGTGCGCACCTGGAATGTTTACTATTATATTGTGAGCTTGTGTGTGTGCGCATGAGGAATTTGTTTTTCATTTTGTGACCAGTGTAGCGACTGTGCTGCAACAATGGCCTCCGTTAAATTTTTTTTTTTTTTTACAAATGCTGAAGGACAAAAGTATTTGGCCAAACCTACAATGACATTGTATCCAAATACATATCGTCAATATGGAGTTGGTCTCCCTTTTGCAGCCATAGAAGCTTCCTCTCTTCTCTTTGAGGCTGACTACAAGACAAAAGCGCTTTCCCCAAACTGTTGCCACAAAGTTAGAAGCATAGCGTTATCCAGGATGACTTGGTATGTTGAAGCATTAAGATTGCTCTTCACTGGAGATTGATTGAAACACCCAAATTTAAGAATTAACAGGGTTGACCAAATATTTTTAATCCATATAGTGTACATTTATAATTGCAAGTTCATGGAGTTTACCACAAGTCTAGCCTGTCTATGTGTTCTCTACTATGCACACCTCTGGTAACACTGTATGTAGTTAAAATACAACCCCTGGAAACAGTTTACGTGTAATAAATCTAAAACACATTAGTTTCGTATTTGAATTAAAACAACAAAAACAACACCCCAAAAAAAACTATTCAATGATTTAAGGTGCACTCTATTTAACCCATTACATAATCTTCAGAATGATTTTAGTTACCAAAGCACAAAAGTATTTTTCTCCAGCAGATGGAGCTATTGATATGATTTTTTTTTTCACTTCTATTTCTTTCCCATTTTATAGGGTAAAAAAAAAAAAAATCAATCCCTTACTAAGAATTAACATCATTTAATCACATGAAATCTAAGCAAAATATAAGTTATGGAAAATTCTTTGTTAATTTATTTCTTACATTTATTCACCTATTTCCCAAATGAACAAAAAACAACAGTGATCAGTAACACAGTCAAGAGCCCTATTCTCACAGGATTAGTATTATCTGGGACCTCGCTTGATTTAGAAATTCACCGCATGCTGCTATATACATGTCATCCTCAGTCTAATCATACTTTTTGCTTTCGCTCTTCTAATGGATTTCAACGTTTTTTTTCTTTTTATACATTGTATTATTGTATGATGTAGAGCGATATGACCCAGCACCCAAAATACTTCAAAGCACTCCAACGCAGCCTCAGGAAACAAAAACCTTGAAAAAATTATATATAACCCCGGCAAATCCTGGCCAAATCACAGACCAGGTTTTATCAGGTTAAAATTACAAAGCAGCGATGAAGGGGAAAATAAGACATCATTTTCACATGGAGTCCAGATCTTAATCCTTTTGAGAATCTTTAGGATGGGATGTGCTGGAGAAGACTGGAGAAGATGCAGTGGTCATCATCAACCCAAGATCTTCGAGAGAAATTAATGTGACTGTGGAGACTTTTTTTTTTTTTTTTTTGCATAAGCTTATTGAAATGATGTCATGGAGAAGGTGTGCTGTATTTATATGAATGACTGTGAATGCATGAAAGGTGGTTGTTTTGAAGTTTACACTTGAAAAAGGGATTACCCTCACCATTTAATTTCAATATTTCTTTTCTTTTTCTTGCGTTTAAAAAAGCCATAATCAGTATCAGTAACTATACAACTGACAAATCACTGTAACTAAAGTGCACCATTACAAATATGCATACAGAATGATCTTGTACAGCAAGAGTCCAAATTCTACATTTTTGTGACGTTTATGTAAATTTATGACCCTTGAAAAGTGAGGCAGATCAGAACATGACAGATGCGAGACCCAGACTAACTTACCCAAGAGAGCTTAAATAAAGAAACTAATCAGAGAACTCGGGTAGGTCCAAGACAATTAATGTGTCTCTGGTGCAGTGAAAACTGAGAACCAGAAAAAAAGAGTCTATGAGCACAAGGCGCCCTCTAGGGGTTATGCCTGACATAAAGCACCCGAAAGGCACTACCTGGAGTGCCACAGGGGTTCTAGGACAACCCCCCCAAAATCCTTTGCATGCGTTTCCAACCTTGAGGCTGTGGGTCTGGGCTTGGCAGGGAAGCTATAGTAAGAAGTGGCATGAACTTGGGACCGGAAATGGAAATGGAGTACACCTGTACGGTAATCGGAGAGTGAATCACAGATGAGAAATTGAAAATCTAGATCGGAAAAAGATTAAGTTTTGCCATAAAATTACTGCACACACACCAAAATTCACTTATACTATTTCAGTGGTGAAAATATGAACTAATCCCAGTAAAAATATTTGGTTTAGCTTTTCTAATTAATATGTATTGGTGTTTGCCTGGTTAAGCAAGTAGCTTATTAGTATCTTATTTGAAAGTACTGTAGATTATTTAAATCCGGTACATAACTGTTTATAATGTCGCTTTTACTCAACATTTTGATGTCACTTATGGTGCAGGTTAAACTTCAGGCAGATATCTAAGTACTGCAAAAGTTTCATTAAATTCTGTCCAGCTGTCAATTTAAGACATGCCCACATGTTTGACGCATTCGCAGTCTGCTGTCAAAAAAGTTCGGGTTCATAATCTGGCACATCACTGCTCATAACTGTCCGAATCATTCGTTCTTTTGTCAAGTGACTCTCATAGACGCTATGCCATGCAATAGATTCAAAAGAACGACCGACTCGGACTAGAAGACTCATGAGAAGAACCGCTCAATTCTGCCTCCTGTGTAATGCACTACATAGCGTCTGTGGAAGTCACATGAAAAATAATGAACGATTCAGACCAGAAGATATGATGGTGAGCTGCTCATTCTGTATATCATAATATCCTTAGCTGCATTGTAATATTTTAATTACTGGAACTATAGCCAAAATTTGTGTATGTAGACGTGTTGGGGGTCTGTTTATTGAAAATGTAACTTTTTATTTTATTTCTGATTAAAAGAACGAAAATGAAGTAAATGATTCAAGAAAAGATTTATTCATTTTGATGAACAAGATTAAAAAAACTGAGTCAGTAAAATGATTCAAACTTCCCATCACTAGTCCATACACGGTAAAATATTGCAGTGATTGGTTCTGTTGAGTGACCTGAATAACCACACCCACCCTGAGATAATTATGCTGAATTGATTGGCTCTTTTGATTGATGCGTATTGCCACGCCCACCTCGAGGCAAAAGCGCTGAGTAAAATGAGTAAAAGCCACCGCTAGCTGCTGTGACATAGTCTGGCTGGAAAGACATACAGACAGAATTCTTTCAGAGACCGGTTTCGGGTCCTCCAATGTATGAAGCGTAAAAGAAATCATTGAAAGAGCGGGTTCTGTGGCGCACCACATGGAGTTCTGACCAATGTACTTTTCTTTTCTTTATATAGATTCATTACTTCATTTCATTTTGATGATTATGGGCTATAGCTCATAAACATTTAAATCTCAAAATATTAGAATGTCTCAGTTCAAGTTTAAGTTATTTATGATTCAAACAGTATAAATACTGTGTATCTCTTGGTCTAGTTTAGTATAAACAACCACAATCATGGGGACGACTGCTTCTTCTTCCTCTTCTGCTTCTTTTTCCTTATTGTTAAATAGGAAAATTGCAATAAGTTTAATTGGGTGGAATCTAGTAGGCTGCATTACCACCAACTATAAGTCTCATACTTCCTCATCTTCTCGGCCTCTTACAACCAATTTTCCGGTCCAGGCTTCCTTAAAAAAAAAAAAAAAGTCAAATGCTGACTTCTCTTATCATGTCTTGTCTCCCTCCATGTCTCGAACTCTATGTTTCCTTTTTTCCTGTACTTCTTCATGTTCTCTCTCAGTGATTCTCTGCACCTTTGGTTAGAGTCGGGTTGCAGCACTGTCAGGAGCTTATCTACTATAAGCATAGTGCTATAAATATTGCTGTGTCCAGTTCTTAGTCTGATAATTAATACTTCCGCTTTTCATTCTTTCCCCTCCTTATTACATCTACTTTGTCCTTCGTCTTGCATTTGGTTCATTATCCCACTTCAGTTGTCATTGCTTCTGACTTTGATCATTTGATATTGACCTCAACATTTACTTTTTTGGTTGCTTTTTTCCCCTGCTCATCCGCTCCCTCGTTTCCCTCGTAACTTGATTGGCTACAGGTACTGTACAGCTTCTGGCTGTACCTGCACTAATGTTTGTAAGTGCTAAGAGTCACTACAGATCCCTGTATTTTAGTGACTAAACTCCTCAGCCCATTCTAATGCATTCAGTTCCACGGTACATACATACATACACTTAGACAGTCAGACATTCCCTTGCCAATCTCCAATTTGTTACTAGGCACAGTAAACGCAGCTCCAGTTTAGTCTGATTCCTGGACCTTAGAACTCATCTGTGTAGACCTGTACACATTTTTTTTCTGGTCGATATATCTATAGTATTTCCATAGCTAGGTCAGTTTGATCATTAGTAATGTGATATCAACATTTGGTGTTCCCAATATCCAGCGAGGTCTAACAAGCCGCACTACAGTTGCGCCAAGTCTTCACCATACAATCACTCATTCACTATCTGTAGCGCCTTATCCTGTATACAGGAGACTTGGAGCTCAAAGCTGGGTACATGGGGGATGGCCAATACATTGCAGGGCAAACAACCACACACACTACAGGCAATTTGGGAACGCCAGTTAGCCTAATCTGCATGTCTTTGGACTGTGGGAGGAAACCAGAGCACCCAGAGAAAACCCACTAAGCATGGGGAAAACATGCAAACTCCATGCACGCAGAGGTGGGAATCAAACCCGCAACCCGGAGGTGCACTGTGACTGTGCTAACCACTAAGCCGCCCCTATTCACATCTATCTCCATTGGCAGCTGATTTCCTTTCTCATCAAAGCTTTTTTTCTGAGCCCTTTTCTTCTCCTATCCATACTTTAGAGATTCAATACTAGCTTCCCATCCTTTTTCTATAAGGCACCTCATGACATGTAGCACTTCTTTCCATTTATTAATCACATATCTTACATGCTCTTTCAATATCAATCTCACATCAAAATATACTCGCAGAAAGTGAAAAGTCCTGACTCTCTCCAGATTATTTCCGTACATTTTAGATTATATTCCTTGATATACCGAAAAACGAAATCCCCATTTATTCCCCATTCCCTTCATTTATTCCACTTTGCCGTTTCCGGGATATGTGTTCTACCCTACATTTCTACCCTGTTTCCATGAAACTCCATCATCAGCAAAAAGTGATTTCCTTATATCCGCTGAAGTAGTTCCAAAAATATCTGCTGACTTGACAGTCGCCCAGAAGATGATCACTGACACCCTCCGCAAAGGGGAGAAGCCAGAGAAGGTCATCGCTGAAAGGGCTGGCTGTTCACAGTGTGCTGTATCAAAGCATATTCATGGAAAGTTAACAAAAAGACAGAAACAACAGCAATGTGTAACACAGACATGATCATTTCATATCATTATTAATAGACATTAAGTCAGTGACATAATACGGGTACTCTACGAGTCAAAAGTCTGGACACACCTTCTAATTCCATGTCTTTCCCTGATTTCAATAAAAAATATACTGTGATCTCCTTTGAACAGATAATATTGAGATGTATCTGCTACTTATGCTCTGTAAAGCCGGCTCTATATCTGAGGTGCTGGTTGTTAATTTGTGATTTCTGAGGCTGGTAACTCTAAATGAACGTCTCCTCTGCAGCAGAGGTAGGTTCTGGTCTTGCTTTCCTGGGACGGTCTTCATGAGAGAGAGTTTCATCAGGGTGCTCGATGGGTTCTGCAAATGCACTTGACAATATTGTTCTTACAAGAACGATTCCAGATCTTATATCCAAATCTTAAGAATTTTTTTTTATTATTACAAATAACAAATACCTAAAAAAAAAATTAAAAAAGAACAAACTTTTTATTTGAACACATTTGAAAATGAGAAAATGATTCAAAATTGATCCAATGTGTTTTTATTTGAAAGAGAATTTCAGCATTGTAGTATCTCTGAGTACCCTCCCAACAGCATTGTGATATAACATCATGGGTAATTTATCCCAGTCTTGGCTGGTTGAGGGTTTAGTGGATCAACTGACATGGAATAAGAATATCTCATAAAAATGAGCCGAGAAAACAGATTCATTTATGAAGAGAACCTGGCTGTTATTGTTCAAGACAAACAAATATCTATGCAGTTGCAGTTTAATAAGAAACTTGAATCAGATGTTAGAATGGATATTAGCAATTTAGAAGCAAGATGCTTTTTCATAATATGATAAGTAAGATAATTGGACTATCTCAAATGTTCTACATGTAATAAGGGGGAAGCTGCCTTTTAACTTGCTATTCATCATGGACAATAATTCATTCTCAGACTCTTACAGAATTCAGTTTAGATGTATATACTACTGTATATGGGCAGTTGAAAGTCTGTGCAGTTGAAAGTTAAGGGTCATTCTCAGAACACTTTATTAATGCAATCTTAACTGGTTTGACAGCATATAGTTATTTAGTCATTCATTTCCAGTAACTGTTTTATCCTGGTAAGGGAAAACACTGGGTGAGAGGAAGGAATGCACCACTGGAGCACCTGTCCACCATAGGACACCAGCACAGGAACCCATACTGTACTGTACATTGCATACATCTTCCTCATGTCATGTCAAAGAGTTTTTCCTTGGAAACTCTGGCCAAATTGATACACTTCATTTTATATCCAGAATTTGAATGTTTCTGTAAAACTGCACTTATCCCAGTGTTTCACTAGTGCTTGTATACCATCAAGGTAGAACGTTTTTTCTAAATATGCTTATCCATAATAAGATTGGTCGCTTTAGGTCTGAAACGCCGGCCTCCCGGGAACTCCATTGATGGCTCAAATATGTGGAAATGGGCAAAAAAAAAATTTCTCGCAATTTCATTAAAGAAAAAAAGAAAAGGAAAAAAAAAGAAGAAAAATCATCACAAGTCCAGATTTGGGACAAGGTCTATACAATTTTTCAAAAACAAACAAAAATGTAATAAATAAAATTTAAAAAAAAACAGCATATAGTGTAGCACCAAGAAATTTTACCTGTGAACTTTGTTTCCTGTGAACAAAGATGATCTTTACATTTACAGTTAAAAGAGAGTTTGCTTGTTTTCATTTCATTTGAAATTAACCTTTGGATTCAATAAAGGGGTCAATAAACATCCCAAAATCTTGTGATCACAGTTGTCAATTAAAAATAAGCTGTAGAAAATCAGACATATACAAAGCAGCGCAAACTTTAGATAGCTTCATATTAAAGCATCAAACATGTGTCAGGGAAAACAAAAATGGGAGAAACTTTTATTTGAATAACCCCTACAGAAATCTGTTGTATATTCATAATGCCTTGTAAAATGCTCAGATGAAAAATATTGATGTTTGTCTGAGTCCTTAACTTTCTTTATTTCCCAGAAGCACATTCTCCAGCGTATTCCACCAGCTGTGACGATGCCACTGATCTGGTCTCAGTGCAGCTCCCATTGAAAGCAGGCCACTCTGGTGTATATCCAGTGTATTGATCAGAGCAAAATGCAACACCGTAGTCCTGGACAGCTGGGAAAATCAGAGCTTTAGCTTCCCTATTTGAGCCTGATGCTGTCTGCTTGTGTCGGGAATTAATTGGGGAATCCTTGGACGCCACTCGTGCTCGGATCGTGTTAAAAATGTCAGAAAGGGGCTTTGGATTCGAATCAAGGCTCCTGAATAAACTTTCAGGCAGCTGCATCCGGCTGAGTTTGGGCGGCAGGTGGAGGTTCTGATGGGGTGTGGGGTGGGTTGAGTAAATCTGGTGTACGGCTGGGATCTGGATGTCAGTGCTGGGACGTGGCAGGTGCTGTGGCATTGGGATTTGGGGGTTATGCACTTCTGACAAAAAGGCACGTATGTACTGGACATTGTCATCAGGCCTGGACAAGAAGCATACAGAGACATTTCAAGTATTTCAGAATTCTTTTTAATTAATTAAAATAAATATAAGCTATAATAAAAACAAGTTTATGAAGGATTAAAAGTTCTAAATTAAAGCGTTCTAATGCCTCCACTGAAGGAAAAAAACAAAAATGGTCTCTTTAGACTCAAATTAGTTAAAATTATTATTATTATTATTATTATTATTATTATCATTTTTTAAATCATTATTTAATCAGTTAATATTACGATCACTGTGTAAAGCTAGAAAGAAGCTCTGCTAGCGTTAAGCTTCTGAAATATAATAGGAATGTAGTATATATGGTTTATTCGTTATTTATAATGAGATAAATAGATAAAAGATAAATAATTAAAGACAAAAAAATTATCACAATTAAATATGGTAGGTGCTGCAAGACGAAAGCCATGTAATATCTAATAGGTAAGTTTGTAGGGTCATGGGAGGATGGAGTCTGTCCTAGGAATCTCAGGCACGCGCACACACACACACACACACACACACACACACACACACACACACACACACACACACACACACACACACACACACACACACACACAGTCATACACTATGGGCAATTTGGGAACACGATTCACCCAACAGTATATATCTCGGAACTTTAAGAGGAAACTGCAGTAACTAGAGGAAACTCAGGGAGAACATGCACACAGACCTGAGGCAGAATTTGAACCCACAACCGTGGAGTTGCAAGGCAACGCTAAACTTGTAAAATAAGTGAATAGGTAAATAAATGTGATGTATCTTAAAAAAAAAAAAAACACCAAAAATGTCATCTGAGTATTGTTTTCCTTGTAGTATCTTATCATCATCTCACCTCCAAGAGTCTCTGTTCTTGCTGTTGAGTGTGTGCTGGGATTGATGGGAGATGGTGCTCTGACTCAATCCCTCATGGCTACCTTCACACTTCGTAAGTGCTGGTAAGAAAGGCTCGGCTGCACCTTTCATATCTGGTAGATGAAGCACACCAGGGGACTCCACTGAGCTGGAGACTTGTTTGTCTTCCTCATCATCCGTGTCCAGTAGATTTGCTGAGAAGAAGAAAAATGTGCATTGTTCAGGATGTATTAAATTAGATATTTTATGATATGATTATGAGCCATGAGAACCTCTTGAGAATCTAATGAGAGTGTAAGGTGCATGGGGCTAGCTCAGTGGTTAAGGCATTGAACTAGTGATGAGAAGGTTCCAGGTTCAAACCCTACCAAGTTACCACTGCTGGACCCCTGAGCAAGGCCCTTAACCCTCAGGTGTTAATGAGATAACAATGTAAGTCTTTCTGGATAAGGATGTCTACCAAATGCTGTAATATAAAGATCAGCCAATAATGATTATATATAAAAAAAAAAAAACAAAAACATTTTTTAAGAGAAAAGGCTTAGTATATGGGGGGGAATCAACAAACGTTCCAAAATCCCAACATATTAAATCATTTATAATGTAATCAAATTCCTATTTGTTTGTAACTGGATTTTATTTATTTTCCATTTTTATTAATTATGAGATTATTAATTATGAGTGTTTTATTTATTTTTTATTATACAAAAAAAATCTAAAGTATTTCTTTTTAGTACACTAAAAGGCATGTCATATGGTTGTTTCTGTCTTTACTAGACAACATAATTTGTACATCAAATACAAGACTTCATCACAAAAACACATTTATCCAATGTTTTTGTATGCATGATTGTGGTGTGTATGGTGTGTTACAGCTACCTTGAGGATTTTCTGTCCTATTCTGCTGCTTCCCTGAACCTGACCTCTGATGCATCTCCTTGTCTCGAAACCTAAATGGGATCAAATTATAAATATCGTCCATCATTCCATTAAAAAACAAAAAAGTGTGTAAACATAGTGTTGTACATCTGTCACCTTTTCCTGCTAAGTCCATTGTCACGAAAGCCTTTGGCAAAGGGGTTATTGTCGATCTTCAGCTTGGTGATCTGATGGACAAAAAGACAGATCTGTCACCACCTCTGCACTAATGAACACATGCTGATTCATCTGAATGTCAAAACAGGCTGAGAAGAATCGATCTAATGACTGAGTACGCTTCAAAAACACTGACCCATGTGAAAGCTTTAAACAGTAAATGAATCACAAAAAAGTAACATTTCCACCAAGATGTCAAATCATTCCTCTGGTCTTATATTAACCACTAGATGGCACTTTGGCACTCACCCTAGTGAGGGCCTTTTTTTCTCTCTTTAGATGTCTTTTAAATATTAAATGGCAATCACGTTTGAGTCTATATGCATTCCCTGCACAATGAATAATTCTCTCACTTGCTTATTCTCTAAACTGCTTATCCTCTGCTGGGACGCGGAAGACTTGGTGCCTATCCAGTACACCCTGGACAGGGTGTCAGTCTATTGCAGGGCACAAGCAGGTACACACTCATTCACATTCTATGAGCAATCTGTATATTCCAATTAATGTAATCTGCATGTCTTTGGACTGTGGCAGGAAACCAGAGGAAACCCACCAACTACAAGGAGAACATGCAAACTCCAAATAGACAAACCCAAAGGACGGATTTGAACTCTTGACCCTGGAAGTACGAGGCCACTACACTACCCCGCTATATCATGGTGCTGCAATGTCATCAATCAAAAATCAATGTCAAAAATCATGGTTTAATTCAGGTACTATTGCTGTAAATTGCAGTCTCTTTAAAGTAACCTAAGCCTCTAGGACATCCATTACTTTGTGGTAAGCAGATTATGGTCAAATAACTGAGGTCACCTCTTGGTTCTGGTAGGATGTGACTGCTATGAAGCCTGCTTCCGGGAAGGTAAATCGCAGGTATCCACCACTGTGGCCTCCACAGGGGTCTGGTGCCTGAACTATATGTAAACGAGGCTGATATTTGTGCATGGAGTGAAGCATTACCTATTGGAAAATGAACAAGACATGGAGGGATTTGGAGGGTTTGAATCCAGGCATATACCAAAATGTGTGATATACAGTAATATAGTGAATATGTATAGGTAGTGAACTCATAAATTTAACATAATTCATTCTTTTTATACTTTAATTTCCTCAAATCTAAACATTATCATCCATTTGAATTACAATATAAGGATAATTCTTTATAAAACTGTTAAAATTCTTTATAAATCTTAAACCTAAAACACAATATGGTATCCCCCAAGGTGTTATTTTAGGTCCCTTAACATTGTAGCTTTATATATAAAAGCATAAAAACATTAAAAGCTACAAAACCTTAAATTACTCAAGTAAATTCTTAAACATAACCACTGTGGGAATTTGAACAGTATAATGTAGCTTTCAACGGATTTCACCGTTGAGGTTTTAGAGCATTTATGTGAAGGCGGGAGCAATTTGTACTAGGCCTTCTGTAGGTGTAGCTTTTGATGCTTGTTTATCATTTAATTCCCAGTGTTAGATTTGTATATGTTTGAACATAACAATAGTATAATATAATAATATTTTATAATAGTAGCTCTTTCATAATTTTGCTTTTTTAAATAAATATTTAAAATATGTAAAATTTTACAAAACTGTGTATTAGTGCAATTGTAGCCTATTAAGCCTACTTAATATGAGATCCTTCTTTGACATAAAACAAACAAACTAAAATAATTATAATAGTAATAATTATAATTATAATAGTCCTCACCAGGCCTTTGGAGTTGAATGCATTATTGGTGAGCTTGAGTTTATGGAAGGATATGGGATATTGCATCCACCTTTCTCCCAAAGCAGGCGAGTCTGGGTGGATGAAGAAGCGGTTTGGTAGGTGGGGTTCAGAC